>CM056994.1:12827862-13427862 GCA_029891345.1 Dryococelus australis | reverse complement strand
CAATAGACATTGATAATATTCTATCGCCCTGCTGCACGACGAAGCCCCAATCCCTCTCAGAAAAAAATTAAAATCGCACATTTATACTTTATCTCTAGCAGCATCTCGCTTCCCACAACATAGGGTAGCATCCATAATGGTATAGGCTGTTCACGGTAACTACTTGTATGAATGTTGTGGTTGTGTATGCGGCATTTAGTATAGCTTTAGGTTTGCTACAACATTATCCTTGTCTTCCACAAGTGTCATGTGACGGAGACTTACGTATTCTTCTATGAATGTGTTATAATATTTTCACAGTTGTTTGTTCTTATCCAGTTGACATCAAGCTGATGAAAATTCTTCCTCGCTGCTTGTACGAATCCCCAAGGGTCTCGTAATCAGCCCTGGTAGGAAGCCTAACTTTATAAGCTCCACTATCCAGTATGGCAGTGTGCTCAACAAAATGCCTTTCACATTAAGACTCTCCTGTCAGTCGTTTTGTTAGTAATTCTTCAACTGAACAAAATTTCTCTAATTGGATGTGCAATGCATCTGTATGAGTAAAATAAGAATTTCTTGGTTTCCGCTCATAAATCTCGATGTAGGATGGGTGTATTCCTTAAGATAAGATGCATTCCAATTTGGTATTTTGTACGATAGGGAAACCTTCATGTTCATATTTTTAAATTTCAAGAAGTACAAAGAATTCGTTATCTTCAATGAGAAAATCAATCTTACAAGAGGAATGGAACTTATCTGCTGCTAATTTCACGTTTTCTGGAAATTGCCATTTAGAAGTATTGATTTACACAGCAGGCAACTGGTTTGTTACATGGGCGAGGACAGGACATGTCGATTTTCCATTGTAGGATGTGTGTCTAGAATGCAATTCAGTGTTAATACTATGAGTGGTGATTGTAGCTGCATTACTTAACTCCCTAATTTGCACTTGATTAATTATCCATTCTAGTCGCAGATGTTTCGCTGTTTTTTCACTAGTTAAATTATATTAAGTATAACCGTCATACATGTAGCTTTTATCCAGCCTGTCTTTAACAATAACATTGCAGTTGCTAACAAATGACGTGTCCTTCATTGTACAGTAACTAGCTTGTGGCGCGCTGGGTTGTCAAGTGACTCTTGATGCCTCTGTAACAAGGCGTGATGCCACTTGCCACACACTCTACACTCGCCTTATTTACACGGTTTGATAGTATTGTTTGGGCTTAAACAGCTCATGCACAGACGAATATCCTTAACTGCCTTATATCTCTCGTCACCGTTGAATTATCTGGACTTTGTGCAGATGTGGACCATATGGCTGTCATCGCACGGCACGCAAAAATCTTTAGCATGTTTCTTGACGTAAGTGTCTATTTGTCAATGGAGTTTACTCAGCAGGTCTCCATGGCTAAACATGTTCGGTTGCAGCCCTTCATCTGCCCTGCACTTGTGATTTAGATGTTTAAACAAATTTCATAAGGTTGGTAGAGTTTACTTGGTGAGTGATGCTCTCACTTGAGCTTTGTTTTAGTATCTAATCTCTGAACAAACAAATAAATAAATCATCAAAGCATCCTAGGCATAAGTTTTTTTTTGTTCCTATGCTGCGTAATGCCTTAAGATTAGTATTGGGCGTGCCTAGCAATTCATGCAGTTGAACAACATTCTCAGTCACTACAGATGCCAGAGAAAGGCCACCAATCCTTCCAATCCTTCAAGTTCCATAGCCCTGGACGTACCATGCATGTTCCAGGATTGTGTCCCATCGCATGTTCGGTGTCTCACAGCATCTACTGTAACACATAATACACATAAACATATACATTTCTTTATATATATAATAACACATCAATCATTTTCAGTTCTATTTTTTTTGCAACATCCTGTATTTATGGATAATGTATATAAGTTTTACAGTGTATGATATATATACACAACAAATATTTTTCGTGGCCAAAGCATTTAATCCTTATGAATTTCTTCTAAAGGCTGTTCAAGATAAAGTGAGCACTTTTAGAAACAAACTTAGAAAAATCACTATCCCTACATGCATATATTTTAACTGGAGAACTGAGCGACATGCAAGTAAAGTTGGTAACAATGAATGGAAAGTATTTCGATATCTCAACGTCGAATAATTTGTGTCAGGTAATCACTTGTAAATTATATCTTTCTCTTCCTGTTTTTTTTTATTTTCAAAATATTTTCTTTTTTAATAATTTCACAGTTGCACTTGGCCGGCACATGAATAAAGAAACGAGGCTCATGGTAATGTTAATTTTACATAAGGCAGAATAAATCACAATGTTCATACAAGTAGATTTCAAGCAGGGCTTTCAAAAGTGCTCATTTTACCGTGAACAGGCTATAACTGCATTTCTTTTTGCGTGTTCTTGGCAAAGAAAGCGGGCAAGGACATGTCAGTATCCACACTCTACAGGTCCTTTCCATCCTTCGAGAACAGCATTTCAGTGAGCTCGTACTTGGCACATGTGCGAGCAGTGTTGATTGAAGCTGACATAAATAAATATCGATGACTGTTTCTCCGAGTGCAGAGACTACACGGAAGATGATGACCTTGGGAAGAAGAGTGTAAAAGACTAGTCGCGGTTTGTGAAAAGTCATTCACAGTTTGACTGTTTGCAATGCATTCAAGGTAATCTGGTTAATAATGCTGTGAAAAATTTATTTCGTAAACTTAAAGTAAAACTGGCAAAAATTGAAATGTATTGGTTATATGGGCCGACTTCTTATTGTACATGTGGCATATATTGGTTATCACTAAAATAAGCATATTTAAAAATTAAATACAATAAAATGAAATTGTAAAATTTTCACAGCGAACTTCCTAAGGTGCAATGGAAGGCTTTACCTATACTGAATATGTAAAAGTTATCATAAATCAGATTGCAAATATAAAAATGGCACTTTAGACATTTGGAAAATTCACCAGTTATTTTGACACGTTTCTCAGCAAATTTAGCAAAGCTACTGTGGACTTAGAAGAAAAAATTTCCTTTGTACGTTTGCAGTACATGTAGAGAATTGCACGATAAATCTGCGAAGAAAAAAATGTTCCGTGTGTGTATGAATTTTGGTCACTGCAAAATACTCGCGAGGAACAAACCAATAAAATTCCGAAATACTATTCTCAGCAGAACCCTTTTCTTGTACGCCAAATAGCAAATAACATTTACAAACGCTGTACAGACAGGCCAGCTAGTCTCCAAGGATCCGTGACGAACAGTCATAAACACAGTCAAAGGCGATTCACGATGAAGTGAACACTTTTTTAGCCGTCTCATTTGTGATGATAGTCAATAAATATATTTTATTGCAGCCTTAGGCGTTAACTTCAGAGTGCGGTGGAATATACACATAGTGTATATTACTTAAATGGCATAATTTATAAAAAAAAAAAAATTGGGATGTGGCTGTGTTGGGGACACGGCCGTTTGTTTTGCGTGAATACGTCTACGTTGACGCGCTCGGACGCCTTGATGTTTATTTTACGTTCCCGGTCCACGCCACACGAATGTTATTACACACGCAATCGATTTATCTTGACGAGAGCTGTCGATTGAAACGTAAACGAGCATCGTAGCTTCTCCTCGTCAAAAGTTATACTACGCGGAAGTTGTGAGACGCGGCGATACTAACTCAAAATTGCGCCCCCCCCCCCCCCCCCCCCCCCGCCCCCTTCCACTTCCCGGCAATGCGCGATGCTTCGCAGTCCTCACTCAACTTAACATATTATTTGATCCTTTGGCAATCGAGTGGTGTAATTTAATTACGAATGCAGACTATAGATTCGGAGTTGCAATATCAAACTGTAGCCACCGATTTTGTTATCTTCGCATTTTCTGAATTGCTTCCCTCCCACTATGGTCGCAGATTTAAAGACGTATTAATGACAAAAGGCGGCGGGGAAAGATAAAACTGCTGATAGGGAAAACGTAACTAGGGTCTCAGAAGTTTTCACTGTACCGTGAACAGACTATGCCAACTTTCGCTCCCACCACGGTTATCAATATCAAGTGAAAATACAAGCTAGGGGCGTATCTCGCAACTTTACTTTATTACAATGTTCATTCAGAATTAAATATTAAACTTTTCTCGTTTTTCTCATTTTCTCCTTGCTCAGACGCAGCGCCCCAAACGTCCTTCTCCCCTGGGCATGCACCCAGTGTGCTTATTCAAATGATTTTCATGGTAAAATGAGCAATCTTGAACGCCCTGCTTGAGATATACTTGTATGTACCTGTGTATTCTTCCGCCCTTTGTAAGATTAACATTATCATAGACTTTATCACTTAAATCATGCGTCGGTCAAGTGAAACGGTGAAATTATTAGAAAAGTAGATTTTTTTACAAATTTGCTAATTTTTACACTTCGGTGCATTAAAAAAAGTAGAAAGCAAATGAAATAATTAAAATTATCAGAAATGGCTACCTAACCCATTTTGCTCGACCTTTAAGATACAGAACTACTTCCCATTCATCGTTACCAACTTTGCTGGGCGCATGTCGCTCAGGGCACCCTTTAAAATATATGCAGGTAGGGGCAGTGATTTTTTCCTGAGGTTGATTTGAAAAGTGCTCACTTTATCGTGAACAGTCCTTATAAACTCGAGCCTGACTTTGCGCCGCATTCTGCCAGCTGGAACTCCCAGCTCCTCTGGCAGCAATCGCAAACCTCTTCACAAGACGTTATTTGAGTATCGTGTAACTAGTCACCAAACGGAACAGCTGGACGGGAGATGTTGCTAGGAAATAACACCATGGCCAAAACGCGCCGCACCTAATGCCCGGTTGCACCATCGTGGTTCGAAACTCGATCCGAGATCGGATCTAAGATCGACACAGAAAACTGTTGCAACATTAGAGTTCAGAGCTGGACTGGAGATCGAAATGAAGTTAATTTCGAACCTCGAAATCGGCGGTTCGAAATCTCGATCCGAGATCAGCAGCAATCGTCGACAAATGTAGTTTGAAAATACGCCAACAGATAGAACTTACTTTCGATTGTTTTCTTGGGAAACTAAAACAACATTATACAGACATGAATATTATTTTGTAAAATTCGTACTAAAATAAAAACATCGCACATTTAGTTCTATCTATAGTGAAGAATACGCCTACTTCCATGACGTCATATATTACGAACCAATAGCATCATTTGTCTCATACTTAACCTCGATATTTCAATTTGGAACCAATATCGACGAATCGGAGATCCAGAATCATGGAATTTCGTTGGTGCAACACTTTTACATTGGAGCCAAGGTCAAACTGGATCCTGCTTGGGAACTAGGATCATTCGATCTCGGATCGGGGAAGACGTTGGTGCAACCGGGCATAAGTCCTTTTTAGAGTAAATTAGAAATTCCCTCAGTGCTTTTGACAAACTGACCGGCGAAAGTATCTGAACGATATGCGACATTTCGGGTGATAACATATGTTACGGTCCAGGCACATGTTGTTACGAAACGGAATTTCTGTCACTCCATATAGGAAAGGGATAGGGACGTAACTGATTAATGAGACATGAAAGCTATTGACTTATGAGACGTGATTCGTAATGGGAGATGCTAACTCATGATGGTGGAGCACTGAGGGAGTAAATGAATATCAAGGCTGTTAGGGATTATCTCGGGGTTATATTGTAACAACTGGGCATTACAATATTACAATACAGTACACTCTGAATGTTCGGGGGAGCAACTTTTACTGCAACTATGTAACTCCCAGCAAGTAGTAACTGGGTATGACCCATCTTGCGATGTGCCCCGAGGCTTTTGTACGCACGAGAGCGATTAAGGTTGTCGGCCCAGCTGGTCTGGATTCAGACTAAACCTGTTTGGGAGCACAGCAGAACAAGGCATTTATGTAATTGGATTCTCTCTCATCTCGTTCCCTGATTTAGTTCTTCCTGCGAAGTTTTCAAAGTACTATTTTCATGTCTGCTGACGTGTTTTATGCGCCAAGACATATCACAGGTTCTCTGCCATATACAACAAAGCGTACACTGTAAAAAAATTTTTTTCTTTGCTGCAACACATGATTTGTTTGTCGAAAAGAAAAATTTGTTTAAACATTGCTACGTGTAACTGGCCTGCCTTGACCTTGGCCTGCCCCGCGCGAGTGAGCAGTAGAGGAGTACAGAGAAGTTATATGATAGCGGCGGCGAGTCACGAGGGATGTAGAATGACGCACTCGTGTTACGAAAAGGGCACCGCAGCGATAATCCCTTTGAGTTAGAGCTCCTGACATTCTGTAAATTGAATTTATGAATTTATCTGAAGCATTTTCTACTGGTTTACTGCCCTAGTTTCTTTCAGTGTGACTAGGAGTGCGATGAACTTCCAAGGTCAAGGCCAGCGACTATAACAGCGCGTCGGGCCTCCGTGGGCGATCGTGCGAAGCTAAGCGAGAGACGAAGAACGAGGGGAGAAACGAGTAGCGCTGGAAGTAACCAGCGGGAGGAAGATCTGCGATTGCAAGCATCGGCGCGGTGAAGAGTACGACTGGCAGCTGGACTGTTGGACTTGATGCAAGAGTGAAATGCATCACAAATGACAGCAACGGTCAAATTGAACGTGCGTTAATGATGATTATTAATTGATTATAAGTAGTAGGGGTGTACCAGTTTTGAATTAAATGGACACGCTGCTGCGAGGCTACAAGCCCTCTAAAATGGCATTGGGACGGGTGCAGCTGTGTGCAGCACACGAGAGTGTCTCGGGTGCTATACAGAGCTGCACTGGTCCCTATGTTATTTTAGAGGACTTGTAGCCTCACAGCAGGGCGCCAATTTAATCCAGAACTGGCACGCCTCTACTACTACAACAAAACAGAGACATTAAGAAGTATGTTGATTACAGTTGGATTATATATTAAATATTTCGTTCACTGAGAAATAAAAGGAATAATATTATATATGTATATATATAGTTTACTGCTGTATGCTGTGTGAGCAAATTCGTAGTAAATTAGTTCTTATATTTTTTTAAGACTTCCATCCCTCACGAACTCGGATTCACCCCTCAGGTGTCTTGTAACAATTTGAACCCCTGCAAAGTAGTATTTTGGTTTGATCTATATATTATTGACTATTATAACCTTGCATTGTCTTTAAAATTGTTCAATTTATGTCTTTGCTGTAATGTCAGTTTCTCTGTAAAGAATATGCGTGGCCTGAAAAGCAACAGTGATTAGTTAATAAGAGAGAAATAACAAAACTTTCGAAATTATGCTCACTAAAAAAAAAACAACAATGATGGTTCCGTAACTCGCACACCCCGCCCCTCACCTTCACCATACTACCACTTTGTCATACGGTGTTCAAGTTTGTTTTGATAGGTAGGTAAATTAAACGTCTGCAGGAGGACTATGCATTTGATCGGATGGGGTTTCGTCAAGTGCAGAATATATCGGTTTATGAATATTTGCGTCGGGGCAACAGTTATATACTAAAAACTACAATAAACGACATAAAACTATTAATATTTCTAAACAGTTATCTTTGATACAAAAAAATATTTGTATACTGTGAACTTAAGTAGCTCAAGGAATGTTTACTTTTTTTTTGCTATAAGAGATGGTAATATTGCAATAAAACAAAAATTTGTTTAGAAAATATTTATTAACATCAAACATATGTTTCTGCAACCTTCTATTCGAATTAAAGCGATATTGTGTTATTGTAAACCAAAAGGTTTTTAAAGAAGTAGCTTCCTCTGCCATATAGAAAACTTTTTTTTTTCCCCAGTAACCTGCCATCACTGCAGCAATCGTTCGAAGTTCGAACTTCTAATATCTTCTGCGGCCACTGAGCGATCATCTAACACACAAACAAGGAGGGCAGTATGTACAGATACATGCATGATAAATCTGAACAGTACATGAAGAAAAAACAGACGGACGCATTGGCGAAGAGAATGTTTACAAGAAGAAACTAGAGAGCAGAGACGAACACAGATTCCTTCAGCAATATTGGCTTGTCTGTATAATCTTCACTGTATCGTTGTAGATTTATCAACATATATCCATCGTTGTGCATGCTGTGCTATCGACGCAGCCAGTAAAATGAGAGTAATATACTGTTTGGCCGAGCTATATTGGTTCGTGTTTTTCTACGATGGTTATTGCCATACTGTAGTTTAATTTCATTCATTTCATGTAAACCGATTTTATTCAGGATCACACGAAACGGTACGTATTCCCGTGGGCTGGAGAGGTTGGGGGGGGGGGGGACAACGTTAAATGACACAAAAAACGAAACGTTGGCGTGCTTAAGAACTCCAGCAATGTCTTGGGATCAAAGTCAACGGAAACATATTTAAAGTAATACAAGGAGCGGGACAATGTCTTGTAATGTAGGTTACACATTTGCAATACACTGCACGTCAGTTCTGAACCTCATTGTGCGTAGATCCGGCGGAGTGTTATTACACACGGGTAAAGGCTGTTCGCGATTAAGTGAGAACTTTTGAAATCAACCTTAGGAAAAAGTTACTGCACCTTCCTGCATACATTTTAACGGGGCTCACTGAGTGACACGAGCCGGGTAAAGTTGGTAACGATGGATGGGAAGTAGTTCTCTATCTTAACGTCGTATATAAAGTATTCGGTAATCATTTGTGATAACTTAGGACTATTATTTTAAATTTCGCTTTATGTTTCTTTAATGCAGCGGATCTTTAAAAAATTAGCAAACTTGAAAAATTTCACAGTTTCACGTGGATAAAGTGACGAGGCCCGTCGCAATGTTAATTTTACATAAGGCGGGATAGTACACAACGTGCATTCAAGTAGATCTTAACCAGGGCTTCCAAAAGTGCTCGTTTTACCGTGAATAGCCTATACCATCGTCACCCCTTCGTCACTACACGATCGCGTGGCTTGAACATGCAGTATCAAGTTCAAGTCTTACAAAAAAAAAAAAATTAATAACTGAGGTGAGTCATTGGTGGCGGCGTCTCCCGGTGATGGATCGACGGGCCCCCGAACGTCAGAACGAGCGCCGAACTTGGGGACCCCCCTCGCGAGCACTTGTTCGGGGCGGACGTCATAATTCCACTAGCGAGATGGGGAGGAGGCCGTCCGTGACTTAGAGCTTCGGAGATTCTGGGTCCAGGAGGAGGTGGTGGTGGTTGTGGGCGGATGCTGTAAGGAAGGTTCGGAGACCAGATAAATCCCCGCGGGGGTGCCCCACTCGATTGCTGGGACGCGGCCAAGGGGCGAGACTTGGTGGGTGGTGGGTGGTGGGGTTGGCGGGTACGTGGTCTCCACCCTTGTCCGGTCTCGCATCCCCCAGGCACTCTGACCTTGACGCCGGTTACTCAGCAGCGCCGCTCGGCACACATGGGGTGCACATCTTCTCCGAGTGGGTAGAGTGAAAAAAGGGGGAGGGGGGATGGCGGCGGCAAATGGACTTCGGGACCGAAACTTGCTTTCGGGGACGCTGTCCTTAGGAATATGCGAGTAGATGTATTATCTTCTCTCCTCGGAAGGGGGGGGGGGGGAGAAAGAGAGAGCTTGCAGTCCAAGACCGCAGTTTACAAGGGCGTAACCAGCGCTCCTCCAACAAACCCCCTCCCCTCTTTCCCTAGCTGAGCTCACGAGATGACAGACATTTATGGTCCTGCTGCTACTCCCGCCGAGAGCTGAAATTATTGTTCCGCCGGGAGCAGCGTGGTCAAGAATTTCTGGAAAACTAGCTTCGTCTCTCTTCTCATCACCCACCCATTTTCCCCGGAAAAAAAGTTTATTAGCGTTTATACTTCCGAGCGAGATGTTCAACTTGAAGTGAAACCGTTTATTGCGAGAGAGAGAGAGAGAGAGAGAGAGAGAGAGAGAGAGAGAGAGAGAGAGAGAGAGAGAGAGCCCTTGTCGTTGCACGTTCGTCTACACACTCAGGCGAAGGCAATTAGTGTATCAGTCGCAGCTCATCTCCTGTTATACTCAGCCACAAGACTTAGGACCATTCCGTAAGGATATGAAAATCTCTGGAATTCTTTTGCTGATAATATCAACTTCGGTATTGCGTATATTTCAGTTACTCTTACAGATATACTAGCCATTTAAAAATCATATAAGAATACAAGGATTAAATCGCAATGCTTCTTGGCCTGATATGAAACTGGTTTCTTCTAGGCACAACCGCCAATGAACAAATAGTTGAAGATCGAGAGTACTGATGACTGTAAATTCTAGTATACAGGTAAATGAATGCGCAAATGTAAACATATGTTACTTGCAGTATGAGATAGTAAAGAATATTACTTGGCGGAGTAAGAAAGGTTATGGCAAACCATATTTACCATAAAATTCATCTTACATTTCCTTTGCACAGAAGCTGATTATGAATTTAGGACGGTGGAGGGGAGGAGGAAATGGCGTACAAGATTCAGAAAAAATAACGCGGCAATTTTTGCCTGGAAAAACAGTGGGAATTCGTGCAGACGCCCAGTATCCAAACGGCAGCATTTAGCCTGAGACTGATTTTCATTTAGTGAGAGGTTTCAGTGTGCACACGTGAGGACATAAACCGTGGCGGCGCCGCAGCTATGTGCGCACTGATACATACACTGTTAGAAATTTATGTATATTTACACAATGTTTTACGAAAATGTACAGCGTATATACGGAAAGGCAATCTGCAGTGATGAAAAACGGAGTTAAGTCCGTAAATACAAAATACGGAAAGTCTCCGTATTCCCTTTGGCTTCGAGTTACGGGGACGAACAATGCCGATCTTACACGAAGCTCTCTTCGCCACTGTAACAAGAAATTTATCGTTTCTGCGGCAGTTAATGTTATCCATGCGACTATAACCCATTCTTTCAAACATTAAAAAATAGCATCAGGCGTCTGTAACATTTGGCAACACTAAAAATACATCAAATTTAATAGAAACTGAACTTTTACTTTTGTCTTTCGAATAGAAATACAAAAGTTATACCACAATTTTTAAGTGATAGTTGTAAGTGATTGGTCTACCTCTATAGCTCAGGGGTAGAGTGGCCGACTTGCATTCGAGGGCCGTGGGTTCCGCCCAAGTGCCTCCGATGCGTCGGATTTTCAGTTCGCTTGTCGCACTGTGAATTTGTCAACAAGTCGGCTTAATTGATTTCAACAACTTCACCGACAATTAACAAATACAAACAGCAAAAAAAAAAAAAAAGTCAGAGTTGGGAACCGGTAACTTCTTAACTCGGGTTCAAATCTCGCTTAAGTACAAAATAATTTTACCTTTTTTAGTATCATTTTTTATACACGGTAGAACACCCACATAACGAAAATTAAAGGCATCTTCACTATCTCTTTTTATTTAAAACGGTAAGTACATAAAACTCACTTGGAAATTAACGGAGAGATTCCGTGAAATTTAAACAGTGTGCAAGCCAATCCCTTGTGTAACGCGTTTGCGGCGGCGCCGTGTATCTTGCACGCTCAGTGGACGGGCGCGGTGCCGCGCCCATATGTGCATCGGTACATATAAGCCAAGCCCTCGTGGAACGCTTCTGAGGCGCCGCGGCGCCGCGTGGACATTGTCCGCAGCAGGCGCGTACCTGTCTGCGTCGGGTCATCCTCGCCAACCTGCCTGCCGGAATGACTTTGTAGTTGTTGGCCGCTGGTTACCGGCGCCGGCTGTGTAGTGCACATTTACAGAATGGATCTTGATGCATGAATTAATGCGGTTTTCAAAGGAAGTCCTTTATGGGACAAGCACGGTAAGACACATGCAGACAGAACTGCGCTTCACAAGTGCTGGAAAGATATCAGTACAGAAATGAATGGATGTGGATGGTAGATAAAATAGATTTATTGTCACATTCAATAGGACATCTGTGCACAATATATTGTTAAAAATCACTGTTTTACCAACACTTACAAACTATTTTGTTTTAAAAAACATTATTTTACGAACAGTTACCAAACATATTGTTTAAAAGCTTTGTTTTACCAACAGCATAAGTACCAAAAGTAAGTACATTTTATGTACTTCTAGTTCCCTATTCGTGCCCAGGTATTTATTGTACGACAAAGCGTATTGTGCAAAATATGCTGTAAATATATATCTGATTATTTTACTAATAAAGGTTGGCCTTCCCGTGGAATGTCTCTCACAATATCTTTCAGGAACAACACATGCGTTAGAGAGATGTCTTTCACGCCCTTCTTTATCCAGAATTGTATTGTGCAAAATATACATACACTGAATAATATTATATGTAAGTGTAACATCAGTTTGAATGCCTTTTGAAAGTAATCGCCATTTGGAATAAAGTATAACGAAAGTGCATTCGATAGTTTTCCTGGCTCTACTAACGTTTATTAAAACATTCCTCTTCAAATTTTAAGTTGGTGCCACCATACGGTTTTGGAAGGAAAGGAAGAAGAGGATATGATTCATCTCCAATTAATACAAATGGAGCCGTAACATTTGTTTCAGGTAAATTCGCAGGCTCAGGAATCTGCAATTGTTCATTGATCAGCAGTAATTTGTATATGTCAGAGGCTTACGATGTACCGCCATCACGCTGTTTGCCATATCCACCTGCATCTACTGTTATAAATCTGTAATTAGAGTCCGCTACACCTTGCAAAACCACATTATAATATTTTATTATAATTAAAAAAACATTGACCCTGAATTTACTGGGCAGACTACATGAACATGTTTTCTATCAATGGCGCCAATGACATTAGGGAAGCTCCAAAGTTTATTAAAGTCCTCAGCAACACTAGCCAATCCATCCTTCATTGGTATAGGCATATGTTCTGGTTGTAGAACATCCCAACGTACAATAACTGCCTCAGCAATAATTTCTCCCACTGTAGACGCTCTCATTCAGAAAGAAAACGAAAGAGCCTTGAAGAAAATCCAGTTGATATATACGTAGAATAAATGTTTTAACATTAACATTTATGCAACGCCCGACACTTGATTCTACTTTTCACATTCAGTTTTCAGAAAACACATTAAGAAATAAGCGGAAGTATTTGCGAGATCAGTTCGCTGCAGAACTTGGAAGAACACTATCTTATCGCACAGGGAACACACGAAATCCTGTACCTACGTGCAAGTGGCCATAATTTCATTTGCTGCTTTTTCTTAAAGACATTCTCAAACGAAGAGCTTCCTCTGGGAATTTGTGCAAGATGGCACAACCAGATTCCAAATGTGTTAGAACTACATCTCCGTAAACAGGAAAACAAGAAAATTAATCTCCGGTTCTTGTCTCTGCGTCGATGGTGACCAGGATATAGGAATGAATGAAGACATTTTGAAGATGTACGCGATGCTTCACAGACCACAGCGACATTAGGACCATCATGTACTCTAACAAAACCAAAGAGCCGTAGATCGTCAACAGATTATAACGAGGTGTTATTAAATCTCGAGAGACAGGAGTTACAATATCTGCAGTGAAAACCATCCAAGCTGCATGATGGCAAAGATGTGTTATTTTTCAAAAGTTTGCTCCCTCGTATTCGCAAGATACCAGACTCGCCCAAACTGACGTTCAGAAATAAGGTTTAGGAACTGGTTTAAACGTTTACATATCACCAGGAACTTTGGTCATCTGAAACTTCCCAACATATGTTGCCGTATTCACTCCCTGATGGTTCCCCAAACATTATTCAATTACTCCCATTTCTCACATGCTGAAGGTGTTGCCGAATCAACTCACAATATGGCTTATACTTCTTTCTCAACAGTAAACAATATAGATCTTGATATGTTTTGAACTGATGTTTTATAGTGAAGTTTCTATACATATTGAAATATTACTTGACTGCTAGACTAACCATTTCATTTGTGCAGGCTATATTTGCAGATAACAATACACAGATTGTCAGTAAGGGCACATTGTAGTTAACAACACATACAATTTCAACTTTACCAAACTCGGTTAACCTTCTAGAAATGGTATGTTACATTTTCTTCACAAAAAAAAAATAAAAGTCACAATTTTTGCATACTTTGGTGTCAAATCCGAAAGTTTCCTATTTAGTTACTTACCAAAATAAATCTAAGTCAAGTGCAGTAGTTGAACATAAAATGACGGTGTAAAGTAATGTCATGTGCTACCTTTTGATATATACACAGTATTTACACATGTACGAACATTTCTGTATGTGTACGGAAATTAGTTTCTTTGCACGGTGTATGGATACAGCTTCATATATGTGCGTACGTGACACTACGTACATTTCCTGTCCCGAGGCGAAGGATACAATAAAATTAATTTATGACATAATCAAAATGCTTTAGCTACATTTTTGTTTTAAAAGGAAATACTATTTGAAATATTCACTTTTGTTTCCTTTAATTCTGTACGAAGCTATTATTTTTTTGACATTGTTTCCCGTAGCATATTTAATTTTAACACTATTGTCGCGAAAATGTATGTCTCACATTTCTTTAATTACAAAATATATTATAATTGTGTGTACGGAAATCGATCCAAAAATGCGGAAATTGCATGCAGCTTGTAAGGATACTCATTTATGAAAATCTGGCAGCTCTGCGTATACATAATAAAATATAGTGCACTATGCAATGACATTCAGTACAGTATATCAGACATACAAATTATGAACACACACACACTACAATAGTTATGTTAGAAATTTCTGCCTACTTGTATTTTCACCACAATGTATAAAGAGTACAGATATGCACAGAATTTACCGCAGCGTTATAACCAATCTTTCTTCTGGTAAAATAGGCTGCGTGTGCCAATTACACCATGTTTTTTTTTTCAAGCGAAGTTCTACTTTCATGAGAATATAATCTAATATGCCATAAGTAATTCTTGTATATTGGAAGAATTTTTCCTCGTCTGGTTTTAGTTCATTAATTAAATGATGATATTTGCCATGACATTTCCTGTTTCTGTTTATCTCATGTACACGTGTTTTTCTCCTTTTCAATTTTGGAGTTATGCCTTCAAGGAGGAATAACTGTTAGTCCGATGACAAACTTGATGACATACCGCCTGCTGCGACAGCAAGTATTTAAAAATGATTAGAAGACTATAACAGAATGCTAAGAAGATAAGATGAACGGGAGTCGCAAAAAACAGTAGGCGAAAAGGAAGTTTTGGGATGCCATCGCCATGGAATTTGTTAAATAATAGGCGAGAGAAAAGAAGATGTGTTACCTAAAGACTGCAAAGGTTTTCAGTGTTCTGCACGCACAATTGTTCAGGCCTGCCCGGGCAAGCGTCTCTTCTAAGCTGGCGTGCCAAACAAAGCTCGGTAGAAAAACGGTCCTTCCCATATAATGTGAAACATAACTTTTGGATTATCTGTTGTTGATGGAGATCAACCTTTTGGCCTAAAGAGGGGTGATTTTCGAAACATGGGTTATCCAATTGGTAAATCTGGTAACATAAGCAACCCCTTTGTAACAGATAGTGCAAGTATGGGTTGGTTATGGCTTTTATTAAAGCGATACTAGAATATTTTATTTTTCCGTAAACCAAGTGCAAATTCGTTTCCCCGAACTGTGAAATTAAACACAAAAAATTCAAATCAATTTATTTACATTTTTAGTGACAGAAATGGGTAAGCACAAGTATTCCGCTAACAGGGTCTTCAATGTGTACGAAACAAGTCTGACTATTGTCCTAAGTAAAATATCACAGGTTCTCGCTTTGGAAAGAAAACGGCATGTAGAATCCTTCGGTTAAGCTGATAAAGGCTCTCTCGTAATCTTTGTAACATGTACGAGTGCAGGCGGGGGTTTTGTATCTACAATGTGGTGTTTCCTAGAAAGTATAAGATTTTGCGAGAGGAGTCCTTTTGGAGGACATTGGTGTTTTGCCACCCCTCAAGTTTGATCCAGTCTGAACTGCTTACACAATGTTTCCGTCATTTCTGGGGGAAAATAAACCATACTGCAGAACCACCAGTTTTCCTTATTCTCGATGGCCATTATAGTGATCCCAGAAGCTTACATGTCCTCAACATGGCTAGAAGCAATCGTATTTGTATTTTGTGTCTTCCCCTTATTCGTCACAGATATAAAATTATCAGATTCTAGAAACTATAGAAACCTTACCATTAAATTAATTTATATGATAGAAAATTGAATTTTGTTGTTTTATGTTGCACAAGTCGCAATTAATTCACGAGTCCTCTTAAACAATATTGCGACTAGGAAGTGCAGCTGTGGATGGGGTAAAATACTCGCCCTTTGACCAATTTTGACACAGCAGATTTATCGGGAAAATCGCAGCGAATCGGTTTATAGCCATTGGTTAATTGCACATTCAATCCCAAGATATTTCCATGGTAATGAATTACTGACATCAGGTGACCCAGACACCTTTTATTTCGCATTTAGAACTTCGCATTGTTCACTCGTCCAGGGATAGTCATTTGTCTAAAAAACATTTATAACTGTTCTCTGCTGGACTGCCAAAACAGCTAGACCAACTGATCAATCCAACCCTTCAGCTGGTTTGCCAATAGTTGCTCGTCCATTTCGATCTTCTTCAGAGTTGGCACCACGTGCAAGATTGCAAATGGCTGCTGATAAGACTATACTACCTGTAGCTGACTGTTCTACTGGTCTGGCAACTATTAAGATGAAATTGTATACCTATGACTACCCCTAGACATAGACAAATAGGGCCACCAGAAAGCCTACGAACTCTTTTTCTTTCCCTGATGTTGTTGAATCTTCGTCAGAAGTCAGCAGAGTTGAGAATGTTCGTATTAGGAATGATTAGCCTGATTAAGTATTCCAGATTTGCCAGTACGAAGATTTGAAGAACGTCTTTTCTGCAATGGAAGAATCTCTGATGGTATGAAAGGAGGAGAGTGGATCATGCGTGTGCTTTGCAAATCGTGGTCTCATGTGGACTGTGCGGGTTATGAAGCCGGGGCATTATGTTTGTGGTTACTGCAAGTAACATATACCCCCACACTGAGAGAAAATCGAACAAAATATTTGTTTGTATAGGGTCAAATATATATTTAGTTGCCCTAACAAAACATATTTTCGAGAAAACAAAAATTGAAAAGCAACAGAATTACTTTTGTTCGTATGACAAAATATATGTTTGAATAAACAAAATCTCTGTGTTGGGGGGGGGGGGGGGAAGTCTGCCAACTAAATATGTTGTTGAATCAACTATATATATTTGTTTGGCCACTCATTTGACTGCTTTCTTTCGAAAATATGGCTCGAGAGTTTGTTTGTATTTTTTTATGACAATTAGGATTAGTAACCGTGTTTGTTAGTGCATCTATTGATGCTTAACAATCGTATAAACAGATTAATAAAACAATGCAACAAGAAACTGACAAGTAAAATTGTAAAACTTTAAATATATGTTGGCACACGTTGTCCAATATCTGCGTATATGTATTTATAGGCTGTTCACGGTAAAGTGAGCACTTTTTAAGGCCCTTCTAAAATTTTCCTTTCACCCAATTTCTATCTTCCTGCTGCTTTTTAAAATAAACATTGCAATACGACCAAAAACATAGTGTGCACATTTCATCACTCTCACAAGTTAATGCCTGAGGCTGCCATAAGATATATTTATCAGTGGTTAATGCCTGTTGGGAGGGCCTTAAAAAGTGCTCACTTTACCGCGAACAGCCTATAATAGCTTTCCGGTGTCATCAGTTGTCACATTAGCTGAGATTACTAAGGCGTAGCGCTCGGACGCAGGTGATCTAGGTTCGGAACTCGTGTGAACTTGTAAAATTTTATTATATTGGCCAAACTGTTTAAAGAACGAGTAGCCAACCAAATATTTAGTTGCACCAGCCAAATCTTAGAGGTTGGGGCAACCAAATGAGAACAACAAAATGATTTGGTTTCATTAACAAAATATTTCATTGTCCATAACAAACAATTAATGTGGTTGCACCAAACAAACCTTGTTTGATAAAAAAAAAAACCTTTTTCTCAGTGCAGTAATGCCACGGGCATTAATTAAATACTATATTAATAACTTGCACATATTTGTCTGATGTGGTTCATGCCATATTTATTTAACAAGTGTGTAAAATATGATTTGCAATGTATGACATGATTTCCTAAATGTTAAATATATTTTTATAATTGTAAGGATATTCCACATTAGTGACAATTTTTTACGGGAGCACAAAATTTCATTTTTAATACAAATATGTGCGCCACAAATTTTTTAAGTGTATGTGGCGCTATGATTTTGTTGATGCGTGCCTAAATGATTGAGTCATATGTTATTATTCTTATTGCTCTTAGAGGCAGTAGGTATAACCATATAACAATATGATATTTCATATTTTAGTCATTTCTTCTAACTTTGGGATCACGTTTTCATATAATCCTTAATTTATTCAAAAATATCATATGTGACATCATTTTAACATGTTCTGCATCAAAATTTTCAATAGGATTTTTCTTATGTATTGCCACAATTCCGGGAAGGAAACATTTTTTGAAGTGGATATTTGATGTTTCATGTGGGGGATTACTACACATTCATAAGGGGCCGCGGTGGCTGAGCGGTTAGCATGCTCGCCTCCTACCAATTCCCTGCCGGGTCACACCAGATTTTGGCATGTGGGAATCATGATGGACGATGCCGTTGATCGGCAGGTTTTCTCGGGGTCTCCCGTTTCCCCAGCCCTTTCATTCCGGCGCTGCTCCATACTCACCTCAATCACCCTCATCGGCTCTCAAGACCTCGTTGTCATAATGTAATGAATAGAGGTACGCAAACTTAGCGTTAGATTTACTATAGGCTGTTCACGATTATCTGAGTAATTTAGAAATCAACCTTTGAAAAATATCACTGTCCCTTAACAGCATATATTTTAATGGCTAAACTGACTTTCACGCGCCCAGTAAAGTTGGTAACGACAGAGAGAAAATAGTTATACGTCTTAAGCTTAAATTAAACATTTTAGGCAAGCGTTTGTGAATTTGTTGAAAATGGGTTTGCATATGGGTATATTATAAGCAGTTCAGGAGTCAGCCGTGAAGATTAGTTTCTCAGCAGCTGACGTGAAAGATACATCGTTCCAGAATGTGAAAGCAATTTTAATATAGTATGGCGATGAAGGTTGCGAGTCAAGTAACAGCACCCATTCCAGAACTGACATCGACTCGACTTCTTTGAGCATGAAGCTGACAGTACCACCGACTTCTTTAGATGTGTCACCTACAGCAACTCCTTCATCGACGACACCGTCCAGGCTTCGTTGCTGTCACTCTGGCAAGATATTTGCCTACGGCCAAGATGCGAGGAAGCATGAAGGAACTAATTGTGCGAAGAGACCTCCCTGTGCTACGCAGAGACGTGTCGAGTGCAAACGCGTGTTAAAACTAGGCGACAAGCTGAAGGGATATAGCAATCGCTGTAAAGGGAGAGACCCTGCAGCTAAGGAATGCTCTGTACTAGCTGCTGGCGAAACCACGTCGAATTGAATCAATCAACTAACAGGAGACGACGAAGAGTGGATTATATAATAATAAATTTCAAGCAGGTTGGATGCAACAGAGTTGACAACATTCTGTCGAAGAGGTAGAATTTTGACGTTTAGACTTGGAGGGAGGGGAGGTTGAAAGTTGAGACGGGTCTGGTCAAACCTGCTTCAATGCAGTACACGGTGAAGCGAGGTCCTATATAAATTTCCACACGAGTGGCGTTGCTCTAATACACCACGGTTATTTTTCTGCTAAACACAAACGAGGAACTAAATTCACTTGCAGTTAAGCCAGAAGAGGAGGCAGCAGCCAGTTAGCAATCAACACTGTTACGTATAGACGCTTTAACATAGTTGCGCGAGATGATCTTGGATTTTATAGAACGGAAAAGGGAGTGGAATATGGGGAGCGCAGGCTACCCCTCGCCACTTTTGATCTTTTCCCCACACTGTTTCACAGATTCTCTTAAATCCAAAACTGCGGAGCATAACAGGAAAGTTTCAAATTATACGTAATTATAACTCTGTGGACTCCTTGAGCGCATAGGTCGTTCACGGTAAAGTGAGCACTTTTTGAAGCTGTTTCATCAGACATAATAACCAATACATACATCTCACTGTAGCCTTGGACTTTTGGTTTTGGGTATGGTGGATGTATACACTGCGTTTATTACTCACGTAGCAGTGTTTATATTAACAAGTGGTGGAAGGATAAAAAATTGGTTGAAAGAAAAAAGTAACTAGGGCTTCGAAAGTTCTCGCTTTACTGTGAACGACCTATACACGTGTGTGAGTTGTTGTTGAGAGATGTGGGTGACTCTTAAGAACGAGGTCTTGAGAGCCGATAAGGGTGAATCGAGGTGAGTATGGAGAAGCGCCGGAACGCAAGGACGGTGGAAACTGGAGAGACCCCCCCCCCCCCCAAAAAAAAAACCCCACCGGTTGTCGTCCAGCACGATTCCTACGTAAGAACATCGAGAGCGACTCTAGCGGGAATCGAACCCGTTTCAACTTCGCACGTTGCTGCGGTTCCACCCTTCTCTAAAATGGTACGTTCATCAAAGCGAAGGTTTATCATCTTCCTACAGCAATGAATATAGCTGTGAAATATCTACATCAATAACGAAACTTTCTCCTTTAATGGAATAATTATTGCAAATTTTTATGTTAACTATTTTACTGTTTTAAGTTCGTGTAGCAATCTAAAAACCAACCGAATAAAAAAAAAAAAAAAAAAAAAAAAAGTTTATGGGCGGTGAAAACATTTTTGTTTTAAATTAACCCAAAGTAGTAACTAGAAAATAAATCAATAAATGCGTAAAGATAGTTTATAAGCACTTTTGTTATCTATTTAGAATTATTAAAGTATCTATTTTTACAAGTTACATTTTTTCACGACTACAAAAACAATTTAGTTTTTTAATTTTTTTTTTAATTTTAGGTATCTTATAGCAAACTTTGAGTGATTTATACGGACGTTTACGCAAATAGCACGTAGAAAATTATTTCTACTTGTTGAAAAATTTACTAGTTTTAAATTTTTATATCAATACATTTAATTATTGTCATCGGCTGCTTCCAATGATAGAACGATATGCTGACGGCATCCTATAATGCAATGACAAGTTTTCACTAATGGCAGAAGAACATTATTACTAATTGTGTATAACTCACCCTGAGAGAAGGCGTTCTGGCGTTGTTCTAAAGGATTATGTCACCTGGGTTTCAATTTTTAAAATAATATTTTTATGATTGCGCAAGTCAAGTAGTTGAGTTAACACGACACTGTAGGTATAGTTCAATCTTGGTTACTTCACACTTATCCGAAGCCCTGCTAAGCTTCTAGGTACTTCCAGGATATTCCTCTACTCCATGCAAACAAAGATTAACCGAATATAGAAAATTACACCGAAGGGACGACGCACAGCATTCGTGCATGTTTTTAAGGCCCTTATAAATTTTCCCTTTCATCCAATTTCCACCTTCCTGCTGCATTTTAATATAAACATTGCAATGTGACCAATAAACACAGTGTATACATTTCACCACCCTCAAAATTTAATGCCTGAGGCTGCAATAAGATATATTTATTAGTGGTTAATGACTACTGGGAGGGCCTTAAAAAGTGCTCACTTTATCGTGAACAGCCTTTAGCTCAGTCAAACAAGCCGTCACCGGATGAAGTCACGAGTGTTTAGAACAGGGCTGTCTAACTGGTGGCTCGTGGGCCGTTTTGTACGGCCCGTGGTCGCTGATCGACCACAACCTTCACACTGAACTTAAATTTTGCTTAATGTATTAATTATTTTATTTGGTACCTAAATATTTATCCAGTTTGATTTCTCGATAATGAAACAATTAAACATTGTTTCTAATAATAATATTGAGAAAAAATATGTTTTATTTTAACAGTAGCCTAGCTGCCTAGCCTAATTTAATACCTTGTTGTCTTTGCACATAATAAGAAACTCGCTAGAACTATGGTACGGCCCGCGAATTTGTTAGAACTTGAGTTGTGGCCCACGGGCCCTTCCAAGTTGGACAGCCCTGGTTTAGAATGTCCCTCACGCAGCGGTTTACTAGCAGGAGCGAGCAGTTAATTAAGACCCACTCATCTACGACCTGCCCGCGATATTCGGCGCGCCGGAATTGATTTAGTCGCGAAGAGGTCGCGGGAGCAGATAGTACGATCGTAAACTATAGGACCAAGATGCAGGTGAACTCTCGCGTGCCTCTGCGAGAACGTTGCATCTCCGGGCCGCAGGGAGATATAAGAGAGTCCAGCTCCGGCAGTTGGCTTATTTACGAGCTGTTTCGAACTGGCCGCGCACCTGGTGCACCACGATTCCATGACAACCCCTAGCGCGGGGGAGGGACGAGTGTGTGCACGATGGACCGTTAAATTGCTCCGTCGGTCCATAAGCAGTAACGGGCGAATATCGCAGAAGTTAGAAAATGCGGGACGATGTCCTGCAACGAGTATTCCCAGGAGAGAGCAGCATTCACGGTAAAGCGTGATAAAAGCTCTGTATACGACATAATTTTTTGACATACAAGATTTCCGCCCCAAAACATATTTAAGATCTTTTAATAGTTCTTCTTACCCCAGCTGGATCCATATAACTAATTAGCTGTTAATATAACTTTTTTTTTTGCACTCAGTGTGTATCCATTGACCAAATTTACAGAAAACGCATTGTAATGAATGAAATACCTTCTTTCAGCGTGTCTATCAAACAGTACCTGCTGGTAAAAAATTGTTATAGTTGATTCACGATAACTTCGGCATTTTCTGAGGCACTGCTAAATTTCTACTTTTGGTTACTGATTATGTCTCCTTCCGCTACTTGTAAATATAAACACTGCCATGTGGCTTCTACTTTTATAACTGTCAAATGCATTTGATTGCTGTTTACAGCTGTTCAAAGAATGCTGTCATATTTCCTACGAATGTTCACAATATAGGCCTATAACAATATTTATGCCAGCTTTATAACTATTTGTTACACACGATATAGCACATTACACATAATACACATTAATACATAGCCACGACGGTGTTTGTTACAACTGTGGCGGAAACAACAGTAGTATTTACCCTGTTGTTATTAATATGCGTTTGGAATAAGAACTAAAACGAAGGGACAATAAGTCCAACGAAACGACACAGTAAATTCAAGCACGCAACTCGTGTCGCATATTTATTGTACGTAGCATCGACAAATGTAAAAGATAGTGGTGAACATGCAAACACATAGGCCTATCGTAACATTTATTCCGCTAATATTTACATGCATTGGTACATAATGGTTTGTAGGTTTTTTTATTATTTATTTAAATTTATCTTTTTGGGCTTAGTAATATTTTTGAGACTGTGGCAGACATTCAAATCACAGAAACGTAAGCTCGTTACACAACTATGTTTCAAACACCTAGCACAAAGGTGCAACTTTGTGATAAACATACGTGAATTTCAATAAGTAAATTTGTCATAACATCAGTTCATAGTTAAAATGTATAAACTTAGCACATATTTGAAATCCACACACATCTGGCCTATGCGCAACGATTACAACACAACCACCATAGACGGAAATGGTGGCTATGCCCTTACACACGAGGCGATCACAACACTCGTTACAGTATATTAATTATCCCTGACCTGGAAACACATATTTATCACACCATTGTAACTTCCCTAAGATGTTCCAAAAACACGAGTACGAATTTGACGTTTCGTTCAGAAATACACCGTGTCATTGGCATGTCGCCACACACCACTGGCAATCGTAAGACACTATGTAAACTGCCCGCCCGCCATATTGGAACAAGCGCGTGGCTAGGCTCTTGTCTGCCAACCTGCTGGAGTTGTAAGTGTTGCGCAACGAGCTGTGTTGCGCCATCGCGTCTAAAATATGCCGTTGCATTTAAATATCATATAATACATATTTAAACAATAAAATCTCGTTTCAGTTGTAAATTACAATCTCAAACATCATTGTTGTTGCTGTAATTAGTATGAAATGTGCTGGAACTAGAAATGACAAAATGTATACCTTTCCTACACAGGTGGTACGATCTTTCCGAGAAAGAGAGAGAGAGAGAGAGAGAGAGAGAGAGAGAGAGAGAGAGAGAGAGAGAGAGAGAAAAGAGAGAGGCAGAGATTACACGAGAGCGCAACACGCTCTGCTTCGTTTATTCAGCCTTTATTTCGGACGGAAAAATTCACCAGCCTACACACGGGAATTCGCGCGAATATTTTTAACTGCAGCAATGGAATGTGTTTCCCTCAGTGCTATCTAAAAATACAAATATATAAATTGGCAACTTTTAGTATACATAAAACGAGGTTAAACAAGATTGTAACTGTGAACTATTTCTTACCGGCCATTGCCAACATGTCGCTGCTCTCGCTGTTGTTAATTCATATTTAATACAAAATATGTATTACAAATTATATAAGATACTAAGGTAAAGTTTCATTTATTCCATAATACTGTACTCTAAAGTTAATCACAGTATTAAATATTGGTGGAATACAAGTCATTGGAAAAACAGGTTGACGTATTACGCCTAGGGTGGTTTTTCAAAGGTTCGATTCCAAAAGGCCGATGAAAGCGTGAATGGATTATATTATTATATAGATGTTCAATGACCTTTGCATTAGACAACGAATAGCCTATTCCTAAGGAAAAGAAGCGTTGAACGTTAATTGAGCACTTTCGAAAGCCCTGCTTAAGATCTACTTGTATACACGCTGTGCATTCTTCCTCCATATGTAAAATCATCATTGCCATGGGTCTCATTACTTCATTAATGCGTTCATTAATTAGAAAAGCAAATATTTTTCAAATCTGCTCATTTTTTACACAACGATGCATTAAAAAGAAAACAGAAAACGAAATAAATAATTTAAATGATCACAAATGGTTACCTAGAACTTTTTATTCGATGTTAACATATGGAACTGCTTTCCATCCATCGTTACGAACTTTTCTGGGCGCATGTCACGCAGTGAGCCCGTTAAAAATATATGCAGACAGGGGCAGTGATATTTTTCTAAGGTTGATTTCAAAAGTGCTCACTTTATCGTGAACAGCCTTGAAAGCTTTGTATATGATACCATTTTTTTTACATACAAGATTTCCAACTCAACATATATTTAAGATCTTTTAATAGTTACTACTTACCCCACCTGGGCGCATATAGCTAATTAAATATTAATATAACTTTTTATAATTCTAAATGTTTTTTTTTTGTAGTCAGTGTGTATCTATTAACCAAATTTAAAGAAAACACGCTGTAATGAACGAAATTTCTTCTATCCACATGTCTATAAAACTGCTACTATTTATACACTTGCTGAAAAAAAAAGGTCATTATTACACAAATGTTCAATTTACTTTGCATAAGACAAAAAGAAAAGTTCAGAGACTACATATATGAATATAATGCTGTGGCGGCATCTCATCTATCACCGAGTGCCGACACTAAGGGATATCCGCTCAATATGCTGTTGGTATTATGTGAACTATAGTCCATTCACAGTTACTTCAGCCTTTTCTGAAGCCCTGCTAAAGTTCTTCTTCCAGTGTATTCCTCCGCCTCGTGCAAACTAAGCTTAAATAATCCTGGAGAATCACACCAGAGGGACAACGCACCAGATTCGTGTGCACTTAGTGTAACAGTATTTTGTATAAGGACTATTTCTCACTAGGCGCTACCAACATACCTATTTTATCCCTGATTTTTATTCAGATTATTTATAAATGAAGCATTAAAATTTATAGATAAGATATTAGTAACATTTCAATTTGACAGGAAAAAGTAATTTTTATGAACACTAATATAAAACGCTTTTGTTACAGGGCGTATTTAGGAAATAACTAAACACGTCATACATGGGGAGATTTTTCAAAGGTTTGATTCGAAGATGCCGAAGAAACCGTGAATGAACTATACATGGAATGATCATCGCCGACGAGGCTTATCTTGGTGTGAGCGCCCCATTAGACTGCTGGTCTGCCCTGCCGAGTTGATCGGCAGGCGGGCTGCAGTCACACTGGCACGCCGGCCTGCTGCCGAGCTAGTTCGTCGCTTCGCTCCCCTCTCCATCCAGGATTACTGGCGGCGCGAGCTGCTTGTGACGTCACCATGAGGCGCTCTATGCAACATGAACGTTAGAGAACCTTCCAGAAGGGGGCGCATGAAAAATAAAAGGACGGTGTCGCTCTATGCAACACGAACGTTAGAGAACCTTCCAGAAGGGGGCGCAGGAAAAATAAAAGGACGGTGTTCATCTTTTTGAGAGGAGAATGAGGGACTTTGAGCAGTAACCTGAAAGAAGGACTTATCCAGAATGGAAATCTGTTTCTTAAGGGGAGGGGGGGTAACTGCTGCTAATATGAGTTCATAAAAGTTAAGTTTTTCCCTATGGGGTTTCGTAACCACATTTAAACATGCAATTTT
Source organism: Dryococelus australis (assembly GCA_029891345.1). Classification (NCBI taxonomy): domain Eukaryota; kingdom Metazoa; phylum Arthropoda; class Insecta; order Phasmatodea; family Phasmatidae; genus Dryococelus; species Dryococelus australis. Next base: position 13,401,456 of record CM056994.1, on the reverse strand, counting down.
GGAGGGGATTTCTATATTGTAATTTCTGCAATTCAAAGGGTTTTATCATATAGTAATATTGTATTTAACTTTGGGGTTTTGAAAGTAAATTTTGTATTACTTCATGACAGTAGGTGGTCTGATTGTACCTGTTTTTGGGAATTTTCCAAAATATAATTGGAAAAAGAACATTTTTCCTTTCTCTCGCATGGTAAACCCTAATCAACAATTCTATGAAGAACTCTACAAGGGGGAGGGGGGGTCTTTATTTGGTTTTGGAATATATATTCCAGCTGGTGGAAGGTAGAGACGGAGTTAATGTATGCGTGTGTCGGCAACCTACCGCCATATGTAGCCACAAAGCTGTGCCACTCTGCTTCTCCCAGTGTGGGCAGTTGAAAGGGGCATGTCAACTTTGTATTGGTTTTGCTGTTAACATCTTGCATTTACCACAATGCTGAAGTCAATTATTGTTGCCACAAGTAAAATTAATATTCAGCATTTTTCATGGAAAGCACAATTTTGAATGTTTGAAAATTTGTCGCATGATGTAATATTAATTATAGATTTCTTGGGCAGTACACACGTTTATATCGACATTGCGAGTAATGTGTAAAAATTTAGTTTTTTGCCTGAGACCATAATTGCCTTATAAAATAAGCCATCAGATTGCAGCGAAATTGTAGCAAAAGAATTGGAAAAACCGAAAACTGAGTTTAGGGACTTGATTACATATAAATTAGGGCATTGCAAAGAGGACCATATAGGGTTGAAAATTAAAAGATTAAGAGCGTGTAGAGTCCTTGATATACTGGGTATCTGCGTTGAAAATGCACATTTCTAAACAGCTGGTAAATGAGTTTCAAGAACAGGGACTTGTATAGTATTCCTCTACCCCGTACGACAGTCCCTCCGTTTTATTGCCGAAAAAACCCCAGGTTAATATCACTTAATATGCGACTACAGAAAATTTAATCAAAAAGTGTACGTGGATTCATATCCGGTTCCTGTCATGGATGCTATTTTTGAACACCTGCAGAAAGCTGAATATTTCACAATTTTGGATTTGAATTGTTCTTTCTTATAGTGCGAATTACATCATTATTCTACGGAGCCATCAGAATTTTGTACGTCGTAGGGTTTGTACCAGTGGATGTGTTTGCCCATGGGCATTAATTCTGGCCCATGGGATATGTCAAGAGTATTAAATCACATGTTAGAGAGGTATATTTTCTAGTTTGTCTTTACGTATATTGACGATGGGTGTATTTGCCGTAATACATTGGAAAACCACCTTAAACACCTACGAATAGTGTTAGCCACCTTAAGGAAGGCTGGCCTAATGATAAATCCTGAGAAAATCAGTTGGGCAGATCAGCACATGTGGTACCTAGGTTTTATTATTTCCGAGGGGAATTTATATACACACACCGAAGAAAATAAAGCAGTTAGAAATTTTCCTCAGCCAAAAAATTTGCATGGCGTAAAGTTTATTCCAAATTTTTCTGAGCTTACAGAACCTTTAAATTTGTTAAAAAGAAAAAAAAAATGTAGATTTTGTATGGAACACGGAGCAACAGAATACTTTTAAAAACTTTAAGAAAGTTTAGCAAATTCTCCCATTTTGCATTTGCCCAATTTCAATGAAGAATTTTTTTGCAGTGTTTTTGCGAGTTCCGTAACCATTGGGATATATTTGAGTTAAAAGAAAGATAGTAATTCTGTTCCGATAGCATACGCCAGTAAATTTGAAACTCGGGCAGAACACAAACATACTATTTATGGCAAGGAGTGTTTAAGTCGCATATTGTATATGGAAAGGTTTGCGGACTGTATAGATCATGTTCTGTTTACTTTATTTATGGACAATCAAGATCTGAGCTGGTTGTTAAAATCGCAAAACCCAGCTGGTCGTTTAGTGCGATGGGTAGTTCGCCTCGTGAGGTTTATGTTTAACGCACAATACATATATGGGATAGATAACTCCGTTACCAACGCGTTGTCGCGTATGGATTGTGAGGACAAGTTTGAGGCCGTTGTAGAAAATGGGGCTTCAGTAGACAGTCAGATGACTGAAAGTGTTCCTGATCTTACACATGTTTTAGAACTAAACACATTGCAAAACTTTCATATTGCATTCATAGATATAAAAGAACATCACAACTCTGATAGGAAATACAAAAAAAAAATATATTGTCTGTTATTAAAAGTGAGGAAATGGATGAAAAAGGCAATTTTTAAGGTTTTCATACTATAAAATTTAAGGGCCATGATATTCAAGTATTATCAGGAATCTTTTTAGGGTTGACACATAGGACAGGGGAAACAATAGCCAGTGTGTTATAACTTTTCACGTGGCGCCAAACTCACAGTGGTATCCCTGCTGAACTTGTCATGCACGAGTACTACAAACTTCTCAAGAGAATCCATCGCCCCTGTATGTTACCATATGACAGTCAGACAGGCAGCTGTAGGTTTGGGACTGCACACCACGTTTCCCATGCTGTTTCCCTCCTTTCCAAAAAATGCAGAAACCACATCGCAACCACAGAAGGCATGAAAAACTGGCAATACACTAGTTATTTGTGGGCCAATTGATCTGGCTATGGTGCGTACAGCAACAAATTGATCGCGTTTCCCAGTACCAAGGTATACCCAGGTTTCCGGCTCTCCGAGAAGTTGTTGTACTGCAGCAATAGCAAGGACGAGAACATCGGTATGAACTGTTCGTTACACAATTATGTTGCATCCACGAGCTACTGTATCCGCTGCGTGGAGTACGAAAGTTGTATCGGCTTCCTCATGGTCGTATGGACAAAGATTATAATGGATGTCCTTTTGCAATATGAGAGAACATCTTTCTCTACAGTGGTATACAAATCCTGCCCATCCTGTGGAATGCACAATGCATGGGTTGCTAACATATGGAAGAGTTCTGTCTTTTTTTTTTGGGGGGGGGGGGGGGATCCCTCAAGAAATTTGACCATTTGTTAGGCATTCTTATATTTGGAGCAATGTGTTTTCTTGCTACCGAACACTTATTTTCATGTGCTGCATTCTTGAGACTTTCAGGTAGGTATCTATCCCATATAACATTCATGGGTTCCAAGTGTGCTATTGCCATCTTAAAGTAAGTCTGATGGACATATATAATATAATCCTGATAAGTTCTACTTGATCTGGAATTTCAACAAGTTGACTACAGCTACACCATCAAGATGAACTGCTTGCACAGTTGGGCCAGATTAAGCTGCTGTGTCTTCGGTAGATGCGAGGCTGCGAATAAGATTTGACTTCTGGCAAGTGTACAGGCTACTCATGTTGGGGAGAGAAGGCAGAAATGGCGGATTTTCACAAAGGAAAAACTCCTGTGTGTTACCTGCACGGGTCTGACTGGTGATGTAAAGTGTACTGAATAGAGTGCAATCACCTGCTCTCAAATAATCCGGGGGCTACACTATTTTCCCTTCATGATAAAATTTAAAGGTATTGTTTGCTGTCTGTGTTGTGATTGATTTTAATGTATCATAAGACACACTAAGACAGAGTTTGTATGTTGTGTCAATCAGCTTCTTCTCAGAGTCTTGTCATACAGTTCCAAATCCATATACACTGGAACTGGCATATCCTTCCTAGCATCATGCCGATGTGAATCTGTATTTTCATTATTACATCTTTTAGCAACATGGAAATGTATAAGTTGAGCAATGGTTGATACTACTGGATATACTGTTATACCATCGTTATCAGTAGCCGATCTTGCGAGAATCATTTTTACAAGAGCTCGAAGTGATTCTGGAACTGCAACACATACTGCTCCTTTAGATATATCACGCCAGTCCCAACAAGGATGAGCAAATATCTCTCTCCTGACAATTTCAGCAGCTTGTGCAAGTTGCATCCCTTTTGTGTTGTAGCTAATCTTGCAAGATTCAATTACCATAATGCCAACATCATTTGTGGAACCTATTATACTCTCTTTATCTGAAGTTCCCTGAGCTTCTAGGAGAGGACAAGCCTTCAAAATACGATCTCTCAATCTGGTTGAATGAATGTCGCCGTTCAAACCAATCTCCTTCATTACCTGTGCATATGTTCTCGCTACGTCTGCTACTTTAAAGACCGGGTACTCATTATAACCACAAGATTCTCTTTGTTCTTCCATGTATGATATGAGGCCAGGGAAGGCAAAAACCACGAATTTGCCCTCCATCTAAAGAATTTATGTTCTTGACTTGAGAAAAGGACTCCCTCTAGAAATATTAAGCAAAGAGCCAGCTTAGGCGATACTCAACATCAATACAAAATATGGTCAGAACCGTCAGAACATTCGGAAACATATTAGTGTCCTTAATTTCTGCTCCATATCTTTGTATTTTGAGACTAGTAGACAAACATGCCAACTTCGTCAATTTCTGTTTTCTTGTGCACACTTAGTCACAAAATATGCAAGTTAATGGTTTGTATAGAGACTGATCTCTTTTTTCACAGGCTATGATTGTAGACCTTCAATTATCTTCCCTCGATGTCTTCTTTTCCATCCTGCTAAGCTTGGATCTATTATATTTTAGGCTACAACTTTTGTGCCGGCAAGCATTTTGAGAAGTAAGTGTTTTAGCTATGCTGGTACCATCATCCAATAAGGTAATATCAACTTTAGTGTGGATGCAGCCAAGTTAGTAAATGTCTACAATAGTTTCAGCAAAACTAGCATATGTCTGTGTTCATCATCTCTTTCACTAAGTGCTGGACATCTGAGATGTTCTCGAGTGGTTTCCTGGCACGAAATACTTTTGCCCCAGTCAAATTCAAGGCATGTATAATTATGAATGTCTTGTGGTTGCTGAGTTGAATATATCTTGACAAATTTTTTCGACATTGTAGAAGTTTAATTTATATTACATTGTCTCACCACCACCTCAAAGCAAAAACAGATCTACAGCAGAAGAATTTAAAGTAAATTAGTATAGTGTAAATTTACATCGATGAACAAATTACTGTGATTTCTGCATCTAGAAAGCAAACCACTTTTCACACCACCAAATACTCATAAAATCCACGTGCAAGGGCGTTTATGAATTTTTAATTGTTCAAATTGGTTTAGTAAAATAAAATGCTTAATCGTTGCAGGATGACCATATGTATTGACTGGTATGAAAACCATAGCCCTGAGTTCCTAAATTTGGGAGATATGAAAATAAGAATGTATTTTTATGTAAAATATGGCTAATCAAATTTTCTCAACTGTGCATTCCACCAAGAACGAAAATTGGAAAGTTTGTTTGCCAGGCATCCAAATTAACGAGTATTATTTTCGAGGTACATCACATTTAGAGGCCAGAGAACATAGCGTTGGGTACCCTGTCTTATGTTTTATGGCAATGAATTCAAAACCTCTCAAGCTACAATTAACTCATCCATGGTCCCCTCCAAATGCTTACGAAAACCTCAAGCAAAAACAAAATAACTGAAGAAAGATACAGGGTATCATTAACGCGAGAGCACCAATTACATAATTTATGTACAAGGTTTTTTATACTGAGATATTAGGAAAACACGAAACATCGCGGTTGCAGATCTCTATCGAATCATACTGTTACTATATTTCCACCTTTGTGGTTTTGTGTCCGAAAATGCAACAAAAATCGGGTAGAAATTTTTCTGGACAGGAGTAAATATGGACGTGACGACCTATGTCCGCTCATGTGAAGACTGCCAGAGATGCAAGTTGGCAAGAAATACTTTGGTGGGTTTGCACACTGTGGAAAACATCAAGTTTTATTCGAAAAAAATGCATATACATCGACATTTCTGGGTCATTGATCTGGACAAAGAAATGAAATATTGCATATTAATTCTTTTGAATACATTTTACAAGTTTTTGATGTTATTCCGTCTTATGACATGAAAGCTACCGCTATTGTAAGAACGTTGACAGAAAAGGTTTGGTGTTTTTTTAGGCACCTGTTAAAATAGTTTCAGTTAATGGTGTCTATTTTAATTTAAGTATGTTTAAGGTCATGTATTTCCAATGGTCAGAGAAGTTCATCACTAGCAGTCCCTACTTTCCAAAGGGCAACCAGTAGAAACACTTCAACAGGAATGTGAAAATCTGCCTCACAATTTTCAAAAATCCCGATAAGCAAAATTGAGACGAGGACATTGACCTAACCACTGTAGGCTTCAATTCAACCTGGACCCACACAAACCCTGCTCTGCCTTACCTTGGTAGAGAGTTAACCCAAACTATCCGTTACCTCCGAGGCACTATGTAATCATCTATTTATACAGATCAGGATGCCAAGTAGTCGCTTCAACAGGTACGGGGATTTCTCATGAAGACGGAAAGGGAAGCATCAGCTCGCTATAATGTCAACTGTCAAGCACTGACCTTTAATGTTGTTGATTTGGTATGGTGATGAAACTTCCTACTCCCATCTGCTACAGACTTGATCAGCAGCAAACTCATTCCAACATTCATTGATCTGTTTTGCATTTTTAGATTATTGAATAAGAATACTGCTGTACTAGTCTATCCAGATTCCAACACAACATTCCTCAAGGCTTATGTACCCCATGTGGAATCTATACAATCTTGACAGTCTGCGGAGTTGAGTTCTTGTTTTTCATTAGTGTTTAGTCTAGAGTTGTAGGTTTCTCCATCTCATTCATTATTTCATTTCTCTACTAATTTATAATTCGTGATATGTTAGTCTAGGGCTGTTAGGGTAAGTCTTTTGAAGGCAATTGGTTTAAATTATCTCTCTTCTGTAAATTGTTGTGTATGGTTGATGTTTTTTGATAGTAGAAGGGGAATGTTCCTTCTGGAGAAATGTATTTAAATGGGAGGCTGTGCGGTTTGTGCGGCTGGGCGGCTGGCGGTCTTCGGCTCGTCTCGGTTGACCTCGGCAATCTTCGGCTCGACTCATTGGGGTGCTCGGAAGCTGTCGACTCGGGTTTGCCGAATGTACCCAAAGGTGTTCGGCAGTTACGCCCACCAATTTTCTTCAAGCATATATATTTATTTCTGGTAGCCATATTGGTTTTACAGGCCTAGGGTATATCAAATCGTAAATCAGTATTCAATATTTGGTTTAAAAATGTTTTGTTTTAAAATTTATTGATTTTTACATTGTTTCGAAAATATACACAGGGTATTGGAGAAACTTGCAAAAGTCTCTTAACTACATTTCCAGTACCTCTTCTGAAGTATCATTACTCACTGCCTTGACTGTTTTTTTAGGCATAAGTATGCTACTCAAATTTTTGTTTCAATGTATGTATATACGAATATACTAAGCCCATCATGCTAATAGTGACCACATGCACAAATATGTTATAATCATGGCATGGATCACCATCTACCAGCACTTTTGTATGCTCAACTGTCGTTAATTTAAATGTAAACACTGCCATGCCCTGAAGACTTGGAATCTAACAAAGGCGACAACAGTCTTAACTTTCGTGCTTCCTTGACCACCAATCCTTCAATCGTCCAATATTCCCATTAATCATTGCAATCAGCACCGCAGTCAACACCACAATCGCAATCAGCCCCACAATCATCACCACAATCGCAATCAGCATCACAATAAACACCACAATCGCAATAGCACCACAATCAATATCACAATCAACCCCACAATGCAATCAGCACCACAATCATCACCACAATCGCAATCAGTATCACAATAAACACCACAATCGCAATAGCACCACAATCAATACCACAATCAACACCACAATCGCAATCAGCACCACAATCATCACCACAATCGCAATCAGTATCACAATAAACACCACAATCGCAATAGCACCACAATCAATACCACAATAAACATCACAATCACAATCAGCACCACAATCAGGAGTCATTTCGGAGTCATTTTGGAGTCATTATGAGACATTATGAGTTCTAACCAGATTTTGAGTTTTATCGGTAACGTAACACATTTGGAACGCAAACAGAGATGACCAATTTTGGTGTCCTAGTAAAAGCATAACAGTAAGAAGCAAATATATTCGTTAGACAGTAAAGTTAAACTGGCCAGGAAACTCTTTACTGACTTGGAAGCCAAGATAGATGTTGGTAACTTAAAGCCATCACTGTAGGAACCCATGTATGTTGCAGCGTTTTAGAAAATTCATCCATGGATCCACCAGTGGTTGATACACCGGTATACATACGTTGAGGCATTTTTGGAACATCTGGTTGATTTTTAGCGGTGTTTTCGTCTGCTTTCGGACACACATTAAAATTCTAAAGTTTTCATTGCAAGTTTGCAAAACTCGACGTCTGAATTATTTTTGTATATTTTGGAACGCTTGAAAATTACGAACTGCGCTTGTGTGTGTGTTAACTTTTATTTTTCAGAGAAAGCGTTCGAAAATTCACCGGTTGATATTTTAGTGCATATCCGGCAGATCCATCGAATTTTCAGGTCGGTTGAACTGGTGGATTAATCGGTTCAATTGGACTCAACAGAAACAGTAATTTTCGAACGCCTGGTGTATGTTGGTGGATGCACCGGTGAATTTTCGAATACGCGGCTGGCCTTTGTGCTTCCACCGGCCAACTCCCTAGTAGTCCATAATACGCCGAAAACTTTTACTACCCAGTGAAATGCTCACTATTGGCTGACAGCGAATGGAGATGCGAGTTAACTCAGAGCTAGTTAAAACATCCTGACGGGATTAATATATGATTGTTTTTATTAGGTTATGTTACGAAAATGAGAACCTGAAGTTGCCTGATGTAATGTAACACAACATTTTGGTTACTGGAACCAGGAAGCCGCGGCTTCAAGGCGGAGGCTACGATAGTCATTCAGACTATGTTTGCAAAAGCATGTGGTCTTCAATCTTGTTTAGAAGTATTAAGTTGTAATATGCATTAATGAAATGTGAACACACTGCTTGTTCGCGCGTACGAGCCTTCAAGAACAAAGAAATTTTACAAATAAGCACAGCGAGAGTTGAGCTCGGCATAGTTACCATAAATGTTATCACCTTAAAATGTTAACACCATTAAATCCAAGAATTGAGTTGGTATTCATCCGGTATGTGAAAGATAACTAGCGATGGTTAAAGAATTCGTTTACGCAAGTAAACTAATATAAAAAGCGATGGAATATTTTTATAATTAAGTGAAGGGTCGATGACCATTAAGGGGAATTTGTATACATGGGAAACCAGACAGATTGATAAATTGTGCAGCGCTGTCATATAACAGCTGGTGGCTCGTTAGATGCGGGGTAAAAATATATAAATATTACCAAGGTATATCTTAGAATTTAATATCGTTTAATATCCCCTTACATCTTTCTTCCCTGAGGTTATTATATTCCTGCTTCAATATTCGCGTCACACAGAACAACGTTTTTTTTTTTTTTTTTTTTTTTTTAAACGCAGCTTGGTTTCCAGCTTCTCGCTCTTTTCAGCGTGGAACCACATCCATATCGTAATTCAGATCTCACATCTGCAGAACGCCCCTGGGTTCCTACAATTCTCGCTACGGGCGTTGATGGCCGTCAGAAGGGGAGAGAGGGTGGTTTACTTGCAGTATAGACGTTTCACGCCTGAAAAAATTGCCACTTTCCTCGCTATAAGTTGTTCACGGTAAAATAAGCTTAACATCTTCTTGTATGCGCGTTGTGTATTCTTCCGCTTTGTGTAAAATTAACATTAGCATGAGGCCCATCACTTTATTCATGCGTCGGTTAAGTGAAACTGTGGAATTATTAGGAAAGTAAATATTGTACAAATATGCTCATCCATTTTTACACTTCGATGCATTAAAAAACAGAAAGCGTCAGAAATAATTTAAGTTATCACAAATGGTTACCTAACACTTTTTATTCGATGTTAATACTTTCTCCTCCACCGTTACCAACTTTACTGGGCACATGTCACTCATTTCGCCTGTTAAAATATATGCTAGGAGGGGCAGTGAATTTTTTCTTAGGTTGATTTCAAAAGTGCTTACTTCATCGTGAGCAGCCTTTCACAATATGTATTTCACCGGACACAGTGTCTGCCGTGCTCCCAGATAAGTTGGCGGCGAAATACGAAAAGTAGTTCCACATCTTAATGTCGTATGCCTAATCTAAGGGTACCTTTAACATACCTGGCAAACGAATACATGAAAAATATTTTCCCTGCGTGTTACGGAGATACGAGCAAGAATTTTCATACTGTTGACGTAATTACGTTCTTAAAAATTCACATATTTCACAAATGAATTTTGATTGACTTATGAATAAAGTGAGGGTGTCATTGGTAATTATAATTTTATACAGGATGTAAACAATACGCGACACAACAGTGTACAGGGCTCCGAGACGAGCAATTTGATGCAGGACACTCGTGCTCCATAGGGTCGGGAAATAGCAGTAAGCCGCTTGACAAATGTGTACTAAGACACGCGCAGCGCGCCGCTGTGGGTCCGGCTTTATTCGACCTGCTGGTCAGCTGAAGCCGGTTTGTACAGAGGTCAAATCGGGCAGGAAACGTTTAGTAATAGCTATTTTCTGAAACACACGTCGCATTGTCACAATACTACAGACAAGTTACAGAAATCAGGAAAGAACGTATGAAACTGCAAACATGTGTTTCAAACAAAAGCAATTACTAAACGTTTCCTGCCAGATTTGACCTCTGTACAAACTGGCTTCAGCTGACCAGCAGGTCGATTAAGGCCGGACCCACAGCGGCGCGCAGCATGTGTATCAGTACACATTTGTCAAGCGGCTTACTGCTATTTCCCGACCCTATGGAGCACGAGAGCCCTACATCAAATTGCTCGTCTCGGAGCCCTGTACACTGCTGTGTACAGTTGTGAACACTTATCGTTTACATACTGTATATGGCGGGAGGATGCAAATCGGGCAGAGAACTAGATCATTGGCAGGGCTTTCAAAACATCTCAATAAACTGTGAAGAGTCGATATACGGGATAAACAGCCTTACGTACGTGTCCGTAAACGTGCGTAACGCAGTTCAACTTACGGATAACCAAATTGGTTAATCGCTTGCCTTGAAACACACCATCCTGTCCCGCCGTCGATCTTGCGCAAATATATATATCCGGGTGCGCCGTTATTAAACAGCCAAGGAGATGCATCGCAACTTTCAGCCCCGCACTGCTTTACGATTTCAGTTTCCGCCACCACGTAATATTTTGATTCGATCTGTAACTAAGGTGACACAATACTTACCGCATCTCCGGAAGCAAGATTACAATATCCTACTTTGCTGCTCTGCAGTTTTCCTTCAGTTATCGGTAGAAACATGCCAAATTCGCGTTATTATTTGGCATCAAGCTAAACTTCAGAATACTGTATATACTTGAGCAGGCATCGTTTCTTCATTGGCTGCTGTATAGATGTGAAGTCACTCCCTTTCTGACTGTACTGCACGTGATTGGACCACGTGATCTTGAAGTACTCATTTATTGCCGCAGAGTTACTTAGGGCGTGTCAAACAAAATATGGTCCAACAACAAACTTATCGCAAAGGTACACGGGTTTGAAGTTTCAAGTGTTCCCCAAATAATAACGCGAATTTTGCAGGTGTCTAGTCATCGGCCGCACGCCTTCGTCGGAAGACACTATGGGATTTACTGGGCCAATAAGAATTGTGACACTCAAGTAATGAACGTCTGTGATTCGCGGGCAGGTATCCGAGGCGCGCAATAGTCGAAATCATCCAATCGCAAATGTGGGTCTGAGATGAAGTGTTTTGAAGCTCAGCTTGACAGGAATTATACTCGCGAAAATCTGGCATCCCCATTAGTAGGGATAGGAACATTTCGCGAATTCATTTCAGGACGAGATAGACATCAAACACATGTACACTGAAGTTGACTTTGCTATTGGATCGCAGTTTATTAGACACGCCCTGGACGACTCTGAGACAATAGCAGACTTGCAAGGAAACAAGTAGCGACTGCCATACTGCCAGGTGTTATGTAACACTGGCTTCTCTATGGGGCAGCAGCCAATGAACAAACATCTGAGGCTTGATTATACGCAGGACTGTGGAGTCTAGCCTATAGGTCATTTAACTCGCGAATCTTTCCTATCCCTACCCATTCGTTAGTATTCGGCAATGGTAAACTGTGCTCGCTTAATCGAGTACTTATATTCGAAAGCCTTGCTTAAGATAGACTTTTCTCCTAATTTGGTATTCTTCCGCTGTATGTAAAAGTCACATTGCCACGGGTTTAATGACACTTAATTCATGCGCTAGTCATGATTAAATAGGAAATATTTTGGAGCATAACTGTGTTGCCTATATGTTAAACAGCAATCTAATGTGTATAATGTAAAAAAAAAAAAAAGAGCCCCAACTCGATTTGCATAAATTTAAACTTTACAGTCACAGTAGAACTTCACTATTTTGTGGAACTTGTGTCCAACTTAACTAGCAATCATAATCCTTGAGTGTACAGTCGCATGTATGCAGTTACGCGCCAGGGTTTGTTTTTCAGCGGTTGATTTCACAAGTGCTTATTTTACCGTGAGTTGCCTACAGTAACACGAAGCATTAATCTCACTGAGCAGTGAAAGATGATACAAATCAGTGCCAAAAAGGAAACCCTGAGAACACTGTGCACTGAGGATTGTTGTGTACAGTGTCGGACATATGTCATCTTACTGTACACTCTAAATATGAGTCAGTGAGAATTTAGTTGTTTCAATCAGTCCGACGTATGTGACTGATCCAACAGTCGCTTCAGTGAATTTAACTGATTACTCAGTGACAAAATGCCAGATTTCCTTCACTTATTGATTCAGTGACGTTTTCCACTGATTCGTCAGTCATTTTTTTCACTGTTTACTCAGTGGTTTATTTTTGACTGACGGATCAGTTAAATAGCGTGTAAATATGGCTGTCAAACAACATTTTAAAATGACCGTTACACTAAGAGTATCAAGTGAAATAGCAACGAATAAACTAATTAAACCAATACAACGCCATTTTATGAGGTAATAGGAACACACAGACTTTCATTCTGTTATTACGTCTTTTATTTCGTTTTCATGTAATTGTCACAGCGCTCTGTTTGAAGGTTTAAAATTGCATATAATGTGATGACGAGAGTGAATTCATATATACTATCCGTTTTAACAGTCCTAACGGTATTAATTAAACGAAAAACGAAAAGTAAGAGCATGCAATTTAAATCTTCACATTTTAACGGAGCAAGGATAATTAGATATTTTCCAAATATTACTTCAACTTGGTCTGGTATCGCATATGGCAAGGTATTGCCCTAACAGCGAAGTGAATAAGGTGTGCGAGATCGGTCCCAGACACCTGAGATTTTTTTAAAATTATGATAAATTGCACAATATGAATAGTAAACTATCGTAAATATGTTTATTTCACGTAATTTATTTAGCTACATTCAATTAAATAAACATTAAATTCGCCACTGCAGTCGGCCGTCACTTATTCAACCAGTGTAATTGTTTCACGTCACTAATTCAATCAGTTAAATTTTTTTCACTGAAACAATCAGTGGTTCTCCACTGATTCGAATTTAGAGCGCACAACATGTGTGGATATAGGACAGAACCAATTATCCCAATAATTGACGCATTGAAGATTTCGTTTCATCTGTTACAGCAGAGAATATTTTTTAAATATATATATATTTTATATATGTTAAATCAACACGAAGTTATAAAAGGTTTGAGTACAAGCAGCAGCCAATATAATAACCTAGGGGAACACGCCGTATGTACTGGTGCTAGCTTCTGACGAGTGTACCCGGGACGATAATTCAATGGATGTTGTGTTAAAAAAAAAAAGAAAAAGAAAAGCACAGTATCATGTTCAGCAGTTTCCCGAGAATGGGCGGAGCTCTATCGCTTCGCATGCCTTTATTGGGCGTCACTGGCAAGCGAGTTACATGACGCCACTTAACCTCCCGGTCTTCAGAGAGCTACTGCTGCAAAAACATTCTTGCTCGAGTTTATTGGCGTCATTAGTGTTACTCAGGACCTCACTCGTGGCTCCCCCCCCCCCCCCCCAATTCCTTCTCTCTTCCCGCGATGCGGTAATCAGTATCTGGGGAATCCTCTAGAGGTGCAATAAACCCTCCCCCCTCCCCGGGGGAGCTTCAAGAAAGTACTAAGACGTCGGGAGGCGCTTCTGCGGCGACGGCATTACAAACTAATGACGTCACTTGCTCGCAGGCATTCCTCAGCCTCCGAGAGCTTGCGCTCGTTACGCGGATGCTGCAAGCTGATTGGACGGCGAGTGACACTCTCTCTCTCTCTCTCTCGCGTTCGCCATAACGAACAGCTTCGGCGCTACGGCGCGGCGAGAGCAGGGTTACAGGCTTTATCTGATAATTTCTGGCAGCCGTTAAACGAATTGGCCCAAGCGCAGATGGTAAATTACCGTGGGGTCGGAACGCTTTGATTGAAACTGCGGGGTCTGGGACATCGCGAATTAGAGTATCTCTTTCGGTTAAGCCGAAACACGACTGACTGACAGTTTACGCGTCTGCTGGCTGAAGTAGTTGTTTGAATAAACAATTTATCGAAGGACACAGGGGCAAAAAGACTAATGTCTATATTTGCTAGTTCTGAGTAAATTGCTATTGAAGCTATAAACCCACCCCCCTGGAAATGTTACTTCCGAGGCCTGTTATTTTGGATTATTGTCTCTTTATCCGCTATGTTTTGGCATGCCAACCGTACTGACAATTCTCTGTCAGATGACACGAGAACTTCATTTTCTGTAAAAATGGACAATCATCCTTTTTCCCCTATACCCTTAAATTATTTATTTGAATAGTATCATGGACACGTGTGGTAGATGTCACGTAATACATTATTGATTGAACGAAACATGATGCACAACGAAACTTATTTGGTTGTGCCAACAAGATACAGAGCAGCAGTTGTTTGAATTATTTGGCTGTGGGAATTAAAATGGAAAAAAATTAATAAATAAATTGATTGCAATTATTGTTTACACAGGTTCGGTTCTATATAAAGTGGCATTTGTTATTTTATTAACTTTTTCACCTCATACCTATTTCAGCAATTGGCAATGGGGTTAGCATTAACAACCGATTAAATATAAATATGATGATAATACCAGTTAAATGAACTCAAAGTGTATTATGCAAATCTTATGTTTAACATTTTTATAATTATGACAAGAACAGGGGGAATATGAATTTGTCCGAGAAATTTGTATTCAAAATCCTTCAATTTAATGAATTTGAGGAAACCAGTTATTTCATAATGAATACCGCTTGAAATCCCGATATTGAAGAAGAAGCACAAGGTATAATTACTGCTACTCAGGTACACATGGTGCCGGCACGGCTTATCGATTGTAATTTAACAATATAATTTGGCAGAAACGTAACAATGTGAGGTAATTAAACAATCGCAATAACATATCAATTAGGCCAGGAGAGAGAAAATTGCAAATCAAATAATAGTTTAATTCCCACTGCTTGTCTCCTGTTGATATTGAACTATGGTATGTAATCTCCTTTTTAATTTGTTTAGGACCTATATTGCAGTGGGCCATTCATTGTAATCCATCCATTATACTTAGTATGAAACCCGAACAGAGAGACAAATAGACAACAATTTTGTTTTTAATCATTCAGGTAAGTATATCCCACACTTACATTAGAAGGTAAATTGACGGCTTAATCTTCGTTCTACTGCTATGTATGAGATGTGGATATCTTTCGTAAGGAGTAATATTTTAATGGTTAGGTGCAAGCTGTAGTAATTTATGAACCCATAGGCCTACAGTCACTGTATCAACAATCACTTGTGTGTTGCATAGGGAGAAGCTGTGTGTACGTATATGCACGTCTTGCGGTCGGGAAAGGCAGCCTCTGCTTTGTGACTTTTCTTATTGTGGTTTAAGAATGCTTCAATATCACGACCATCTACACAAAAGAAATCTACTGTTGTTGGAACAAAATATCACTAACGAGCCATTTTATCGGACGTTTGTATTGTATTGAAATTAATAATGACATGATAAAGTTGACAATGTTAACCATTTACTAAGCCTTATATCACTGTAATGCAAATATACTGTTGACGTTTTAATGTTGACAGATCATCTGAGTGGAATGGAGAGATTGTGGGCGGCTCTTGACATCGAGGCCGCGAGAGCCAATGAGGGTGAAGTGAGGTGAGCGTGGAGCAGCGTCGGAACGCAGGGACGGGGGAAACGGGAGATCCTCGAGAAAACCCAGCGACCAGCGGCATCGTCCGCCACGATTCCCACAAGCGAGTATCCGGGAGCGACCCCGTCGGAATAAAACCAGATTCGCCTACGTGGGAGGCGAGTAGTCTAACCACTACACTACCACGGCCCCCCCCCCCCCAAGCCTCTAAGTAATGTTGTCGCCAACAAATGTTGTGTTACGCTAAAATAACTGAACTAACAAAATATCTGTTTTACTGCAACTTGAAAGTAATGTCCAGCTAACAACAGTTTATGCTTTTACATTGTAAATTGGCGGATACTAGTGAAGAGCGATAACCTCGTAAAATGAAACCACTATATTATGTTAGAGCATAGAATCAGAACTAAATGAAACTTAGATCAGCTTTGAAACCTTGCAAAGCTATTTTTCTTTGTCAAATACGCATTCATTTTCTCGAGCATAGAGTATTTCCATGTAATGAATGTGTGCTGCAGTTTGTCATTATATACTGTAGAATAGTCAAAATGTGAAACTAAGTCGGACATGTTAAAATAGAACAACTTGGTAGGACATTGGATTTCGTCAAGTGGGTTCAACAAGTATACAAGACGTAAGGGGTTCGATTCTCTCTCCTTCTTTATTGTGTTAAAATCAATTCAACACTGAAATATATAATATACAGAAAACCACATGCCCAAAGACACCCGAGATTGATCTTACCACTATATATATTTATATATGCTGTGTGTTCATTGGCTGTTGCCCCGCACCTGGCGGTTGTGGGATTCGCAGGGTGTCTCCTTACAAGTCTGCTATTGGCTCAGAGGCGTGCAGGGTGGGTCTAGTAAACGTTGATCCAATTCCGAAGGTGACTTCACTGAATATGTGTTCGACTCCTATCTTGTCCCGATATGAACTCTAGAAAGACACGCATCAAGACTACCACTTGCTATGATCAGAAGAATACTCACAGACACTTGGTAGAAACATCATGAGTGAATGAAAATCTGTGCAAGTACTAAATATTATGCAGCAATTTATTTTTTGTTTTCAAAATTTACTTTGCTTTGTGTTGCTGTAACTATGAGTGTAGCCAACTCTTACGTATCACTTATTTGCAATTTAAAACTTAACTAAGTCTCTTTAGTATCTTTAAATTATTTTAAAATGTGTAAATTAAATTAACACATTATTTTCTCACACCAACTCAGTACAGGTGATCCGTGGGCATATAGGTAGAGCAATTTTATATATATATATATATATATATATATATATATATATATATATATATATATATATATATATATAAATAGATTATATCCAAGATGGCGTAACGTAAGCCAGATTAATTCCTCAAAAAGCATGAATTGTTTACGGACGTAGTCTCTGCGTCGAAAATTCATCATGCGTAACATAAAATAAACCTTGGTCACTGCAGCTACTCTAAAGCAGTTTCCACAACAGAGCGCCGGGACATGCGCGTCTTCACAATAGAGCGATGTGCTGTCGCCGGCCGCCGGCGACACAGACCGTGCTTCCACTTGTTATCCTGCAAGGAAGCTCGCAATAAACTGCTACAGTGGATTTGTTTGTCATTCAGTTAGTAAAATTGTTAATTTGTTGCGATATACACTTTTCTTTAATAAAGGTGTTAAATGATGTAGAACATGAACGACTCTTCAGGCATCGGAAAAGAAAATCGTACTTTTACTTCCCTAAAGGTAGCTACATTTGTTATAAATTTGGACTCGAATTAGTATCTCCGGGAACCGTGGCATGTGCAACGTTCTCGACTCTAGCGCCAAGGTTCTGATTGGCTGATGCTCGACGTGACGTTCTATTGCGAATACCGCTTTACAGTAGGATTCCGTTGCGCACAGGGAAGACATGTGACAGTAGGATTCCGTTGCGCACAGGGAAGACATGTGACAGTAGGATTCCGTTGCGCACAGGGAAGACATGTGACAGTATTATTCCGTTGCGCACAGGGAAGACACGTGACAGTATTATTCCGTTGCGCACAGGGAAGACATGTGCCAGTATTATTCCGTTGCGCACAGGGAAGACATGTGACAGTATTATTCCGTTGCGCACAGGGAAGACATGTGACAGTATTATTCCGTTGCGCACAGGGAAGACATGTGACAGTATTATTCCGTTGCGCACAGGGAAGACATGTGGCAGTATTATCCCGTTGGGCACAGGGGAGACATGTGACAGTATTATTCCGTTGCGCACAGGGAAGACATGTGACAGTATTATTCCGTTGCGCACAGGGAAGACATGTGACAGTATTATTCCGTTGCGCACAGGGAAGACATGTGGCAGTATTATCCCGTTGGGCACAGGGGAGACATGTGACAGTATTATTCCGTTGCGCACAGGGAAGACATGTGACAGTATTATTCCGTTGCGCACAGGGAAGACATGTGACAGTATTGTGCACCAACCCTCTCTGCGTGCAGTGCTGGGCTTCCTGGCGAATACAT
The DNA here is from genome assembly GCA_029891345.1 of Dryococelus australis. Taxonomy (NCBI): domain Eukaryota; kingdom Metazoa; phylum Arthropoda; class Insecta; order Phasmatodea; family Phasmatidae; genus Dryococelus; species Dryococelus australis. Next base: position 13,382,781 of record CM056994.1, on the reverse strand, counting down.
TCGACACAAGGACTGAACGTTTGTCCCAGTCACGAGCTTTACAGTTAGTTCAGCTGCCTTTCACTGCACGTCGCCACGTGTACCTGACGTCACCATGCAGTAATGCGGCTACTGAAGTAGCACAGAATTCCCTGCTTCGTTCTGACGTTAGCTCGACCTTCCCGGGCGAGTCTAGTATTTAAAACAATCAGACCATTGTTAACACCCAAGTATAGGCTGTTCACGATAAAGTGAGCACTTTTGGAAGTCCTGCTTAACATATTCTTGCGTGCATAACTTGTATTCTTCCGCCATATGTAAAATTAACATTGCCACAAACCTTATCACTTTATTAATGCTTTGGTCAGACGGCGCTGTAAAATTATTAGAAAAACAAATATTTTATAAATTTGTTAATTCTTATGCACATCTGAGTTTTAAAAAATAAAATAAAGCATTTCAGTATTCACAAATGCTTACCTAACATTTTTTATACCATGTGGAACTACTTTCCATCAATCATTTTCGCTGAGCGGAAAAAAGTTTGCGCGCTCGTTTAAACACATGCTGGTAGGAGCAGATATATTTGTTGTAATGTGTTGTGTTAACACTCATACAGTTCTGTATCATTATTAGATTTGCCACACGTATGTGGGACAAATTTTAATACTGTAGCACTATTGATATGTGTTACAATGTTGCAGCTATAAACTATTACTTCTGTGATACATAATATAAGAAATGAATGTGTAATGTAATGACAGAATATCGTTGTATATGCGAGTGAGTCTGATAGGTTATATTAATGATATGCTTCGGTTTAAATATATGCTGCTACTCAAAAATCAATATATTCATCCAGATTTTAATCATGTGTGCAATTTAAAAGAATTGAACATTAATTATAGTAAGCAACCCGAGAAGTCTTAATTCGAGTAAATCAATAGAAGAATAAAAATAAATTTATATTAATCTTAATACCGTTGTAAGGAGTTCCCTTACAGTTGTTCCTCACTCATCATCCAACTCATTCTTGATTTATCTTAATTAGTAAGCAAACGACCCTTCTTGGCGGTCGAAAGCCGGCGGGAAAATCACTACCGAACTAGCAAGCTAACGATGTTTCAGCTGAATGACAAGCCATGCTCGGGGAAGGAGTAACTAGGAAGATATTTCTAACTTTCGAGGGTCCCTGCAAACTAATTGGCGTCGTGCAGCATAACTTTTATGAACTTGCAGGTATGAGAGGGGCACCTGTAGGTAAATACGTCACCCAGTTGCGACCCTATGGTATTGCTAAGGCAAACCCGTATAGTATAACCAGTCACAGAAATGCTACGGTAGCCATTGAAATAAATGTAAGCGAGACTGAACACTAATTATATAGTTATATGAATACATAAATTTAAGCAGTACGGTAGTATATCTGACCAAGTGACCAATAGCTGTGCCTTGAGTATTGGGGAGCAGGTATATAATGTTCATTGTTGTTGTTTAATTTTATGTCCAGTGTCACTATGTTAGGTTTTTGTTATTTATTGAAGGGTCTTGTTAGTTTTTAGTATTTGCTTATTCTGAAGCTGCCATACGTTTGTTCGCCAACTCCTTGTCACAGATCCTACGTAACCTACCAGCTATAATCCAGAACTACCAGTCGCTTATGTTGTGTTGCTGTGGCTATAGAATTGAAACATGCCGGTATTCTGGAGAATACTGGTAATGCCGAAAATATTATTAGAACGGGATATACAACCGACGTATCATATCCTGGTCGATAGAGGAAGAAAAAGAAGAACCTTTTATGACAAGTGAGTTCTGTCACAAGATATGAGAACGCCTACTTCAAAATGACAATGAAGGAAACCCGCCCTCGTGATCCCAGGATTGATTGTCAAATTACCGCCAAAGCCTATTCGAGTAAGGATCATTTTAATGCGCGTATGCTGTTAAATTAGTTTTCCGCTGACAATAATGGAAGAATGAATAGTTCGCCAGATGCTAAGGGAAAGTCGATTATCCAAGATTATGTCAGCAATCTCAAATATACCTGGACGCTTCTCCGCACCATGCTCTTTTGAGTTTTCCTGTCTTTATCATGTTTTATTCCTTCTGTGTTCGCACTATTTTCAATTGAATTCTGTGACATTCCTTGTGACGAGTGAATTTTTTTTTTCTTCATGTTATGTGCCTCATGTCATGTTTTCATTGATTGCCTTGTGTATTAATGTATATTTTGTTTGTGTTATATGTGTTTGTGTTATTGTATTTATATCTCATGCCAATAACATATTTTTTCTAGTTATGATAGACTACGTTGTATAGGGAGTGGAAGCCCAATGCTGCCTGTTGAAGAATTCCTTTTAATGTTTTATAGGGTCTTCTATATTTGCTTAGTTTAGAGATCGTTATAAGGACAACATATGTATGTTCAACAGTCCATTCATGTATCGTCACCCCAGCATATCATTATGTTTGCATGATTGTGAAACATGTGCTTGCTTGTCATCCACAATCCACGTGAACTTTAAATGCCAACAGTGAGCGCTTATGAAGAAGCTTGGTGATTTAGTGCACACATGAACTGTGTCAACACGTTCTCTACATCCCTGGCGAAGTGAAGAAGAACCCATTAACCAATGAACTCGTTAACGCTTCTCACTACATGCCATATCATCTGAGTCGTTGTGTCAAATATATACTATGCTTGTTATAATGGTATAAACTTCATGTTAATAGTGTACCACCAACCTCATGGAAAAGTGCCACCAGAGTCACTGCTGAGAACGATTTGGAGCATACGGATGTGATAGTTCTTCTGGTCCACGCCTTGAGGTTGATCGTCGCAGCGATTTCTAACATTAAGTGTTTGTGGAAAAAAAAAAGCTGTGTGTTACTTAAACTTTTTAACGAAAAGAAAGAAACGATTGTTTGTAACAAAACAGCGAATCATGAAATAACTAGACAAACTGTCAAGTGATTAATTCATATTGTAATTTAGAGATTTAATTGAATGAATTTATGTTTTGATGCATATGCAAATAGTGGTACAGGGTTAATATTCTTGTTAATTTGTTGAACTCATCTTGATGTGTATATGTGGTTATTTTAAAATGTGTCATTAATCTTATTCATTGTTTGCTTATCATGTGTTTAGCTTGGATTAATGTAACTGCTGTCAGTCTCATTTGCTCATGTATGTCTCACATGTTCATTCCAGTTTCTCTCGTTCATTTTATTCTTTTTGATTTCATTGTTTGTGTATGTTTGTCATTAATCATGTCCACTTAACTCCAAACATAAGTGGGGCTTTCTGTAAGGAGTTCCCTTACAGTTGTTCTTCACTTATCTCCAAACATAAGTGGGGCTTTCTGTAAGGAGTTCCCTTACAGTTGTTCCTCACTTATCTCCAAACAAAAGTGGGGCTTTCTGTAAGGAGTTCCTTACAGTTGTTCCTCACTTATCATCTCACTCATTACTCATCTTACTTGTTTAATCATAAATTAGCGTATCCATAAAATGTCCATCCAAGTATGTTTTCAATTTAAAACATGATTTTATTAAGGCTATGTCACGAATGGAACATCGTTGTATGATGTTTATGAGAAACTGCATAGTTTATCTACACTCTACCGTGTGTTTTTAACTAAATATTTGATTTGTTTTCAACGCACATACAAGCTGATGAATTCCTATTAAATTTCTCATACACTACGTATCGACATGGAGAACAATTTTATGACCATATAAAAAGCTGATCTCATGAATGGTTGCTAAGTGGAGCTTAAGTCTTTGAGTTGGTTCAGAACATTTTGGGTAGAACGTTTTGACTGGAGAAGTAAAAAGTTATTACGTTCTGGAGATGATGGCTGCACGACTGGACGAGGTAGTTTCCACGACGGAGAAGGAGAGCCACGAACTGAGAACGGCTTCTACTTAGATGGCGACGAGATGGACCGGGGAGTCTGCCTGAATCACATTCAGAACTGCTCTGGTTCCCTGCGCTTCGAAGGCATCGAGAACTTCTAGTCTACTAGTCGTCGCAAATTAATGTAAGATTGCAATATCCTATTGTGCATGCTGTATCAGCTTAAAGCCAAGAATGTGTTTCAAAGTACAGTAGCAAGCTAATCTGATACCCAGAGGCTAGAGACTTGGGATAAGATATCGTGAATCTGAAAAGGACTGAGCTGTGACTGGTCGGACACTTACATATTGTTAAAATGACGATTGCACATGATTTCACAATCATGTATACCAATGAAAAATGTTTGGGGAAAATAGTAATTGTTTTTCCAGCCATTAAAAATAAACTCATTTCATTTATTTTACACAACAGGCAGCAGTTATAAACATCGATTTGCTCATTTAATAATTGAATATTATTTTAATGCGAAACCTGTCATTTTTCAATAGAAACAGTTTGTTTCGTATTATTAAAATTTGTAGAATATTAGAATCTTCTAAAGTGCTTAATGAGATGCACTAGTTTTTCAGAATAATACAATTAAATGACCACTGGTTTTAAAGAGGTTGTTTAACATGAGTCCTTATCATTACTTATTTTTGCTTGAAAACGTTACTGATTTTAATATTCTCTATATATTCGTCTGTAAAGGCGTCCATAGCATATTTAAATTCTTATAATTTAATTTTTTTGTACATTCACCTTTTTTGACATCATTACTTGTTGGATTTTCAAGTAAGTACTGTTGTAATCGGCTTTGGTACAGGTATTTTGTCCCTTCATCTTGTAACAGATTAATTCTATAAACTTCGTGATCATTTTGTACATTTTTGTTCAACCTTTTCCTCCCATTTAGCAAGAATTCTCATTTTTGGGATGACAAGATAATGATCTGGATATACATCGCTAGCCCTATGCACTTTGGTGTCTACTACATCGGTACCTAATTTTTCTATTGACCATCACGTAGTCAATAATAGATCGTTGTCCTCCCGCTGTCCATATAAACTTATGAATATGCTTTTTCTCAAAAAACGTATTCGTAATTTTTAATTGACTGTAGGATGCAAATTCTGTCAGTAATTTGCCATTTTCATTTAACGTGGATTCGCCTCTATTTTCCATTATTTCAGAATAAAAACAGGACTCAAAATATGGAATGAAGAAGTTTCAGAAGCAATCAAACAAAAGCTAAAATCATATTTAAAAATGATACAAGATAGAACCCCAGAAAAGGAGAATGAGTATAACAGAAGAAGAAATATTGTTAAGTCAATAGCAAAGAAGCTGAGACAAGAATCATGGGACAGATTAATAAGTTCAATAGAAGACAATGTACACGGTAGACAAGTGATGGCTTATAAGCTTATGAAACATCTTAACAAATAGAAAGGGAAACTGCTAACATAAATGTAATTTAAGAAGAATCGTGGATAAAGCACTATAAAGAATTTTGGTATAGTGGAAATCACAAAGAGAAAGAAAAGGACGAAGGTACAGATAATACTGATATTAAAGAAATTGATCCTATGGATATAGAGGAACTTGAAGTAGGACTGAAATCATTTAAAAATAGAAAAGCTCCAGGGTTGGATAAAATTAATTTATAACTGATTAAATATGTGGGAATGATTATAAAATTAAGATACTTAACATTTAATTAATATATGTTGGAAAAGGAGAATCATACCAGAAGAATGGTGGAAGGCAAAAGTCATTACACTTTTCAAAAAAGGAGATAGAAGTTCGTGTAACAATTACCGAGGAATTAGTTTGTTAAATACTGGATGTAAAATACATGCTAAAATAATAAACAAAAGGCTTAAGGCAATAACACATGCTCTTTTATTGGAAGAACAATGTGGATTTAGAAAAGGAAGATCCTGTATAGATAACATATTTTGCCTCAAACAAATACAGGAGAAGAGAAAAGAATTTAACTTAAATACTTATATCGCTTTCGTCGATTATTAAAAAGCCTTCCATAAAGTAAATAGGGAGCAATTATAGAATATAATGCAAAAGAACGGATATCCAAAGCACTTTATTCAAGTCATCCAAGATATGTATAAAAGAACAAAAATTGTATTATATTTGGGATATAAATTAACAGAAGAAATATCAATTAACCAAGGAGTTCGTCAAGGCTGTAGTCCCTCTCCAACACTTTTCTATATATATATATGATCAATTTATTCTACAAGAAGATGGAGCTGGACTCCAAAAATCAATGCATATATTAAATGTTGTTAGTAAAGATTACAACTTGCAATTATCTCGTACAAAAACAAAAGTTATGGCATGACAAGGGAAGTATTCTATCAGAGCTAAAATAGTGATTGACAATCAACAGATAGAACAAGTCTCCAGTTTTACTTACCTGGATTGTGAATTATCCTTTATAATGAAGATGACGAAGTGAAGAGGAAGCTTCACGGATTTCATTATGTGTGTGGAACAATTCGACGAACACTGGAAGGTAAAGTCCGACAGGAGACCCAACTAGAATTTTATAAAACGATGGCTGTAACGGCTCTCGTGTATGGTAGTGAAGCATGGGTAAATTATGTACAATACAGAAAAAAAAATCATCCGAAATGAAGTTCCTGAGATCAGTGATAGGTTATTTCCTGAAGGATAGAAGAAGCAATGAAGAAATTAGACAACTGAATATATTTTCTTTGAATTATAGAATTAAAAAAAAAAAAGGGTAAATTGGAAAGACCATGTTCTAAGGATGAATAACAACAGATTTCCGAAGCTTGCCCTGGAATACCATCCTACGGAAGAAGAGATATTGGCCGACCTATGAAGAGATGGTCTGAAATCTGAGGTCGGAACAGACTAAGAGCCTATCCATGAAGAGATGGTCTGAAATCTGAGGTCGGAACAGGCTAAGAGCCTATCCATGAAGAGATGGTCTGAAATCTGAGGTCGGAACGGGCTAAGAGCCTATCCATGAAGAGATGGTCTGAAATCTGAGGTCGGAACAGGCTAAGAGCCTATCCATGAAGAGATGGTCTGAAATCTGAGGTCGGAACGGGCTAAGAGCCTATCCATGAAGATATGGTCTGAAATCTGAGGTCGGAACGGGCTAAGAGCCTATCCATGAAGAGATGGTCTGAAATCTGAGGTCGGAACGGGCTAAGAGCCCATCCATGAATAGATGGTCTGAAATCTGAGGTCGGAACAGGCTAAGAGCCTATCCATGAAGAGATGGTCTGAAATCTGAGGTCGGAACGGGCTAAGAGCCTATCCATGAAGATATGGTCTGAAATCTGAGGTCGGAACGGGCTAAGAGCCTATCCATGAAGAGATGGTCTGAAATCTGAGGTCGGAACAGGCTAAGAGCCTATCCATGAAGAGATGGTCTGAAATCTGAGGTCGGAACGGGCTAAGAGCCTATCCATGAAGATATGGTCTGAAATCTGAGGTCGGAACGGGCTAAGAGCCTATCCATGAAGAGATGGTCTGAAATCTGAGGTCGGAACGGGCTAAGAGCCCATCCATGAATAGATGGTCTGAAATCTGAGGTCGGAACAGGCTAAGAGCCTATCAATGAAGAGGAAGTAAGTAATTAAGTAAGTAAGTAAGTATTCACCTTTGTGTTGTGTTTTCACACTATCATCATTTTACATCAGAGTAATTTTTTATTTCATCACCCCTTACTCTCCACTTCACAGTGAATTCAACAAGAAACAAGAGGAATTAGATCAACTTTAATTTATATATTACTTTTGCATAACTTTAGTTAAAAACGATTATGCTATTCTAATCTTTCAAAATCTTACTACAGACAACACCAGCCTGCACATTGTACATCACGATATCTACCAATATTAAGACTTACTGGTCCAGGTGTCATACATATGTTTACTTTTGTCTGGAGAAAATGTGACTTAGCTGTGTCGATAGCGGGAAATAACCGCAACTCTGCCGATGTCGTGGAGTCATCCTTCACTGGTGTAGAACCCAGGAACAGCTCTCCCGCTCACCACGGACAGCACATCTCCGGGTGGTGCTCAGCGAACTCGTCCTCTGCGGGCCGGAACAGCGGAGGTGGGTACAGAATAGGAACCTCGCCAGAATCCGCAGCCAGTAGTCCTCCTCTCGCAGGATTGGCTCTCCGAACACAAGACACCGCGTCGTCCTTGGTGCGGAGTCGAGAACCCAGAAGTCCTCCTTCACCGGGCCATCCTTCCGTCCGGGCTCATCGTACAGCTTATGTCGAATTACTTCTTCTTTTAAACTATAAAGGCTCAGTATTTCAATAGTGCGTGAATAATTATGTATCTCTGTCGTAAATATCAATTTTTGCCAACCAAATACCTATTATAGATTATATTTCATACTCAGGACTGACTTCTTTTCTGAGCTGGCCTCTCACCGATTCCAAATTAGAATGAATAAGTTTTTTGTTCTATCAGACTATTTTTCGAAAATCGATAAATTATCATAGGCCGGCTGGTGTGTGCTGATTCTTTTGAGAAAACAAAAGGTAGTGCTTGTTACAAAGACAAATATTCATGCAAAGAAACCATAGATAATCATTAAACTTACATAGCATACACAACACAACTGTCAAAATTAATGAGTTTAAACGTATCACATTGAACATACGTTAAACATCTTATATATTGCATTAAAGTTTGGCATTTGAATCAGATTTAAAGACATAGAATAATCATAACAAAGTCACTAATATTGAAGTGTTACATTGTCAAAGGTTGGTTTCGAAAGTGCACACTTTACCGTGAACAGCGTTTAGTTATCGCAAGTAGCGTTTTAAGAGGGATCATCCGCGACCCTTCCACGAGTATTGAGGGTGTTCGTAATAAAATTCGGAGTTAACGTCAGCGTGACTTGTCACCGGCACAGAAAGAGGCTTAAAGCTGGTTCCACACTAGTGCGATGTGTTGCGATGCGTTGCGATGGACGGTAGCCAATCAGGATGAAGCAGATTCCGTCGCAGTGCGTCGGTGTCGAGTGTTCTGCGCGAAGTTATTGCGTTGCGATTTTCGGCGTCAGCCTGCGACGGAGAAGAAGAAAAACAAGTGTTTCTTTGCAAGGAGAATAAAAACATAAATTTTTTTACAATTTGAAAAGACCATCGCGTCTACGCCGACGTTTACGTATTTGTATTTTTTATTATTGCTGCGTGGATGTGCAAAATAGAAGACAAGGCTTCTTATAGATATGGACAATGCCATAAAATTCGTTAATTAACATAAAAATAATTATCCTTCGTCCTATCATGTCTCGTTTCCTCTAGTTTACGTCACACATCGCGTTCGTACTACCCTGTTTTTATTTCCTACCACTTAAAACATACAGTTTCAAATTTTTACGCGTGTCTTTTGTTACATTCGTAATGTCTGGAAATGTAATTTCCACCCTCAAACTAGATAGCAGCACCATCTGAGACGGCGTCCGTAGCCGACAGATCATCGCTTAGTTATGAAACAGCAAGTATAGCTCGTCGCAGCCCATCGCATCGCATCGCAACGCCTCGCACTATTGTGGAACCAGCTTTACGTGTGTCCTCCTGACTTTGTTTCTTCGGGAGGGAAGACACTGCAAAGAACATTAAGAAAGCACACAGTTTTAAACACTTTCAGGGATTCGAACCCAGAAGCCCTTGTGCCCATCCCAACTACGTTACACGAGGAAGTGTTAAGAAACTCGCGTGGGTCTTTGAACGCCCCGTTCCCGCGGGTCACGTTTTCGGAAGGTGTGATTAGATTAAAACGCGGCCCTTGAATTCGCTGCCCGGCCACACGCATTACAGTCATACGTTCTGTTGCGTGACTGCCAGGAGTCACGCATAGCAAAAACGGAGCATTCACCTCGAAAAACAAATACTGAACATTAGTTTGATGAACTTAGCCTCCTGGACACACGAGAATGTTTACAAAAAGTTCCTAGCAGTCGTGATGCGTAGTTCCGTCATCCTTTCAATCGCACCTTCAATAATTCTAGGCGCAGATGTGATTTGGTTTAATCACTCTTAAGAATCGGCAACAAAAACATTCGTTGGTTTGCGTCCGTGCCAGCCAAATCCAATTTGTAAACAACAAGCAAATAAAATAATAAATAACATGATTTCTAAATTTTCCCATGTGATAGAGAAAATGTCAGTCTTTTCGAGGTAAAAAATACAAATGAGATAATTTGCACTAACAATATATGGCCTGAGTTACCGAGATATGTTAATGGATTAGCTCAGAAAAATTTATATCTCTACGAAAAATAGGCCCTAGTTGGGTGCAAGAGAATAACTATTGTTATCTGCGGCTGTTCTAGAATTTATGTAATTATTCTCTTACTAAATCATCACTAAAATGCATTAAAACTTTTTCAGCATTTTTGAAAATAATTTTGGTTTAATTTATTAGTGTATCTCATAAAGACAGTATAGTTGTGAATTCGTAACGCAGTTATGCCGAAACTATTGAATTCTTTTTTATTTACTACATTCCGTTCAGTATTTGGCAAGGATTTCGAATAAGGAATTGTTTTCTATAAAGCTAGAGCTGTTAAAGTTGTCCATGAATCTGTACCTATATTCTGAGTATTCGAGATATGGCAGCGTGTTGTCACTAAGGGCGCTTCAAGGAGCTCGTCGCCTTTGTCTTACGCCTTGTCGCCTTTGTGTCTTACGTGAAAATACTGGATTGTAAGGCAACTGCGCACCGTGCAATAACAAGACTTGCTTAAAACTTCAAAATAGTTCACACACGAAAATATTCGCGGGATCGACGAGTTGTGTTCAACGCCACTCAGTCTTCTGCATACTTGAACCTCAGCCGTTGGTTGATTGGCTGCTGCAGTCAGAACTCACTTCAGCACCCGACATGGGACTTTGAATTTACTAACATGTTACTGACTCAGAGTTCTCCAGGGCTCTCGGTGATAAAGAATGACCTGCGACCGTACAGTTCATCATGAAACCTGAGTGGAACAAGGACCAAGGATATTGTACACTCTAAATTCGAATCAGTGGGAAACCACTGATTCGCAGTGAAATTAAACTAGGCCGTTGCTTTGCCATATGAGCTACCACACCAAGTTCAAATCATCAGAGGAACATAAATGTGTTACAGTATCGATGTCAAATCGTGTAGTTTGAAGTTGTATGCTCATACTTTTAATTTTTTGGTTTGATTGGTACCTTTAGGATTGTTAAAATGAATAGTATCTATGAGTGCACTATACTAACTACATTATATGCAGCTTAAACCTTCAAACAGAGAGCTGTGATGATTACATGGAAACGAAATGAAAGACGTAAAAACGAAATGAAAGGCTGTGTGGCCATATTACCTCGTAAAACGGCGTTTTGAACGACGAAACACATTTTAGAAAGTATTTTGTGTTGGTTTTATTCGACCTGTTCGTTGTTAATTCACTGGATACACTTTGTTTGATGACCATTATTAAACGTTGTTCGACGGCCATTTTTACACCCAGTTTCACTGATACATCAGTCAAAATTAATTAGAGACGGAGCAAGTTGCTCAGGTGTTTCACTGGTTCATCAGTCAAAAAATAAACCAATGGGAAAACAGTGGAAAAAATTACTGACGAATCAGTGGGAAATGTCAGTGAATCAATCAGTGAAGGAAATGTGGCATGGCTCATCAGTTAAATTCGCTGAAGTGACTTTTGTTTCTGTCAGATACGTTTGACTGATTGAAACAGTGAAATAGTCACTGACTCAGATTTAGAGCGCATGCTATAAGCATTGTGATGGCGTGGCTGAAACATCGCCCATATTCTCTACGTGAAAGGAAGTTGCTGGTTTTCCCGTCCTGCAGGGATGACGTCAGACTTGTGACGAAGCATACCTGGTGATGCCCCGTTGTACTCTGCTGTAGTGGGGCGTCGGGCGTGAGTGTCCCTCCTCAGAGTCCTCTACCTCTCTACCCCCTCCCCTACCCTTCTTCTTAGGCCGTGTCCGAACCCAGGTATATACTTGCATACTTACATACTTCACTTATCCTTGTTGGCACCAAACTTGATGAATTCGGACTGGCAGCATTGTTGGCCTCGGTGCCAGTTATTAGCCAGCTAACCACTTTAAATGTTCATGTATTCCGACTAAGAATTTGATAATTGCTGAAGGTTTTAGGGGTTAAATAAAGTATTAAATAATATTTAAATTTCATTTACATTAAGATTTATTGTACTGCATTACTATATGTAAGTGCAGTTTGGATTGCTTGATTTTTTCTTATCTTCTGTAGGTTAGGAACATAGGCCTAACACGAATTTATGGCTTAGACATTTTTTTAAGGTCAAACTTTACTCAGTTCAAAATTACATGTCTACGACGTAGTAATGTTGCCCTATTAGACTTTCAATCAAATAATTATTTCGGAAAGAATTGTAACCTACAATTTGCTTCTCAAAATGGCCGCCCATATTGCGCAAGTACGCGATAAGTATACAACTGTTCAATCGTATATTTGAATACTTCACTCGCAGTTCACACAGCACTTGCGTCACTTCCGAAGACAGGTACGTACAAGTATGCACTTCAGGTGAATTCAGACACAGCCTTAGTACATGGTGTCGGTCGCCTGGAGACAACGCCATGCGGCCTGCTACGTAATAGAAATTGGAATTTTCGGCTGGCAGGAAACGAAGCCATCCTTCTGGGAGGTTCCTGAACGCTCTGGACGGCCAACTCTGGAAGCTTGCAGACTACTTAAGGAGAGTGACAACTGCTGATCGAGAGAGAACATTGGGGACATGCATAGATAGCACTTAGAGAGAGAAATATATGCTTTACCGTTCATATTATTATACGGGCGTTTGGTTGTTAATATGTAATGCTTGAACCCAGTAAAAAGATAGTTTTTTTCATACTGTAAAATACTTAAAGTCTTCATATGTGTTTGTATTGTCTCATACGCTTTGTAATATTTATACCAAATTATAGTACTTGAAACAACATTCATCGCATTATTTTCATTTATCACAACTGGTGGAAGTCTTCAAGTAGTTTCCTGTGGGATGGTTTTTAATTTACTTGTTTTTAACCTGGTCATTTATCAGGTACGTTGGAAGATGAACAAGGCCTCGATTATTGTTCTGAAGCCATAATTTGATTAATATCTATGTCATTCATTGGGATATGAATGGTATGGACTACGAGGAGATGCATGGCCACTTTCGTGCGGCGGACGGGTTACCTCCGGGTGCTTCCGCCGCATGGCAGCATGCGAGGCTGACATCAGTTAGTATTTTATGACGATATTGTGGGGTTGCTTATGTTATTGTTTATTGGGCACGTGGCGGAAGAATCGGATTACTTATACCATGGTTGGCAAAATGCCACAAATTTTCAATAAATTCCGTGCCACTGGCTAAAACTTGTTTTTTTTTTTTTTTTTTTTTTCACCGAAAAATACTGGTGTTTACCGGTAAATATAATACAATTTTGTATCTAGGTGTGTAACAAAATTAGACTATTTCTTTAAGTTATTGTTTTTTTTTATGAAAATTTGATTTTACGTATTAATACCAATTAAATAAATCAACGTGTCATTGTTTATTCACGTATTTTGCTATACATATACAGATTTACGTTTGGAAACGGTAAATCAACACTCTGAGAATGTAATTCTATGAATATTATTCCTGAAGGTACTAATAAATTTGAGCCTTATAGTTCCCGTGTTTAATTGAGAAATTTTATGTTTATGATTTCAAGTGGCCATACTAGATAATGGAGTACAATAGAATAAAATTAACTTCGCTTACAAACACATATTCTAAAATATTTTGATAGGCCTACATAAAATCGAGTCGCTTTTAAAATAGGCCATTCTTGAGACATGATTTTAAAATATTAGACACTGTAGTTATTATAAATGTTTTCATTTTTTTTATGATAAAATTTAAATGTACGTTATAAATTGCTTCAAAATTGAGTGATTTCAGGAAAATTTCCCTTCCAAGTGGAAAATACTGGCACAAACTAATAAAGTTCAGGATGGTTTTAACCTCGAATTTAACAGTATTTTCCACACAGTGGGAAAAACTGTGCCAACCTTGACTTATACCCGACCCAGGCGGCCTAATATATGTAACTGTCTGCACCCTACCTTCGAAGTATTTTCCTGAATCCTACTGCCCGCATGAAGAAAGAAGAATTCCTGTTTGGCCTGCACCCTCGAGAAGATTGCCTATGCACAAGTTGCGAGATAGCTTATAGACGAGCGGGAACAGTTAAATTATCTGTTTTATTCCTGGTGGGAACGAGGTTGTTTGTCTTCTCTTTTATATTCCTGTGTCGATTTTATTTGCAATCTTAGCGACGAACGCCGGGCATCTTCTAACAACACCGCCATCATAAGGAAACTGAGAAGACGCTGATCTTCAAAGCTCCTCAGTGCACAGGTGACGTTACAGAACTACCAACGTTGTCGAAATGATCCGTATTGTTGTGATACAGTAATTAATGTGAAAGTAAAGGCGTTTTAATCGTTTCATAATGTAGTGTACTGATCTCTACGTGTATCTTTGTCTTAGCGTTTTCGAAAGGACGCAAAGAGGTAATATACTAAATATCTTCAGTGTTGTTTGTGTATGTAAATGTTGTCAATACTGTACATTTTTGTTAATGTTTTTATTGTAAGTCCGTAAATGTCCTTGGATCCGTAAAATATAGCGTCTTGGAAGAGTAATTTCAAGGCATTTGGAAACCAAACAATATTGTTAAATTATTTTATTTTCAAGTATGTAATTTATTTATGAGCCAAGTTAAAAGTTATATTTGGACACTTTTTGCACTATGACGAGGTTATGTTCGTTTTGTAAACATTGCTTATATATTTTATTTTCCAAACATGAAATTTAATATTTAAATATTTTTAACTTCTGAACTATTTCAAATGCTATATTTTATTACGTTGTTTAAATGTGTGAGTAAAATTTACTTTTATTCCTGCGATGTCGTGAGATACCTTAGCAAGGCTACTGTCTCTAGAAAGAAGAAGAAAAAAAAAAGAACGAATGCTTTTTCGAACACAGAGGGCGAGCGCACGTAAAATGTGCAACTCTCTTGTATTTTCGCCTAATTGATGAAATAAAGTCTTCCAGCTGAGCATAAAACACGCCGAGGTGAGTGATAGTCATTGTTTATACAGGCAAGGAAGTAAAAGTAGACCAGGATATTAATCAAGGAAAATAAAGAAAGAAATGCGTGACATACTTGTGAGGATGCCCGGTAAAGTATTACCCATGCCTTACACTGGAACTTTTACGTCGATATTATTCAACAAGTATAATTTAAATGTGTGACTAAGCCTTATGACCGTTTCACCCTGAGAAAATTTTATATTTATTACCTAAACTAGAGCTAGTTAAAGACATTGTGAGCTAATTTTATTTAAATAATTTTTTTTTGTACCCTGGTGTCTTAAATAGACAGAAATGCAGAGAGACTGTACAACCAAAAAACAATATATACCTATAGCTAGAGACCTGGAAAATTCGCGAGTTCAGTGACTTGCAGGCTAGACTTCACAGTCTTATATACTCTCATACAGATACGAACTGTTTATTGGCTGATTGTATGTTTTTTTATTGGTTCATTTATCTCCAGGAGGTGTCAAACAACACTCGACCAATGACAAAAATAACATGAACGTACAAGAGTGTGAATTGCAACGTGTCTAGAAATGAGCCCGCTGGATTCTCGGGTCTGTATCTGTAGCTTAGAGAAACGGACCCGGCATTTATTGTTCTTTATTTTTACGTATGTGTACACTGAGTTATACCTGGTTAAGTGTAAGAGTAGGCATTGAAGCCTTAACTTCGCCAGTATAAATAAAGTCGAAATAAATAAATAAATATTTTCATAACGAAAAAAAATCTAATTTTAAGGTCACACTGAATAAACGGAATTTTCTTTCTCTAAAGATACAAAATATATTATCGTGTCTGTATCCATTTACACTATATCTTTGCAACCTGTGAAACGTCAACATTTTGATATATTTCACACAAACTGTGTGATTTATTTTGCTGTTTGTTATGTCTTTTGTGTCTGTGTATATAATTATACTTACTAAATATTATTTACGTTCTAATGCCTCTGTCTCTCAGGGCTCAATACAACCACGAGGCCACGACAATGCCTCTGTCTCTCAGGGCTCAATACAACCACGAGGCCACGACAATGCCTCTGTCTCTCAGGGCCCAATACAACCACGAGGCCACGACAATGCTTCGGACTCTCAGGGCCCAATACAACCACGAGGCCACGACAATGCCTCTGTCTCTCAGGGCTCAATACAACCACGAGGCCACGACAATGCCTCTGTCTCTCAGGGCTCAATACAACCACGAGGCCACGACAATGCCTCTGTCTCTCAGGGCCCAATACAACCACGAGGCCACGACAATGCTTCGGTCTCTCAGGGCCCAATACAACCACGAGGCCACGACAATGCCTCTGTCTCTCAGGGCTCAGTACAACCACGAGGCCACGACAATGCAAAGGTAAAACAGCTGCTTGTACAACGAACTCCAGCCTTCGGTACATCACACATAGCCACGAGCTAGTGAATATTTACACGCATATGGGTAGGCTTATGACATTCAGTTTTCAAGCATAGTTTCTAGCTCCAAGAATGAATGTAGCCTATGCTTGTATAAGAACTTTATAGGCATAACGATTAGCTAAAAAAAAAAAAATTATTTGTAACATTTTTCAACAAAATTAGTTTAAATAAATCTTAAAATTGTGATTTTAAGTTGTCATTATGCAAAGAATATATTTATATAATCACATTTTTTCATGCGAGTAAAAAGTACTTGTAAGCAATGTCTACAGATTGAGCTGTATTTTATACAATTGTAAACCCATTGTCTGTTAGTTCCTTCGTAAGCCTAAGGCATAAGTCTTTAGTCTTAAGTCTAAAGTTTTAAGTGTTAAATATTAAGTCTTACGTATTTAATGTTAAGTCTTAAGTTTTATGTTTTGAGTCTTATCTTATTTTCACCATAAATGCAACTGCATGTCGGGAAGTGCGAGCGAGCGCTTGGCGAAGTTCCCAGACATTGCACCATAAGTACTAATTCGTACGGTTACCTGATTCACCAATAGTGGCTCAGCCTGGTGCTTCCGCGGGTCGGTCCCCTGGTGTCTCGTTAGTTAATTGGTGCTTCCGCGGGTCGGTCCCTGGTGTCTCGTTAGTTAATTGGTGCTTCCGCGGGTCGGTCCCCTGGTGTCTCGTTAGTTAATTGGTGCTTCCGCGGGTCGGTCCCCTGGTGTCTCGTTAGTTAATTGGTGCTTCCGCGGGTCGGTCCCTGGTGTCTCGTTAGTTAATTGGTGCTTCCGCGGGTCGGTCCCTGGTGTCTCGTTAGTTAATTGGTGCTTCCGCGGGTAGGTCCCCTGGTGCCTCGTTAGTTAATTGGTGCTTCCGCGGGTCGGTCCCCTGGTGTCTCGTTAGTTAATTGGTGCTTCCGCGGGTAGGTCCCCTGGTGTCTCGTTAGTTAATTGGTGCTTCCGCGGGTCGGTCCCCTGGTGTCTCGTTAGTTAATTGGTGCTTCCGCGGGTAGGTCCCCTGGTGTCTCGTTAGTTAATTGGTGCTTCCCCGGGTCGGTCCCCTGGTGTCTCGTTAGTTAATAATTCCAGTCTCACGTGGGAAAGTAAGCATAGAACTGATACCGGATAAACTTAAAACAATTTTTTCGGGTAGTCTTCTATGTCACGCAAAGCATTGATTTTTAACATTCGGTCATAAATTCCGACGGTGAAGGTTTTGAAATAAATCAAATATGGAAGGAATGCTACCCCCTTAACTCGGCGCGGCGCCCCGGAACTTCTTGCACGGGGTGTGGACCCTTGTCACCTGAGACCGTGCTCCCACCCCCTCCCCCGGGTTATTGCAGGTCACGTCCACTCTCCGGCGATAGCCCAGCACCTCGGCCACACTTGGGCTGGCGAGCTGTTCTTAAAGCGGCGAGGCCCGGAGGCCCATCGGCTCCTATCAGTAAGCGCGAACAAAACACCGGAGGGTTCGGCCTCCGTAATGGCAAGGTTTGGCTTGGTGGGGTGGGAGGGGTGAGCAGGAG
The DNA here is from genome assembly GCA_029891345.1 of Dryococelus australis. Classification (NCBI taxonomy): domain Eukaryota; kingdom Metazoa; phylum Arthropoda; class Insecta; order Phasmatodea; family Phasmatidae; genus Dryococelus; species Dryococelus australis. The sequence continues at coordinate 13,364,747 of CM056994.1, read as the reverse complement.
GGGGAGGGATGAGAAGGCTGTTGTGAGAGGCTGGCGGTGCGTGCAAGATAGCTAGGCGCGGGTGATCGTGCCTGCCCTTAAGGACCTTGCCTACTAACCCTGCAACCAAGGAGTTTAAATGGCGAATATACGTTAAAGAAATTTATTCTCTATGCATCAATCTTAAAGATAAATATAAATAAAAAAAAAAAAAATCGTCACTTTCGCAGAAAATTCTGTCAGGTTAAAAAAATTACAAATATTATTCATTTTATTTTTTGCAACTATAATAAAAAATAAAATTAAAGTGCCTGTCTGTTATTTAAAAATGAATACCGATATCTAAGCATAATATGATATTTAAACGATGATAATTCATAAGTAACTGCTTTTAAAATTGTTGTCTGTCTGGATGTTTGTCTAAAATAGGCTCCGAAACGGCTGAATCGATTTTGATAACTCTTTCAGAGATCATAGAGTTTATTTCTATTTAAAATCTGCTCTTTATTTCACCCCGATATCTCAAATGGCTATGAGGAAATTAATTTTTCGTACAGTATTTTTATGTTTCATAACTCATATTTTTGAAAAGGATTATTATCAAAAAGCATTGTTAAAACAACAATCTTTTTTTAAATAATCATTTATATAATACTCATCATAGAAAAAGATACATTAGTTTTTGGGGGAAAAACATAGTAAAATAACATATTATCAAACAACCAACATTAATGCAATGATGAAACTATTTCCGAAAATAAAGTAACAATATTTCAGAGCATTTATATAGGCATGTATCCCAATAACTCTATAATACTTGAGCGAAGTGATGGTGGGTTGTAATTTAATAACGCCATAAAACCTGAACGAAGAGATATATTTATTTTAAACATAAAACCTGAGCGAAGCAATTGGGGTTGTATTTTAATAAGGTTCTCTCAGGGTATCACACGGACAGTGAAGGAGCAAATGAAGTCCTGAGAAAACCCACACTGCTAGGGTGAGTGGTGCCTCTGCGAAGTGATGTAGTACCACTTCTCAGATTTTATGACGCAATGACAGCGACACTTTGTGCCGAGAAAGGGCTTTAATAACCAGGACACAGTGCTGTGTGCTACCCCCCCTCAATGTGGGCGGTGGTGACAACGGGTTAAGGCAGCAAGTGAACTGATTACAAGAGATTAATTCTGTGTTGCGTTAAGTACTTAACCGGCTAAAAGGGTAGTACAGAAAGGGTGAAGACAGTACCAGGGTGGGACGGTGGGCAACAGCGACTAGCCACAGCCAGAAGGACAAATCCTCAGAGGCGGAGACCTCACGCAATCAGTATGGCAAGTATGAGAAAGGAATCCTGATACCATGTGTTCCAGGGGAAACCCCCTCAAACTGCTCAAATAACCGCTTATTGAACGGGAAGGATTTTTGGCAGCTTTCACTCAATTTCCTGGAGAGTGTTGGATCCAGAGATGGTTTAGAGTCAAGTTATGGTTCCTACTAAGGAAGAGTTAAACCGGCTGAGAAAAGTCCTTCCCGTCATTTACGGAGAGCGAAAAAGTGATTGACAAAACGATTACTGATTGTTATGAAAGAAGTTAGAGGAGTTCTGCTGAGGGTGGCAGCAGTCCTCCGCCAGAATTGGGGATCGAGAAGTAAACTCCTTCTCAAGAAACAGCAACAGAGGGGGGAGGGCCCCCTCAGGCAGTTGAGCAGCCACCCACATCTGAGGAGGTGCAAATAGAATCCTCATGGGCAATGGAGTAGCTTGTAGAGTATGACACGGTGTTGTGTGACCATACCCTATTGTCATGTGACATATTCTTTCTTAAGTGAAGGATTAACGAAATAATTAGTAAAAATGAAAATGAAGTGGTCTATATATGTACACATGTGTTAATGAAGGTATAATCTTGCAAAATTTACGTTCAATTAATGAGAGTTTGATATTGTATGGGAATAGTAGTATGTAGCAAACACACGATAGCCGCCGCCGAGTCACGCTGTTTGTCAGGCCTTGCTCCTTGGAACTTGTACAAACATTGCAGTATGTGGCAAGCAATGACTCGGGGGTCACGCGGTCACGTGGTGACCGACGGACGTGACGTAGTAAGGCCACCGGAGTCAGTTCCCGGAGGCGAGGTAAGGTCGGGCGTAGCCACTAGGAGCTCACTTGGTTCTCGGAGATGTAAACGAGTAGACATTTTTTTAGTCTGAGATGGCTGTATCTGCTTGGGAGAATAAAGACTGTTGTTATACATACGTCTGGGATATCAATCCTTAACCAGCTACCCTAATACTGTATTCTTGTGGTTAATATGGAGTAAATTGAATAATAGATTTCACCTTTAATCATCTTCTACGTGAGCAGTAACGAATATTATTCTTTAAATTAACCGGATGACTGTCCGGTACAACAAAATTGTGTCAGATTTGGGGTATCTTGAGACGTATTAACGGAATAGTGGGTACTTCACCGAAGGCGAGTGGTGAGTGAGAAGGGAGAACATCCGAGCTATTAACGATTAATGGAGTCGAGACGGAAAGGAGAACCTACCAGTTACCATTGGTGATTGGCGTCGAGAAGGAAGGTGAACCTGACAGCTGCCACCGGTGATTGGCGTCGAGAAGGACGGTGAGCCTGACAGTGGCCACCGGTGATTGGCGTCGAGAAGGAAGGTGAGCCTGACAGTAGCCACCGGTGATTGGCGTCGAGAAGGACGATGAGCCTGACAGCGGCCACCGGTGATTGGCGTCGAGAAGGAAGGTGAGCCTGACAGCGGCCACCGGTGATTGGCGTCGAGAAGGAAGGTGAGCCTGACAGTGGCCACCGGTGATTGGCGTCGAGAAGGAAGGTGAGCCTGACAGTGGCCACCGGTGATTGGCGTCGAGAAGGAAGGTGAACCTGACAGCGGCCACCGGTGATTGGCGTCGAGAAGGAAGGTGAACCTGACAGTGGCCACCGGTGATTGGCGTCGAGAAGGAAGGTGAGCCTGACAGTGGCCACCGGTGATTGGCGTCGAGAAGGAAGGTGAGCCTGACAGTGGCCACCGGTGATTGGCGTCGAGAAGGACGGTGAGCCTGACAGCGGCCACCGGTGATTGGCGTCGAGAAGGAAGGTGAGCCTGACAGCGGCCACCGGTGATTGGCGTCGAGAAGGAAGGTGAGCCTGACAGCGGCCACCGGTGATTGGCGTCGAGAAGGAAGGTGAGCCTGACAGCGGCCACCGGTGATTGGCGTTGAGAAGGAAGGTGAGCCTGACAGCGGCCACCGGTGATTGGTGCCGGGACGAAGAGTAGAGCCTACCAGCGGCTACCCGGCGCTAGCTGTCCCAGGGGAACGAGGAACGACTCGAGAGGGATTCTTCCAACCATGAAGCAAAGAAGGTGAGTAGCACTCAACTTCCTTAACCCCACTGCACCAGTGTTGAGCACAATCATGGCTGACGAGCAGAATTATTGTAGTTTAACGGAAGTGTTAAGGTTAATGTGTGAACTATTTAGCGGAGATAATGCTAAACTCAAGGAGTTCATTGACAATGTTGAGGCCACGATCGAATTAACGGACCCCTTAAATAACGATCAACTTTTAAGGTTTGTAAAAGTAAAAATAACTGGGGAAGCAAGAACCAGGCTGTCTTCACGAATTGTAATCTACTCATGGGAAGGAATCCGTGATATTCTGGAGGGAAATTATGTGGTTCGCAGGACATTAGACTGTTGCGCATGTAGGATGTTTGACACACAGCAAGTGACGGAGGATATGGTAGCAGACTGGGGTAGTCGCGTAGATACCATGATGTCTGATCTGAAGGAGGCATCCGCTCGAGCACTTACACGGGAAGAGATGCGCGGCGCACAATTTCTTATTGATCATTTGGCAAAGGCGTGTTTCGTGCAGGGGTTAGCCAATGAGAAAGCACAGTTGGTAGGAAGGAGTAAAAGTCAGGGTTTTCGCGGATTATGTAATACGGTAGAGGCTGCCCTAGAGGAAGAGAGTAACGTAGCTTCTGTCCGAGAAAAACAGCGGGGAAACAGGGATCATGTGAACATAGGAAGTTTACGAGTAGGGAATGACCGGATCACATGCAGGAACTGCAATAAAATAGGACACAGGACAGAAAAAATGCTTTTTTTAAACGAGAAATAAAAATGGAACGGCAGGTACAATTTGTGCGTTGTTTGTTATAAATGAAGACAACGCGGGCACATAAAAATAAATTGCCGTATGGGAGAAAACAAGGAGGTAAACGTCACGCAGCCAGACGAAACCAGAGAAACCTATGGTCGGTAAACAATGTACGGCCGATTGTTCTCCTCGTATAACTGGAAAGCATACAGGCCGCGCACATTCTGAGGAAGCCACGAGGAAAAATAACACGACTCTTAGTTTTGTGAGCATCAACGGAGATGTACTACAGGATGTACAAAAATAATTTATTGACACAGGGTCTGAGATAAGTTTGATTAAACATTCTGCGCTGAAGCCCTCAAAGTGGGATCAGTTTTAAGAACACCGAAGGTATTTACTAACAGGTATTGCGCTGGGTGCGGTATATACAGCGGGAGAAATTAACGGCAAAGGATACCTTCGACCTATGAGAAATTCCGCTTGTCTGCGCCACGGGTACTCTCTCATCATTTCCGAAGCTCAGTGCGGAGGGGGGGGGGGGGTGTGTGCTCGGGCTCTGATACCACCCATAAGGTTGCAGCAATTGTATCTCTCTGCGGGCTGAGGAAGTTTCCCTCACCAGACCGCAAAGAACACATAGCCCAGAGGTCAGGACGCCCTGCACGTCCCGGCGCAACTCAGACAGCCCGCCAGTCAGACCAGCAAAGCCGTGGTCAATACGCCAGCGCTCTCTCTCATCATTGCCGGAGATCAGAGCGGGGGGGTGTGCTCGGGCCCTGATACCACCCATACGGTTGCAGCAGTTGTATCTCTCTGCGGGCTGAGGAAGTTTCCCTCACCAGACCGCATAGCCCAGAGGTCAGGACGCTCTGCACGTCCCGGCGCAACTGCATGTAGCAAACTGTTTTCTATATCTCTGTCTCACTCCCGTGTTTCAGCTCTCGCTTTAGAACGTGAGGATTTCCCAAAGTGCGATAAAGATCCCCAACATAAGACCGTCCCCAAACGACTACCTGGAAATCACTGCGTTGCCAAATGTAAACTGCTAGCGGGTAAATCAGTTCTAGGAAGGCAGGCCATTCCCTCCCTTTCACTGCTGCTTGTTGACAGCACTAAAGCTTTGTAATAGGTTTGCCATATGATTCCTTCTGATAATTTTAGACGAGCGAGTCACGTGGCGGTAGTTGCGAAGTTTCGGAATTTGAGTACAGAATCACATTGTATTTATTGATGTTTCAGAGAGCATTTTTTTAAACATAGTAAAGAACTTATCAGTGAAACACGAGGGGAAAATTTTTTAAATATATCTTATAATACGTAAGAAAATAACAGTACACGTTCTGAAAATTACAAGATTCAGTTTTCTGTACATAGTCAAGTAGACAAGGAAACAATAATGATCCATAAAATTACAAATGTCAGTACTTTACACAAAGAAAAAAATGCATATTTACAATATTCTGTAATAAGTTACTTGTGTGTAGGTGATGTGAAAATATACATATACAAAGTTAACTGTTCACAAACACAGTTTAGTTGAGGATTGGAGTTGAGAGATTTGGTCTTGAGAATCGATGAGTGATGGAATGAGGTTGATTTGGAGCAATATCCAGGAAGTGTGGGTGTGGGGGAAACGGGATATCCTTGAGAAAACCGTCGACTAACAGCATTGTCCAGGCACGATTCCCGCACGCGAAAATTCCGAAAATGACCTCGCAGGGGATGAAATCTAGATCGCCTTTGTGGAAGGCGAGCGCTCTAGCAGCTCTATCACAACTGTTTAGTTTTTACGCATGTAAGTACTTTAAACATGTAACAAGTAGAGTTCGATTTTTTCATTGGACACTTTGTATCATTACTTCATGAATGAGGGTTGTCGATCATAATACTAAGGAAACGAGTGTCCATAACTGATATTTTTTTGTTTTATCAAAAAAAACTGAACTCCTAATTATTTAGTAGCATTAGCTGATTTTGCGCAAATTTTGCTGAAAATGCATTTTCAAACATTTGGTGAATAATTAGTTTACATTAGCTAACACCAAAAATACTCAGATTTGTTATATGTGGGTAGTAACAAATATATAAATATAGTGATTTACATTTTGATAATAGGGTTTTTAAAAATGCGTATCATTTTGATGGGGGGGGGGGCACTGCAGCCCCCTCAGCCCCATCCTCCATGATACGGCCCTGGAGGATTTTCAAATGCAGACATACTTGTATACGTCTTTTCAGTATATTATGATATCGGTAGCACTTATAGTAAGCAATGGTGTTAATAAGCAATGGTGTTTTGTTCACCATTGCATGCTGGGATATACAGAAATAAATGGTGACGAAGATCGTAGTGTTTATTTACATCAAGTTTATTGAAAAAAAAAAAAAAACCCTTCCTTACGATTCAGACACACAACGGCAATCTGTAATACCAGCATTTGTTGAAGTATGAAAAATAATAATAATAGCAGAAATAACAAAATGTACATTGTTATCAAAAGTGATCTATTTATTATGCTTACTTCTGTATAATGTGAAAACACGAATGAGTACACTTGAGTGTAGTATTGTTTGCCAGTCGTTTTTACATATCTAGCGGCCAAATTGATCCCGTAAATCCAATGTTACGTAAACGTTTACTTGTCTATCAACTACAAGGACACTTATCCTTTCTATGTAATCTCTGTTTATTTATTATAATGAGTTTTTTCTTTTGCGAAACGAAATATAGTTTAACAAATGGAAAGTTTGATTTTGTGCTTTCTCCGATACAAGATTTTTTTTTTTTGGCGAAAGTGGCACTTACGTATATTATTTATTAATGCATGTGATTTTCTACACTGTAATATTTACGTGTTTCCGATTACAGCTGTTGGGCTAGCGTACGCGATTCATGTACGCTGACCACATTTACGAAGAAACTAGATGGATAGTAAATTAAGTTATGGCTATGCTGTACAGATATACCGACGGGAATTGTTTCACGCTTGACCAATGAAGCCGCGATTGTGTAACGGCTAAGGCGCTCACCTTTCACAAATGTGAAACGGGTTCGATCCCTATTGGTCACCCCCGTATTTTGCATTCAGAAAACACGGAGAACGTTAGCACTGCCCTATGGTTATCTTGGAGTTCTCCAATTTCACCCACACCCATTGCACCCCATCGTTGCTCAATATTTATCTCAGTTCACCTTCATCGGCACTAAATAAGGACCTCAGATAATCAGCGCCGGTAAAAACTCTCACATTTCTATGTCACTCTAATAAAATAAAACATAATATTTCATAATAATTGCTTTAAAATTAAGCAAACTTGATGAATTAATATAAGTAATGATTTTTTTCAAAAAACTTAGTAATTAATTATTCAACATTTTCAGAATCTTGCAATACGAGAGAGGCAGCTAATTACTATCACTCGCAAGAAAGAGATAAAATGCTGCAAAAAAAAAACACTACTCTTGCGCTAAACATGTTTCTCCACTGTAAACGTTCCTTATGAACCCTCCGCGGGATGAATACTTAAAGCTGCCCTCCCTTTCCTCAATGTCCAAGAATTGGAAGTGGCCCTTCTTGAAGCAAGACCTTATATTATTTGTTTATCCTAGAGCAAGCTGTTTTCACCGTCACCATCCTCAGCTCTCTGTGGCTCCGTGGATTATATGAGGGAACAACCCATGGCAGCGCAATGACTTCTCGAACTCTTAGTGTAACCTAATGTAATAATAGGTGCCGAGATGGTGTAGCGGCTAGAGCGCTCGCATTCTACCAAGGTGACCTGGGCTCGATTCCGGAGAGCTCACTATTGATTTTCGTATTTGGGGATCGTAAAAGATTATGCTGCTGGTCGGTGAGTTCTCTCGGAGGATACACCCTTTCCCCCACCCCCCCCCCCCACCACCGCCTGGCTTTCAATCTGGCAATGCTTCATATTCACCTCATTTTTATTACATATAATGAAAGTCCACACATTAAACTACGCCCATATGTTTGTACTTTTCTCTTACCGCTTAAGGAAACTTCATAGGCATTCTTAAAAAATGCGACATTTGACTATTTTCACGCTTTTTTTTCTCCTCCGTGAATATACTTAATATGTCAAAAGTACAAACATTGAGGCATAGATAATTTTTTTTTTAAATTTTATAGCAAAAAGTCTTATTACGGAACATATATTTACCGAGATAGGCGAATACGCGCAAACAACGATTTCACAAAAATGTTTCAATGCATACTCCTCTTAAGATATGGAGACTAGTTTTTTCCGTAGTTACCAACTATACTGTGCACATGCCAGTCGGTGAGCCACGTTAAAATGCATGCATATGTAGGGACAGTGACATGTTAATAGGTTGATTTCAAATGGTTGTACCATCTATGTCATTAACCATAGAAAACTAGAGTGATAAATATAAATAAATAACTTACTGTAAAGAGAATATGCACACTTTCTCTCATTTGACTGTTATTCTTATTGTTTATGGTGATAGCTACAAAAAGGAACGCCATAGACACCACAGCTTTAATAATAACTCCATTTCCTTTTATTAGTTTTTTTAGGTCCCCTGATAAGCCTGAGAAAGTGGCACGCCAGTGGTGATATACGGTACGTATTTTTCCGAAATTGAAATAGCACATATTTTCTTTCAAATTTCCTTACATTATACGAGAGCATACTCTTATATAACAACAATCACCACCACAAACGTTATTTTTACGACAGCAATATACTGAATTTTGTTGGTATCTGCTAACAGATAAATTCTTCTGTCATAGGCCTATTTAGTAATGTTTAGTATATGTCTATTGGTTTGTTTTTAGTAGAATTCGGAACCGCAGAAATTTTTTCGTGATGATTGTTGAGCAGCATTCAATCTCTTGATCTCTTGGGAAAGTTTGTTCCTTTTGTTTTCACGTAACGCCTGCCATTCTTGAATTTTTGCGGAGCCATTGTAGAAAAAAAAATGAATTTGTGTTTCTTGTATGATTATGTTATACGCTTCACTAATTACAATAGTAAAATTATACACTGAAAAAGTGCACAAGTACTAACTAACATTCACGATTGACCACTGGCAACCGTACGTCACAGTTTCAAAGAGCAGCTCAGTTGAGGGTAGGAACGGGCGTGGGCGAGACTAGCCAGGCAAGATATTCCAGTCTTTAGAAGAGAGTGTAAGTTTGGCAACCCTGACAGAAAGTGCTGGTCCGTCCAGCTGTACACACAGGAGGGAGAGGTAATAAATACCCTGCCAGACACCCTCAGACTCCCTGGCGCCAGGTGTGTGACGGGTTGCATCCGAGATATTACGGAATTCCAGGCGTAAAGAAAACATGCAACCTTTTTGTAGCAGCTTTTCGCTATAAAAAAAACCCCCGAAATTTCTGCATTTTGTTTTGAAAGAATATTGATGCAGCTACTTCATTAGTGTAATATTTTTATCTTCAAATTATTATTTTTTTGTTTTTCATGGATGTGAAAACAACCCTTGATTAAATCGTTCACATTACAAACAGACAAATTTTTTCAAAAATTTAAAATCGCACCACTCAATAGTTTAGATAAAGTTCTCATGGCATCGCAACAATTAGCCAGTTTCCTCTTCTGGTTCTCCAGAAAGCTGCTGCAGCAAATGTCAAAAAATACAAATTTCTGGGATTAATCAGCTATTATGCTAGATTTATTAATCATTTCTCTGAGATTGCGGCGCCCTCGAACCAACTTGAGAGAAAGGGCGTTGAGTTTAAGTGGGGCCCCGAGCAAGAACTAGCATTTAATACTTTGAAAGAATTATTGTCGTCACCTCCCGCTCTTCATATTCCGGACTTCTCCAAGACATTTGTTGTACAAGTAGACACGTCTTCTCTGGCCTTAGGGGCTGTACTGGGCCAGAGAACTGAATGCGGTTTAGCCCCAATTGCGTTTGCAAGTAGCACTCTTTCGGAGACTGAACGCAATTTGGGAGTCTATGAAAGGAGACCTTAGCCTGCATATTCGGGTTGGAGAAGTTGCGGCTTATATTGAACACGACGAATGTGATCTGTCTACAGATAACCAGGCACTTAACTGGGTTTTGGGTCATCCACAGCAACTAGGGGAACTCGGCCAGTGGGCCCTGCGCTTGTCGAGGTTTCGTTTTAAAATTAATCATGTTTGTGGCATTGAGAATGAAGTGTATGATGCCCTCTCGCTCATGTTCGACGCCTATGACTTTAGACAAGCTGGGACGAGATGCCTGTGGCTTCATTGAATTTGATACAGGGTTTTCCAGAGTTTTTTCTTAATTTGAGACAGGCACAACGTGATGATGTTTATTGGCTAAGGTGGTCAACGATTTGAACTCCGGCGAAGTACTGCCGTATATTGTGGAGAAGGACGTCCTTTATTTTACTGGCAAAAAAGGACGAGCTCGCAAAATTGTCGTACCCTTGTCTTTGTGACCGATAGAATATCGTACTTTCACGATTCGGTTTTTGGAAGTTACCAGGGTACTAGTAAGATGTCTCTGAAAATTGCCACGTATTTCGCCTGGCCAACTTTAAAGATCGAAGCGGCCGAATTCGAGAGCACCTGCGACGAGTGCCAAACATGCAAACAGGCCCATCAGGCTAATCTAGGACAGAGCCGAAGGCACCCTGGGAAACTGTTCATCCAGATGTTTTTGGTCCTCTGGTCCGGTCGAGAAAAGGGATTATTTGTATATTGATTTTGCTTGATATCTTCTCGAAATTTGTCATGTTGTTGCCACTGAGGAATATGAAGTCCACCACTATTATTAAGGCCTTGAGTGAACAGATGTGGAAGATATTTAGTGGCCATGCAGAAATTCTGATGGATAATGTATGGTACTTTATTTCCACAATCTTTAGGGACATGTGTTTCAGGTGGGCTGTGAAACATTGTACCTCCAGTCCATATTTTCCAAAAGGCAACCAGGTGGAAAAGTTTAATAAGGACCTTAAGGCATCTCTCACGATTTTTTACAATCGTGATCACCGCATATGGGATCAGGATTTAGGTCTTATTAACATGGGTTTTAATAGTGCAGTTCACGGATCCAGTGGGGCTCTTCCCTGTCATCATTTCCTGGGTCGCACTTTAAGTCACTCTCTCTTAAACGTTTGGAATATTCCACCCTTTCCATCACCACTGGATGACTCTGCTCGGGAACGATTGCTTGGCGAGGTTCATAAAAGGTTGGGGATTGCTAAACCGTCAGTCAACGATTGTTTGAATAAGAATTGAACCGCAGCCCAATTCAAGGTGGGGAACCAACCTTGTCTGTGTTGTAGCTATCAGCTCGCTGATCTAGGAAGTGATATTTTGAGTAAATTAATACCAAAATTCGTGGGTCCATTTCGAATCCACAAATTTGTGGGTTTGAACACTGTAAATTTGATTTCCCCCTTGTCTGGAGAATTGTTTAGGAAGGTACATGTGAGCCAACTGAAGGGTTACACTCCCAGACCTAGTTGATATGGCCGATCTTAGTGTGAAGTGATGTTGGTTTGTTAAATTGTAAATGTGTATGCCTTTGTTTCCTTGTTACCCCGAGCTGGACGAGACTGCGGCTTGAGGTGAGAAGACTTGAGCATTCCGGCTGGTGGCGATTAGTGACCGGCCTTGCGTCCGCTCAACCCTCCCCCCCCCCTCCTGAGAGCACTCAAGAAGCTGGGTTCTCCTGGTTGCCCACCGAATGACCACCCCGAGATGGACCTCTTCTTTATACTGTCAGTCAAGAGACGAAGAATAATGATTGTTGTCCATGAGTTCTCTATGTGACGTCTGAACTGTACTGTACTCTGGGACTCGTCCCTTTCTCTTCATTTTCTATGCTTCATCTTGCTCTTTGATATTTGTGATACTCCTGAACTGTGTATTGTTGCTGATGTGTGGTAGCTGGCTGCCAGGCTGCTCTTGAGTAATTGGGAACTTTGCTAAAAAGGGATTTTCAGCAGTGGAGAGTGCACTGTGCAGCAACACCGGTGCATGTTAGTTAAATTAACGACCGCCATGTGAAGCGGCGCCTGTGTATATTTTCTGGCCTCTCGGGCTTCCTGCTCACTTCTCCTTCCCTCTCCTATCAGCAATCTCCCCCCCCCCCCCCCTTCGCGACCAGTACCTTATTGTAACTGGCTTACGACTTAACTTGCTGCTCTGCCGGCATCGAAACAACTTCAAATCTTCAGCTGTGCTTCGACCGACGTCGCCGGCCCATTTATCTGCCATGAGCTCGACTTTAGCTGGTATTACTAGCATAGCGCTCTTCACGCGCGAAATTTCCGTCGGCCTTAAAAATGCAATGTTATATTTTTATTTGAGAATTCAATGCGTGAGTCGACGAGCAGGAACAGTACAGGTGAGTGGTGGACAATATGCACGAATTTCGAGTTCGGGCTGTCAGGTTTTTAGTCGGAAAATTGGTACTTATTGCGAGAGCTAACTTACACGAGGGCGTGCAGTTTATTCATGTATTCGAAATTATTATTTGGTGGCACGGTAGAAAACTATTTTCGGTTTCATGTTTAGTGGGTTGAGAATTTGCTTGGTTTGTACTCTGTAAATTGTGCTGTTCTGTGTTACTACCGTCCCCAGTTTGCTCGTGCCTGGGCAATTTTAACTGCGTTGCGGCGTTGTCCACTACCTCCGGTAAAGGTATTTTTAACTTTGTCATTGTCAGATATTTTATGATTAGGTGCCTTGACGGGCTTGTAAACCATTTGCCAGGCTACTTCCTAAACAGATTATGGAATATTTTAATAGTATTTTTAAAGGTTTTAAGTGTGTTAATTTTTACGTGTCAGGCACTTTATTGGGCTTACACAGCTGCTGCCTCACGCATTTATGCATTAATTTTGTTATCTTGGAGTGTATGCATGCATATATATATATATAATGTGTTAAAATACACTTGGCCCAGATAGGGTCTTAATCCAACAGGAAAATGTGTTGAATGGCTACATTGGCGTTGCTATTTAGATTAAGTGTGATTACTCTTTATGCCGCCTTTAGTGCGCTATGCTACGCACGTAGTTTATGATCATTAGTGATTGTTCAATGATAACTTAATAATGACGTTTTGATTGAAACTTGGAAAGAATCCCCGTGTTTTTATTTTATTTTTTTTTATTTTTTAAATTGAGCCTGTCCAAGGTGCATTTACTTCAGGTAGTTGCATGTTATATTGCTGTTGTAATTTATTAACACTGAAGATGAAATTGCATGAACCTAAAAATAGTAGGTAAAAGAAGTCAGATTTGTAAGTCATTGATATTTTATTGATCTAGCTGTTTACTTTATTTCTGAAGCGAAGTTAAAACATTTTGTAAACTATTTTCTCTGCTTACTTCCTGTCACCATTAATTTAACTCTGGGATTTGATGTTAGTCACAGTTTATTAAATTATAATCTAATCTCAGCAGTGGTGATACATGCTATAATTTCATGGGCAAGCTACTGCGTGCAAGGGGCGTTGAGGTGCCCAATTAAGGTGCGGAGGTGTCCGGGGGCCCTCCCCAGGGAAAATTTGGATTTCAAGGTTCAAAATGGTGCCATTTAAACCATTTTTTCTTACCTAAATATAAAATACACTGCTTGTAAAATATTAATATTTTTTAACATAAAATTTTCCCGAGTGAAAAATATTACAAAGATACCTTCATCAAACCCGGAACCTTGTCCACTCAAAGTCAATATTATTTTAATACCCTTCGACAGTGAGGTATTTACATACGGAGCAATTTTGTTTGTACAGAAGTGTAGACAGGAAAAATCATTTTTTGTTTGTGTAAAGATGGAAAGCAGTCAACGCGAACTAGCAGGAGGCAGGTAAAAACTAAGCAGGTAGAGTGCTGCGCATCAAAAGAGAAGATTCTTCTAGCACAGCGTGAGGGAAGGAAGCACAGAAGGGGAGGTGTCCAGTGATAGCCTACATGAGGGAGGGAACACGAGAGAGAGGGTAGCCAAAGTCATAACAGCCGAGCTGCAAACATATTTACCATTATCCTTGCGCCCGTGTAAGTTACCGTTGAGTACTGAGCAGCTGCCTTTCACGAAAAATAAACCGATGAATATATTTCAACCAGCTGCAGCACAGTTGCGAAGATATAGGGACATATGAGCAGATCATGTGTTGTGTGTGAGAAGACCGGCCACGTGTGTTACATTATAGGTGTTTACGATACCCTAATGTCCTTGAATTGCTAATCAGTGTAATTCGACACACCGACACTGAACATTGTCACCCAGAGCGATAGTTCGCGCCACAAAGGTTGTCTCGCAACCCGATACAGGCGTAATACGCCTAGTTTAGACAACACACACATCCCACAGGCCACCTCACTAAATAGCTACATGGAAATGTGTCATTAAAAGTTGCCTCGTGCTTCGGAACACGTGGTGTTGATACATTCAAACATGTAGTCCTACATAGTCTTATTGTACTTATGGAGCAAATATTTTCATCAGCTTTGAAATGTGCATGTAAACTAACGCGTACACGGGTTTTTCCAGTACCGTTCACCTTCTGAATCGACGCTGTAGAAGTACAAATCATAATCACACAAATGCACTGCCGGCCGCCCCAACAATCGGTCGACACTTATCAATCACGTGGGAGTTATTTATTGCCCACCTCACTACCTGAATGTCAAAATCGTCAATGTTAGTCTTCATTTGTCGTCTCGCTCGATGTTTGTGTAGGGTAGAAAAATATTTTAATGTACCATCCTTGAACCCTACTTCCTGTTTTATTTTGTAAACAACTGCGGGTGGAACAACTATCGCTGCACTGACTCCTCTAACTACCTCAGAAAGTGGTATTTGAAAGCCTTCCTCTGATTCATTGGTCATGGACTTCAGCACATTAAAATTGCTTCCCTGCATTCGCTGTACACAACTTTACCTTGCAATTGTTCCAACTGTTAATTTTATAAACGGAAATATTACAATACGTACGTTAATTTATGCTCTTCGCGCATATAGAATGTACACGCACTCCCGCACCACACCGCTAGAGACGACAGCCGAACATCTGAGGGTCGGCGAGGGAAGTGTGACGTGTGCAAAGAACATCCAGATCGGCACGCGTTGGAAATTAACGGTGGTTTGGTCTGACCAGTGTTCTAGGTAATTGATTGTACAGATATAGCACATGCCATGATCATGTTAGAAAACGACTTGATTAAAAAATCTGGAAACTCACGACTGCGACCATATTATAAACATCACTTTCATTATGATTAATTTTAATTTTCGACCATATATACTGAAATCGAGAATTTACAAGGATTCATCACCGGTACGGAGTTAGATAACATATTATAGCATTGCATTAACATTTCTGATAACTGAGCGCAAATTACACTTATAATTACATCTGCTCAATATCCATATCATTTCTAATTTCATTCATCTGAATTCCGTTCGGCGACAATGGGGAAATTTGCAGATATATTTAGGCCCCACTGTATAGTTAATAGCTTACTAAGTAAATTGTTTTTGCAGTTTGCAATAAAATTGCCTAGCACCATGGCGGGCATTCAACAAGTTTCGCCATTTGTTGAAAAACATATTTTGCACTTTGTTTTCAACCAGGCAGCACACACAATCAGTATCGTAGGAAGGAACCGAACATGACCTACGTTAAGTAACCATTTAAGTGTATTCCTGGAGTGATTTCAAGAAACCATGGAAAAAACTCAAATTAGGATGTATGGACTGAGAACTGAACCTGGGTCCTCCTGAATGCACATACGGTGTTTTATCATGGCAGCATCTCGTTATGTTTCATAGAATCAGGAATGTTACTCCACAGATACTGGGTCATACAATACATGTGTATGCATTTCGCCTCACAAACATTTATGCGGATGTCATTTCTGGTCTCACTACCATCGAATTCTGATACTGAGACATTGGATACCTAAGTGTGTAAACCGAAAAATTCGGCATGAGCTGCTCAAAATGATCAAACTTCCCTCAATTGCACAAATATAGCCAGCAGTTGGTAAGCCATCACGGGTCTGGGATATGTGCCATCTTTCACAGAAACCAATAACAGATTACAAATGCAGTGAGCTTGAAAAAATGTGACATTTTCGTCTCGATGCACCAATTCCCTCACTATGGACTATGTGGAAAAGCATTCGCATGTTTTGATGTTTTTTTTAAAAAGATATTTCTCTTTAGGAGTTTTCATAAGGCTGATGATTTCTACTGGCGTTTCATCAAGGCCCATTTTTGGCAACGAGATGTATGTTAAGCATTGCTGGCAATACGGCGATGACAATGAGTTAATGAGTTGGTGAAACATAGTTTTCCTCCCATCCTTCGAATTTAACACTTACGACTTTTTTCCATGTGAATAATAGTGTATCTGGCAATGACTCATGATATCAAAGTATTCTTGGTGGATATAGAAACCAGATCTTTTTCAAACTTATTGGCATATTAAGGCATGAAAAATTGTGCTGCTGAAATAGGATAGGTATGGTGTAATTTTCCATTAGCATATTTATTGGTCATAGATACTGTAAAATGCATAATTAGTGTTGTGAATATTAACGGTGAACAGTTCTGTTGAAGTTTGATACCTATGTTATGAATTTGGCAACTATATCTTATGTGGTTCGGATATTACATCTACTTATGATTATAAGTAGATTATAGGATATACTTGACCCTACGAACCTCTTTGTAGTCATGGGTGATGTCTATGTTATGAATTTAGCAACTAAATCTTATGTGGTTCGAAAATTACAGTCAACTATGCTTATATGTTAGGTCTGGTGAGCATGTAAGCCGATGCTGGTATTCGGTACCGCATTATGTTGCTAGGTCGACAGATTCCGAAACGAATGACAGAGCATGAGACTCGGCACCCACCAGGATGCTAGGTGTAAGGGTCCCAACACCCTGGCATCATATTGACAGATCTGGAGGTTGGGATCCAAGATGGCCATCATGGGTATGAAGGAAAACAGAAAATTTTTTGGGCGAAAACAGGAAATTTGTCCCTTATGGTGTCATCAAAGATGGTGGTTGCCTAGTTCCCTTGCCCGCAGCTCCAAGCCCCTATTAGATTGCCCGTTTGTATACTACTACATGCAAAGCTTTACTTGAAGATATGCATCAAAATGCAGTACATAGTGGTTACTACATTAGAAATATAATTATATACAGCTTTTTAACGTTCTCATTACTTTCACTGATGCCAAATCGGTTGAAAAATTTCTCAGAAAAGCTATATAAGTATTATATTTGAGGTAGCGCTGTCTTTCAAAATGGCTACAAATATAGACTTATCTACTGGAACCGGCAAACCCCCGTGCATGCGAGTCCAATCTTATTCCCTAGACTGCGGCCCGTCACGGACTGGTCTCTAGCTGAGCGACAAGATAGCATCCCGGCAGTATTCACGCGGACATAAAAACATTCGGTATTTTGTCTTGAGTAACATCAAAACCGGACACGGTGACTTTTTGCTGGCGACGACAGGTAGCAGTGCTCTTGTGACAGTGTGTGCTGGAGGATTTCTTGACCATCTGCGTGTATCGTTCGAAATAATACAATTGCGTTTCTGTGATTGAGTGCAATTTTTCTGTTCAAATATTAAATAGTATCGAATTAAAATCACGTTATATAAAAGTAACAACAATGGAGGTTGAATACTTTCTGTGGTTTGATGCATCAACAGATTACGTGTTCCTTTTCCACATTTTCATAATATCTTTCACCATTAAAATGGGGGTGAGTGGAGGATATAAATATTTGATCTGAAGGTTTATGGCGTGACGTACGAAATATCTCAATGGGAATGCATTACTCAAGACAACATTTGTTTACAAAATTTGCAAATATTGAGAGTCTTGAGACAGCATAATACTAATCCAACTTGACCACATTTTACAGCATAGCAGTTTTACTTCTAAAAAAAATCCAAAACATACCAATATTAACACACAATGTCGTACATAGCTGTCATCTATCTAGTCAGTGCCGAATGTAATTTCGTAACATATACACAGTTGTTGGCACGATATTTTTGATGACATGGAATTCTTGAATTGTGTCTTTTGTCGAAATCACCAATCACACAATACGGAACAGCGAATAAATTAATTTTAATTATGAACAATAAATTAAAAACATTTTAAACTACAATAATGTTATATTAATTGATAAAAGAATATTTAGTACAATAACTGCTAGACAATAGCACAAAATAGAACCGAGAAAAGGATAAAGACATATTTTTATTTTTTATTACAAAGAAAAGAGTGATGTATGAAGGTTAAGCTAAACTATAAAAACCTTGTCTTCAGGTTCTGCATTTAATTTAGCGCAAATATATGCAAGCGAATACCAACCAATGTGGGAGTGAATTATAGGTACAATGTGGAACAAGTAATTAATATTGTTACATTTTCGCTCTCTAGAAATTAAGTGGGCTATACCAAGTTCGTTAAGGGATGGAGGTCTTAATCAAATTAAATAATTAATTATAATTTCCTTATTTTATTTACAATAACTACAGCGAAATTCTCTAAATTCAAATGCTCACAATAAATTGAAATCACTTACTGTTTACAATTGACACCAACTAA
Organism: Dryococelus australis; assembly: GCA_029891345.1. Classification (NCBI taxonomy): domain Eukaryota; kingdom Metazoa; phylum Arthropoda; class Insecta; order Phasmatodea; family Phasmatidae; genus Dryococelus; species Dryococelus australis. The sequence goes on along the minus strand of CM056994.1, from coordinate 13,346,034 downwards.
TAAAATTGATAATTAGGACAAAGAAATCAATTAAATTAAATGATTTAAGATCAGTCCCAATAGACAGTGTCTCAACCTATTCAATTATTCGATAATTTATGTTTCTATATTTGACGGTTCGAATATTTACAATAAAATCAGTATTTCACTTCCATTCAGTCCCACCTCAGTTCAGTCCATGTCCCGCCAGTCGTAATGTTCTAGAGTCCTCCAGTGCCCTCACGCACAGTAGGCTCCACTCGTCGGTTTCACACCCTCTCGTCCATTCAAGCCACGAACACCTCACCCGCCGTCGTCCCGCAATCTCCAGTCGTCGTCCAACTTCACTTCGCTCGCGCACACTCGGCCAGACGGTCTCCGTCAGAGACTGCCGGCCACTGGGTTGCGGCGGTATATATAGTTCTTAGGCCGCCACATAGAATCTTCCCCAACTCGCGTGATGCGTCGCGGAGGGCTGAGGCGCCAGCCAGTCTCACCAGAACATTCTTGCGTCGTCACTAAACGTATCGGAAACTCTAGCAGGCGAGAGGAGGTCTGTGACGCCAGAAAGTCTCGCCGCTGTCGGCATCCACGGGATTCCCAGAAGAGGAGCAGACAGCCACGAGCACATCTCGTTCCTTGAAGAGGGGAGGGCGAGGTGGGTCTCCGATTATAGCGCGGAGCAGCGGAGTCGTCGCCAGCTGCAGCACGTAACCAAATATTACTTAAATTGTAACTTAGAAATTATCTCCAATGAAATAAGCTGCTTTTTGTTCACTTAAAACAAGTTCTTATAACTACTGACAGTGTTCTGGTTGACCTATTGGCTGCCCACTGTGGCGCAGTCGGTTGAGTGTTGAGTCCCGGGTAGAGCAAGGATGTGATTTATGCTTGTCCGTAGGAGTCAACCTTTCATGGGAAATGTCACTTCCAATAGGAAAAATATGAGAAAAAAGTTGTCACGGAATAAAAAACATTAGTGCTGTAAATCTGGAATTGTGTGCGAATTCTATGCTACGTTAACAAGTAAAACCTTGAAAACTAGTAACTAAAAGAATAATAAATAAACTGACCTACTAAGTGGACTTGCAATATATAGATATTTAACATTACAGTCAAGCTTGTATTTCAGTTACATTTGTAAATAGAAAATATAAATTAATATATACATACTTTCAAACATATATTTATGTATACCACAAATATAATACAAAGGTTATTATCTTTTATATTATATTTAAATAAATACGTTCCAACTAGAAATCGAACCTACTACTTCTTGAGCAAATATGTGTGGGGCCTTAACTTCAACACCGACAAACTAATTTACTGATTACTATAGCCTATCGATATCGTTAGTTTCGAATCTGTTTGAGTAATAATTTGACAGGCATATAATTTTAAACAGTTAATGTTTTAGTTTTTAATGAATTTCAAATAGGATTACGCATTTGCACAATCTTTGTTTTACTATCGAGAAAATATTTCCTCTTAATGAACATTGCATTTGGAATAACATTTACTGGCATAAATTATAGACAAACATATATTACGGTCTGTTAGGTTAGTACAAATAACTGTATTATAAATGCTACAGAAATATTTTTATATTGGTTACACCGTCTGCCCAAGCAAACATATTTACAGCTGGCATTAAGTTTGCACGTGAATCGGAATTCCAGAAAAAATACATAAACTGACAAGATACGTAACACCTTTTTATACAAACTCGAAATGTTTACTGCGATTTTCGTGAGCTTTTTAATTTGGGCACTTAGGCGTATGTGGACCACGATTTCTCATAAACTACCATTTAGCATGGGAAGAATGCTTACACACAGATTAATTGGGTGGAATTTGTGAAGTAGATGAACATTATGCTGTAGATTGTAATTTTATTATTTCATTCCTTGTTTTCTAAACACCGTGTGTATGCATTCTTTATAGTGCGGGTCAGTCCACTATGAGTAAAAACGCTCATTTTCGCGACTTTGTGCAAATAAAGAAATAAAACATTTTCTATAGTTTCAAAAGAGAAGCACTGGCCTGAAATTACTACTGTTTTGCTATACTTTGATAAACTGTACGTATACATAAATTCACGTGGAATTGCACCGAGTGTTGAGAATTAAGTAGTATTCCAGTTGTATAATTTTATATGTGGTTTTATATAAATAAAATGGTCAAGTGCAAATTTTTAATACTGAGGATAAAATTCCTGTACCTCTGCGAACGTCTTTCGTCCTATATTGCCTTACATATACTTACCTGGGCCCACCGTAACTGATGTTTGTGGAATAGCCGATAGGTCAATAGCCTATAGTACGGCCAGACGTACGTGCGCATCTCTTCCACCCACCTCCCCCCCTTGTTGTACACTTTTAACACGCTCCGCCCGCTCAGACGTACACAGACGTCTGCCGGCTACAGTAGAGAATACGAAACCTACGTCAGGATTTGATTTGGCAGGGTAGAAACTGGCCCTATTAGATAGGACGTGGCTTTTCATGCAGACAGCAGCTAGTTGCAAGAGAAACATTCCTGACGTGCGCATACAATAATTACATCTGCAACATGTGCCGATTGATTAATTAATGTTTAATGGCCTTATTTACTGATTAATATAACCATATATTACGCTAAAGTGTGATACTCGATTTTAGCAAATGCGTACAACAGCAGGAAATTAATTTCTGTGTATAGTTAATAAAAGACAAATATTATAAATACTTAACGTCTTACATAGAATATGGTACATTTTTAATATTAACAGAGGAATTATGCATTTCTCTTTTACGGTTATCTGTAATTATAGTCATTTCACATACGTTTGCTGTTTCATTGTTTTAAGCATCGAATGTCGCGTACATACCCCGAGACAAGCTGTATTGCACAATACCGTAGCTCAGCTCACCTTTATAATTGGTTTTCTTTTTGCTAAGTGTTACCTGCTTGCATGACTCGCGAACGTTTAGTGCGGAGCTCATGTGAGGTAATTCCACTAAAATATTTCAGGACAAGCTATGTTGCACAACACTGTAGCTCAGCTCGCCTTTATAATTGGTTGTTTATTTCCCTAAGTGTTACTTATTTGCGCGTGAGACACGGACTTCCAGTGAGCAGTTTATGTGAGATATTCTGTTTTTGCATTAACTCCATAAATCGCAGGACGAGTTGCTTCATCCAATTAAATACTTTATATTCACTTCAAGAAACTGATATCATAATGATGCTCCAATAGAAGCTAAAGAGATTCTTGGCGCAGTTAAAACCCTGAACGATTGGCCGGATAGTTATTTATGCTGTTTGCCTAAGAGCCAAGACGACACGTCTTGTCAAAAGCCGAATATTGCCGAAGGGGACTTTTACTTTTTCCGTCGCTCATTTATTCTGACAGGAAGTGTACATAGGTGCTGGATTAAACGTTTCTTAGGATTACTGCATAGAAAAGCATTGTTAAATAAAGTTCCATCATTTTTCCTTTCTTTTTTGTTTCAAGGGACTATGCCCTTTTCCTTCCCAAGAGCCGTAGTCGCCCAGTGGCTAGAGCTATTCAAAGTGGGGCCACAGTGGCCCAGTGGATAGAACTATAACAAGTGGGGCCTCAGTGGCCCAGTTGCTAGGTATATAGGTATCTACTGCATTAACACCATAAAACATGTGCGAAGCGATGACAGGGTGTAATTTAATAACCCCATTAAACCTAAAAGAAGCAATATTAATATTTTAAACATACAACTTTAGTGAAATAATGGTGGACTTCATTTTAATAACTTCATAAAACCTAAGCGATTTGAAATTTCTATTTAAAAAATAAGAAAGATAATCCAAAATTTCATGCGAACGAAGTCGTACGGGTCAGCGAGTACTCTATAAAGTTGCGAGAGGGCAGTGGTTAACAGCACTAACCACATGGAAATACGTTGCCTGAAATATCAAAAAAAAATTTTAAACGCTCTAATTATATTTCAGCATATTTATGAATGCATTAAATATGAATGCAAACACTTACCACTCACAAAATAAAATAATCTGAAGTATAACAGCAGTAAAACACGTAGAACTGCAAGGCACAATGACACATCTGAATAAAATGGTCGCTTGAGTATTAAACACATTATAGAAATGCGGCGCAGAACTGTTCTTGCGATCTGATAGGACAACCACAACATGTGGTTAGATAGAGTCGTGGCGGCCTGTGTAAAGGATCACACGAAAATTGTGTGGTTATGCAGGATAACCACCGCCCATAAAACAGCAATATATTGGAGGTTAGTTGGAGCGAGCCACACCCTTCAAAGAGTTGACCATGTTATCCCGAGTATACTCGTTTACGAATATCGTGTTGCCAAATAGGTTCAACATAAGAAGCCAGCGCCAATACAAACAGCGTCTTTTTCCTGGCTATTGCTATTGGCTGCAGCTAGCATAACAAAACTTTGCTAGTGTTTCCTGCCGTTGCCAAAGACCAATATAAATGCTTCTCGTAAGTTCCATCATGTAGGTTATTACTAGAGACCTGAGGAAATCGCGAATTTAATTACCTGTAGGTTAGACTTCACAGTCTTAGATATTCTCATGCAGATATCAACTGTTTATCGGTTGATTGCTGTGGTAGTAAAAGGCGGTGGTTGGGCGAACAATTTATTGCATGTTTGTTATTGGCTCATTTATCTCCTGGAGGTGTCAAACAACACATCGACCAATTACAAAAGTAACATGAACGTACAAGTGTGTGAATTCCAACTGGTCTAGAAATGAACCCGCAAAATTATCGGGTCTCCTAGTTATTACTAGAGATGATGGAAAATCGCGAAACATTTTTGAGCTAACATATTTTTTATAATACTCTAACTAATTTGTTCATCCATGATTGAATGAACAAGGTTTCGACCCGGCTAAGTTGTCTGCAGACCAATCACGAACGTTCTACCCTATAGTATAAGGATCTTCATTGGCTCAGTGAAATGGGGTAGTATCTTCATACATGCAGGACAGCCAATGAGGAAAGAAAACTGTCGGACATGTGTAAAGTACGTTGAATCCTAGCATTCAGTAAACTTGTCTAGTTATTACAAGGAATTCGTAAGTACTTCTCTGATCCAAAACATCATCCTTTGCAACACCTGGTGGCTTGAGTTAAGGAGTTACCTCTTTATTTGCACGAGGCGGATGAGGAATATCCTGGCTGTAGAACATAAGCAGGGCTTCAGAATAGTTCTGAGCAGGGGACATGCAAAATTCGCGTTATTATTTGGAACCAGGCTAAACTCCACAGTACTGTATACACTCCAGCCGGCATCGTATCTCCGTTGGCTGCTGTATAGCTATGAAGCCACGCCCTTTCTGACTGAACTGCCTGTGATTGGAGCACACAGATGTGAAGCGGTCATTAATATGCGCAGAGTTTCCCAGGGCGTGTCAAATAAAGTATGTTCCAATGACAAACATGTTGTAAAGTAATACGCGTATGAAGTTTAACTTGTCCTCAAATATTAACGCGAATCTTGCTGGTCTCTTGTTGTGATAAACCATGGACGGACTAGAGTATTGCAGATTTTAGCAACGCCATGAGGTGATACAGAACGGCGACACCTCAGGTGTGTTCTCGTAGTTTACTCTTCTGCTGAATACTATTCACGGCAAAGAGAGCACTTTTGAAATTAACCTTAGAAAAATGTCACCCCTCCTACCTGTATATATTTCTCAGGCGCTCTTGAATGACATGCACCCAGGAAAGTTGGTTCCTATCAAGGGAAAGTAATTCCATATCTTAACGTCACATAATGAAATGTTAAGAAATAATTTGTGATAACTTAAACCATTTCTTGCTCTTCCTGTATTTTTTAATACATTGAAGTGCAAATTGAGGATATTTGTAAAATATCTACTTGTCTAATAATTTCATAGTTCCACTTGACGGACGCATGGATCAAGCGTGCAGGCCCATTGCAATGTTAATCCTTCATAAGGCGGAAAAATACTCAACGTGCATACAAGTAGATCTTAAGCAGGGCTTTCAAAAATGCTCACTTCACCGTGAACAGCCTATAATTTGCTTTTACGCAGATTGATGAAGAGTAGATGTTTGGGTATCCTGTAAGAAGTGCAGAGGGAAATAAAAATAGCTAAGACACACTTATTCTCTAAAGTAAGTTACCTTGAGTAGCAAACATTCTTAATACACGCAAATTACACAGGGACAGAAATGATTATAGATATTTTAAAATTAAAATTTTGTTTATTTACTTTTGACGTGTTAGTTTTCTGCTGTTCGTCGTTGGTGCAGTCCTGCCGAGAGCAACTGCTGTTTTTGCTAGTTTGCAGCTTGCTCTCAGATAGCGGGCAAAGGCATGCCACGCGAACGAACCTCTTGGCCGTTGTGGGGCGGGTGTTTATGGCGGTGGGATGGTAGGCGCAGTATGCACCTCACGGCTCGGTGTTGCCATGGCGACACGAGCCACCGCGAGTGTGGGGAGAGGGGGTGGTCGCCCCCATTTGACCCGCCTGCCGAACACGTTAGTCGACGGCATGCAAGGTGACAGAGGCGAACCGATTTCTTTCGTCGTCCCAGACCCGAGTCTTGCAGCGCTCACTTTAGGAAAATTCTAACCCGCCGTATTATATTCCTGGTCTGACTAACTTGTTATATTTGTAAAAGTAAGGAAAATTGCGAAATACCCCTATTCATAGAAATTATGGAAAATTCGGAAAATTTCTTGAGCCAACATATCTTAAGGATAAGAAAAATTCACGAATTCATTTCAGGACAAGACAGGTTTAAAACGCGTCTACACCGAATTCACCTTTGCAGTTGGTTCAGAGTTTATTAGACACGCCCTGTCCGACTTTGAGCCAATAGCAGACTTGCAAGGAAACAAGAAGCGAATCACATACGGCCAGGTGTTGGGTAACACTAGGGCAGCAGCCAATGGGCAAACATCCGAGGCTTCGACTGTACATAGAATTGTGGAGTCTAGCATACAGGTCATTGATATCTATAACGCTCTAACCAGGGTATTCTTTCATGATTGGATGAACAAGATTGGTACTCGGCTAAGATGTTTGCAGGCCAATCACGAACGTTCTACATTTTAAAATAGTGTAGTAGCTTCACACATGCATGACAGCCAGTAAGGAAATAAAACTCTAGGACATGTGCACAGTATGTTGAATCCTAGCAAACTGCCTTACTTTTCCCGCGGTAAACCATCATTATAGACGTGCAAAATCCAAGTTATTATTTTTGGACACTTTAAACTTCAAACATGTGTACTTTTGCTATAAGTTTGTCGTTGGACAATATTTTATTTGTCACGCCGTAAGAAACTCTGCGCCAATAAACGAACACTTCAAAATTATGAGGTTCAATATCGTGCAGTCCAGACAGAAAGGGTGTGACTGCACATATATGTAGCAACCGGCTCTAGAATATACAGTATTGTGAAGTTCAGCTTGAGGCCATGTAATAACGTGAAATTTGCAGGTTTATAACCATCATCTCTACCTATACTCAATCAGCTATTAACCCTACACTGCAGTATAGACAAGACAACGGATATTTACAATTACGTTACTCCGACACTGTAAGTCTGTGATTCGCGGGCAGACACCTATGACTAGAGATCCGGAATTTTCGCGGATTCGTTCGGCAACAATCTGGACTCCACAGTTCTTTGTGTACTATAGCCTCAGTCGTTTACTGGCTGATGCCTCAGTTTCACCACAGACCAGGTAGAACGGTATTCGGTCCGAGTTTTCTTGCAGGTCAGTGATTGGTTCATATCCGTACAGGACGTGTCGTGCAAACTGCGATCCAATCGAAATAGAAAGTCAAATGTACACGTGTTTAAAGTCTAGCTTGTCGTCGAATGAAATCGCGAAATTTCCGGGGTCTCTAGCTATGACTAGAGATCTGAAAAATTCGCGAGTTCAATGACCTGCAGTCTATACTCCGAAGTATTATGTACAAATATGCCGATATCAACTGCACATTGGTTGTCTGCTGTCACAGTGGAAGGCGACGATTGGAGCGCAGCTCTCCATGAGGTGTCAAAAACCATATGGACCAATTGCTAACGTTATGTAAACACACGTGTTTTGAATCCTAGCTTGTCCCAAAATGAATCCGCGAATTGTTCAGTTCTCTACCTATGACGTGTGTGTGTGTGTGTGTGTGTGTGTGTGTGTGTGTGCTAAAATCATCCAACCGCGATACTCTTTCTGAACTAACGTGTTAAACCTTACCTCAAAAATCCGATGGATTAGATACCATTATATTTATGTTACCTGCTCGTCTCCTCGTGGTTTGATTCAGCATACGTCGTTTTATTTCTAATGACTACCAATACATACATTGGAAAAACTCGGTGACATTTCATGTAGAACTAGTATCATTCATTACGTCTCTTTATGTTTCTGAACACTTATTTTTTCTAGGAAGGAACTTTCCCCGCATTTCATGGGGCTATTTGTAAAATCTCTAATTAATTTTCATTGTTTGTGTTGCTAACAATGTTTTCCGGACGAAAGTTTAGTAGCGTTATAGCTGTAAATAATATAATGAAAATAATTTAAAAATCGCTTTCTGAATCGTGATTGAACACGCTTTAAGATATAGCAATTCACTCGATTAATATAGAATACAAGATGCTATGAAAAATAACTTTATATATTAATGCTATTTTCTATTTTTCAATTACTATTAATTCTGTTAAATATTACCACCTGTCGTAGATTTTTGGTGATTCTTAAAAAATTCTAAAATATCAGTTTAATATATTCACGCCACAATAGAGAGAAGAATTCCTCTATAGAATATGCATGACAATTATTGTGAGAAGCTTGATGCGTCATAGTCACATTTTCACGTTTATTTTCATTACCGATCTAATTAGCGTTGTATGTACTGCATCTACAATTTACAAATATCTTAAAAAACGTACGTGTACTACGGGGAATACATTTTAGTCAAAATTTTGTTTCTAGTGGTTGATAGCTGGAAACGTGGTTTGCATTTTTAGCCTCGCGCACAGGGCTAAAAAAAATCATCTGACTCTCAAACGCCTCGCAAAAGAGGGAGTCACCAACTTCGTTCATGAATTCAAGCTTGGTTTGCGAAATATTCAAGAGGGAGGCCTCTTTTGTTCGCGAGGCGCTTGCGGGACCGCAAAAGGAATTTTTAATAATACCACCCTTGGAAATATATTATTATAAATGGCTGAGAATGTAGGGCTGGCTCTCAAGCCAGTTACATTTATAACTTGGTTGTTTTATAATAATATAATATCAAAAAACCTATAAAAAGTATTAATATAGAGACAGATTTTTTTATTACGAGTATAATTTTTATTCGTGCAATAATATGCGCATGTCCCTAATTGGTAATTTATTCAACAAAATCTCATCTACGAATATACGTTAAATTAAAAAAAATGGCACTAGTTCTATCATTGTCTCGAAAATACAGAGAAGAGTATTCATTACATGTACTGCAGCATTTAATCCCTTACTACTGCCATAAAACCCACACTTCCTACATAGCCTGACTTTTAATATGCATTATTTTACATAGTTTTTTAAATGGCCATTTAATTATATAACTAACGTAGCCACAAAGAAAATATACAAGGCTAACTGCGATTACAGTTCTTCATTTTTGTATGAATTGGGAAATTTTTAAAAATTGTTACAACTTACATTCTGCAATTTGTGAATAACATCCCCCCCCCCTTGCCGCTTACTATATTAATCTCTCTAAATTCCATGCTTTGTGTCATAAACAGAAATGTTTTTATACAGCAATTGTGGCAAAGTCGATAACAGTTGGCTCAGTGCAGCCAATATAAAGAACTTGGCAAGTTTGAATTTAAAAAATGTGTACTGAGTGAGCTTGTTAATATTCAACTTATATTAAATTTTTTAATTTTAAAAACTTCCATTATTTAAATTACATTGTTTGTAACATTTACAAGATATTATTATCGACGGTAAATATTTAACTTTTACAGAGTTTGTGAAGTTATTAAGCCTTATATTTCGGTGTCCTATAGTCTCCCCATAGAGCTTCAACCCTCTGAACACCTCGTTGTTAGAGACCTGTAAAATTCGCGGTATTTTATTGGGGCACTTTAAAATTCAAACACATGTACCTTTGAAATAATTTAGTCGTTTATCCATATTTTATTTGACTTGCACTAAGTAACTCTGCGCCAATACATGAACACTTCACAATCATGTGGTCCAATCACGTGCAGTCCAGTCAGAAAGAGAGTGACTTTACATCTATACAGCAGCCGATGGAGAAACGACGCCGGCTCAAGTATATACAGCGCTGTGAAGTTTATCTTGATGCCAAATGATAACGCGAATATTGCCCGCCTCTATATACTGCAAGCGGAGAAGAAGAGAGGTTTAATCAGGGCCACCTTATTTTGCGCAGAAAAATATCAGGATTACTTGTATTCAAAAACACTGGAGCTCAGATCTAAGTTCGCGATTGGATGACTTTAACTGTCATGCATTGCAGGTGTCTGCACTCGAATCACGGACGCAAAGTGCCAGAGTTATCTAGTTCTGATTGGCCCAGTGAGGTAAGGTACAGTCTCCTGACAAAGACACGTGGCCAATAGCCAAAGGAAAACTGCACGTATGTCATAGGACTTTGGAGTCTAGCTTTCGCGTAAATCTTCTCGCTAAAAACAGGTGGCCCTATGTATAATCTCTTTGACATGGTAGGAGAATCCCTGGCATCGATTGGTTTGACCCAGGGAAGTGGGTGAGTGAAGAGACTTGGGCGGCTCTTAACATCGAGGTCTTGAGAGCCGATGAGGATGAAGGGAGATGAATATGGAGCAGTGCTGGAATGGAAGGGCGGTGGGAATGGGAGATCCCGAGAAAACCCGCCGGCCAACAGCATCGCCCGACAAGATCCCTCTTTTCGAAAATCCGGAGTGAACCGGCCGGGGATTGAACCCGGTTCGCCTTGGTGGGAGGCGAGCAGTCTAACCGCTCAGCACCTGTAGCCTCTTGACCCAGGGAAGGATAAGAACAGGGTCGGAAGGTTTTATCTGTTGCTGCCTGTCGGCTCTGAACTGTGGTCCTGGGTCATTCTGTATAGTGCTACAAAGCAGACAAGGTACACAGAGACGAAATGGCAGTGCGATTCCTTTGATGAGCGCATACCCATACGCTGATTGGTTGCGTGAGGGTCTGGGAACGGGCTTCGTGTTTGATTGGCTACCATTCTCTGCGATATGTACTCTATTGGCCGGGCTACTGGCTGGCAAGTAAGCCACCAGGCGCTGACGACGCCATTTTGGTGGCGTGTGTGACTGGAGTTCGCGGAATAAGTGACTATTTCACCTCTGTAATCGTATTTACTCTGTGGTAAAACAGTGGAATATTTACGAAAGTAAATGTGTTGATGATACGCAATTTATGCTCTTAAATGTATAAAAAAAAGTCAACATGAATAGCAATAAAATTAGGCATCACACTTGCAATACAACAATACAACTATTTCTAATAACATACCTGCCAACTTAAAACTTTAAGGTCTCCACTCGAGTACAGCTCGAGGAAAAATACTTTCATTATTTCTTTTTCATTGAATAGGAGACTAGCACTTTCACGCAATCGTTGTACTGCCTTTGTTTAACAGGATCTAACAAGAACTCTACAGCTCAGTAACAATATATTTCCCGAATAAACAATATATTTCTGTTACATCTCTGCAAAAGAACAGGAGGGATTGTAAAACATCTTACACAAATAAAGACATTTGCCTGGGTAAAAATCAACTCACTGACTGATGACCAGCCAATAATGAACGCTGTACAGCACAGTGTGTCCACTGTCATGTTGGCCTGCACTGGAGACCTATATAACTGGTGTTTCTGTAGTGGTGGATATAAGACGCCGCTCACCTCTAACTTGTCTTGGTTGTCTTGTAAATGTCTGCTTTACCTCACAGTGTTAACTGCGAACCTGCGTGTCAGTGAATCACTCTTTGAAATTATTCGCAAAAATACCACACAAGTGTATACGTACAGCGAGAAAGAGTATATAGTAAAGTGTTTTCCCATACACCCATGGCAGCGTTCCTACATTTGCTCAGGAAACACTCAAATGCATAGGGAAGTTACCAATTATGTATTGTAGCTGTGCTAAACACGCGTATATTTGGTAGCATTGCCATGCAATGTATAGGTTAAATACTTCCATTATAGTTGGTGGTAGTAAAAGTTCGTGAAAAGATTTCAAGACAAGTTATATTTCGAAACCCTGTAGTGTCGTTTACCTATCTTGATTGGCTGAATTACTTTATGACACGTGTTAACTGTCTGCACACGAATAACATAGGAGCCATGCCAATGTCACCAAATTCTGAGTGGCCCGGTCAAATAAGACAACGCCTTCTCAAGCGGACAGCAACCAATGGCAATAGACAAACTGCTGTTGGGTACTTATGGTGTTGATGTCTACCCTGTGCCCATATGTTTTTCGCGAAAAATCACCAGCTCTATTTATACTTTGGGAAGTTTACTAGACATTTTTTTTTTACAGTGAACTGCAGCAGGTATGTAGGGCCACGTGTTTTCGCGGAGAGATTCACGAGGAGGCTATATTTCAATATCCTATGCGCACACTTGCAGTTATCCTTCGCCTATTGACCACCTAGCTTGCGCGAAGGCTGACTGCTGCATGAGCGAACCAATCAGAACTAAGTTTCTCCACTTCCGACTGTCCGTGATTGGCGGGCGAACCGATGAGACGCGTAAACAATACTAATGATCCAATCACGAAAGTGGTTCTGAACTAAATTGTTTTGGAACACAACTTGTCCTGAAGATTTTTTTGTTTCGCGAGAAACAGGCGCATATGCAATTAGGGGCAGTAATTTTCTTTTCAAAAGTTGATTTTAAAAGTGCTCATTTTGCCGCGGAAAACCTTTAGGTAAGTTGTTTTAACCACAAGCACAGAGCCTGGGGTGTTCGTCATGAAGTGCAGGGTTGTCCACATGTCTCGTCACCCTCTGACAATGTCTTGTCACCCATTACTATTGATATGAACGTTTTCTCCAGTTCAATGACCTGTATGATGGACTATACAAAAGTGTGTATAGTCGAGCATCAGATGTTTGTTTATTGGTTGCTGACCCAGAGAGTAACCAGCGTTATCATACACGTGGCGGTATGGGATTCGTCACTATACTCCTTTCAAGTTTGCTATTGGCTCAGAGCCGTCCATGGTCTGTATAATTAACTGTCATCCAGTTACAAAGGCATCATCAGTGTACACGTGTTTGACTTTGCCCTGAAATGAATTCGCCTAATTTTCCTATCCCTACCCATTACTAGGGACCTGCAAAATTCGAGTTATTATTTGGGGCCACGCTAAACTTGAAACAAGTGTATCTTTGCTATACGTTTGCCATTGGATCATACTTCACGTGACACGCCCTGGGTAACTGTGCGCCAATAAATGAACACCACTATTGTGTGCCCCAATCACGTGGAGTTCTGTCAAAAAGGGAGTGATTTCACATCTATGCAGCAGCCAATGGAGAAACGACGCTGTGTCCTTACATACAGTACTGTGAAGTTTAGCCTGATGGAAAATAATAGCGCGAATTTTGCAGGTCCCTACCTATTAGATACATACATACATACATAACAAGAAATAACGCAATATAATCCAATACATCATAAGATATTCCAACAATCAAACAGATATTAAGGCGATGACAAGACATGAGGAACACCCTTACATATTGGAAGAAAAAAAAAATGCTTCATGGGGTGACAAGACATGTGGACCATTCTGTACATCCGAATTTTCGCGAAAAGTGTTTCTCTCTAGCAGTATTTCAAAACAACTTCACCTCTGTCAGACGTTCGCTACAGGATCGTTTTATGGCTACCTGGAGCTGTTTTCCGCATTTGACGCCGTGAGGCGCATAACCAATAAGAGCGAAACTGCCTGGCGTGTCAAGTACGCCATCGCCGTTAAGTGCATGGTTCTCAACTAGCGCACTGTGTTCTCGTCGCTCTGCGTGCACGTATGGGCAGACACCTGAAATAATCGCGTTGTTATTTGGCATCAAGATAAACTTCACAGTTTACAGTATATACTTGAACCGGCGTCGCTTCTCCATTGGCTGCTGCGTGGATGTGACGTCACTCCCTTTCTGACTAGACTGCACGTGGTTGGACTATATATATAATTTTGGAAGTGTTCATTTATTGGCGCAGAGTTATTCAGGGTGTGTCAAATGAAACTTGGTTCAATGACAAACTTATTGAAAAGGCACATGTGTATGAAGTTTAAAGTGTTCCGAAATAATAACGCAAATTTTGCAGGTCTCTACGAATGGGACTAAATCTGAATAAGTGAGAATTTCACTGATTCAATCAGTCAAAAGTATCTCACTGATACAACAGCCACTTCAGTGAATTTAACTTATTAACCAGTGAAAAAAATGCCATATTATCTTTAGTAGTAGGGGCGTGCTCGTTCTAACTCAAAGATGATGCCGATTTTATTAATCTTATTAACCCTTTGATATAAAATTTATATCAAATGGGTCAGTCCTCAATCCGATCTTAACCCAATCAAAAATTACTAATCCGATTTTAATCCCATGAATTATGTTTGATTAATCCTTAATCTGATCTTAATCCGATAGATTATTTTTTGTTTTTCATCGAATAAAATGGTATGAAATTTAGATTTATTGATCCAGTTAATTTAATAAAATTAATCAATAAAAATAGTGGTATGATAAGTGTATAGTTGTACATTATTATTTTCTTTCTTTCTTTTTGGGGGTGGGGAGCAGCTCTGGTAGATGTTGTCAGCATGTCGACTGGCACTCGACTGAGGTGTTGGCAAGTTGGGGACAGTGTATACTGGTGAGTTTTGTGCAAGAGTGGTATAAGTATTTTTTTGAGGGGATATTGCTCTTAGATTGGTAGATAGGCGATATTTTGTTCATTAAACAGAAAGAGACATATAGTTAACACACGAGAGAAATAATTTCAGCAAGTTCTACCTATGAATAAATTACGCTCATCGAATCACAAATTTCAACCAATCATAAATACGTGAATAAAATCTGGTGTTGACAAGTGCTAAATGATCACAACTACATGACTCCAGGTGTCTTGAAATGAATGAATTAATTAATAACCAAAGCAAAAAAAATTCCCTCTAAATTAAACAGCAGTCTTCCTTATGTCAACTTATAAGCTGTGTTGAGAGCAAACATAACCTACATTTCATTATAGGCAGAGGTGAACAACTCGGAAATTTTAATGAAAACACAAAACGAATGTTCCAAATAAATTAAGTACATGAAAATAACTAAACACGTAATGAAATTGCACAAGGAGCTCCTCCAAAACACAACCATCCGCCTCGGAGGCTGGTGAATGAATGAAGTGAGCTTACATCAAGAGCCTGACTGTATATACATGGAGCATGGCTGAGTTGAAATTTACGAGTAAAACTCTTTATTTGTTCTACAACAGACAACAAAACTATAATTTCTTAACGAAAGTTTCACTATTGTAAGAAAATTCACTTTTAACATAAATTATTTCCATCGAAGCATAGGGACACTCGGATGACTTAATCCCACAACACTTTATAGAAACATACTATATATTATTTAAAATAATGTACATACTACCAATTTTTCCATTAAGTCTGTAAAATTCACGACACTAGTTACCGAAACAACAGTTTAAAATCATACCAAGTGTCGTCGACCAAATACAAAAACATAGCTCACACAAATATTATTTTATTCCCGATAAGTAAATATGTTTATATTAAAACAAGAATCGCAGCTATCACGCTGGCCGACACTTCTAAACTGGGGAACCTTGCTACCTCTTGGTCGCGTCACATAGCCCGCCGCGTCCAGTGAAGTGGAGAGAGCCGGTGTCCAGTGTTGGGTCTATGCAGAGTGAATGTTGTTGTGACACTAACATGGCAACAGATGCAAGAACTATTCACATCGCTCCTCACTGCACCCCATCCCCCTCTTCTTGTCCAGATGATGACTTCGTGTGAAAAGACAGTTTCTACCTAAGGTCATGGAACATCACCCCGGAGTGCGTTTTTCGGCAATGCATCCCCCTCACCTACACCACTCCAATGCTCTGGTCCATGTACCCTGCTATCGACCAAACACTGCAAAAACCTGTTTAGCGGCAACCAACCACTCTGCCTTCACCAGCCAAGAACTGCCCGACCCAAGCACCTACCTTCGCTGTCAATTCAAGGACACACAGTTTCCTATCCCCTTACACCACTTAAGAACGTGTTTTTCGGATATTTCCCTTCATATAAGAGCGCACGTTCTCCGACACAAGAGATGTCTCGGCTAGGAACAGAGGTTTGCTTCAAAGCCAAAGCGAGTCTTCTATGCAAAACGTTTGGGAAGCCTCCATCCCCAGGGCAGCTGCGAATTTTGAACTGACCTGTGCTAGCTACTTTCCCCTCTCCCCTCTTCACAACAAACTATTACTTTAACTTGGAGACTGAAGTGTCCTCCTATTTTTAGAAATGCAAGAACCTTGTGTATTCTCAGCGAATTTTAAAATCTCACAATTCCCGCTGATAAAACTTTATTTTCCTCATCACCAAGAAATACATTCCCACCAAAACACTTTATATTTTAATTCTGTTAACTTTTATTCCATTTACCAGCAAAGTTTATACCGTTTTCCAGAAAACTTATTTAACTTTAAACTAATCAATGATTAATTATCATATCAACACAACTATAAGACATTTTTACCTCGCTAAATTTTTTTTAAGTAATCAAAACCACACATCTTTCCACTTACACATGTTAAACTTAGAACAAAATTATTAAATCTAAGCAATACTCAAGTTAAATTTTTTCAAACATTGAAAACTTATGTGTAACAAACCTGTTCGAAATGTTTTAAAATATTAATTCATCTAACAGAGAAAACATACTTCTTAAAACTGTTTTTAAAATAATTGTGTGTATTTCACGTACAGTTTTTCCTAGCCTGAAGTAATTTCGACTCTTCTATCTACCATGAAATGCATTTATACTAGCGGTTATTTTAATAAATACTACTTTTTCGATGTGATATTACTGAAATAGCACGTATCCAGCTTGAAATGCTGCGAGTAAAGCTGAAATTTGTTAAATCCAACTATATTTCAACTGATTTTCCTAAAAGGCCAAATTGAAGCAAATTTAAAGGAAAATGGCAGCCATTCTGAATCTGTTGAATTATATTTTTTAAAAAGAAGTTTTCAACTACATTTTCGTACTTTGTATAAAGTATGAGTGTGTTTCACCAGGAGATATCCCTGTGTTGAATCTTCAGCTGCATTAGTAGTAGTAATCTGTTTTTATGTGAGAAAAATATATTTATTTCAATGTTCACAGAACTCTCCCAGCTGTAGAAACTCAGGACAGCGGGAAACCTTGTGGTATGATGCTAAGCGCTCTTTCTACCTGACCCTGAAAAGATTCTTGTGTGACTTTCAAATTCGTCAAATTCCCCAGGGTCCTTGATCTTGACCAGCGGCATGGCAAAGTTTTCTCGAGATAATATTATGTTCCCTCTCCTTTCAAAATCATTCATTCTGACATTTTCGCTTTTCTTCAACAATTTTTTTTGTAAGTTCTCAGCTCTTCAGAGTGTGTTTTTATCCAATTTTAATTGAAATGTTAGTTTTTAATGTATTTTTTTTCCATCATCAAATTGCAAGCAATCAACTGGCAAATGTATTTTTTTTTTCATGAAAATGAGCAAACAGGTATCTTTATACCTGACTTTAAAATAAAAAAAAAACAACTTACCATTTCACATACTTGTCTCAAGAACATTTTTCATTTAGTATAGTCATATACAAGTACTTAGACACATCCAATCGTTCACACGATATCATAAAACGACACAAGGAAATTTCAAACTAATAAATAACAAGTCAAAGCATTCAATTTTAATATATAAATTTTTTATTCAAAATTCATTTTTTCAAAAATATTCATAAAATATACCTTAGTTAACATCCATGTAACAAATTATTTACATATTCGCATCAAACATGTTAATATCGTCAAACTTTAAATAAGTTACTACTGAAAACCTTACAAACTTAAATAAAAATATTGTTACCTCATGCTACATAACAAATAATACAATTAATTACTAATGTTTATCAACATATTACCACTGAAATTCCATACAAGCTTTTTAAGCCAAACACCATCTTACATCATAAAACTGCAAACAATGACAATAATTCCTATTATGACTGAAAATCATTACACATAGTTACCATTATGTGTGTAAGCCATCCAAGCTGTTTAACCAAAATACCAGCATACGTCATAAAACTGCAAAAAATCACAACAATTCCTGTTACAACTGAAAAACTCTCCAACATTTTATGATTGAAATCATAAAGTTTATTAAAACTTTCTAACATTATATGTCAAAAATCATTAACTTTCTTAGCAAATCGTTAAAACTTTTAACAACTGAATGAAATTTGTTTTAAATTGTTAAAACTTTTAATAAATTGAATGAAATTTGTTGAACTTTTAACAAAATAAATGGAATTTTTTATAAATTGTTTAATCTTTTATCAAATTGAATGAAATGTTCTTAAAATTGTTAAACTATTTAAACAAGTCTTTAGATTTTTAATGAATTTCATTAAATGTTCATTAAATTTTTAAACATTTTAATGAATTGTTTACAACTTGAATGAAATTTTCTTAGAATCGTCCCAACTTTATACTTGCAATCATTAAAACTGAAAAATAACATCTCAGCCTATTACTACTGAATATCATTTAATTTATAAAAACTACACATCATATTACGCCTGAAAACTGTGTCATCATATGACATGTGAAGATCCTTACAATTGTAAAACTGAAAAAAATTATAAAATTTTGTTGCATCAGAAAGCATCACTGTAAGTATGAACTTTTTTTATAAATATTTCCATTTTGACTGTTAAGAGATAAGCCGAATTTGAATTTCTTTACAGGAACAACAGGTGATGGTGGTGATATTGGTGATGTTATCGGAGTGTAACAAATTCCCTGTGGCGAAGGTATGAATGGAGGACACAAAGAAATTAATTTATGCTGTGGTGATTCAAGTGATAATAATTCAGGAGACGGTAAAATTGACTCAGGTGAAAACACAAAATTGAGCTCTAAAAACTATTCCAACTCTTGATATAACTGGTTTTTTGACATATATTCCTGCACATTATTTGAGGTTAAATCTAGTGGAGTGCAACACAAACACATTGCTGGTTTTTGTATACATGCCTCACCTGACTTGATAACTGATGATAAATCTAGAGGTTCCAATCTCGACGCCGAAGGCATCGAGGTCGACATCGAAGGTGGAGCTGTAGACTTCGATGTCGAAGGTGTTGCTGTAGACCTTTAAGTTGAAGGCATCGCTGTAGACCTCGACATCGAAGGTGTTGCTGTAGACCTTTAAGTTGAAGGCATTGCTGTAGACCTCGATCTCGAAGGCATAGCTGTAGACTTCGAATTTGATGGTGTTGCTGTAGACCTCGGCATCGATGACGTCACTGTTGGTCTCTTTAGTGCAGCTTTCAATATACTTAGTCTCGACATTGAAGGTGTTACTGTAGGATTCGTCAGCATAGACATCACTGTAACTGTTGTTAATGTTTAAAGCGTTGACACGAGCAACGGCTGTAGAATAGATCCACTTTCTTCATAGTCATCCAAAAAATAGAATATTTTTTTGCCAAAGCATCTGGTCCATTCAATAGATCATTAAAATAATCACAGTTAAAATCTGAAAGTTCATTGTTAAAATCTTGGGTAGTTAAGATAAGAAAATTATATTCATACAAGTACGACATGCTAAGATGAACCGACTTGACAAACAACTGGAAACAGTGGAAGGGGGTGTAGTGGCTAAAGCCCAATTTATAGAAATTTCAAATTCCCAGGTAAACATTCAAGAAGTCTGAATTCTCCCCTCCAACCAGAAGTCAGAAGTCCAAACTCCCACCCCTCTCCCTTCCAGCACCCCAACCTCTGAGACAAAACTTTCTCCTAAGTTTCTTCCTCAAAGAAATGAATAACATTTAATTTATCATTAAAATAACTTCTGCTTCAAAACCAAAAATTATATTTAATTAATAATCAATGAAAATGATAAGCAATGTATTAGAGATAAACATAGTCAATAAAGATATATATATAATTAATAAAAAAAAAGTATTATAATCCATAAAAACCATTCACGTTTGCTATTATCCCTCTTTTTGCTTCTCTAAGATTACTTTAATCTTTTGAAGGAAGTTTTTTTTTTGTTCTTGAAACTTTAAATGTAATTACTTTTTAATATAATGAAGTGTTGAATTTAATAATATTATGACATCAGCTATTATTTCTGCATATCTAAAATTTTCATAAAATATTTTTATTCGAAATATATCTTAGTAAAGAAACATGTTGCACTTTACAATCAAATTTTAATATATATATATATATTCCCATTTTCTTAATTAGTATATTGTTAATCGTATCTACCCTAAAAATATATATGGATATTTTTTTTTTGTTAAGGTGTCCGAACATGTTTTCAATATGATTAAAATTATATTTATAAGATATTAAAACATTTTTTTTGGTTAAAGGCTAGTGTGTACGGGGAAGTAAAACTTGTTTCATAAATATTTGTTAATTTTTATATAAGTCTTGTGTATTTTTATTCAAGACTTGTATACTTTTTAATTATGTATATTTTCCTGCATAATGGAGCTTACAAAGTGAATATTAATTTTTATCAAGCAGAAAAAAAATATTTTGTGCGAGAGTTTCCAAACAGCTAAGAAGACGTTTTACCCTTAGCATCCTTGATGGTTAAAATCGTTGACCTGAATTGCCCTCCCCAGTAGGATGGAACAAGGACCTTGACAGCTTGCTTTGTTAAAAGAGATATTTTCCACAGGGTATTATGAAACCGAAATGCATTATGTGGGGGTTTGTTGCAGTCAGGCTGGCAACATCTGAGATCTAGTTTTTTTAGTTGGTACTATTGGAAAAATGTTGAAATTAAATCTTCAAGGTTTATGACTCTGGAGGAGAGGTCACACTGCTAAGGTTGTAGATCTCTAAAGTTAATGTTTTTTTTTATGTCTGGAGACATTGGCAAATGCTATAAGTCTAAGATTTCGAAGCGAGTATAAATTTGTTAGCAAATAATGTTTGATCGGAAATATACCACGTGATTCCTTTCAAGTTTTAACATCTATAATATTGAGCATATCTATCTTTTTCACATGCAGGAACAAATTTATATTTGTTTATTTAACAGTGTTACATTGATTAATCCTATTATATATTATGATTATAATCATACCTCACCTGGGACTCGAAGCCAGAAACTAATATCAACTATGCATTATCCAGGATGGTATATTATATATACTTAATTATGGAAAAGCGGTTATAGTGGTCACTTACAGAACAATACCTCTGGCTTTTCATTACAACACTCATATGTGTTAATGCAACAGATTTTAAAAAAAATTTTAATCTCTCTCTCTCTCTCTCTCTCTCTCTCTATGTTGAGACAATTTAATTATTTTTCTCTCAAATGTGTCTTTCAAGACATTTATATAAAAATAATTTATTCTTACAACAAGTTCTCTTTCAAAAAGGAATAGTTTAAATAAAAGTAAAAATTCATTTCACAAGTTAAATTTATTGAGAAAATATAACCAACCAAAAGCTGTTTCTAAAAATTGTTTTAACACATAGAAAAGCAAGTACATGATGATATAAAACACACACACACAAGTAACTACAAGTTGTCCCAAAACATTATCACAGATAGCATCAAACAAGTACAGGATGATCCAGACAGAAATTTATGTACAACACTAGCAAATATAGGATGTCACACGAATTACACAATTATTTTGTTACAAAACAAAGTCAAAATGGTTTGCTCCAATGTGCTAATAACTTGCTGATATTCACTTAACATTTTGATTTCTATATACACAAACATGTGACCTTGTTGTCTTGTTGATCCATCTTAACAAACTAGTGGATAACATACAACCAAATACTTTTTATATTAAATTTCACTCATTACTTCTCTCATTCCAAATAATGCCTTATCACTCGAATAATATCCACATGTGATTCGGGAGGAGAATCATCATAGTTTGTTTCACCCCAGTCAGAAATCATTCCCCAAGTTAGCATTAATTTTGATTGTTCTTTGGAAGAGGAGAATGTTGAAATAGAATCTATATGTTTTACATAATTGTTTGAACGAGTAGCAATTGTATACTTTTTCAATATATATATATATTACTTTCCCATTAACACACTATCTAAAATAAGTTTTTGCTATACTCCACCTACATATATTTCACAATTATTTAGGTAATGTTTTCAAATATCTTCAATATTCTTATATTCTATTGAATTTAGGAGTTAGATATTTCCAGTCAAACAGTGATTTGAAGCTGAATACAGTTGTATGTTCTTCCATATCAGTAATAGCTAATTCTTTAATGATAAATTTTTCTGCTGATTGAAATCCTTGCACATTGTTATCAGAGCATAAGCTTGTGTATTTGCAATAATTTCAATTCATGAATCAATCATTCCATTTGTAATTGTGTCATCTTATTTGCTTACATGAAATACAAATAATGCTCCTCTACTTTTAAATGTTACAGATTCTAGAATTGGTGAACTAGTTTTGTTATAATATGTTTCTGGAAAATTTGTAATACTGTAGGAAATAAGGAAATCCCCATTACCAAAGTTCATATTTTAATCCACATAGGGGTAAGATTGACTTTTTGGATACAGTTTAATATTTTTTATATCACAATTATCGAACACTGATCTATCCACTTTTAAATCGTTTTGTTGATTTCTTTGAAAATAAATGACATATCTTGGTTTTTCTAATGAAAAACTTGATTTCACACTCACACTATTTTTTTAGCTAATGGTAGTGTTGGAAAAAACCTCTAAACCCTACAATCTGAATGCAATGTCTAAATTCTTCCTCTTTTCGATAAATTTTAAAGACTTTACACGTTCACAAGTGTTAATTTCAATATGCAGCATCAACCATTCCACACTGCTTAATTCAAATGTTACACGTTCCTCGTTATTAGCTGTATCATATATGGAATTCAAATGCGCATTGATGAATAAAATAACTAATTCTAGTTTGGTATTTAATATGATGTAGTAATGGCCTTTAGCAAAGCCCAAAACCACACTTAATGGTATAACCTTTGTATTTTTCACCTGGGTTTATTTGTAGTGAATAATCACTAGCATTGCTCCACCCAGCCATAAATCCTATATTAGGATCGTTTACAGTTCCCTAGAGATAGTTATTTAATGCGGAAGTAATTCCATCATCTCGTGTTTGATCGATTTCCAAACCATTTAGCAGATATGCAATTCTGTCGATTAAATTAAGTATTAAATTTCTTACTATTTGTGTAATTGCTGGATTACTTGCATCGGCTGTCTTTTTAATTGTTCCTCTAAACCTCAAACTTGATTGTTATGGTAATGTGCAAATACCACAATTTTGTATAGATTTCCTTATTTCCAAAGGAAACTTATAAGGACCGGCTCAGAAAGGTTCATACACATGTATTTACATATTGGTGATTCTTTTATATACAATTTGTTGCATCGTTTTAACTTCATGGGTAACTTATTTTAAGTGAGTGTTTTATGCTTGCATTTACGTCTTTTTATACTTCCTTTCTTCACAATAAGTTCATTAGAGAAATTGTTCTTGAAAGAACCACTTACTTTACGTTCGAATTTACTTTTATACACAACACCCATTATGATTGTAATGCATAATAGAAGGCAACTGTTTATATAGCTTGTTTTAAAATCTAAACAATTGGTAATTTCTTAGTTTCTGTAATTAATAAGTTTAACATCTTGATCGACAGTTGTAACAACTATTTCATCAACACAATTTACGATTCACTATTACTCGAAATTGTATTAATGTATTCAGTTTTTCAGTTATTTTATATCCTTTAGTCACAGCATGCGTAAATTCATGTATTGTATTTGTTGGTTTTCCATTCAAATATGAACCGCCTACAATATTAACATTTATATGACATACATTTACCGATAATACATTAACCTGTTTCGATGATTCGAGCAATTCATTAGCTGGATATACTCTTCATTCATAACTTAACATATTTGCAATTGAATTCCGAGAAATCGGTATCGTCATAACTATACATCACACTAGTTAACATAATTGGAAATATATATCTTCAGGTAATACCACTTTAATGAATGTTTCTAAGTCATCCAACTCATAAGATCCTACTGGTATTACAATATTGTAGGTTTTTTCACCAATATTAGCCATAAATGATTGGTATGCTTTTGTAAGTAACGAATTCGATTAGACTTATTTGCTATTCTTCATCCAACTCCAATGCTGGGAAATATACTGCACGCAATTATGTGCATTTTCCACTTAATATCAATGTGATTGACATATTACTAATATGTTTTACTACTATACTAATTTATATAGTTTATTTATAGTCAAAACACATATACATAAATGTCCACAATTTATTGAATTTGGTAATTTTTCCATTTTGTATTTGTACCTTAATTGCATCTTTAAAAAAAATAATTACCTATTTCTATAGGAGGATGTAGATCACTGTAACTATCATAATACAATGAATTATTTACATTCTTAATTAATGCAACCCAATGCGTTCCTTCGTTTTGTATCGAATATAAATAAACTATCATACATTCACAAAAATTTGGTTTCTTTGGTAAATTGTTTGTCATATACATGCCTCGGAAATAGGGAATAACAATTTTCTTTACAAATACATTAATATCTTTGTTTGTTAATGCACTTTTGGAAGACTATTTAGGACTTTTGCATTTGTTCCCCATGTTTAAAGTTTTTTCACCCTTGTCTAACTTTATAGGGTTTCAAATACATTCCTTTACCTTTTGATTTAACTGCTGTACTAATTGCCGAAACCCCTCCGAGGATTGATCCAAGAGCTGTTAATGCTGGAAATTAGAACGGAATGATTCCTCCTTTCTTTGTTTTTCGCTTGGTTTTATGTTTTTTCCCATGCCTGTCTTCACCTTTGAGCGCATAACTTTATCAACAACCCAGGCTCCAAGATTTCACCTGTAGATATAGATGAATTCTACCTTATATTTGCTGCTTTAATGGCTAGAATCATATCTGCTATATGTTTTTTTTCTCCAAATTGTTTGTTCGATTACAAACTATATCATGTTCTTTACAAGCATTATCCAAAGAGTTTATTCCTTGAACATTCTGTGCCAAACGTTTGGAAAGTTTAGTATCTGGTCCACAATAATTGTATTTCGGTAAATGCAATTCAAATTGTAATTTATTAATCAATGTATTCAATACACCACATCCTTTTTTGATATATTTAGTTTGAGACGTTGTTTTCAACTGAATGCGTGCCTATATATAAAGCTACATTTATAGTTTTATGTTAGTATGTAACTTAATACTGTCTAACTGTGCAGAAATGAAGGTTATAAAACAAAATGTACATATTTCGGTAGTTGTAAATATGAAAGAAATCATAATTGAACAGAAACATGGTATTCTTTAATCCTCAAATATACGTTGTATAGTAAGTGGTCCTTATTCATGTGGACAAACTTGTGTTATTATGTCGCTGTTAGAACATCCCCATGGTCTTAAATTTGAAAATGTACATGTGTTTTTTAAAACAATAAAACAAGAGAAATACCAACAATTAGCTACCATTTTGTCATTAATTGATGGAATGCGATATTTTTCTTTTACAAATAAAGAAGATATGATGTATCTGAATGAAGCATTACACAATTCCGTATTTATTTTTGACGATGTTTGGTGCAAACATTGATTGTTTTTAACTATCGAAAAGTTATGCATGTATAACGAAACATAATTTGTGCAATAATGCAAATAAGTTAATTGTATTTAACATGGATAATATAAATCTGGAACATATTTACAATGATCTTGTGTTAGGCAATATGACATCTACAAAGTTTAAAGATATGTGTTTTTACTGTTGGGAAGACAAGTACAGTTTTTTGGTGATTATACCAACACTTAACCTATATAAAGGCAGATATAGGTCTGGCTTAGATGGTTTTTACATCCAGATGAAGAACAATAAGCATTTCATAGTTTGGACATAGTGGTATAAAACACAATCATTACAATAGCTGTTAAACCAATAATTGCGACAAGAATTGTGATTTTAACAGATATATATTACGTAATATAGGTATAGCTGTGAAAGATACCGATATGTTAAATAAACGTTATGTGGAAGACTTAAATACTCTTATGCTAAACCTATTTAGATCTCAATCAAATGATAGCCAAGAGAAATTAATAAAGTTAGTCGATATGAATGGCAATGTTTATAAAAATACGAGTATAATTGCAAACATTTTAACCAATATAAGCAACAATTTGCATTGTAATGAATTAGAATAGAATGTGGTACCCTCTATGTCCTCAGAACACAACAAGGCGACCGTACAAAGGCCCTAAGCAACTCTGGAATGAGTGGTGCAGAGAAATAATAAAGAGGCACTAAATCAAAGCTAAACTATAGCAAAGAACCTGAATTGTGATTGGAAATATACTATCAGTTAATATTTCTGTGTCACCTTTACTTCAAATACTAAATTTATATATAAAACCTTTGCTTTAAAAATGTTTAACATGGTGGTTATTTAGTAACTCCTTTTAATTTGGTTTTCGTAAAAGAAATTCTCAAAAAATAACCTGAATCTTGCCACTCTACAAAGTCAGTCACACAAAACATCATAAGCAATGCATGTTATCTCTTAGTGCCAGTCTGACTTCACCACAGACTGAGAAGCTACTCTCTCAGTCCAATGTACTTAGCTGTAAATAACAGTAATCAGAAACAAGGTTAGATATAATTTTATTTTTGAATTCTGCACACTGGCAACACCTTCAAATTCCATTAAAGTATGCAAAGTACTGAACAATAAGTTATATGTTTCTTCCACTTAGCGAATTCCATTGATAAAGCTTTAAACTTCTGCACACTGGCATTAGAAATGTGTTTAAATAACAATAAATGCCAATAAAAGCAACTAAAATACAGAACTCTAATTTATATGGATATTCCTCATGGAAAATCCCTTTAATAAGGCTTTTCCTAGCAACTTTCAATACGAAATTTATTATTGTAAATCGTGAAAAGTTAGTAAATAAAATTTGGCTATAGCCATATGATGAAGACAAAATTTTAGTAATTCAATAACTAAAGTAATATACCATGAGTTTTCATTTGGTAAAAATATATATAAACATTATTATGAAAATCTTTATATCGGGCCATATCAAATAGCTTAGAGGCCATCAAACAAAATCTGTAACTGTATATAGTAGATTCTGAACATTGTATTTTTTTATTTGGCCATAGCCACAATACTGAAGGCCTATTTTCATTCCTCAAATAGCATTCCTTTAATCAAATAAATACTGTAAAATATGAGTAATTAAGTATTACACAAGAAATATTTAAAAATTGTATTTTTTTACATTTCCATAGCCACAATGCTGAAGGCCATTTTTAATTCCATCAAGTAACAGATCTTTAAATTTACCCACAATGGGATGTGAATGTGATTTTACACCCTTTTAAAATCTTTTAAAAGTAGCGTATTTATGTTGACTGCAAATTTAAACTTTCTACTCCATAACAGTATGATACTTTGACATTTAGGGTGGCTTTAAAAGATAAAATTTTTAACATATTACCTTTTCTGAAAGCCATCATTTAAACCTCATAAACTTTGAAGTTTATAGATAAAAGGATTATTCATTTTTCTCCAAAACATCCCTTAAAAATATCCTAGGAAAAGACTTTCCTTAAAGGTAAAAAAAAAGTCCTGAGTTCCACAAATCTTCTACAAGGACGTCCCATCTGGCCCAACCTGACCCTCATACCAGAAGGGCTTAAAGTTCATATATTCATAGGAAAAGTTCCCAAAACACTTATCTCGTGAAGTTGCCTTCTAATCACCGTGGAGTAGCCATCTCTATCTCGAGTGGCTCTTCAGCAGTCGTATTTATATAAAAATGTCATCTAACTTTAATACACTTTGCTCAACTAATAATAAAAGTCTCTTTCATGCATGTCCACTCAGCGACAACAGCACACACAATCTCCATGGAGGGGTGAAATCAGGGGCGCTTCTAATAAACAGCAATTCCTTCCGACCAACACTCCTTGAATCGTGGCAGTGCCGCGAATAGCATGGCGCCTGGACGTTAGCCACCATGCTATGCCATGGCCAATAGTATGTAGCAGAAATGCCCCAATGGCGAAGCAGAGGAAATCTCAAGCACAGATGGAGTGCTCTTTGGCACCTTTTCCCCACTGCCACACCTTGTAGCCATACACCCATAAGGTTGACCAGGGAAGAAGTGGAGCAAGAGGAAGAGGTCACACTGTCTCAAACATATCATGGCATCAACATCGTAGGCACTGCAAACCGAAGTAAGCCAGACCAGAGTGTCACGATACCCATTATAGATACACTGTATTTAGAAGACGTCGCACAAAGAGAGTCAGTGAGGGCAACTGTAGGGTCCGATCAGCCCACAGGGAAGTCGCCCACAAGACTTCGCCACGACGCCAACAAAGACTATGATACCGGCTAACCTCACATCGGAGGACTGCATCAGAGGCCCATGTGAAGGTTCATCAGAAGAAGCAGCAAATCCAGCAAGGGACAGAATATATTTCCCCATCTCCAGAAGAAAGTGCATCGAGGGGTCCGAACAGCAGCAACAGCATCCGCAGCAGCGACGACGAGTTGGCAGAAGAGCAGGTCTCGACCCCTCCCCGCCACTCCAAGCATCAGCAAATGCATTGGCTGGTGTGCACCACTTGCGACAGGAACAACCCCCTTCGGCGAGCACGGGCACAGGCACTTCACCATCAGCAGGGTCATCGCCCTGGAGCATCGGCAGGCAGTGCAGCACAGCATGATCACGGGCCTTACAACCTGAGCCTGTTGTCCCTAGCGGCATGGCAGTCCCTTGGGGGTCTGCGAGGACCAAACTTTCACCAGAGAGGGGGGCATTTGACATGTTTATGATGCACACGTATCCCTTTTGCCCATTTGTTCCATCACAGACACATTAACCACACAGCAACACTCGATCGACCGACATTAGGTCGCGGTCTCGATCAGTGCACGTCAACAAGTTTGGCATTTACACTTTTCTTGCCGCCCTTTAACTCGTGGCTGTGGGTCATGATATTTAACATTCATCACAAGAGGTAACTCTCATGATTAAAGGATATGTGGCCTAAATGAGTGTGTGCCGTAAAGTCACGACCATTAGACACAACAGCACGAACACATCCCAGAACCTCTGGAGGCGCAACCTATCAATATATTCATAGGAAAAGTTCCCAAAACTCTTATCTCGTGAAGCTGCTGTCTGATCACAGCGGAGTAGCCACCTCTCTCGAGTGGCTCTCCAGCGGTTGTATTTATATAAAAGTGTCACCAAATTTTAATACACTTTTCTAAACCAATAATAAGTCTCTTTCATGTGCCTCCAATAAGCGACAACAGCATAGACAATCTCCATGGAGGGGTGAAACCAGGGGGCGCTTCCAATGAACAGCAATACCTTTCCACCACCACCCCTTGATTTGTGGCAGCGCGGCGAATAGCATGGCGCCTGGACGTCAGCCGCCCGCCAAACACCGCCGGAACCTTGTGCAGACAGCTGAGAGACCCCGGTCAGCGTGTATGCACGGGTTGGCCTCATGTGGTAGCAGACTTACTTCCCTCAGTTCGGCCTTGATGGCCCGTCGTGCAAGGAACCGACTTCACTCTGGCAAACAAACTCTCCAGCCGATCGTCTGGGCAACGGACTCTCCAACCAAACATAACCTCTTTGTTCGTCGTTAGCACCATGCGGAATTCTTCCAGTTTACGCCAAAAATGAAGGTAAGTGAAGAATCATTGGATACAATTAGCGTAGTTAGAGATTTAAAAAAATGCCTTTGTTCTTAACATGTATTTTTCTGTCCAAATAGAGCAGCTGTATTTTTCTGAACATGCGAATACCTTATTACATAAAAATCATATGAACGTACTTCCCAAAGTGTGTAGTAGGATTTTCAACTAGAAAACATGTGTCGGGACAAAATTGTATTCAATACAAAAATAATTGCATGATAATAACTTTGTATAATGCTGGTGATAGGTTCCTTTTTACTTGTAACAACAGCAGAGCAAAGAAACTGTACAATCAGTATATGTTTCAACATGGAAGCATATATCTAAGCCACAAATTTGAGCAAAAAACATTTTGATTGTGGCGGTAAAGGGGGCGGGGCGAGATGTTTGAGAAAATTGAGACACCTCGTCTGAAGAGGAACGTTCAAATGGATTTAGTAAGGACTCGAACGATATGGCAAACATAGCTTTTACAACACAACTTACAGAAATACAAGAAAATTTGTAATTAATGAATTAGTAAACACTATAATAAAATACAACTTGAAACACAAATGGAACAAATTACATAATATATAAGAGTTGAATTGGTTAATAAAGGATTTGATTTAGTTATGTAAACAGATTTGAGAAAGCAAAATTATGATTTTTAAACACGAATAAATTATTTTATCAATGATTTGAAAGCTGTAACTATAACAAAATTACATGTTGTTTTAAATAAAGTCGATAAGATTGAAAAAGAGCAAACTATTCGATATAGTGTGGCAGTTAGCAATGCAATGACTTAATTCATATATAGATTGAATTTAATGTAATATAGTCAAAACATGCCTGCCTCTACTGCAGATTTACATAATGTTATATCTGCTATGATGGTAAAGTATTTACAAGCCAAACTAGCTCATTTGGAATGGGATGTTTTAAAAGAAGGAATATTTAAACCTGTTACGAGTAGAATGGATAAATTGCATTCTTTTTTGAATAAGCCTAATGAAACAGCTTTGGAAATTAAAATGGAAGAACCTTTAACAAAGAAGAACAAAAAGGAACCCCTTTCTCAATTACACAATGTTATTTAGCATTAAAACCATCTTCGTCTACACATATATGTATATTGGAACAATCCTAATGAATTGGTTGGTAGATTAAAACTTCTCACCGCTTCGAGAGACTCTGGGAATAATTCACATACAAACGAATTTGTTTCTATTATTGAAGAGTTGAAAGAAGATGGTCATATTACCAATTAAATTTAGTAGTATTTCTGAAGAGCTTCACCCTCCTGTAAGGATAAGATATCCTAGAAGAAGAGCTATAACTTATGGCTTAAATTATATTTTTCAAGCCAATTTGTGTGAAATTACATTACTTACATACAATAAGGGATATAAGTATATTTTAACCGTAATAGACGTTTATTCAAAGTATGTTTGGGGTATGCCTTTGAAAAACAAAACTGGAAAACAGATTACCGATGCAATGCAGATCATTTTGAAAGAGAGAAATCCAAATTCACTCCAAATCGATAGAGGAACCGAATTTTTTCTGCGCCATTCCGGAAACCATTGACTGAATATGGTAGTAATCACTACGCATCATATTCGGAACTTAAAGCCAGTGTTGTGGAACGTTACAACAAATCGATTAAGCAGTTAATATATAAACATTTCACATCGAGGGGGACTTACAAATGGGTTGACGTTTTGCCTAAATAATTAAATTTTATAATTCCCCATATATCGTAGAACTATTAAGGTGGTGCCCAAAGAAGTTATGGATAGTTGTTTAATGAAAACTATTTATAAAAATTCTAAAGTCATCGACGAAAGAAAAGCGAAGTTCAAAGTTGGTGATCAATATGTATCTCGAAGCAGAAAGAAATCTTTGAAAACATTTTTTACGGTTAATTGGTCTTATGAAATATCTAAAATTATTTCAATTAGATAAACACATCCCAGAGTGCATTGCCTAGAAAGTTATGACATTTCCTTGGTTCTATGGAGGGGTTTCTCAAAAGAAAACAACTCCTGGGTTAAGAATCAAGATCTTGAAAAATTGTAATACAATGTTTGTAAAATTATGATAGTAAATAAAAGATTTTAAATTATATTGTATATGAATTTTTATTTATTAATAAACCTGTAGATAGGTAATAATGGATGTATTTTTTATTGTATAAGCAGTCTGCTTGTTGATTGGATTATCGTTCCATTGGATTAACATCTGAGCGATAATCCTTTGTGTTTAAATCATTGTAATTATACATTTCTTAACAAATATTCTCAACTTTTTAATTTCTCAACTTAGATAATTTTTTTCTAAAAAAAGAATCCTATACTGGGAGAGTGTAAAGTTTTCCATAACCGCTGCCTATTACAAAGGAAAGGTAATATTGATCCTGTGCTAACAATCAGATTGAATGCTGTAGAGAGAGAGGATAGAGGAACGAGTGGGATATGGCTAAATATAGATTGATGTTCGCTGTGTGTTCTTACATAGCTTTCATCTAGTTTCTCTTAAATATCAATAAGGGATTTGGACAAGCATTCACACATGGTTGGGTTCTGATGTTAGAAATTATATAATTTAATTTCCTTCATAGCACTTATTTCGGTAATAATAATAAGAACAATGAAATAAAGTACTTTAGGGAAAAATTGCATAAACGATTGATAAAAGTTTTCACTTAGCTATGCAGGATTCGGCAGAAGAGGTGTAAAAAATAATAATTTATTGTGTTAGCGAAAGTTAGTAAGAAACAGTAAATTGCAGTTCCGTAAATTTAGTTACATATTTACTGGTATTATTTTCAATCTAGTTATTAATGTTAAGGGAATAATTTTTCAGCACAACTTATTGGATATTTATTCAATGAAAAAAAACCCATTCAAACACGTGAGAGTCTAAAGGCAAGAATTCTCAAGACATTTCCTGCTACAAAGGTTTGAAGTATGTTGACCAGCTCTAGGTAAGGCGAGTCGGGGGAAGGGGCAGGTGGAGGAATAACTATTCCTCTCACAGAACAGGACAGGACAGATTTTCGGGAGAGTCCGCAATTCATGGGCAAAGCGTAGTTTTGCAAACAAATAAACGTTTTCGAAGATTCGAATTTGGTGCATCTGGCAGTTGGAGAGTCCGTGAAGTTGTTGCTGTTGGACAAAATACGCGTTCTGGGTTGAGGGTTAAGTGAGGGGTTTCTGGGGTGCGTGGTCTTGGTTCGACAGCGAGGGTGCATGACCTTGGGCAGAGCAGCCCTCCGAAAAGGAACTCTGCATTGGAGGGGAGGGGGTTTGCATGACCTTGGATAGAAATTGTCTTTTCGGGCGAAAATGAACTCTGCATTCGAGGGGGACAGATCACACGGAGTCATCTTCTGGATAAGGGTGCGAGTGTAGGGGGGGAGGGGTTAGAATGAGGAGTGACGTGAACAGTTCTCGTAGTCTGCCGCCATGTTAGTTTCACAACAACCTTTACCCTGCATAGACCTGATACTGGACACCAGCTCTCTCCACTTCACCGGGCGCGGAGGGCTTCGTGACTCTACCGAGGGGTAGCGAGGTTCCCCGATTTGCGGTGCCGGCCCGCGGGTTTCGGAGAGTGATAGCCGCGTATCTTGTTTTAATATAAAACCTTTTAATTTATCTGGAATAAAATAGTTTTCGTGTAAACTACGTTTCTGAGTTCGGTCGATAAAACTTGGTATGATTTTCAACTGTTGTTTCGGTGAATAGTGACATGAATTTCACAGACATAACGGAAAAATTGGTAGTATGTCCATTATTTTAAATAATATATAGTACGTTTCTATAAAGTGTTGCGGGACGAAATCATACGAGTTTCCCTACACTTCGACGGAATTAATTTCTCTTAAAAGTGAAATATTCTTACAATGGTGAAACTTTTGTTAAGAATTGATGGTTTCACTATCTGTTGTAGGACGAATAGAGAGTTCTTCTCGTAAATTTCAACTCAGCCGTGTTCCACATATACATAGTCAGACTCTCAACATAAGCTCACTTCATTCATTCACCAACTTCCGAGGCAGATGGATGTGTTTTGGGGGAGCTCCGTGTGCGATTACATTATGTGTTTTTTTAATTCGTTGTTAATTCAACTATTTTAATATATATATATTGCTACCGAAATTTCATTTATTTTGTAACGTAAATCGTATGTACATCTCTTTCCGAGTAGCTATAACCTTAGTCGCTTGTAAGACGCTGATCATGCTCCACGGATTGGTGTGTGTGTGTTTATATATATATATATATATATATATATATATATATATATATATATATATATATATATATATATATATATATATATATATATATATATATATATAACAGCTTATAAGTCGGTGCACGTCATTCGTTCACCAGCCTCCGAGGCAGATGGATGTGTTTTGGGGGAACTCCTTGTGCGATTTCATTACGTGTTTAGTCATTTTCATGTTCTTGTGTTCGTTAGACGTTTAATTTATTTGGAAACATTCATTTTGTACTTTCATTAAAATTTTCGAGTTTTTTTTACCTCAGTCTATAATCAGATTTAGGTTATATTTGATCTCAACACAGCTTATAAGTTGAAGTAAGTGCTATATCCAAGTCAGTGCTGTAGCGACCTCTTGAGAGAATGTACGCATATTATACCTTTTCTTTTAAGGTTTGGATTTCGTTTCAAAAATTCTTCACCTGTCTCACAGGCAGACGGACCTGTTTTAAAATATTGTCAGGCGTCAAGTAAAGGTACATTTTTCATATATGTTGTGTTTAGGAAGACTGCTGTTTAATTCATAGGGACCTTTTATGCTTCGTTAATTAATTAATTAATTTTAAGACACCTTGAGAGTCAAGTGATTGTGATAATTTAGCACTTGTCAAAACCAGATATTATTCACGTAATTGTGATTGGTTGAAATTTGCAATTCGATGAGTGTAATTTATTCATAGGTAGAACTCGCTGAAATTATTTATCTTGTGTGTTAACAATACGTCCCTTTCTGTTTAATGAACAAAATATTGCCTATCTAACAATCTACGAGCAATATCACTTCCAAAAAAATACTTATGCCACTCTTGCACAAAACCCACCATATACACACACACACACACACACACACACCACACACCTTTTTCTCAACACGACACACCTCAGTCGAATGCCAGTTGACGTGCTGACAACATCTACAAGAGCTGCTCCCCATCCTAAAAAGAAAGAAAGAAAATATTAAAGTACAACTATACACCATAACACAACTATTTTTGATTGATTAATTCAACTAAATTAATTGGACCAATCAATCAAAATTTTATACCATTTTATCCGATGAAAATACAAAAGTAAAAAAAAATCGATTGTATTATGATGGGAGTAATGGTTAATCCAAAAAAATCATCGGAATTAAATCGGATTAACAATTTTGGTCGGAATAAGATCGGATTAAGGATTAACCCTTTTGATAACAGAAGGTTAATCTGATTAATAAAAGCGGCATCACTTTTGAGTTAGAACGGACACGTCCCTAATACTCCCTTCACTGATTTGATTCAGTGACATTTTTTCACTGATTCGTCAGTCATTTTTTCCACTGTTTTCTCCGTGGTTTATTTGTTGACTGATGGACCAGTGATACATCTGAGCAACTTGCTCCTTCTCGAATTATGTACGACTGATGTATCAGTGAAACTACGTGTAAAATGGCCGTTGAACATCGTATAAAAATGGACGTTAAACAACTTGTGCAAAGTGAAGTAACAACGAATAAACGAAGCAAACTAAAGCAAAATACTTTCTAAAATATGTTTCGTCTTTCAAAAGTCACTGTACCAGGTAATATGAACATACAGCCTATCATTCCGTTTATAAATCTGCAAGACATATAATTTCTTACCATGATTTCAACTTGGCATGGTAGCTTAGATGAAAAGACAATGGCCTAGTGTCGAAGAGTGCGCGAGTTAATTCGCGGCCATGTGCGAAAATATTTTTTACTTTTTATAAAGTACGGTAACTTTCACAATATAAATAGTAAAATATCGTAAATATGTTTATTTCATGTGATTATTTGCCTACGTTTAATAAACGCAATATTTAATTCGCCACTGCAGTCGGCCGTCAATGATTCAATCAGTGAAATTGTTTCACTAATTCAATTAGTGAACTTTTTTTCACTGAAACATTCAGTGGGTTTGCCACTGAGTCTACGTGGAGCCACTTTCACTGACTGGAGTAGTTGAATTTCATTGCGAATCAGTGATTTCCCACTGATTCGAATTTAGAGTGTGTTATTTTATTGGTTGAAATTCTGTAGGAATTTTCACTGCAGGGCCTCTGAGTAGTTTATTTTATATCTGACGCATATATTTTGGAACACAACGCTTTGTTAAAAGCGCCGTTTTAAGTCACTTTGTATATCAGCACATTGGATGCATGCTTAATAGTTTCACAGAAAAACGAGGATTTCTAATATTCTGTAACGCAGTTCAAGCTCCGGGTAGACGAGAACCTTAACTAGGGATAAGAAAAAATTCGCGAATAGATTTCAGAACAAGATAGGTTTGAAACGTGCGTACACTGAAGTCACCTTTGTAATTAGTTCAGTGTTGATTAGATACACCCTATTCGACTTTCAGCCAATAGAAGACTTGCAAGGAAACAAGAAGCGAATCACATTCTGCCTGGTGAGGGGTAACACTGGGGCAGCAGCCAATGAACAAACATCTGAGGCTTCGACTGTACAAAGGATTGTATAGCATACAGGTAATTGAACTCGCGAAATTTTCCTATCCCTGCAAATTGGTTGTCTGCTGTCACAGTGGAAGGCGCCAATTGGGCCACCGCTCGCCAGGAGGTGTCAAAGACCACGTGGACCAATGGCTAACGTTATGAAAACACACGTGTTTCGAATCCTAGCTTGTCCCATAATGAATCCGCCAATTTTTCAGGTCTCTAGTAACGGACTGATCCAATTCTTATTGGCCTAGTCAAATACCGGACGGTCTCCTGACCGAAACGTGCTGGCAATACCAGTGCTAGGAAAATTCCGCCTCTTAAGTCGGCTAGACCCCACGGTCCTATGTATCTGAGAGTTTCAGCCTTCTATTCATTGGATGCTGTCTCACAGCAGGTGGCACGGGACTCGGTGCTTGTTTTCGCGCAGGTCTGTTATTGGCTCAGAGTTTTACCTGGGCGTGTCCACTTAACTGTGATCCAATTACAAACATAACATAAATCTGCACTTGTTTACAGTCTAACTGGTTTTAAATTGAACTCGCGAAATAATTCAGTCCCTAGCAATAGCCGAAGGAACACTGCAAGGGTGTAATGCCAAATTAGGGTATTTAAACATTACCTGACGGGAAATATTTTCGAGAAAATAACGCGTCCCTCTTGATCGTTCACACGTAGCTTATATACCTTTGTAACATTCATGTCGCTGGTAGATCCTAACGCTTCGTGTATGACACGAGGCCATTAATTCGCCGTGCCCATGTTTATTGATAGAGCCACTGTCGTTTCGCGAAAAAAAATTTGGGCATCCAGTAGACTTCAATACTACATATACACATTGGCTGTTGTACCTCCATTGGCTGCTGGTGTCGTTTCCGCATTTGACCGAGCAACTCAGGAATCCGCAACTCCAACACAGCCCCTTGGTGATTCGTGCTCAAACACTTAACACGGACCAGAACATGCTTCAGCCAATCAAAAATGCTGTACGGCCCTACAGCACTGTGACCTGTATCCTCTTCTCGCGAAATATCACTGCCCCTATTTATTGAACATGCAGGTAATTTTCCGCTGGTGCTCTACAAAGTGTCTGCCGTGCAGGTTGCATGTTTTGCGTGCGTCGTGACAGTTCCGCTTTAAAAAAATGGTCGATGAAAATAAACATCGAGCACCATCGTGCAGTTCCAGATGGCTGTACAAACGTACAGTTTAAAGTTAAAGACCACTCGATTGCAACATCTGGAGACACACGTTTGGGACCGGAAAATGCCGTAGACGTCACACCATAGTTTATTTCTTCCACGCTCTAATTCCGTCGATCCCACTCTGTCTGTAGAAGTGTGAGCCAACAGTAAACACGAAGTAGTAAGAAGACTTAATTCCGTTTGGTTGAGTGTAACGAGTGCATACTTGATACAAACTTGAACAGTTTAATGCTGCCTGACTACATGTGCAGTTCATTTCCAATGTTGTTATTCACTGTGTTGGAAGCGGATTTGTAGAACGTTCATAGACGTTGATAATGTTTGTAGAGTTTCTAAGAGAAAAAACGACATACTGAAGTAGCAGCTTTCTTTTGAATATTTCTACAAATCGCTGTGTTTGTTCGCATCTCTGCATGCTACTACCTGTGCTTTAACAGAGGGAGTCGAAAATACATGTTTATAATAATCTGATCAGTTTCTTGCAGACGTGTTTGAAAATGTAAAGGCAACTTACTCTTGAGCATCTGCTCCTGTATGTACAGGACTGTGGAGCGCATGCAGGATGAGAGTCAATTCATGATTACTTCCAACTATAGTCCATTCACGGTTACTTCAGCCTTTTCTGAAGCCCTGCTAAAGTTCTACTTCCAGGATATTCCTCCGCCTCGTGCAAACTAAAATTAACTAAGCCTGGAGAATTACACCAGGGGGACAACGCACCATATTCGTGCGCACAAATTGAAACAATATTTTGTATAAGGACTATTTCTCACTAGGCGCTACCAACATACCTATCTTCTCCCTGTTTTTCGTTCAGATTATTTATAAATGAAGCATTATAATTTATAGACAAAATATGAATAACATTTCAATTTAACAAAAAATAAAGTAACTTTTATGAACACAAGTATAAAGCGCTTGTGATACAGGATGTATTCAGGAAATAACTAACTACGTCATACACGGGGAGATTTTTCAAAGGTTAGATTACAAAAGGCCGAAGAAACCGTGAATGTACTATATTCTGAAGCCTTACTCAAGTTCCATAGAACTTAAGCAAGGCTTGAGAAAAGTTCCAGGATATTCCCCCGCCTCATGCAAACAAAGGTTACTTAAGTCTACAAAGTTAGACCAAAAGAACAACGCACCGGTTTTGCGCACACTCCGTCTAGTAATATTTTGCATATGAACTAATTATAAATAATAATTGCCAACGACCTATTTTCCTTCCGTTTTTATTGATACTGTAAGGTGAGCACCTTTGACAACCTAGTTACTTTTCCTATCAGCCATTTTATTTTATCCTTCCATGAATTTTTTAAAAATTAATTTTTTAAATGTAACTAATAAACACAATGCTTACATTTCACCGGACTCGAAAATTAACGTCTAAGGCTACAATAAAATATATTTACTAACTATTATTCCAAATGAGACTACTTCATAAAGCGTCCACTTTGCCATGAATAGCCCAATTAATGCTATTATAATGAATTAATAAAATTGAGGTAAATGTTCAATTTAACGAAAGATAATATACGTCAGCATAACTACAAAACGCTTGTTGTATGTGACATATTTAGGAAACAGCCGAACACGTCATATATTGCGGATAGGGGGGTGGAGGGCAGAGGAATTTTGTTCAAAAGGTTTTATTCAACACGTGTGAGGATACCAAGAATACTAAGCCGGGGATTTGCTACAGCGTGACATTAAAGC
Source organism: Dryococelus australis (assembly GCA_029891345.1). Lineage (NCBI taxonomy): Eukaryota > Metazoa > Arthropoda > Insecta > Phasmatodea > Phasmatidae > Dryococelus > Dryococelus australis. Next base: position 13,306,257 of record CM056994.1, on the reverse strand, counting down.
GCTCGTTAAGGTTCTCACAGTTGCCAACTAGCTGACATGGAAGGCCGTGTGTGTACCTGTGGATGTCTTCCAGAGGACAAACCCAGGAAGTGACTCGGAAGCCTCTACAATAGTCCTGCACGTTCAAGGTCACATGAGTCCACCGCTCTTCACACACGAAATACCCCGCATGTTTTTATGTCCGTACACTTTAACACTTTTTTTTTTTTGCTGCGAAACACACACTGGTAAGTGTGTTACGGCCATGCTACAATCGACAAAACCATTGCCATACCAGTATTCATACCCACAACCATTGTCTTAATAAAAATCATATGCTACAACTGACATAATAAAATCGGATGTTTCCCTTTCTTGACCAATCAGAGGTCACTTTCAAATGGGAACTTTTTGTTGATGGCTACACAAATTTTCGCTCATGCATATTGGCTAACTTCTTATATATATATATATATATATATATATATATATATATATATATATATATAATTTCCTCAACGTGAGAAATTAGCTGTAGCTCATTTGCACAATGTCCTTCTCCCCAAATATGGTAGAATATTTGCCTTCCCTCTTTTCACGTGTTACAGTAAACAAACAGTAAACAAATGAACACGGAAAAAAGACACAACAGGAGTCAAAAGCACTGCTATTTTCAGGACCGGATATGTATTGTTTTGAAAGAAAATTTGACGCGTGTAGTAATACAAGTGGATTCTGGTTGGCTACGCATAGTTTCTTGCACGAGAAAGATGAAAGTTCGCAAACGTGCTACGCAGCTATGGGTTGCCAATGGTGAAGGGTATTGTAATGCGCTGTTGTAGCAAACAACATTAAACAGAACGCATTAAAAATTACTGCTATTGGTATGGTTATGGTTATGTCGATTGTAGCACGGCCTTCAGCCACAAACCAAATTTTTGTTTGATCTTGATATCAGTGACAATGTTAGCCTCCTAGTGTCTTCAAAATAGTTCAACTGAGTTAGCCAACCTCCCGTGACGAAGTTGGTTGGTGCGCCGCCGGTCTGCATGTGGCAGGCTCTGGGTTCGAATCCTAGGCAAGGCACGGGCGTTAGTTTAAGTTAGGTCATAAGTTAGTTTGTAAGCCATCCCCTGATGAACCTCCAGGCATAACACCGAGGGATGTTAATAAGCTCTTTCCAATGAATTCCAATCCAATTAGAATTTGTTGATTGCGGCAAAGTTAATTCCAGCATCATGAAAGATAAACCATTATGTCGGCGATCTCACGTCACTGCTCCGGGGCCATTGGCGATTGTCATCCGTCTGGCTGGACACATACCGATTTATTTACCCAGTAATTCAGTAATTTCTTGGAAAAGTCAAGCCTACTGCCGAATCACCTGATTTGCTTATCCTTGATGGCCAATACAGCCATTCCAGAAACCTGGATGTCCTCAACAAGACTAGAACACATCATGTTAGCGTTATGTGACTTCCACCTCATTCGTCACACAAGGTGCAATTGTTGAATAAGTCGTTCATGAGTTCTCTTAAAGGCTTCTCACGATAAAGTGAGCACTTTAAAAATGAACATTAAAAAAAGTCACATGCATATATTTCAATGGGCGCACCAAGTGACATGCGTACAGTAAAGTTGGTAACGAAGGATGGAATGTAGTTCCATATCTTAACGTCAAATAAAAAGTGTTAGGTAACAATTTGTGATAACTTATATTATTTCTATTAATTTTTTCTTTTTTAATTCACAGAAGCGTAAAAATGAGCATACTTTTAAAATATCTACTTTCCTATTAAATTAACAGCACGTGACAATATTAATTTTACATAAGGCGGAAGAAGCGACAACGTGCATACAAGTAAATCTTAAGCAGGGTTTTTAAAAGTGCTCATTTTACCCTGAACAGTCTATACATGTATGCTACAGTATACACTGGCACGCAAACTCCCAGTTAAGTTGGCAGCGTATTAATTACAAATAGTTCCAATGCTTGGCGTTGTATTGCGAGTGACATATGTAACTTTATTGCTATTAGAGTTAGCGTTTGTTTAAACACATAAAAGCATGAATTCTACAATTTTTAATACTTTTTTTTTCATATAAATATTTCCATGGTTTTCGCTTGACTGACGCATGAATAACGTGTGACGGCCCATGGCAATGTTAATAAAGTGTGACGGCCCATGACAATGTTAATAAAGTGTGACGGCCCATGGCAATGTTAATTGTTGATCTTTCATATGTCAGAAGGATACAAAATGAGAAGGAAAGTAGATCCTAGGCAGGGATTTCCAAAGGGCCCAATTAACTGTGAACAGCCTATACTTATCCTCGCGCCGGTATTTCCTCTTCCCTTTTTTCGCTTCCCAACTTCACTTGCCCTCAAACCCACAGCTAGCTGCGGTGCGCGTTCTCTACCGCCCCTCGGCCTTAAACGGCTTCCCCGGGAGTTTTAATTACGCCTTGCCGCCACGTATAAAAACAAACCAATAACGACATTAAAGCGCGGTTATTCCCATCTCGCCCATGCCGATATGTTTTACGCAAATGGAACGCATATTTCTACATGCATAACATTATCGATACGTTAGAACTATTCTTTTATTTTTGTTATTGTTTTGCTCAGGCCACACCATACATTTGTAGTGGATGCGCGTTGATCACACCGAGTCCTATGGCCGAATATAGCTCCAAACTACGATGTTAAGAAATAGTTTCTGAATATGTAACACATACAAATATATTTTAACGGTTTTCCTGCATGTTGTAATAAACTCTAATAATTATAAGGAAACGAATACAAGCGTTAAGTTTTAAAAATATAATGTTACATTCAGTTACCAAACAAACACAAGTACGAAATTGGGGGATTTTTAAATATAATTTTATTATACAATATAGTTAATTTTCCCTTACTTGTACGGGATCCCCCCCCCCCCCCCACTTTAGGCAAGTATTATTCCCATACCACTAGAGAATATGACTTTACTTGTTATGTAATTTTACCCTACATTTAAGAGGTAATTTTACCTTACATGTAAGAGAATTTTACCTCAAAATATTTCTAAAGTGTGGTATATGGTTTGCAGGTTTAAAAAAACGTGTATTTGCTTTGCTGTGAAAAACTGTCGCTTATCGTGGGACTGGCTGGATGGAAACAGTGTTTCAGTGACGTCAGCTGGTTGCCAGCGCTCGAGAGAACAGAATTCCCTTTTCCAGCGGAGCGAAAGTCCCGGCAGCTTTGGGCTGCTTGTTCCGCCACAAAATGTTTCTCCGACGTTAGAGAGAGATAAAATATCTCCTGCATAGGCAATCCAGTTATGAACTTTGCAAAGCACAGTTAGCAAACAGGCTGCTATATACAATAAATTAGTTTTTACTGTGCTGTAGAATTGATGGCATGCAACATTTGAGGTGGGGAATATTGCTTAGTTAACGAGATATGGCATAGACGTTCTATTTTCCAACCTGGCACATTCTTACAAAAAAGGCAGCCTAGACAGGTTCTGAATAGGCATATATAATGCTTTTAATTTATACACCAGCTTACTAAGTTTGGTCGAATTTTATTAAATTGTTTAATAGATGTAACAGTCTGATCTAAATTATTTATGCCTTGATTATTTAAATTTTATTTGAAAGGAAAGCCTGATACAATTAAAATACATAAGTTTTAACGGCACTCAATATCAATACTTGTGTGCCAAATTTGTTGGGAATTTGTTTATAGGTCCGCGAGATATGACATCGAAGCTCAATTTTCTCATGTGCGGCTATATTAAAAAATGGCAGGCAAAATTGTATGAATTACCACACACGATGTTTGTCCAGATACTTTAAGAATATCAAGTTTTGTTGAATTTGTTTGGGACTTGTATCATACTAAACCACATTTTTACATTGCTGTTATTTTGAAAATATGCGAATTCTGCGTTGTCATGTCCCAGCAAACACAACCTTTCAGTAACTTGCCGGAATGTTACCGCCACTGTCAGCGATTGTCGGGTATATGGCCGGATGTAGCCAGTTGTCAACGGTATATGTTTATTGAGACAGAATTATGACAATGGCCTAGTGTATTACCTATGATAGCAAATTATTATTACCGAACTATGTTGGCCTGGTATTTCACAGAAAACCAATTGGCAACAACTTAAATAAGAGCCTGGGCCGGTAATGGCACAACAACTTTGTCTAGTCGGTAAGATTGCCAACTTCCTAAAGAAGAGCCTGTGTCGGTACAACATTGCCTAGTCAGTAAGGTTGCCAACATCCTAAAGAAGAGCCTAGACCGGTACCGACACAGCAACTTTGCCTAGTCGGTAAGCTTGCCAACATCCTAAAGAAGAGCCTGGGCCTGTAACGTCACAGCAATTTTGCCTAGTCTGCAAGCTTTCCAACATCTTAAAGAAGAGCCTGGGTTAGTACCCACAAAGCAACTTGGCCTAGTCAGTAAGCTTGCAAACATTGTACAGAAGTGCCTGGGCTGGTACCGACACAAGAACTTTGCCTAGTCGGTAAGCTTGCAAACATCTTAAAGAAGAGCCTGGGCCGGTAACGACACAGTAACTTTGCCTAGTCGGTAAGCTTGCCAACATCTTAAAGAAGAACCTGGGCCGGTACAACTTTGCCTAGTCAGTAAGCTTGCCAACATCCTAAAGAAGAGCCTGGGCCGGTAACGACACAGCAACTTTGCCTAGTCTGTAAGTTTACCAACATCTTAAAGAAGAGCTTGGGTTAGTACCAACACAGCAACTTGGCCTAGTCAGTAAGCTTGCAAACATTGTACAAAAGAGCCTGGGCCGGTACCAACACAGCAACTTTTCTTAGTCGGTAAGCTTGCCAACATCATACAGAAGAACCTGGGACAGTACTACTTTGCCTTGTTAGTAAGCTGCCAACATCTTAAAGAAGAGCCTGGGCCGGTAACGACACAGCAATTTTGCCTTGTATGTAAATTTACGAACTTCTTAAAGAAGAGCCTGGGTTAGTACAAACACAGCAACTTGGCCTAGCCAGTAAGCTTGAGAACGTTGTAAAGAAGAGCCTGGGCTGGTACCGACACAGCAACTTTGTCTAGTCAGTAAGCTTGCCAACATCTAATTGATCCTAGCCCAGTATCGTTCTACAGACATGACTCTTTAATTCCACAACGATGGTTGTTTCACGTCTTTTTTCCGTGCTAACTATCAGTAAGTGTCGAATATGCAAAACAATAGCTGTGAAGGGCAGGACGTCTGCTCTGAGACAGATTGTTAACTGTCATGGTGATGAAAATGGCCCAATGTATATTTTATAATAAGATGGATATCACCGAAATTTATCTACAAAACACGCGATGTAGAATATTTGTACATGTAATAGTTACATGTTTAATTCCACATACACGTAAATGATCTCACATCCATTTGATGTATATTTTAGGCATAGCATGGATTAGAATTTAATGTTCAAGTACTGGCTATGAAACAATGTATAATATATGTCCTCCAAGTATATATATACACATCATTTCAGTGTTGATATGTATAGTATGTATAGCCTACAATATTATTTGATGAAATAATTTTTTTAGGCTGTATAAACTCACACTGCATACAATGCATAGTATATGTAAATATAAATATTACATATTGATTTATAGCACTAAACTTTCTCAAGTTATATATATATATGTACATATATATTTATTTGATTTTTATCTTGAATGAGCAATGTCCTTACATGTTATGAAGAACTGTATTTTAAACATACATATAATATCTAGGCATCTTTCTGTTATAATTTTCTATCTTTAAATTATAATTACGTTTTCATGAATATTGAGTGTAGTCTATGTTTAATATTGACCTACATACATTTTGTGACTGTCATAAGTTTGTCCAGCAATTTGGTTAAGTGGTAATATTGCAGCATCTTTGGCTTCCCGTCTCACAGGGTAGCTGCTACATTTGTACAATATATGATTGAATAATTGACCATGTGATAAAATTGATAGTTTCTATATTAACATATAACGAAACAGATATTTGTGCCAAATACTGTAAATACTTTATTTGATGTTAGTTTAGTAGTAGTTAATGGTCAATTGATTTGCAAGGGGATAGTGAATCGGAGCCAGAGCCGCTCGGCCACCATGTTTTTACGTCACCCGTCTGCCATATTTGACCCATATGACTTTGACCATGATCTTTGATGCTTGACCTTGACCCCAGTGACCGCTGACACCAAAAACCCAAAAAATTGCGAAAAAAAATCTTTAGAATTTTTAAAACATGTATTATTAAAAATTATTATTACAAATCGTTAAAAATTTTATTAAAATATTATTTTTTATTTTTATTATTATTTTTTTTAATATTTTTAAAAATAAAAATAAAATAAAATAAAAATAAGATAAAATAATTTTAAATTTTTTAAAACATTTATTATTAAATATTTTAATTTAAAATATTGTTTAAAAATTTTATAAAAAAACTTTCCATCACGACCCATTAGTCACATTTGTTCCATTGATTACTCACTTACGTTCGACCCCATATTTGTTTTTCGTTCGTCATTTGTTTATATGTTACTGTAGGCCGCCATATTGATTTTTCATGTGTCATTTGTTTACATGTTACTGGAGGAGGCCATATTTGATACTTTTCGCCTGTCCTTTGTATATATATATTGCTGGAGTCCACCATATTAGATTTTTTTTCATATCATTTGTATATACGTTATTGATGGTTGCCATTTTGATTTTTCAATTACAATTGGTTTATACATTAATGAAGGTATTCATCTTGGATTTGTCGTCTACTTATCAGATATAAGTCGTACACCACCTACCCCTTCCCATGTTAATAAAAAGAACAAACATAATTATTACATTCTGAATTAATTTAGTTATTAATAATAATGGTGAAGGTCAAGGCCGAGATCACAACATGGTGACCGACTCGGTTCCTCCACTCCTGTCCCAGGTTCCCTTGCCCAACTTCTGTCCCAGGTTCCCTTGCCCAACTATCCATTTCCCTACTACTAGTCTACACGAAAGAACCACCTAAGTGCCAGTTCAGTAAAAAATTGCTGGAATAAATCCCAAATACATACATTGTATATAAGACTTATAACGGAAGCTGTTAGGCACATATTGGACGAAGGATAGAGATCTTATAGTGGTATAAATGGTCTATAGTTCGAATATCGATCTGGATTCGAATATCGATCTGGATCAATTTTAACGAACTTTGTATGCGATTTTCTGTCTGTTGACGTGTCTATAAGTACCAGATATAAACATTTATGCAACATCTGACGGTTAGGCATGTCGTGGGACTGTGGTTTCGAGTCCTGAAATTATAAAATATGGTAGGTTGATCAAACATAGGCAGCCTTAAGCAACTCCAGCCATTGTAAACTGATAAATGTTCGGAAAAAATCCGGTATTATGGGAAGTTTACCCTAAAAACAAGTATTAATAGTGTGAGGTAACAATGTGTAAATAAGAAATCATTAGTTTATGGAATGTGAATAAGTTGTAGTCTTAAGAAAGTGCCCGAAATAAGAGCAGGTGCTCCAAATATGGGCACTATAAACCTTTTTACAAGTGATTAAGGTTAAGTTAGTTTAAACGATCATTATTGACGCCATTATTCGGGCTAGTGACAATACATATGTTGATGTACCAATCGATAATTTATTGGCCACATTTTTCATCATAAAGGGGCTCAGAGATGGCAACAAGAGAAATGCACATTTACATCGGCCTAACATGGAAACAAAAACGACAACATAAATTCAAATGGCATATAATGTACCTTATGTATCACAGTCAACCTTAAAATTGATGTTAATGATTTACAATAATAACTGTTTTCCCAAAATATTAATTCCCCTACAGTAAAACCCTTATGTGGTCACTAATATAGAACAGCAAAAACATTTATATTCAATACTTATTTCGTCACACTTTATCACACACGAATGATTTATTCACAAGAAATACACCTGATAGTTAACAATGCCTCAGGATCTTCAACAGGAACCAAGCCCATGGCTTCATCATGAACCCAACGAAAGGAAATATTGCATCGTGTCATGTTAATCTTCCTGTTTTCATTGCACAAGTGACTGTACAGTGCCAGGTCGACGATCTCGATAGTTTGCTCCCTTTCTTTTCACCCACAGAAGACGACTTTCGTTTGTGGCATCGAACATCTTTGTTGGACGTCGCTTCTTTCATGTTCTTTCCTTTTGTTCGGGAAATAAATTCGTATTCATCTTGACAGCTTTGTAACTTATGTACATACTTCCAGCGACATCTTGTCTCTGTCAGTGGTCGGATTTGAGGTGTTGTCAAAATCTCTGCAAACTGTTCGCTGGGTTTAGGCGTAATTACATCGTCGTTGTCACCATCTGATTGAAGTGATCCTAGTGATGGATCTGAATCGTATAAAGTGATGTCACCACTATCGTCATCATCCGAGTCAATCAAATCTTCATTCGTACTTGGCTGCCTATGTTGCTTCTTTTGTGCACCTGAGGGCCCAGGAGTACAGTCTGAAGACATAATCTCCGGAGAGGTCGTTACTATCGCATGTGTCACAAACTGGGATGTTACTATGGATGAAGACTGAGTTCGAAGCCCACTTGGTGCTTGGGTGGAGGATATGGTTACATGTTCTGGTGTACTGTTTAGCCTTTGTGTGAGAGTGGAAGGAGCGAAGGCGATTTCCGGAACGATATCTGAATCGTAGGGGAGAATTCCTGTTGCGTGGAAGCATGAAATAACGTTTGATGGCGAAAGTATGTCTTCGCTGAGTACTGCGTGAAATGGGAAAATTGATTGCAGCCCGCTTTATCTTCATCCCCTGTGCTACTGCTTCCAAAACTGCCTTTAGGTGTTCCTCTAACCATATTCTAGCATATTAGAATAAATAAATGTGATTAGTAATGCGGTACAGATCTTCAAATTAATCACGTGATTTAATAATGAATACTTTTAACAGACATTGTGGAACATGGTTTAAATTAATAAGGCAATAAATTATAACGCACAGACAGGAAAGTGCTAAATATATCAAATAAATATAAATAAATACATTCTCTCCCATTTACTTTAGTAGCAGAAATTAATTTAATTTAGTTTCCACACATACCAAAGCTAACTTTTCTAGGTAGTATACTATTTTTTTGTGAGGGTATTAACTTAAACATAAAATTGTGGCTTGGAGTAAAATATTTAATATGCATAAGTTTGGATGTTTGTTCCTTTTTATGGGCACCACGTACTTTATATGTGAGCGTACTCGTTCTCTGATTGGCCACGGCGGGGCTCTGTGAACAGGCCTTTTGTCTGGTTGGCTACCGCGTACTTCGGAATATTCCTCATTGGCTGGGCTTCCGGCTGGCGAGTTAGTTACCAGGCTCTGATTGGCGAACGTAATTGCTGACATGTTGATAGCCGGAGCCCCAATTTTGCCCCCGTCTGCAGCTGGAGTTCGCGATATTAGTCACTGCTTCACCTCCGTATTATTGACACTTAAATGTCGAAGCAAAGCAACTGCCTGGAGTATTGCACCTGACTATACAGCGTGAAGAACTCATAAGAACGTAGTACATACGCCATAAAAGTTGTCAGAAAAGTGTGATTTAAGCTGTATATGAAAGAAGAACGTTTATATTTGGCAACATTATAAAATATTTCACTAAAATATAGTTTTAAAATATAAATGAATAATCTATTAAAATAGTCGGTATTTTTTTAAACAAAATTTAAGCGTATTTCCATTCTGGCTGCTTCAGAAAACTGGTTTGCAAGAAAATATTCGTCATGGAATTTCGTCATAATGTTTACTATGATTGTATGTAAGGAAATTGTAATAATAATGTAGGAAATAATTTTTATAATTGATTTTATGTGTGTCCATTTGTCACAAACATTTATGGCTGAAACTGACTTAAATTAAGTTAATTACAAATTTGATATGATACATTATTAGTATGAATTTAATGCACATGATCACAGTAAATATTATGACGATCTTTCTTGAAGAAGATTTTCTTATAAATTCTGCTTACCTGAAACATCCAAAACGGAAATGCGCTTAAATTTTGTTAATAATGCGGGCTCTAAAGACAGATTAATTTTTTATATCTAAAAATTATATTTTAGTAAAATATTTTGCAATGTTGCGAAATATATACATTCTTCTTTCATTTACAGCATAAAACACTCTTCTGACAATTTTTATGGTGTCTACACTAACGTTTTATGAGTTATTCGCATTGTAAAGTCAGGTGCAGTGCTCCATAGGAATTGCTTTACTTCAACCTTAAGGACTACGCTCGAGTGTAGCTCGAGGAAAAAATATTTTGAAAATTTATTTGTCAAGGGAAATAAAACTAGCAATTTCGTGCAGTCTATGTACTGCCTGTGTTTAACAGGATCTTACAAGAACTCTGCAGCTCAGTAACAACAACTTTCCTGACTACAAATATGTTTTAGTTACATCTCGGCGAAGGGACAGGTGTGATTGTAAAACATATTCCACAAATTAAGACATTTCACTGGGTCAAAACCAACTCAGCGCCTTAGTGACTGATGACCAGCCAATAATGAACGTTGTAGAGCACAGTAAGCGTCTCCATTGTCATGTTGGCCTGTACTAGAACTGTAGTGAGTGGGAACACAGAGACCAATAGAACCCGTGTTCCTGCTATCGTGGATATAAGTTCTCACTTCTAACCTGTCTTGATTGTCTTATAAATATCTGCTCAGCCCATAGTGTTGAGTGATCTGTGGTTACAGATACTTTTTGAAATTTGATGGTGTTAATAAATGAGTGAGATTTTGCAAACAGCGTGGCGATAATATGTAGCCATATACGTTGCAAATATTAAATTACTAATGACATCTTAATATAAATGGTCCAATTCGTGTGACCAAGTCTCTAAACTGAACATACTGTAAATGATATTTCCTTCAAGATTTACGTATTGGTTTGTTATACTGAGTTCATTGTAAGTTGGGTCAGTGCATACATTGAACACCTTTACCGTCAGTATTTTGGAAAGTATTTTGAGTTCTAAAACCCGCAATTTTAAGAACTGATGCATACGTGCTTTTCTATACAAGTTTACGAAAGTCAGCATGCCATAAACCGAGCCTGTGATATTAACAGTGAGCTGTATATTTGCGTATACATATTTACCCATAAAATACACACAAACACACATATCCATAAACGAATACGAAAATGTTAAAACACTGAAAATGATGGCATTATTATTACCATCTTAGGCTTATGGTATGTATGCACAGTTTCACATTATACTACACACCCTTAAAAAATTATTCCTATACTGGAGAGTAACAATAAAAACGTAACAGATTTAATATCGTCTGATATTTTACCACAAATATATCGTTTATATTTACAACATTAATAAAATAGCCGGTTTTCAATACTAAAATATGTGCACGACTATTTAACCAAAAAAATAAAAAAATAAAAAAATTGTAGTGGTGTTAATAATAAATATGTCGTCACAGTAATTTATGGAAGAAAAACGAAATATTATTGCGTAGCATATAAAAAGTAGGGTGCTCTCGTTAGAGCGATTAAAAAAAAAAGCGGCGAATTAGCTCCTTCGCATCCACTAAAAGCAAAGAGACCTGAAATCTGCGAAGCGTAAAAAATTCCATTAAAATTCCATGAAATAATTAAATAAATCTCCAATTGGAATTTTACTTTTCCTCGCTAGTTTGGCAGCTATTGAATCACGATATTTCTACCACCAGAAAGAATTACTCTTTTTTTTTAAAAACGCAGCCTATGAAATTGGCTTTTAAAAAAGTTCTGTAATGAAGAATTTTTTTATGCGCATACGGCCCCTCCTACAGTGAAACATTGAAACAAGGAAGCGACTTAAAAGAATGCGGTCAGATTGTATTAATAAACGAAGTGGAATTTGAGAGGCAAACAGTGTAAAGATTAACATACTAATATTTTAGACGAATCGTTGTTATTCTTACAAGAAGTCAGCATATAGGTAGGCACACTGTAAAAAAAAATCTACTTTTACAAGAAAAATCCTTGGAAACCCAGTTGCCAATTAAATCCTTTGTAAAACTACAAAAGTTTCCTTGTAAAATATACAAAACATAAATTTGTAATATTACAAATGATAGCCGTGCATTACAACTTACAGTATTGGTAAGTGTATATTAAGTATTTTTTTATTCTAGAAAACAAATGTGATAAATTAATAAAAGAGAAAATATAAAAAAAAAAACCGAAATATAATCAATGAAAAAAAATATACAGTTTGCCATCACATGGACTAGAACCCAAACCCCTTATATTATTAGACTGCGCCCTTAACTATGAGACCAATTTGAATTACGTACTTAGCGCTCATTTTACATTAAATATAACTACAAGTGTTTACTAAATATTAATGAAGTTGTTTGTTTAAGAAGGATACATCTACCGGTACTATATTTCATTTTAAGTGCTCCGTGTAGCCAGGTAACATTAACAGTCATGACTAAAGAGCTGCAAAATTCGCGTTATTATTCGGCGTCAAGCTAAACCTCACATGGCTGTATATACTTGAGCCGGTGTATTTTCTCCATTGGCTGCTGTATAGATGTAAAGTCATCTCTTTCTGACTGGACTGCGCGTGATTGGACCACATGATTGTGAAGTGTTCGTTTATTGGCGCAGAGTTACTTAGAGCGTGTCAAATAACATATGGTCCAAAGACAAATTTATTTCAAAGGTATATGAGTTTGAAGTATAAATTGTCCGCAATTGCAGAAATGACTCTAGAACTGACTAAGGAGTAATACGATCCCGTTTGATTGAAACTGTAGTTTATTATTATTATTATTATTATTATTATTTGAGTTCTTTAAACGTTTTACGTTGTTCAAATTCGCAACATATTTCTTTTTGTACGCAACACAATTACACTTTACATTGCCCTTAATTTTTGCACAAACAGCTATTCATGATTTTATATTGTTGGTGTTGGTGGAGTGTCCGCCATTTGGCTGCAGCTCGTGGATACGGGCCAGGATAATACAAACATTTCTTGTACTGTTAAAAGCATTTGTAAAATTACAAACAAATTATTAGAAAAATTCTCAAAATCTCTTTAAAGTGTGTTGATTACCACTTTAAGAGTGGGATAGACATGCGCGTCCAAGGTCGAGAAACAAGAGAGCAATACGGGCCACACTAACACGCACGCCTAGCGCCTTGTCGCTCCTACGCGCAAGACGTGCAGTGTTTCCGTCGTGACGCTGTACTGTGCATATTAGATCTGTAACAGCGGGGTTTTATTACACGCGATGAAAATCCACAGATTAAACGACGCCCGTGTGTTTGTACTTTTCTCTTGTCTCTTCAGGAAACTCCATAAGCAACCTTTAAATATGTGATATTTGACCATTTTCACGATTATTTTCTCCAAGAATGCACAGAATATGAAGAAAGCGTGTGTGTATATATATATATATATATATATATATATATATATATATATATATATATCTTCTTTTCTGAAAGAAAGTCGTATTTGCAGAACATTTATTTGCCGAGATACGCGTATTCGCGCAAACAACTATTTCACAAAAAAACGCGGGGGTCCACCCCTCTCTTAAAACAACTATTTCACAAAAAATGCGGGGGTTCACCCCTCTCTTAAAACAACTATTTCACAAAAAATGCGGGGGTCCACCCCTCTCTTAAAACAACAATTTCACAAAAAACGCGGGGGTTCACCCCTCTCTTAAAACGCGGGGGTCCACCCTTCTCTTAAAACGCGGGGGTCCACCCCTCTCTTAAAATGCGGGGGTCCACCCCTCTCTTAAAACAACTATTTCACAAAAAACGCGGGGGTTCACCCCTCTCTTAAAACAACTATTTCACAAAAAACGCGGGGGTCCACCCCTCTCTTAAAACAACTATTTCACAAAAAACGCGGGGGTTCACCCCTCTCTTAAAACGCGGGGTCCACCACTCTTTTAAAATGCGGGGGTCCACCCCTCTTTTAAAACGCGGGGTCCAGCCCTTTTTAAAATGCGGGGGTCCACCCCTCTTTTAAAACGCGGGGTCCACCCCTCTCTTAAAACGCGGGGGTCAACCCCTCTCTTAAAACGCGGGGGTCCACCTCTCTATTAAAACGCGGGGGTCCACCCCTCTCTTAAAACGCGGGGGTCCACCCTCTCTTTAAAACGCGGGGGTCCTCCCCTCTCTTATAACATAGGGGTCCACCCCACTCTTAAAACGTGGGGGTCCACCCATCTCTTAAAACGCGGGGGTCCACCCCTCTCTTAAAATGCGGGGGTCCAACCCTCTCTTAAAATGCGTGGGTCCACCCCTCTCTTAAAACGCTGGGGTTCACCCCTCTCTTAAAACAACTATTTCACAAAAAACGCGGGGGTCACCTTTCTCTTAAAACAACTATTTCACAAAAAACGCGGGGGTTCACCCCTCTCTTAAAACGCGGGGTCCACCCCTCTCTTAAAACGTGGGGGTCCACCCCTCTCTTAAAACGCGGGGGTTCGCCCCTCTCTTAAAACGCGGGGGTCCACCCCTCTCTTAAAACGCGGGGGTCCACCCCTCTCTTAAAATGCGGGGGTCCAACCCTCTCTTAAAATGCGTGGGTCCACCCCTCTCTTAAAACGCTGGGGTTCACCCCTCTCTTAAAACGAGGGGGTCCACCCCTCTCTTAAAACGCGGGGGACCACCCCTCTCTTAAAACGCGTGGGTCCACACCTCTCTTAAAATGCGGGGGTCCACCCCTCTCTTAAAACAACTATTTCATAAAAAACGCGGGGGTTCACCCCTCTCTTAAAACAACTATTTCACAAAAAACGCGGGGGTGAACCCCTCTCTTAAAACGCGGGTGTCCACCCCTCTCATAAAATGCGGGGGTCCACCCCTCTTTTAAAACGCGGGGGTCCACCCCTCTCTTAAAACGCGGGGGTCCACAACTCTCTTAAAACGCGGGGGTCCACCCCTCTCTTAAAACGCGGGGGTCCAACCCTCTCTTAAAATGCGGGGGTCTACCCCTCTCTTAAAATGCGTGGGTCCACCACTCTCTTAAAACGCGGAGGTCGACCCCTCTCTTAAAATGCGTGGGTCCACCCCTCTCTTAAAATGCGGGGGTCCACCCCTCTTTTAAAGAACTATTACACAAAAAACGCGGGGGTCCACCCCTCTCTTAAAACAACTATTTCACAAAAACGAGGGGGTCCACCCCTCTCTTAAAACGCGGGGGTCCACCCCTCTCTTAAAACAATATTTCCGATCGTAAATCGGGCTACACTAAAAAGAAAAATTGTCCTGCGGCTGAAAAAGTAATTAGCTTGGATGTAGTTTCTTTAATGCTTGTCAGAATAACAGAGCACTTGACAATACAGAGGCGAAACATTTATTTATACTGCCAACTCCAGCCGCACACGCCATCAATATGGCGGCACCAGCTAGTACATGTTGGAACAACGTGCGCCAATCAACGCCTGGCAACTTACTCGCCAATCGGAAGCCCAGCCAATAAGGAATAAGTAGAGACCTGCAAAATTCGTGTTATTATTTGGGGGCACTTTAAACTTCAAACACGAATTTACCTTTGTAATAAGTTTGTGATTGGGCAATATTTTATTTGACACATCCATAGTAATCTGTGCCAATAAATGAACACTTAACAATTATGTAGTCCAATCGCGTGCAGTCCAGTTAGAAAGTGAGGGACTTCACATCTATTCTCAAATATATACAGCATTGTGAAGTTTAGCTTGACGCCAAATAATAACGCGAATTTCGGAGGTCTCTAGCAATATGTGAGCGGAGAGCTTGGGACGTCTCTTAACAGTGGGGTCTTGAGAGCCGATTGTGGTGACTGAGGTGAGTATGGAGCAGCGTCGTAACGAAAGGGCTGGGGAAACGGGAGATCCCCGAGAAAATCCTCCGACCAGCGGGATCGTCCGGCACAATTCCCACATGCGAAAATCCAGGAGCGACCCTGCCGGGGATTGGATTGAACCCAGTTCGTCTCGGTGGGAGGAGAGCAGGCTAACCGCTCAGCCGCCGCGGCCCCCAGACAATACGGAATCTTTCGTTTGTAATTCTATTTAGCATGTGCTGGTTTTATTTTCCCGCTTCACCTCATTACGTTGGATGTTGCAGGAAGATTCTTCCCAGATACATAGCACACCACTGCACACAGCAGACCACCATGTGTAGTTAGACCCACCTTTTGTTCGCGAAAGACTTACGTGGAGGCTAGACTTCAGTGCACACTTGCAGCCTTCATTTGACTATTGGCCGCTTATCTTGTGTCGGGCAGCGTGTTTCAAGAGTGAGCCATTCAGGATTAAGGTTGAAGTAAAGCAACTGGCTATGGAGCACTGCACCCGACTATACAATGTGAAGAACTCATAAAGAAGTAGAACAGACATTATAAACACTGTCTCAAAATTGTATTTTATGCCGTATATGAAAGAAGAATATATATTTTGCAAACATTATAAAATAATTTATTAAAATATACTTTTAAATGTAAAAAAAAAATGATGGATTAAAATAGTCTGTATTTGTAACAAAATTTACAAATTTCCATTCGGGATGCTTCGGAAAGCAGAATTTACAAATTAAGTTGTTGTAAATGCTCACCTTACACTTTTAATTCGACGTTAAGACATGGAATTGCCAGTAAGTTACCAACTTTACTGGTTGCATATCACTCAGTGCGCCCTTTAAAATGTATGCAGGTAGGGGCAGTGACTTTATCTTAAGGTTGATTTCAAATGTGCTCACTTTATCGTGAACAGCATCTAGCTCCAGATCATAGTTTCTGCTGTGTCCTACCGTCCAGGTATGTATACATCAGGTACCAAGTAAAGTATTTCACCAGACTTTAATCAGCTGCAATTGAATACAGCCTGATATAGGCTGTTCGCGGTAGAGTGAGCACTTTTTAACTCAACCTTTGATCAATTTCGCTGGATATACCCGCGTGTATTTCTAATCAATTTTATTTTCCTTCCGGTTTTTAGCTTAATTTCCGTAGGAAAGAAAGGCTAATGACATCACTTTCCTGTATGCGTGTGTGTGAATGTGTATCTCCTTTCAAATCTTGAACGCTTCAGTCGAATGTCACCAAACTTGGTACACATATAACACTTAGGAAGGACACATGGCTTTTATATTTTCAACCACGTTGGGCACTTACTTTCAAAATGGTGGAAATTAAATTTTTTTGGGTGATATGTCATAGCTCCGGAACCATTTAACCGATTTAAACAAAATTTTGTACGCTGGCAGAACATTGCGTAATCATTAAATTTTGAAATGTATATTGCTGTTGGTTCTCTATTTTAGAAAATATAATTAATTTAAAAAAAATAAAAATTTTATATCATATCTCAAAAAAAAAATTCAACCAATTCTCCACAAATTTGGCATGTAAGTAATACTATATTAGGCCATGCAAACGTAAGTGAATGGCTTTATTAGTTGCTTATTTTAGAAATGGCAACCATAGACTTTTTTTAAGTTTATTAGTATAGTTGCCATACAATTTAAACGATTTCGACCAGTTTTTGTATACTGAAAATATCTATTTCGCTCATCATGTATACCAACAAATAACCCCCTTTGAAGGCCATTTTGGAAGATAGCGCCATACGAATATATCAAGTTACTATGTGATAACTCATTGAATAATTAACCGATTCTTACCAAATTCGGCAAACGAGTGCTACTGATTCAGATGATGTTAAGAGATATATTTTAAGTAAGTCAGACACTTATTTTTAAAACGGTGTCATTTTAGCTATTTCAGATTAAAATAATACTAAATCGTCAAAACTATGTAATCAATTACAACATAACTTTGTATGCTGGTAGTAGACATTACAACTATGAACTGTATCTACATGGAAAAACTTTGTCCGACATTTTGGAAGCTAGCGCCATACGAATATATAAAGTTATTATGTGATAACTCGGTGAATAATTAACCGATTCCTATCAAATTTGACAAACAAATAGTACTGAAGCAGAATACGTCATTCGATATGTTTTAAGTATGTCACACAATTATTTTAAAAATGGCGGATGTATAGCGATTGTTTAGTTTATAATGCTATATCGTCGAACCATGTAATCAATTTCAACTAACTTTAAACGCTGGCAGTAGTTATTACAGCTATCAACTGTATGCATACAGAGCATATATTGTACGCGATTTTGTAAGATAGTGCCACGCAAGTATATACAATTTTTCTTTCATATCTCGCGAAACCATTGACAGATTACTTTCAAGTTTGGCAAACAAATAATACTGCAGCAGGTGGTGTAAACTGTTTGTTTTATGACGATAAGGCACTTATTTTCAAAATGGCGGCTATATAAATATTCTAGCTCACTTTATATTACTAAGGAAATAAATTACAACTTTTCTTTGTATGCTGGCAGTAGCTATTACCACCATCACATTTGTCTATGCAGAGCAACATTTCTCTGCCATTTTGTAATATAGCCATACCAATAAAAAAAATATTGATTTTTATCTCGTATCTCGGGAAATAATTAACCCATTCTTAAAAAATTTGGCAAAGATGTTGTACTGTGGTTGGCAATAATAATAAGTTGATTTATTTTAAGTAGGACATACTTATTATCAGAATGGCGTCTATAAAATAATTCTAGTCTTGTGGGCGATACATACGAAACCATGTTATCTATTTTAATTCAACTTTGTATATTGGCGGTATACCATCATCGAGATTGCCACTAGATTACTTTTCTGTTCTCCATTTATTAATATCTTCATATGAACATTATGGAGGTTTTGTGCCATGTTTCGAGAACCAGTCAATCGATTCTCACCAAATGTTCACTGGAACATTCATACTATTTTGCACCAAACTCTGCATGCCATAAATGCTTCAGAAATACATGTAAACTTTAATGATTTAAATGGGCCAGATAACGATGTTCAAAATGTCACATTCATAAACCATTTAGGTAATTTTGACTTTAGAAATCTAACCAAATCCAACCAAAATTTGTATGTAGAATGGTACACAAAAGAAGCATCGCTTTGCAATGGTTTAGAGTCTGTCATTGTAAAGTCAGTATGATTCCCGGCATGAATCCTGTTGTGCGGCTACCTGCTGTGCGGGCTTGTGTGGCGGGTTGCGGTCTACAGCTGATGAGGGGTTTGTGTGAGCTAACCTCGGCGGATTGACTGTTGTTTCCCACCACGGGGATGATGCCACGTTTTTTATGAGTGTACCAAGGTTAGGGTGGGCGTCAATCATATAGAGGGGGCGCAGAGTGTATAGAGAGCGCTCGGGTGATAGTTTCGGGAGGGGATAGCCAAGGTGGTAGGGAGCCGCCCGTGTATATTTGGAGGGTCCGAGCTGAAGAACTCTCCCCACATTCACCCGTGGGTTGGAGATCCTGGCATCGGGACGGAAGGGCGAAGATGGAGTCGGTGTCATGACTGAGCTGTCTGGTTTTCCAACACACTCAATGAGAAGCAGGAGGGCCCTGCATCTTCAATTTCTGTCTGTACTGCAGTGCTGGTTTGCCTGCACTGCAATATTGACAGTAGCTCAACTTCAAGGGCGCCCTCATGATGACTGGCATCGGTGCGGGGGCAGTTCTGTCCCCCGCAATACACACCAGCTGCGATCTCATTTCATTTCACCCTGCATCAACCAACGGAAGTTTTTCTTCCCGAACTAACAAATACCCTACTTTATCCAGCTCTAAACCAGTTAAAAGGAATTATTTTATCCTCCACAACTGTCGCATAGATTTTCCACCCCACTCTCTGCTTTGCTGGGTTTGTTATACTCTTCCATCTAGACCCTTCTTTTTTCGGGGCATGCACATCGCTACAATTGTGGCCATGGCACTAGAACCCTGCTTAGCTGCGATGCATGCGCCCATTTTAATAACTAAACCCGACCTAAGGCGTAAAGCGCTTGCCCTGATAAGCATTCCATTCTCCAACCGTCTTAGCTACTAACATGCATGCCGGAGGGCACACATGACTGCGAAGGTACTCACGCTGGCGTAGAGGGATTTGGGGGTTCGCCAAAAAAAAGTTTCGGGAGACCCCCCCCCCTCCCGGCGAGCGGGTAACCAAAGGGCAAGTGGTCCCGCCCTTGATTGGAAAAGAAGTCAAGTACGATTCTGTGAATAGGTAGTGCCAGTTTTCAGACCTAGGAAATTTGATGACTTTCAGAAGTAGCGTTTGCTCGTGAAAAGAACTTAGACTGAGAAATTGTAGCGATAGGGACTTAGTCTCTGAGCGAGAATATGGACTCAGAAATTCTAAGTGGCTGTACCGAGTGAGACTTAGGAAAAAGCCGTGTGTCGTAGTGGACTCTTTGACCGATTTTTTTCACTCCCCGCGGAACTTAGTTTTTTTTTTTCCTCTCGTAGTGAGGACATGGAGAGGAGACAAGAACCAATACTTTGAGTGTGGGGTTTTGTGAGCTTGGTCGCTCTGGCGCCACGAAAACGGCATTTCGAAACAAAATTAAAAGAGTCTGGTGGTTAAGAACTGGAACAGTGTGAGAGCCTACCGGATTCTATGGGTTTAAGTAATGAGAGTTTGAGTTTCCTGGAAGAGCTATCAGACTGGAAAATGAACTGAGGCGAGATTGTGCAAGCTCGTGTTACCCATGTTTTCTCAAGGCCAGGACTCTAGATTTAGCATTGTTCAGCATTGCTTGACGCGATTGGGGTAGCGTGATTCTGATCGAAGGAGTACAGGAGTGGAACGCCGGATAGAGGAAAACTGGAACTCGAGTGTTGCGGAAAGGTGATAGTGTTGGAAGTTTGGTGCTGCCGACTGGGATATTTACTCTTCGTAAATTCCTTAAGGGCAGTGTTTGAAGTAGGGAAAAAGGACTCTTGGATTGGGACTGGTGGTGAGGGCTGTGTGAATGACATTGCGGAAGAGTTTCTAAGGAAGGGCATCACAGTCACATTCGTGTGTCTCGTGGGGACAGTATCCCTGGACCACCACGATAGATTGCGTAGGGTATGTTTTGGGCTAGTGCACTACCGCCGCCTTAGGACGGAAAGACGTTGGGAGAGTATCCCTGAGTGCTGGTCCTGTGGCTGAAAGGGGGATTGAAAGAACGGAAAAGAATATATGGGAGGGGTGAAGGAGTCCCTGCTCAAGAGTGAAACTTGTAGACATTGATCAAATTTTTTTGAGACCATCCACCCGCTCATTGGGCGTTTACTATTGTGAAATAGGGCAAAAAGAGCCCTGTTTGTGACAAATGAAGATTGTATAGCCCTGAGATTGTAAAAAGGCGTAAATTATGTAACAATGTAAAAGCGATGTATCAAGTTGGTTAAAAGGCCGTTGTTGAGATAAATAGAGACTGCGGAGAAAAGTAAAATGATGTCACCAATGTTTAAGAGAACGTTATGAGCCACAAATTTGATCTTGTGTTTTGAGAGGTTAATTTTTTTTAAAATAAATTTTAAAGTAGAGTAATTTTTAGAGACCGAGCTTTAGGATTACCATGGCGTAGGGTTAACCAAGTACTTCTGTTGTAGCTTAACTGAGGGAATTAAAGGAAAGGTATTGAAGCAGGGAAAAGGAGTAAACAACATACTACAGGTAAGTAGTAAACAACATACTACAGGTAAGTAGTAAACAACATACTACAGGTAAGTAGTAAACAACATACTACAGGTAAGTAGTAAACAACATACTACAGGTAAGTAGTAAACAACATACTACAGGTAAGTAGTATGTAAAAATAGGTTTTGGGTCATTCGTAAACTGTTACAAAGATTTTAAGTATACAGCGTATTTAAAAGGAAGAAGTATGAAAATAATCTTTCTGGTAGATAAAGGTCTGTAAAAGAGCTTGTAAAGTACTTTTTATACAATGTTATATTTGAAAATGAGTCAATATACTTAGATATAAATATCGTTTTGTGAAATAGGAGATTTTGCATACTGTAAAATCGTGAAGGATTACCTGGTATTAAAAGTTTTGGAGTGAGTTCTGAAATAAACACTAAATTATATTTTAGTTGAATTTCGTGTTGACTTTCAGGCTAGCTTGTATAGATTACATTGGAGAGATCAGTAAAAAGAATTACGGAGAGAATGTCTTTTTCTATTATAGTGTAAGCACCTATACCCGTCTTGGACAGAAGCACCCGGCTCTTAGTTTAACGCAAAGAACTTTATACATGTGATCTGTTATTCTGCTATTCTAAGATTGATGAGATTTTCTTTGTAATCCCACCCCTTTGTGTGAGATTAGTGGCAAGGAGGGTTGGTTTTGAATTGTGGTTCGGTGTCGAGGCACAAGCGACAGTATATAGATACTCCTTTTTCTGGAGATTTTGTATAGCAGCAACAAATCAGAAAATAATTTCTTCGATGTTTTATCCCAGGGATCAAACAACCGATTTCCCATCTAACTCTTCACATAAGTAGCGGTAAGGTAGGCCATGCAAATTTACAAATTTTATGTGGCTCAGTCACTTATTTTCAAAATAAAGGCCCTGTAAATAATCTAGGTTAGTAAACCCTATGATGTGAAACATTAGACTGATTAAATCCGAAGTTGATGCTCCGAATCCGACCTCCGTAATGCAGTGGATTGCACGCTAGCTTATAATTCGAGGTTTTCTGGGTTCGATTCCCGGTTAAGGAATGTGTGTATTAGTAATTGTATCACTACAGTTGCATAAGTTTTTCATTTCATTTCTAAAGACATTACTTTTAAAGTCATTATCTAAAAATTAATTGTACCTATGCTGAGGAAAGTTGGATCATTATTCATTAGTTATATCATTAAACGCTTGTTTAAATGCATATGAGTTTAAGAATTAGCAAATTTGTAAAATATTTACTTCTATAATAATTCCGCAGTTTTCCTTCACTGACGCACGAATAAAGTGATCAGTCCAATGGAAATGTTGACTTAACATATGGCGAAATGATACAAAATGTGTTCGCAAGTAGATCTTATGCAGGTCTCTCATAAGTGCTCACTTTAGCGTGAGCAAGCCATATAGGCCATTCACTGTTACTTCAAACTTTTCTGAAGCCCTGCTGAAATTATAGTTCCAGGACATTCCTCCACCTCTTGCAAACAAAGCTTAACCGAGTATAGAAAATTACACCAAAGAGGCAGCACACCGCATTCGTGCGCACTCAGTGTGATAATGATTTGCATAAGAACTATGTCTTACTAGGTGTTACCAACCCATCTATTTTATCCCTGTTTTCATTAATATTAATTATAAATTAAATATTGTAATTTATATATTAAATAATAAGTAAAAGTTTAATTTAACAAAAAATAAAATACTTCTAAGTCAATACAATTATAAAAAGTTTGTCATACACGATATGTATAGGAACTAACCAAACACATCATATATGGGGTGATTTTTCAAAGGTTTGATTCAAAAAGTGCGAAAAACCGCGGACAGACTATAGAAAGCAGTACGCCCTTTTCAATCGCGGTGGGTTGACGAGGACACCACGTTACCTGTCAAATACGACGCACAGGGTTGAACCTGTGCGTGCCAACTTGATTGGGCCGAAGGAGCTATGCAACATCTACGAACGCGTTTCGTGAACGGGTCCTCTTAGGAATCTCTCGCAGCGTGCACTAGCCAGCCACGAGGCCGTACCCAGAGACTCGCGCGGCCAATCACAGCGTCCACATCAGTGGTGCGTGGTGGAGTGTTGCAAGGTATACTAGTGCTTGCTCACTACTGTACATGTCCGTGCAGCCTAGGAACCTGAAGGTTTTCCCGACCGCTCACGCGTCCTGCGGCGTCAGCTGCCGAGCTACATTTTAGCGGCGGAAGTGTAAACTAGAAAGCAACAGTGTACAGCACACAGCTAATGCCAGCTTACCTTGCAACAGTTCGCCACACGCCACTGGACCACGCCAAAAATGAACCGCGACGCCAATTCGTACTGGCACGATCCCCACTTGCAAAAATCCGGTGACCCGGCTGGAGATTAAACCCGGTTTTCCTTGGTGGGATGCGAGCGTGCTAACCCTCTCAGCCACCGTGTCCCCTTAAAGTGATCAAACCTACACCAATGTCGCGGAATAAATAAAGACACAGAGACGAAATGGCTTTGTGGTCCATTTTATACGGGCGCACTCATTCTCTGATTAGTTGCGCGAGGACCTGGGAACGGAACTTGCGTGTGTTTGGCCACCACGTGTTGCGAAATGTACTTTATTGTCTCGGCTACTGCCTGGCAAGTAAGTCACCAGGCGCTGATTGGCGAATGACGTTCCGACATGTTGTTGGCTAGCGACACCATTTTGGTGGCCAGTGGGTGCGGCTGAAGTTCCCGGAATGAGCAGCTATTTCACCTCTGTCTATGCTCGGGGCGGTCTCTCTATTCGTTGCGTGCAGCGCAATCACCACAGAGTACGGAGATATGAGTGCTACGTTACGCTGACCTCCTCGTTTGCAATGGAATAATGGCGGTTTGGAGGAGGAGGGAAGGTAAATATCGTACGATAATAGTACCAACCATACTGTTATAAATTGACCAGACCTTACCCAACAAACACGAAAAATACGGGCCGGAATCGGGCAGGTAAAATATAGCCGACAAACCTCAGCTAGTTAATGTCGGCCTGCTGTCTTATGCCGTAAGCAGACCAATGCAAATATGGACTGGCTGCTGACTGTTTGGCGACAGTGTAAAAAATAAATACACCGTACCGCCAACGGCAAGACACAAAATGTATTCCGGCCCATCAGCGACAGAAAGTAAGGGGCGGAATCGGGCCGGTAAAAGTTAGACAGCTTCAGAATCTGCAGCCGCTGGATGGCGGCAAGACGCCAGGCCTGCAGCGGCTGGATGGGGCAAGACGCTGGGCCTGTGGCGGCTGGATGGGGCAAGACGCTGGGCCTGTGGCGGCTGGATGGGGCAACACGCTGGGCCTGTGGCGGCTGGATGGCGGCAAGATGCCGGCCCTGCGACAGCTGGATGGGGCAAGATGCTGGGCTTGCTGCGGCTGGATGGGGCAAGATGCTGGGTCTGCGGCGGCTGGAAGGCGGCAAGGTGTCGGGCCTGTGGCTGCTATATGGGGTCAAGATGCCGGGCCTGCGGCAACTGGATGGCGGCAAGATGCCGGGCCTGCGGCGGCTGTATGGCGGCAAGATGCCGGGCCTGTGAAGGCTGGATGTCATTACGATGCCATGCCTGCAGCTGCATGATGTCCAGAAGTAAGCAGTATAATGATGAAAAAAACCTCGACTTTTCGATTAAAATTTTTAGCAATTGTTATTTCTTGTTTACGCATATTCATTTCATCTATTTCTGAACACATAATATGGTATGGTAATCTTTAACTTGCCAAATGCGGGGACTCGAACCTAAAACCCTTGAGTTGACAGACCAGCATGCTAACCTATACACCAGGGAGGTAGCTGCTGATACTGTCCGGTAATTTCAAATTTATGATGACAAAAGTTATTATAAATGAATATATAAATTCCATGACAATATTACAAATACTTTTAAAACACCGGTTATTTAAAAACTCTTTCTTCGTTTCTTTAAAGGCTTGCAAACTAAACAGTTTTTGTTAGTTTTTAATATATCTGTCGGATTGTTGTAGAAAGGAAAAAAATTTCGAAGTATAAATTGCATGGTCTACCAAGTAACACATATAATCATGAAAAAAATACATGCCAACGATTAACACGTTGTCTAAAAAAAGACATCATGCCATTAACAACTAGCTAACATCTTGCCTATTCAAAAAACATTTCCCAAAAGTTTGTCGGCAAAGAGACATCATATTTGTATATTTATTGTGATAAAGAGCCATGTCTCGAAAAGTTAGCGGGCCGGAATAAATAAGATGACGGCCAGCTTACCGAAAAAACATAGATGCTATATCGGAATCGGGCTAGAATAATATTATTGCTATTGGCGACATGCTGGCTGTAAGATATCACGCCGATATAATTTAGGTGATATCAATCTGTTATAAAAAAAATACAATGGGCCATAGTCATTTTTCCAAAGGCAAACATTCTGTCTCAAAAAATACGCCATGCCTTTGTCAGATGGCTATCTTCTGGCATTGAAACGACAGAACAGGTATCGGGCCGACAATTTGCCGACACTTTGCCGACAGGTGGTTTGTGGTGGGTAGCTGAACGGACTGCCTGATTCCACTCAGATCTTGCTACTCCCTTGAGCCCTAGAATGCAGCAAGGATGGAATTAACACTAAATCACAACAAAAATGTCTGAACAGCAAAATGGTACTAGGTGCCATCAGTATGAAAATCCATTGCGCAAGTAAAGGGCGATTAAAAAGTGAAAGTTAAAACTAACATAAAAACTCGTAAAGTATGAATAGACTATTTATTTTCTTTATTATATTCATTTGTATTTATGTTATATTTTTATCAGAAAAAATATTCACTAGATAAATAAATAATAAATTATATATATATCCATGTAGGGAATATTTTTCAAGAAAACCCACAACCAGGTAAAATATTCCACGCAATAATCTGTTACAGAATGGAGCTAAATCAAATACTGGACATTAGTTTTCCACGAAATATTTGAAAACTTTAATATTTTCAGGTACATTATAGTCGGTATTAACACACAGAATAATGGTTCTGGATAACACCATACAAATTTAATAAAAACTGAAATTTAATAACCTGGTATACATTTGACACGAATAGAGAAAAAAAACTCTGGCTTCCAAGCCATACAGAGACCATTCACAAAACTTCTTAAAAATTATGTTTGCCAATTCCATCTTAAACTATGTTTAGATCACCTGTGCATATAAAATGAGCCATTTCTGGCCCCTAATCTCACGTCAAAGATACATAATTAAACATTTTTTCTTGTAGAACATGCCCTTTTAATATTTTTAAAGCAATGTTTGTTACCAACACGTAACTTTAGATGGTTGCTCCCTCGAGGCCGATAATCTGCCACCAACAGAACATATTCAGCGAGTATTTATACATAAAAATCACAACTTAGTGTTGACATATAACAGCACAGTTGTACATTTTTAATTTTTTCCTAGAGGCCTGCACTTAATGTGCCCTCCAATCGGGGTTTTGGTTATCTAATATGGCACCGACACACATTTCTTGGTATAGGGGTGTTGAAAAATTTCATTAATGCTTTTGAGGAGTCTTCAATTCCCCAGTCTATGACTGTATTTTTGTCCAAATAAGGCGACCACAGCATCACACATCAGCGGAAAGTACGTCACACTCAGAACATATTAAAACTTTACGCGATCAGAGTGCAGAGTGACGTCACAGCCACCAGCCAGCCGGAAAGGAACAGTTGCGCGCCTTGGTGCTCGTATGTGGCAGGGAGGACTAGCCCCCACACTACTAGGCGAGCCTCGTCCCACACCTGTCGCGCGGGAGGTGTGCATGAATACATTTTATAAAAGTGACGAAATCTGTGCTTCACCCACTGCTGGACCATCACCAGACACAGCATGATGCAACTATTTATGAGAAACTGTAAGTTTTAGGTGTTTTAAGCAAGTCCCAAGTATATTTTTCTATTGACGAACTTCCAGTTTTATTTACATGCGAACATAACTCCGTACATTATCGGGTTAAACGGGTCGATATGAGAGACAACGACACACACTGTTTTGTAGAAGTTGTCCCATCCTCCCTCCTTGAAGATTACAGCCCAGTGAGATGCCAGGAACCAAAGACGATGTGGCCATCCTCGCAATAGCTTCCTGCAGCCCTTCTCCATCCATCACATCCAGGAAGAGATGACCCCCAGCTGGAGTACCATCCCCGACTCCATCAAGGAGGGCACCACCGGAACAAACAAGTAACTCTTGCGCAAGCTTCTGGTAAAGTCGACATGAAGGCACAGTCTACGAGCACCTTCGCAGCTCTGACGAAAAATTAGGCGTCCCCCTAAGGGATCATCCCAAAATCGGATAAACTGCCCTAAGGGAGGGGAGTCCCTGACTTAATAAAGTTATTTGCAAATACTGGTTTCTAACCAAAATCGAAATACAAGATACGCATTAGAATATATGGAGGAAAATATCTACAATATCAACACTATAACCCTGAGTAAAACACAAACCATCTTACACACTACATGAGCATGAAAGTGGTCAGCATCAGCTTCGAGGGAGCAGCCCTCTCCATATGGACTAAATTACTATAATAAAAAACAAAAAAAAAAACACGAGGATAAAAACATAAAAACCCTTACATATAAAATCTTACACATAAAAACTCTTCCACCTAACCCACAAACATCTTTCAGTGGTAATCTCAAAACTTCCATCAAATCATTGGGTGGTACACAATTTTAACTGTGTCACGTGACACTTAATAACAACACCAACATGAGCAATGTCCTTGAGGATCACGATTTGGGGAGTGAGGAAAGAAAGCACGTGGAATGGTCCCTGGTACCTGGGTGCAAGCTTCGCACTGAACTGGGTGACTTTACTGCTAAGGTAATGTTTCTCCACCATCACGTTATCCCCTACCTGGACTGCAACTGTATCACTAGAATACACCTTCCTAGATGGTAGCTTAGTAAGGCACTGATGAAGACTTTGAGTGGCCTCTGCCCAAACTTCTTCCAATTCCTGTTTGTTAGCTGCATCCCAGCAAAAACTATGCAAACTCCATGCATGAATGAGGAGATTAAATAAGCTTCTTCGTAAGAATACTTCAGAAGGCACCTTACAAGGAACATCACTGATGACATTAAATGCCAAAAATTTGGTATAACACAAGATCCCATTCTTTATTAAATCCAGTCTGGAATGCTATCAAAGCTACCTTTAGGTTGCGATTATACCATTTTACCAGATTAGCTTTGGAGTAGTAAGGGGTGGTCTGCTCCAAATTCACTCCCCAGGCAAAGGCAAGGTTTTTCACTTCAACAGATACAAAATAGGTGGTGTTATCAGTAACTATACTCATAGGTGATACAAACACCCGAAACAAACGTTGAATGAGAATTTTACAGATTTTAGCAGATTTCAAAGATTTCAGGGGAAAACGAAAACAAACGTGCTGAAACTATCTACAGTTGTAAGAATAGATGGAAAACCTGCAGTGGTGCATGGTAAAGGACCAAAAACTTCTAAATACAAACATTCCCATGGAAAGGTAGCAGCCCTGGCACTATATGCACTAATGACCTTTGCATTACATGACTTGGCTTTCTGACAGTCAAGACAATCTCTAACAAGATCTTCAATCTCTTTGCTCATACCAAGCCAAAAACACATCTCTTAAGGTCTTTGGATACACCTGTCCTATGAGTCCTTTCCTTACATCGTATTGTCCGCCCTTACCGGCATCCATATCGGCTTTGATCTGGATTCAATCCCCTGATGATGCTGTAAACTTAAATAGGCATGAGTGAACTCTTGGTGGACCTCTATGTGTTCTCCTTCAGAAACCCCCTATAAACTTGTAGATGATGCTAGCACAGCTTCAACTAGGTTATCCACTAACGTAGTTTGTATGGAACCATCATGAACAGCACTGGATTTAAGCACACATTCTTATGGCACATGAACATTTACACTATCTCTAACAAAATCAGTCTGACTACAAGAATTAACACAAACACTAGGCATTTCAGCCTGCATTACACTTACAGATTCTGGGGACTCTGCACAAAATTAATCCGAGTCAAACATACTGGATAGAGCATCGGATACCCCGTTGTTAACTCCCTCCACATGTTGGATAGTGAAATTAAAACATGTAAGGTGAACCAGCCATCGGGCCAACCGACCAACAGGTATTTTGGTCGACAGAAACCAACTCAGCGCCTGATTATCCGTATGCAGGGTAAACTCAGCACTTTCAAGACAATCCTTATACTTTACCACCCTATAGATGGCAGCAAAGACTTCATTTTCATAAGCAGAATATTTTTGTTCTTCAGGACTTAGAAGTCGACTGGCATGGGCAACTGGCGCTAAACTACCGTCCAACTTTTGGCACAATACCGCCCTTAAGGCCTTCATGCTAGCATCCACCTGCAGGGTGAATCGCTGGTCGAAACACTGCAATTGAAGGGCTGGGAGATTAGCTATCTTCTCTTTAAGAAGGTTAAAGCATGCTTCTGAGCACCCCCCCAATTAAAATTAACCCCTTTCATTTTTAAGGTGTTAAGTGGCTCAGCTATTTCAGTAAAGTCGGGAATAAAACCCCACTAAGCCATGGAACCTACACATACCCTGTAGATTTTTGGGTACAGGAAGTTCACAACTTGGGAGATTTTTTCTGGGTCTAGTAATAAAGTCCCTTCAGATATGACAAAACCAAGGTACCTGATGTAATTTTTAGCCCACGTCACCTTGCCTGGATTTACCGTTAATCCAGCTTCCCTTAAGGTTGAAAGAAAAAGCCTCAAAGGTTTCTAAGTGGTCTTCGAACGTTTCACTGTATATACACACATCATCTATGCATGTAAACAAAAATTCGGTTACTGATACTTTTCCAATACCTGAAAAAGCACGTGAGACATGGCTTGAGGACCACAATTTACCTCCAGTGGAAGTCTTTTCCACTGGTGTTCTCCCCATGGTGTTACGAAGGCCAACACCTCACATGACTCTGGGTGCAGATCACATTGCAGGAAGGCAGAATTCAGGTCAAATATGGAAAAATACAGCGCATTTCCTACATGTTGGAACATGCTTTCAATAGTTGGCAATGCATAAGGGTTCACATTAATCTTTTTGTTGACTTTCCCGTAGTCACAAATTACGCGAATATTCCCTGGCATTTTCTTAGGGAGCAAAAAAGCGGGACTGGAAAAATTACTGTCAGATGACTCAACTACATCTTCCTGCTGCAAGTCCTGAACAATTTTTCTAGAAATTTTAATTTTTGGTGGAGCCACTCGATATGGCACAGATGATACTGGATCCTTATTATTAAGTTCCAATACAATTGGCCGCTTACTATAGTGACCTAACCAGCTCGTGATAACATCGGAGAACTCCTGCTGTAACTGTTTTATTTTATCCTACTGACTACTATCATTAGAATAAACTGATTTTACAGAAATATCGAATTTGTTAAACCTCTTAGATATTACTTCAACCAGTTGATAAGTGCAAAATGCAAACACTAATTCTTTCTGGGCTACATTTAGCAAGGCTTGGGTCTTCCCAATTAAATAGACTCCAAGCATGAGGTCGTGGCTAAGAAGAGACAAAATTGGAAATTTTCCATGAAAAATTGGCAAACATAATTTTGAAAACAGTGGCACCCATAGAATTTGTCACACCCCCATTAGCTATGGAAAACCCCAGTTATTCACCTTGGCGAACCTTACAAGCACCTTAGGCAAATTGTTATGCAAATGTTACCAAAGTCGTGGTTTATTAGCGAACGAGAAGCCCCTCAATCAAGCAAAGCTGCCACTACAATTTGATCAGTAATAGCTACTGGAATGTACAATAATCCATATCGGCACTCGAAAGACATTATGTTTACTGAATGTTCTCCCACAATGTTATTTTTACTCGAGGGACAGCTAGTCCTAATATGTCCCTTCTGTTGGAAGTTAAAACAAACATAGTCCTTAAAATGATCTGATTTGCCTAGATATCATTTCACATCATGGGCCAGACCTCAGTTCCCTTGCTTTCCCTGAAAAGATTGTTTCTGGGAATACTATGAATGTATTTTCACATTAGAGCGACCTAATTCCTCACCAGGGAAGCCATAGGAAAACGGACTGGCGATGAATACATTCTTTTGCAACATGATTATTTTTACCACAAACAAATCAAAACTTTACAGGTTCATGCAAAGCCTTTTCCTTTTCAATAGGCTGGCCTCAGGCAATGCTACAAATTCACTGCACAATCTCTAATGGTTCGCTCGACTTCTGTCACTAGCTTTAACAATACTAACAAAGATGTAGGTTTGTTTACAAAACAAAAATAGTTGCTATACTGCGGGTGAAGTATATTAAAAACAATCGGAGTGAAATATTCTTCCTCGCACGGGTACCCTAGCACATGAACTGTATCTAGGATTTGCTTAAAAATATCCTGCATCTATTGGTCAGGCATCTGCCTTCATTCCAACAGTCGCAAGCGAAAATTGGTAATAGTTATCTCACTCGAAAACTCATTAAGACAAGCTTTTATTAAAAGGAAAATTTCCCAATTCCATTCATGAGCCTGGCCAAACAAAGGTTGTAAATTTTCAGGGGCCCTAAAATGAGCTATGGCATAAAAAATGTGCCGATCAGAAAGCTGTAAAGCAATTACTGAATTTATTTTGGCAAAAAAATCGAATAAGGCCTCCAAAGTTAATTTAGTTAATTTAGACATTTTTGCTGCCAACTCTGGTGGTACATCTTTAAGGAGTTTAAAAACAGTAGCTGGCTCACCAAGCATCACCGCATTACCCACGCCAACCTGCTTGCCTGTGTCCTTTCGCACCAGGGACCACACTTTACAGCGAAGATAATCAATTGACTCTCTCTGCTCAGCCCCAACTCCTGATTCAGTCAACATCTGAAACAATGCTGGCTTTAACAGTCGTTGGCTCCACACTGTAGACATAACACAAATTAGCAAAAGACACAATACAATCCCTAACACTATTTTTGTTTTCACTGAAAACTGCTTGTCGGTTTTTCCTTACTCTGTTTTAGCAAAACATACATTCATGTGTTTTTTCCCCAACAAACAACACTCGAAACACACCGCTTAACAAAAGTATAGTGCACAGCCTCAGACCTTGCTATTCCCTTGAGCCCAAGGTTGCAGCAAGGATGTAACTAACACAAAATCACAGAAAAAAGGTCTGAACAGCAAAATGGCACAAAGTGCCAATAGTATGAAAATCCATTGAGCAAATTAATGGTGATCAAAAAGTGAAAGTTCAAACTAATGCAAAAAATCATGAAGTATGGAAACACCTTTTATTTATTTTCTTATTTTAATTTGTTTTTAGGTTATATTGTTTTTTCAGAAAAAAATACACACTACATATATATTTCTACATGTCAAGAAAACCCAGAACCAGGTTAAATATTCCACGCAATAGTATACTACAAAATGGAGATAAATTAAATACATTATTTTTCTACCAAACTTTTTAAAACTTGAATATTTTCAGGTACATTATAGTCGGTATTTACACACAGCATATTGGTTCTGGCTAACACCATACAAATTTAATAAAAACTGAAATTTAATAATCTGGTATACATTTGACACAAATAGAGAAAAAACTCTGGCTTACAAGCCATACAGAGACCATTCACAAAACTTCTTAAAAATTATGTTTGCCAATTCCATCTTAAACTATGTTTTGATCACCTGTGCATAACCAGAGCAGAAGGCCCTTATTTATAATTCTTAACCCAAGCTAAGTTAACATGCCTGCCTCCAAAATGTTCGTACACAAAACAGATTTTCGAAATTTTCCTCAAGTCCAAGTTAACAAAAGGCTATTGCTCGCAAATATCAAGCCTTAACCTCGAAGGAAAATTAGTGTTTGAAAAACCACAAAGGTTCCTGCACAAGGCGACTGCTAGAAAACATGTTAGCCCTACGTCGCTGTCAGATTCCCTTAGGAAGAAGTACTTGCAATTATTTAATGAATTGTAAAATGAGCCATTTTTGGCCCCTAATCTCATGTCAAAGAGACAAAATGAACATATTTTTCTTGTAGTACATGCCCTTTTAATATTTTTAAAGCAATGTTTGTTACCAACACGTAACTTTAGATGGATGCTCCCTCGAGGCCGATAATCTGCCTCCCAACAGAACATATTCAGCGAGTATTTATACATAAAAATCACAACTTAGTGTTGACATATAACAGCACAGTTGTAAAATTTTAATTTTTTCCTAGAGGCCTGCACTTAATGAGCCCTCCAATCGAGGTTTTGGTTACCTAATATGGCACCGACACACATTTCTTGGTATAGGAATGTTGAAACATTTAATTAATGCTTTTGAGGGGTCTTCAATTCCCCAGTCTATGACTGTATTTTTGTCCAAATAAGGCGACCACTGCATCACACATCAGCGGAAAGTACGTCACACTCAGAACATATTCAAACTTTACGCGATCAGAGTGCAGTGTGACGTCACAGCCGCCAGCCAGCCGGAAAGGAACAGCTGCGCGCCTCGGTGCTCGTATGCGGCAGGCGGGACTAGCCCCACACCTTTCGGACGAGAGGTGAGCGTGACTTCATTTTATATAAGTGACGAAAAATGTGCTTCCACCACTGCTGAACCATTACCAGACACAGCGCAAAACAACCAGGTATGAGGAAAAGTAAGTTTGAGGTGTTTAATAAAGTTCTGGGTATATTTTTCTAACGAAAAACTTCCAGTATTTTTCCGTGCGAACATACTTCCGTGCGTTATCGGGTTAAACAGGTCAGGACGAAAGACAAGGAAACACGTAGTTTTGTAGCAGTTGTTTCAACCCCTTTAAACACTGAGCCAGGGCACGAGCATGATTACCATTACACCTTGCGAAAAGAAATTGCGGAAACCTCCTCCTCCGTTAAGTAAATGAGGTCTAAAATATTAAACAACGCACTCGATATAGGCCAATGTAACACTGGGAGTGGCGCCTTTTCTCGTCGGGGCAGCGGACCAATAAGACGTGGAAATGGGAGTTTCCGGCAGTCGTTAACCGCCTCCTAGAATCAGCCTCCGGCAACATGAACAAGATGATGATTTTCCAATTAGGTTGTTACAGTAGTTGCGTGCGGTAATATATTGTGTGTTATTGTCATTAATTATCATCTTGGTATTCCATTTAAGGTTCCCCCGATAAATATCTAGGTATATATTTATTTTATAATCCTTACGCTCAATAAACCCCAAATTGGACTGTTGTGGTCAATCTAATCATGATTAGAGACCCGAGAAATTCGCGGCTTCATTTCTAGTCTAGTTGGAATTCACACATATGAACGTTCATGTTAATTTTGTAATTGGTCGACGTGTTGTTTGACACCTGCTGGAGATAAATGAGCCAATAACTAACATGCATTAAATTGCGCTCCCCACCGTCGCATTTTACTAACACAACAATAAACCAATAAACTGTTGATATCTGTATGAGAGTATAAAATACTGTGAAGTCTTGCCTACAGGTCACTGAACTCACGAGTTTCTCAGGTCTCGAATCATGACTCATTGTTTAGCTACGCCCATAGCCCCTTTCAGGTATGAATTGACTTAAAAGCTAATACGTATGACAACGCGGCCCCATATAAAATAAAAGTACACGAAAATTGATTTTGTAGGACAGCCATAAAGCTCCTGTCACACTGTCAAATGTTCACCTTCAAGTATGTTTGACAAAATTTGAAGACAAATACGGCCCTCATGTTTTTACTTCCAACACATTTTATCAAATAATTCTGAATGTGCTTTGAAAATGTGCCACGCTGTCAAATTTCTTTTTGCAGGGAGAATCTAATTTGAATTATTATTTCTAAATTATTTTCATAGTGAGCTATTGCTTTTTTTTCCATGAAGTCCATCAAAATAAGATATGCAAGGTATATTGTTATATAGTTGAGCTTCTTCGCTAAATTCAAATTTTATTTATCAGGGATGTTTCCTGCACAATGAAATTTAATGGCTCCCAGTTCCTAATTGTACGTGCAATATTCACTTAAAATACCGTTCATGGCCAAATAGCTTCTACGTAAATTAATTATATTCATAACCTACTTCATTTCCAGAAATGGTTCGTTATTTTAAAGTTTCTTGATGTCAATTTTTGGAGTGCTTGTTTCTGTTTGGCTGAGACCGTCAAAAATCAAAACCATTTTATTATCGTCCCCTTCTTCAAATGTTTGATGGAAACTCAAGACATCCAACTTTCTCAGCCAAATATGGCGACGTTTATGACTTTTGATGACGTCATAACTGTCCAACTCTATTGACCAAACCTATTTGGAAGCAGTTTGACGAAAAAAGTTTGACGGTGTGACATGGGCTTACACTGGTTTGCCAAACTGCACATCATACACCTTACTTTACGATTTTTTGCTAATTTGTATAAAAATATTTAGCTTTCTTTGCAGGGTAGTGCCTACTTCTGTATTGGGCCAATATCTCCGTTTTAGAACCGTGTAAATAGTGCGTTTAGTAATTATCACATGACATCATTTATATCAATTTTTAACAGTAAGAGCACACAGCATCTTACATTTTTGTTCTGTCTTATTTTACCCATTCAATTTTCAAAATTTACACTAAGCACGCGTGCACCAAAGCACATACAATAAAATAAACTAAAATTTACTAATTCAATTGCAAATTGTTAATAAAGCAAAAAATTCAAATGTGATATAAACACAGTTTGTTAAATTAAGGATAGTTATTAAGTTAGTCATTATTTGGAAGAATATGAAATTTAATAAATTTGGTATAACAAATTAAAAAATTAACTTAAACATTTAGTTTTTATTTCAGGTGTTACGAAAGTGCAAACTTATGGTATGAACTGTACCTACGAATGTCTTATAACTAGGGATGATAGAAAATCGCGAACATTTTTTGAGCCAGCATATCTTTGATAACATTATAGCTGGTTTATGCTTTTATTATTGGATAACCAAGGTTTTCATCGGGCAAAGTTCTTTGCAGGCCAATCACAAATGTTTGGCTTTAGTGCCTGACTTTGCTGCGTCCTACACCAAGGGCGTGGCAAGGCAGGTAATTTCATAAACCCTAGTAGCAAAACACAATCAGAACACATGAATGGCAAAAGCCATGCAAAAACAATTTTTCTGTACAGTGTAAAGGTTAGTTAAATGATTGCAACCATCTCTAATAGAAACAAAGAAGCGTGGCCATGTTTATTTTAATTCTAAATATTTATTTCAGTTTTTTATTTTCGTTAACATTTCTTTTACAAATATTGCACATGAAATACTTTCTTGGTTATCTTACATTTCATATTGTAGGGTAACATTATAATTTTCCTTTCCCATATATAACAAATTTATATTTAAAAAACATTTACATAAAACCCAGGTTGCCCAAAATATAGATAAAATGCAACCAAATTCAGGTACCAATACTTTCGCTGATTTTCAGCTAATACTTATACAGGTTATATTTACTGGCCATATTAATCGGTTAATACAGAAAGGCCATCACAAAATATATTGAGCAGGTGACCCCGATTTACCATGGTTACAAATAGCTGCTATATTTCTGTTGCACCTACATTTACCATTGGCATTATTACATCATGTTTAATTCCTACACTAGGAAATACCACATTTTGGTAACACATTACTGGTCATCAAACAATAACTAAGTTTTAATTTACTCGCAATCCCAAGTGGATGGAAGCAACTGCTAAGCAACGCCAGCCTTAACTCCGCGAGTAAATTGGAATTATGGAATAAGCCCCAAACTTCGTAGAGTTTCTCTTAAAAAAGTCATAAAATCAAGGAGTTCGCATAGCTCCACTTTAAGGTTGAGACCATAATCGACGATTATTGGAAAGTGTTTACAAATGTTCACCATAGTTTACAATAGTTTACAGATGTTGAAAGATGTTTACGAGTGGTCGCAAAAGTTTACCCATGGTTCCTAGTGGTTACCATCACTTTGCATCTCGGTGACTAAAGCTTGGTTACAAAAGTAACCATACTGGATTTTGGCTAAAAGGCCAACATTTCCAAAATTGTAAAAAACTTTAAAATTATTTTACTGTCATTATGGCCCCTAACTAACGCCCGAGTGACGTAAATGACCTGTTCGCTTTAGGAGCCTACATTAATGATTCAAAATAAAGTAATACTTATCTTATGTGAGAAGCTTGCCCCCTCGAGGTCTTTGAACTGACCCAGAGAGCAGCGCGTGCCGGCATTAAATACACAGTGCTGCCCACTTGCGCTACCGATCAATTTAATTCTCCCATAAAAAACCGGTTTTTCTGAGAAATCGAGGGGTGTTCAATTACTGCTTGGAGGGTAGAAGCAATGCGCAGACAATTGCTGTTGATTTTACCAATTATTACCATTTATGGTGATCGACGCAGCGAACACCAATTCCCCTTAGGGAGTTTGACACAATGAATTTTTAAAACACCCAATAAGAATATAGTGCGCTATCCACTTTCGTCCTCTCGACCAAGATGCCGGAAGTAACGTAATGTAAACGTCACGTTTTTGTCGGTGCACACTCCTTCGCCAGGCCTCGATGTTGCTGCACGTGGAAATTAGGCACGGACATATTCAGTTATTTTCTGGTATCTCAAATATTTTTAAAGAGTTTAGTAGTGGCGTGAAGCTATCACTAACATCACAGTTCTATGTCATTAGTGTTTTCTACTACGTCGAAAAGTTTTAAACCTCAAAAAACGTGTGTGAAAGTTCGTGCGTACTGGGTAGTAAGCTGCACAATTCAACAGGTCACCAGGCAGACACAATAAGTACCTATTTTCCAAGGGAAATGGCGGCGTAGTCTGACTCACTAATTAGTTTTAAGAGTGTTTTTACTTATTGACAAGGTGTAAATTATTCACAAACATGTAGTGACGGGATTTCCGTCACAAGAGTATCAGAATTCTCATTGGCCGAGATAAATGAGATAGTTTCATACATTGATGAGGGCCAATAAGAAAATAAAACTGTCAGAAATATGTAGGGTTCGTTAAACCCTAGCAAACTGTCAATTTTTTCCCGCGACAAACAATTATCTCTACTTATAGCTAGAGACCCGAGAATTTCGCGGGTTCATTTATAGACAAGTTGGAATTGGCATATTCGTACGTTCATGTTAATTTTGTAATTGGTCTACATGTTGTTTGACACCTCCTGGAGATAAATGAGCCAATAACAAACATGCAATGAATTGTGCGCATAACCACCGCCTTTTACTACCACAACAATAATCCAATAAACTGTTGATACTTGTATGAGAGAATATGAGACTGTGAAGTCTAGCCTGCAGGCCATTGAACTCGCGAATTTCTCAGGCCTCTACTAATGACAATTTATACTTTGTATCCTATAAAAAGGGTTTCAGCAGAAACGTAACACAAACATCAACAACTTACAAAACAGTTTGAGTGTATATGGCAACCAATGTCATTGCCGAGAGAAAGACGCTGTCTATACTGGAGTTTGAGTGTATATGGCAACCAATGTCATTGCCGAGAGAAAGACGCTGTCTATACTGGAGTTTGAGTGTATATGGCAACCAATGTCATTGTCGAGAGAAAGACGCTGTCTATACTGGAGTTTGAGTGTATATGGCAACCAATGTCATTGCCGAGAGAAAGACGCTGTCTATACTGGAGTTTGAGTGTATATGGCAACCAATGTCATTGTTGAGAGAAAGACGCTGTCTATACTGGAGTTTGAGTGCATATGGCAACCAATGTCATTGCCGAGAGAAAGGCGCTGTCTATACTGGAGTTTGAGTGTATACGGCAACCAATGTCATTGCCGAGAGAAAGACGCTGTCTATACTGGAGTTTGCTTCTGGGGTTGCATAGAGGCGACCATGCTTTTACATAATTTGCAACATGTCAGACGTTAACGAGTATACTCTGGATAATATATTTAATAATGATACCTAGGGGCACCTGTTTTTCGCGAAAAGATTTCAGGACAAGTTGCGTTCCAAAACACTTTCGTTCCGAGCCACTTTCGTAATTGGACCATTTGAATAGTTATGCATCTGATCTGTCTGCCCACGAATCACGCACAGTAAGTATCGGAGAAACTAAATTCCGATTTGTTCGCTCACGCAGCAGTCTGTTTTCACACGACGACAAGCTGCCAATAGCCAAAGGATGACTGCAAGCATGCACATAAGATATTGAAGTTAACCCTCCGCGTGAAGATTTTAGCGAAAAACAGGTGGTCCTAATTATATCTCTTGGTAGAGTTACAGAGTAAATAAGACTACAGAGGGGAAAAAGCCGCCTATTCCTCGAACTCCAGCCGCACACCCCCCAAAATGGCGTCACTAGCCAGTCACATGTTAGCCAATCAGCACCTTGTAATTTACTTTCTAATCAGTAGTCCAGCCAATAAGGTACATTTCTCAGTGCGCGATTACCAATTAGGCACAAGGCTTGTTCTCAGACCATCTCACAACCAATCACTTCCCAGTACCGCATATACTCGAGCCAGCGTCGTTTCTCCATTGGCTGCTGCATAGATGTGAAGTCACCTCCTTTCTGACTGGACTGCACGTTATTGTACTACATAAGTGTGATGCGTTCATTTACTGGAGCATAGTAACTCAGGGCGCGAAAAATAAAATGTGTCCCAATGACAAACTTACTGAAAAGGTAGATGCGTTTGAAGTTAAACTGTCCCCAAAAAATAACGCGAATTTCGCAGGTCTCTTCGAATCAGAGAAAGGGTGCGGCCTTTTCAGAGAAACCGCGAAGCCATTTAGTTTCCGTGTGATTATTATTTACTCTGTGGTAGAGTGATGTTCATCTTGGTGTAAAATGAATACGGTAACGCCAGCGTAGGGGGTATTATGGGCCCCTCCCCCTTCCCCCCCTTCTCAAGGGAAGTTATCTCGGCGCTACCTCGCCCCGCTCCTAGTGCAGAGGAATTATAGACCGAGGGGTTCACTGAGAAAAAGGTTTTGTTGAATAAAACAAGATTATTTGTTTGTATGGGGACAGCGAAATATTTTGTTGCTGAGACTAAATAATTTTCTTGTTTTCATTTGGTTGCCACAAACTGTAATATTTGGTTTCCGCAACTAAAGATTTGTTTGGCTACACTTACATTACACAGTTTTGGCCGATATAAAAACATTTTCCGAGTTCGACCAAGTTTCGAACCTAGATCACCTGTGTCCGAGCGCTACGACTTGGTAATCTTAGCTAATGAGGCAGCTGATGTCGCTGGAAAGCTTCTAAAGAGATAGGCCCTATACTGAAAAAATTGGGCAAAGTCTGTAAAAAAATATTTCAAGTTTTACAGCTCTACTTGTCAGTTTCTAATTGCATCATTTTATTAATACATTTATAAGATTGGTAAGCATCAATAGATGCACTAACATACACGGTTACTATCCTAATTGTCACATAAATTTCAAACACACTCTCGAGTTGTATTTTTGTACGAAGGCAGTCAAATGAGTGGCCTAACACACACACACACACACACACACACACACACACACACACACACATATATATATATATATATATATATATAGTTGATTCACAAAATATCTACTTGACAGTGTATTTTATTTGCCCCAACCCAGACATATT
Organism: Dryococelus australis; assembly: GCA_029891345.1. NCBI lineage: Eukaryota > Metazoa > Arthropoda > Insecta > Phasmatodea > Phasmatidae > Dryococelus > Dryococelus australis. Next base: position 13,264,943 of record CM056994.1, on the reverse strand, counting down.
TTGTTAGACGAAAAAAAGTAATTTAGTTGCTTTTCAAATTATGTTTGCTGAACAATATATATTTTTTAGGGCAACTAAATATATATTTGGCCCTATACAAACAAACATTTTGTTTGAATCTTTCCCAGTGTGTGTGTAGTGGCCTGACGGAGGGAGGAGATTCAACCCTCCTTTTTGTGAGCTTGTTCCTGCTCCCCTACACCGCGTTATGAAAACATCTCCCCTCCGTGTTGCCCCCAGCGCTTCCTGCAACAGTGTTGTTAATTTGTAACTGCGTTTACATTACATTTAAGCGCCCCGTCCGCACAGAGCTGTTCTGCTCGCCTGGAGCTCTCAATCATGGCTGCGATGAGGGTAAAGCAGGCATCGCGCATGTCTCTTCGACTCCGTGCGAACTGCACTGAACTGTGGAGCAGCGAGTAACTCCAAGCTCCCGACTCAATTGGTTACACCCCTGAAAAATGAGCGAGATCGATGAACACGAGGCTTCACTTCACAGTCTTATACTGCAAAAAATAATGGGAAAATTACCTGAGTTGCATACTTGTGGGGGAAACACAGTTCTCCTAACAGGTAAAGCAAAGTTACCGCACTCTGGAGTAAAATTCACGTTCATGGATGGGGAAATTACTTTAAGACAACTGCATCTCTTTACCATTCTCAACAGCTTATACTCACTGATACTGTCACGCTGTCGTCGGGGTGTAATGGGTAGCGCATAGATGACCATGGTTCGTGCCAACCCACCAGAAAATCTCAAGGATTTTAGTGTTGATGTTTTGGTTACTATTCGTTAGAGGATATAGATAATAAAATAATTAACAGTACTAATACTGCGGGGTAATTTTAAATATGATTTTATTATACATTATAGCTAATTTTCTCTTACTTGTATGGGATTTTCCACCCACTTTTGTCGGGTACTTTTCCCGTACAGTTAACGAATAGTACTTTACTTGTTATGTAAATTCAGTGTACATATAAGATGTAATTTTACCTTAATTTCCTTACATGTAAGGGAATTACACCAAATTTCTTTTTACATTACATAAACTCATCAAGATATCAAATGTTCATTGGTTGCTTGTTGGAGCAGAACAAGGCGGCGATTCCGTGATTGGGCCAACAATTTAGTGCATGTTTGTTATTGGCTCGTATGTCCCCAGGAGGTGTCAAACGCTGCGTCGACCAATTGCAAAAGAGTCAAGAAGGTGCACGTTTGTGAATTCCAACTTGCCTCGAAATGAATCCGCGAATTTTTCAGGTATCTACTAATGGAACGTTAAGAAAGTGTAGGCACAAATTACTTAACAACACCGAAGTAGAAAATGTGTCTTAGAGCCCGAGATCCTCCCGCACACGCCCCCAAACTGGCGTCACTCACCCGAACCCCGTGAGCCAATCAGCACCCGGTAGCCAACATGCACGCCGGTAGCACATCGAGTACGGAATATTCTACAGTGAGCAGTACTCAATCAAACTGAAAGCTATCTCCAGATCATCACTCAGCCAATCAGAGAGCGGGTACGCCTGAATCAAAGGAACAGCCACGCCATGCCGTTTCTGTGTACGAAATTACTAGACCCTTGGAAAAATCCGCGGGATCATTTCAGGACGAGATGGAATTCACAAAATTTTACCTTCATATTATTTTTGCAATTTGTCGAAGCGTGGTTTGGTACCGCGTGGTATAAATGAGCCAGTAACAACATGCAATAGGTTGTAGGCTCAATCACCGTCTTGTACTTACACAACAAGCAACCAATGAAAACGTTCTATCTGCTTAACTATATATGAGACTGTGAAGTCTAGCCTATAGTTTCATGAACTCGCGAATTTTTCAGGTCTGTGTAACTACCCTGTGGCCTTTGTCCGACAGGTTATCACGTGCTACGAAATGTTTCCTATTGGTAGCGCTGCCGCCAGACAAGTGATTTGCCATGCGCTGGTTGGCAGAGTGAAGCGGAGATATTTGTAAGGCTCTTGACATAGAGGTCTTGAGAGCCGACATGGGCGAAGCGAGGTGAGTATGGAGCAACGCCGGAATGCAAGGACTAGGGAAACCGGATATCCCCGAGAAAACCAACCGACCAGCCGCATCGTCCGGCACGTATTCCCACATGCGGATATCCGGGAGCGTCCTCGCCAAGAATCGTACCCGGTTCGCGCAGGCGGGAGGCGAATAGTCTAAACACCAAACCAACGCGGCCCCCCTGCGTTATAAAGAGCTGCATCACTTCTGAATGCTTAGTATTCTGTAACCTCACTGTGCAACAAGGAGAATATTGTGGTTCTCAAGAGTGTGCAGAAGGGGTATAAGTTTATTTTTTTTTGTTGTGGATGAAACGAGCCCTCTCCTAGAACGTTGCCAGTCCTGTGTTTCCATACAAATGGCCGACGATCGTACCAGCATGAATTTAAATTGGTTCGTCTATGAAACGCCGAAGAAGTAGTTGGCTTTATTTCAAAATTCCACGCTGCCCTTTAAGACGAGCAAGTCCTGCACCCAGCAGGTTTTACAAGATTACTTAGCGGTGCTTCTTCCTGCACAAAGGATTTCATCTAAAGAAAAAAAAAAAAAAAAAGAAGAACGATTAATAATACAGTTAAATTACGGGAAACGGGGCTGCGCTGTTATAGGCTGTTCACGTTAAAATGAGCACTTTTATAAACCCTGCTTAAGATCTACTTGTATACACGTTATGTATTCCTCCGCCTTATGTAAAATTAACACTGCCGTGGGCCTCATCACTTTATTCACGCGCCGATCAAATGAAACTGTGAAATTATTAAGAAAGTAAATACTTTACAAATCTGCTAATTTTTACACTCCAATGCAATAGAAAAAAAGCAAAAGAATTAATTTTAAGTTAGCACAATTGGTTACCCAACACTTTTTATTCAACGTTACGATATGTAACAACTTTCCATCCATCGTTACTAACTTTACTGGACGAATGTCACTCAGTGAGGCCATTAAAATATATGCATGCAGATACAGGGGCAGTTTTTTCTAAGGTTCATTTTTAAAGTGCTCAATTTATCGTGAATAGCCTTAACGAACGAAACTTCAAGGCCCTACAATCTCTTCTAGTGAATATAGTGACGTCATGGCTAGGAGGAAAATATATGTGGTCAATATCGCTGGGAGCTTGGTTAGTTAGGGGCTACAGTGCTGAGCGATTAGACTGCTCGCATCCCACAGAATCTCTTCACTCACTCAGATTGGTTGGTTTAGGCACGTGGTTTGTCGTATTCTAATTAAAACTCTGTTATTGGGTAACACTAACGTGTTGAAGATGTATGTTCATCTGTTTCCTGGAAATTTCTCTGATTTCGTGAAGTGCACGTAAAGAAATTCCCTGATAACGATACGAGAGTAAATGTCTGGTTGAATGATATTTCTCGAGAGAAGTGTCCACAAAGTTTATCTATAAAATTAAAAAGACTTTCAGTAGAAAAAGTAAAATACAAGTAACTTAATTAATATTGCAGTAAGTTGACGTGGTGGAAATTGGTAAAACTAGAAGCTATAGCTTATCATGTTAACTTGGTGGAAGTGGGATCAATTATTACCGGTTTGGGCGCCAGTGCAGAGCACGAGATTCAGGGGCTGTGAAGGCCGACGGCCTACGTACCTCCCCTTGGTGTCATTCATGTAGTAGCACTCATGTTGCGAAGAGAATTGAAGCCTTGAAGAGAGCTATATCCTGCTAGGCCTTGGCTAGTAAGGGCTGGTTTCCTCCCTTAGGCCTTGGCTAGTAAGGGCTGTTGTCCTCCCTTAGGCCTTGGCTAGTAAGGGCTGGTGTCCTCCCTTAGGCCTTGGCTAGTAAGGGCTGTTGTCCTCCCTTAGGCCTTGGCTAGTAAGGGCTGTTGTCCTCCCTTAGGCCTTGGCTAGTAAGGGCTGTTGTCGTCCCTTATACGCCACTAAGAAATCGTCGTGGGTTGTTTCAGCCACTCAACGCCGTAAACACTCGTAGTAATGAATTGAAGGTTAAAATAGCCACGTGGTCACATGGTCAGACCGACCAATAAATAACACGCACGCATATCTACTCAATGACGTGATGTTTTATTCATTTATCCTCGTATGAGGCACAAAAGTTTATGCAATCTCCACTCTAGCTCGGAGATCTCTAATACAGAAGAAAAAGGCGTGAAGCCGACAAAGAAATTACATGGCGATATTAACCCTTTCAGGTCGACTTTAATTTACAGTCTCCGGTGTTGCAAACGAGCAATTATATGACGCATGCTGTACTCACGCCGATACAAAACTTGCTCCGCTGCCACAACCAATGAGCTGTAAGCTTTGTGTTCGGCTATAGTAACATGAACCAATCACAACCTGGATTAAGACACACGGTTTATGAATCTGTACATCATTTGCCATTGATCCTTGTAGAGTACAACACCGGTCCAAAATAGTATTCATATGCGTTATGTACACCATTGTGTGCACTGGGTATGAGTGTGTGAAGGTCCAGCCGTGTAGCAAACAGATTGAGCTGTGGGGCGGTGCACGCTCCGGAGGGACAAAAGTAAGTGAAATGTTCCGACTAAATAAAATTAATGCTATTGCAATTACATGATGAGTTCAAAGTTGTAGCCCCCGGGGAGCGGGCCTCACGCACGACCTACCTGACGAGATGCGGTGACGTCACTGACTAACATGGCCGCGGGGTTGGTGCCTCGGGACTACTTCCCGCGTGACAGCAAAAGTCCCGTTATTCGGGTTAACTCATTTAAATGAAAATGGATGAAGATGAAATGGTACACAGACGATAAAAATTATAATATACAAACACGTTAATTGGCTTATAAATATGTTCATGAGAAATAAAGTCAATTGGAAAACTGTCTAATACGTTTTGTTTATAACTGTGGACAGAAGTCCTTGGCCGTGCGGTAGGCACGTGGCCTCCGCCACTTGTCTCTGCTAGTCAGTCTTTGGTTATGTTATCTATGTCAGTCTGTGTGAGGTCATCTCTGAAGAACTTCAAAATAATTACAAAAAACGGGAGAAAAAATAAATAATCAAATAAAATACAAAAATCCTTTTAAAATGCTTATATGAATAATATACGACGTTCCTTAGTGATCTTGTGCACTTTAGTGCCTTCAGAAACAAACAATTACACTTTAAAACAATACACTATAACTAGGGCCAGCAGCTTTTCGCGAAAAGATTCAGGCGAAGCCTAGACTTCAATGTCCTATGGCATACGTGCAGTTTTCATTTGGTTATTGGCCACGTGTCTTTGCCGGGAGACAGTCCTTACCTGACTGGGTCAATCAGAATAAGGTAACTCCAACACTGTGTGTCCGTGATTTTCTGGCAGGCACCTACAACACTTGACAGTTAAACTCAGCCAATCGGGAAAGTGAATCTGAGCTCTAGTGTTTTGGAGTACAAGTTGTCCTGAAATCTTTTCGCAAAAAACAGGTGGCCCTAACCATAACTTTCACAAGACAAATACTGGGCGGTGAAGGAATTGGCCTGACTAAGATAATTTGTATCTGTCTACCTCCCTGAAAACTAGTAATGTAATCCAACCCTGCGTAGCAAAGCTAAGCGGCTCCTTTGAAACTGAAGCCTGTGAGAAACCCTATCATTGTGATTGCATGGCGCGCGCGCAACGAAAATGGAATTTTTTTTAAACGTCGGAATAAAGATAACACATCAGGCAACAGTGCACGCAGGAACAAGGACAGAGTTAACAGAATCCATGTATTGGAAAAAGAGAGCGAATGTCCATACACCGTACACTGAAATCTAAGTGCTAGACTCTCTATAGCACGAGTAATAGTAAGGGATAGTTTTTTTTTCGGCCAACACCAAAGCATAATTGTTTCATGATCCTAAAATTGAGGCTTCATATTTAAATAAAACCGATGTTGATGATATTAAACGAATCTTTCGAAAGCTTTCGCACTTCTTTATTAGTTAGTTTATACGAATAATTCTAAACAACATATATTTTACTAAATACACTACACAGCGAGCTTCACTCTTAAACGGTTATATTTACAATACCTCCCCATTAGTTATTATTATCACAACCATTTGATATTATATTCAGCGAGTTTATTGAGTAATGCCCAATTTAGTTTCCCGCATTTGTAGACAGCAATATGTCGCGTAGAGATTGTGTTGCTAGAGGCACCTGTTTGTCGCGAAATGATTTCAGAAAAAGTTGTCTTAAAGTGCACTTTAGTTCAGAACCACTTCTGTGATTGTGATAATTTCAATTGCTACGCATCTGCCCGCGAATCGCAGATAGTCGGTATCGGAGAAACTTAATTCTGATTGGTTGACACGTGTAGCAGTCAGTGTTCACACAAAGGCACGCAGCCAGTAGACGAAGGATGACTGCAAATGTGCACAGAGGATGTTGAAGTCTAGCCCCTGCACAAATCTTTTCACGAAAACAGGTGGAGCTAATACTGTATTGCCAGAGACCTGCAAAACTCGTGTTATTTCTTGGCCTCAAGCTAAACTTCACAGTGCTGTATATACTTGAGCCGGTGTCGTTTCTCCATTGGCTGCTGCAGAGATGTGAGGTCACTTCCTTTCGGACTGGACTGCACGTAATTGGACCGCGTGTTCATTTATTGGCGCATATTACTCAGGGCGTGTCAAATAAAATATCGCCCAATGACAAACTTATAGCAAAGGTACACGTGTTTGAAGTTTAAAGTAACCCCAAATAATAACTAGTGACCTGAGAAATTCGCGAGCTCAATGACGTGTAAGCTAGTCTCCACAATCCTTTGTACAATCGAGGCTCAGATGTTTGTTCACTGGCTGCTGTCCCACTGTTACCCCACAATTGGCAGCATGTGATTCGCTACTTGTTTCCTTGCAAGTCTGCTATTGGCTCAAAGTCAAACCGGGCGTGTCTAATAAACTTTGAACTAACTACAAAGGTGCGTACAGTGTACACACTGTAAAAAAAATCTGGTAAACTTCTTAAATTGCAATGGAAATTTTTAACATATACATTGTATGATAATAATACCACACATCAAACTGCAGATATAGGAATGTTTAGCATTGCTACTATACAAAGTTTGTAACGTCCCTATGCATTTTACTGTTTCCTAAGTGAATGTAAGAAGGCTACAATGAATGTATAGGGAGAAAAATTACCATTCCCGCTTTCTCACTAGGCTTATAAACTGGTATGGTAAATTTTTGAACAATTTCTTAGAGTGCACTTGTTATAAATCTATATCTTGTCCTAAAATGAATTCGCGAATTTTTCCTATCCTTACCAAAAGCAAATGATAACTGCTACAAGGTGAACAGGGAATCGAAATTTAGCCTGCCCAGAAATATTTTTGCGAAAATCGGGTGTCCCTAGCTATAAATTACATTGAATATGTCTACATCGACCGACTGGCGTTCTACGTAGGTCCGGAAGTTGCAGACTCTGTTCGGGACGAACAGACTTAAGGAGGCGGCAGTGTTAAGTGTCGCAGGTCTTCACCACTCCCGTTGCCACGTCCCGCTCATACGGTCCTTTCATCGGGGAGAGGATGCGTGTAAAACCAAAAGGAACACCGGTTCAAAACTCCCAATGAAGGCCATACGAAAAGAAGAAACGCGCGGCTCAGGTTGCGACAAGAGCGCATACTTACCACACAAACAATAATGAAACCAGAAGGCCGAACCTTGACATATCCAGCATCCAAATTAATTGGCTCAAAAAATTGTCGCTCCAGTATGGGCATAGGTGCATAACAATCTGTTTAAAAAAATCATAAGTTTTCATAACCTCCTATGGAGCAATAAGTATACTCAAAATAAAAGGTTTACCACAAGAGGCAAAGTGAACACTAATCAGATTCGAAATGTGTCTTTATTTAATTTTTCTCAATATTTTTCTTTTCAATAAAATTCTTTAAACAATAACAATAACTTATAAGTAAAAAAACATCTAACATGACAGACATAACAAAAGCAGAGCATCCCTGATTAATATCATTTAAGGTGAGTCAAACTGTAGCATACTGTCATTTTATATTTTGTTATTTACTTATTTGATGTGACACTGGATAAAAGAAAACAAAATACTGTAGTGGGGATCACCATCTTAACGAGCAATCGTTTTTATCTTAATATTTGTTCAATTTAGGTTTTCAAAATTGCAGTTTGCCCTAATTGACTTTGGGGGCCAAGGCGACGAATGCATGTTGCCACAAAATTTCATAATTTCACACAAATCAGGTCACAAAGGGTATTACAAAATTTTGTTCATTTAAGGTCGACACATGCTTGCGACAAACTAAAGTTCGTGCATCGAAAACTACATGGCTTGCATGCAAAGCCACATGCTTCAAAAACAACAAAATTGCATGGCCTGAAGAAGAGGCGAGAAAATCACAGCCGGGTGATGTGAGAAGTTAGAAGCATAGATCCGTAAATCAGGTGGGGAAGTCGACAGCTATAGGTGGGGAAGCCGACAGCTATAGGTGGGGAAGCCGACAGCTATACCCACTCCAGGACCAGAGTAGTCAAGCTCGCCATCACAGGATCAGGAATCCAGGCTAAAGCTGGTTCAACCACGAAACGCTACAAATAAACAAATACAACAACAAAGGGCCGAAACACAAATATAAAAACACGAAGGGGATGTTAAGCAAACATCGTAACTTACTAGCAGCGGTGAGATTTAAAATCTTACATGAAGTTACGGGAAAACAACACAGGAGGAACTTAAAAAAGATCACACCATGTTGTTGCTAAAGACAGTGTGGACGTAAATCCTTTTCACGAAGTCGTAGCAAAGCATGTATAGACGTTCGAGTGTTTCAATCGATACATACAGTTTGACGATTACAGTCCAAATACTCTAAAAATACGTTTGAGAAATATCTGGGTAAACGAAATTAGAAAACAACTTACTGATGCTTAGCATTGAACAAAAATTTTTATACGAAACTTCATATAATTTTGAATGTAGGTCTAAACTTCAAATAATATCTTAAAAGTTTGATACATGTGTTAATGAACAAATTGGTCCTAATAAAACCATTCGAACACTTCAATGCGGTTGGTTGAACATAAAAAAACGTAAATAACTAAGGACAACAATTTAGCTAAATATGTTAAAAGGTTATACAAATAATAGTCATAATTAGTTCATCTTACTGTTCAATTACAAGAAAGCTAAAATTTATTTGCTGCGAACAGAGATTAAAACAAAAAAAAAAAAAAACACAATAAATTAACTTGACAGAACGTGCACCATATCCAAAAGAAAACGAAAGACTGAAATTACATTTTTACACAAAAACACATACATAAAATGGAAATTAATACGGTAACAGAAACTGACATAAATATAAATATGTTTTAAATTATCCAACAAAATTAGCCAAAATTCATTAAAATCTGGAACCAAAAGGGTTTTGCCGATAATATTATTACTAGCAGGGTACACTTACAACAAAACACATCCCAAACAGAGGTGGTGCCGCGAGAGTGGCACACATCTCCAGCCACAAATGGGACCATGGGTCCCAAACCTCACAGAACAAACACAACACACAGAAACACTAAATCATATATCCAGTAAGGTGTAACACTACCAGGGACAAAAAAAAGCTAACCGTCCGGGGAGGCAGAAACAGAAGGCAAAGGAATCATCACACAGCCTTCAGGCACAACCTCTGGTTGCGAAGAAGGCGAGGGCTTAGCGGTAATGCAGAATTTTGGATTTCAACTGAAAGAACACAAGGATCAAAGAACAGACTACTTTAATGCAAGATACGATTATGGGGATGCAATTTTGATTGATCTGAGGGGGGGGGGGATAGGGACAGAGGAGATGCAGGACATCTAGGATATCTGTGCCTTGAGGATGGGAAGCAAACAGAGAGATTAACTCTTTGATAAGGGAGTTATTCATTGTGAGGTTAGGGAAGGAATGGTTATTTACTGGATACCAATGAGCAATAAGTTTTGGAACATAGATAACAGGCAGGGATAGGTTGTAATGAAGGGCGGCGTTAACAGAGCCAAAAGTCTTAAAAAAAAAGGGACTGATGAGATCGCAATGTGAGGCATTATTGATTAGTCCAGAGCCAGACAAGGCTAGGGTGAAAGAAGAAAAGGTTTCAGAGGTAGATATGCATAACAATTTAATATCAATGGTAGAGTTAGTGGTAAAAATCGAACGGGATTTGGTTTTACGCAAGAATGGGAGGTGTAGGTTTATATCAGATCTATCACAAACATAAAATTAAGGTTTTGCTGAGAAAGGGTTAAACTCACAGTTGCTCACATGGGAATCAACGAAAGGAAAGGTTGCAGGACAAAGAGTGATTCCATGGGATTGACAATCGGAGAGGGAATGGTGTTCCACAGTTGCAAAATGTTTGCGATCCAGACTGACAATGAGGTATTCATGTGTGTTGAAAAGCAAATACTTATTCAACTTGGGAAACAAAAGGGGAACAGGGATCACATGATATCTTTCGAACAAACTATCCTTATTTGCTAAAGGGATGTTTATCACAGCATTGAGAGAAGAGTTGTACACAACTGCTTATACGATACTTAAGCCATAAAACGTATACAAATTACCATGGGTACCTGAAAACATATTGCTTCGACCGGAAAGTAGTCAGAAACAAACAGGACTGCACACTCGCAAGGCGTATACACGAACTAAAATGAGAAATCTAAATACAAGAGAATTACCCAAAGTATCATAATCAATCCAAAGTTCAATTTTCTATTAAATTTATAATCTGTTCACATACCACCCAAAGGAGTAAAACAAAAATTGTACACATGAAGTGTAGGAGACCCAAAAACAAAAAAAAAAAACACCAAAGTCAATTAACTCCCATGGCAAGTTTAAAACCTAATCCAAAACCCAAAACTAAGATGATAAATTACATAAAACTCTCTTAATTGGAAATCCTGAACAATCACAAAAAAATATTCAAACAAGGTAAATTAATATGCAAAGAAACTTGATTTAATATCCAATAATAACTTAAATCTAGCACCTAGGATTTTTATTCAACATTTATATAGTGTGTACATGTAGATGGCCCTAAACAGCTTCCAACATGTGGGTGATCAGGCCATGGTCAAACCAATTTAGAGTCAACAAAAATTTTCAAATGGCTGGGTCAGAGCCCCGAATATTTGGTTGGCTGGCCAGCCAGGTATACACGAAACCATGACCAAACTTGCAGCTAGGATCGGCTATTCTTAAGCATGCAGAAACTCTCTAAACTTATGAAGAAGCGGGAGAATGGACCTTCTTCAGATGCGAAACATGCGCCCTAGTTATGTAACTTCCAGGGTCAGCCAAACTTGCAGTGATGAGCGCCAAGAAACATTGGATCTGGTAAGGGCCAGACCAGCAATAGGAAAGTTTTGCCATCTTCTTGTCTACTGCTCGACTGACAGGGTGAGTTTTACACAAAACTAAATCACCAACGCGAAATGGGTTGTCAATTAGGTTTTTTGCTATACTTAATAAGACTCTTGAAGTGAGCTCGTTTAAGATTCCTCAGTACAGCAGCCCAAACTTCACTAATATCCTTGGGGTCAACAGGTAATAAGATGTTTAAATGCCAGAGATTAGACAAAGGATTATTAGGTAGGTATGTAAAGGCCAAATTCAAATTAAAGGGACTGGTTTTGTGGGAGTCATGTGTAGCAAAATTAAAAGCCATCTGTAGCAATGCGAGATTCTTATCCCAATTTAAATATTCTTTCGCATGGAAGGCTATGATGGCCTAATGAAGGTTTCGGTTGAAATGCTCTGCATGCGAAGGTGGAGGATTATGCGGAAATAAGGTGATATGGAGAATGCCATAAGAGAAACACACATCACGAAAAATTCTAGAAGTGAACTAAGAACCATTGTCCGAAACAACAGAACTCCAAAACTCTGTAATATCTAAGACTGCAAGAATCGGACAGTACAGGCAGCATCAGCTTTTCTCATGGGGATCAGACATACAAATTTGGAAAAGGCATCAACACAAACAAGTAACATATTGTTGCCAAACTTGCTTCTGGGGAAGGAGCCAACAAAATCAATGAAAAGTTTCTACGTAGGTTTTTCCGCAATGTCTGAAGAAAGAAGACCAAGGTGTGTGTTTTGGGCAGACTTACTCACAACACACAATTTCACACAATCAGCAATTTCAGAATTGATGCCCTTCCAAATAAAATGTTTCTGAATAGCCTGAATGGTTTTGTGTGTCCCTAAGTGGGCGCCTAGGTGTGATGAATGAAAATATTCGAAAATCATAGGTCTTAGGTGAGTAGGTAACACAACAAGTTTCATGTGGTCACGAGACTTACAGCACAAGAGATTTTTAGACAGAATATAAGGCTTTACTTCATCTGCAGATTTCAATTTGGTTACGATCCCTTTCTAATGGGGATCCTTTACCTGATGCTCCTGCATATCCGTAAATGCTAAAGGAAAATCAGCCAAAAGGTTACAGTTTGGAAGAACACTAGTATCACCATTGTCTTTAGAAAAATCGAACATGCAGGGGAGAGTGTCAGCAACCACATTTTGAGATCCCCTAATGTGCTGAACTCGAAATTTCATTGAATAAATCTTAATCACCCAACTACCAATTTTACCAAGTTAACATGGATGGGTCAAAAGCCACAACAATGCTTGGTTATCCGTTTCCAGTAGAAATTCCCCATGCTCAAGATATTGTCTGAACTTATCGATGCCAAAACACTGACAAGCATTTAAACTCATAAATAGAAGCTTTTCGCTCTTGAGATGTAAAAGTGCGGAATGCAAAGGAAATGGGTTGCCTAACCCAATAAAATTCCTACCAAAGGACCGCTCCGACAGCCAAACTGGAGGTGTCTGTTTGAAGAATAAATTCTCTATAAAAGTCTGGCATCCAGAGAACTGGGGAAGTCATAATATGGTTTTTGAGAATGTCGAAACCCTTATCTTGTTCTTCCTCCCACACGAATGGGACTGATTTCTTACGCAAGAAGTTGAGTGGTGCAGCTTTTTCCGCAAGGTTAGGTGCAAAAAAAAAAAACACCATTCCTATAAACCAGGCATATAAACATTGACATCGCGAGGTGGCGGGAATTCTCTGATGCACCTCGTGCACTCGGGATCAATTGAAACACCTTGTGAGGAAATTCAGTGACCTAAAAAGGAAATTCCACTTACAGCAAATTTTACTTTACTAGGGTTGACTGCAAGACCAGCTTTCTGTAAACGAAATAAAACTTCCTTAAAATGCTCAAGATGATGTTCGAAGGATTTAGAATATATAACCAAGTCATCTAAATAATGATAAATGTTGTCAAACTTTATGCCAAAAAATTTTTGTCTAAAAGATGGGTGAGAACCTGGGCTCCAGTGGCCAAACCAAAAGGTACGCTGGTGAATTCATACAAATTCCATGGAACACAAAAACTGGTTATTGGTTTGGACTCATCAGACAATGGAATTTGGTAATAAGCCGAATTAAGGTCTATTGCCATGAAGAATTTTGCTTTGCCAAACCAGTTAAAGGCCGAATGAAGGTCTGGGAGTGCGACAGACTATATGTCAATTTTTTGTTTACATTGCGGTAATCAATGACCATTCTATGTTTATTGTTTGGTTTAGGGACTAAAAATGCTGGACTCACATACTGAGAGGTGGATGGTTCAATTACGCTTCTATGAAGCAATTCCCGGGCCTGATTTATTAATATTTCAATTTTGGGTGGTGCTAGTTTATAAGGATGACTAGTGACATATTCCTTATTCACTAGTCTGATATGGTACTTAAGTAGGTCGGTTAGACCTAATTCAGGAGTGAGCACTTTGGGAAAGGCATCACAAATTTTTTGAATAGCCACCAGTTGTGGCGGCTCGAAATACGCAAAAGGTTCTGCAATAAGTTTGGATTCAGTACTAATCTCTGACGAGAGTGGCTGACTTTGTTGAGAATTCACAAAACAAAATGCTTCAGAAGGTGAGAATTAAAAAAAAAATGTGTTTATCCTGCATGTCTAATATAAGTCCTACGGATGCCATGAAATCTGCTCCCAAAATAAAGGGCAATCCAAGTTTCTCAGAAACCAAACACGTGTCCATGTAAAATGCCTACAGTTGCAAAACACAAAGCTGATAAAACTTCACTGGAAGATGCGTGACACTTAATTTCACACGCCTTAGTATTCTTAACTAATCTTAATTCTTTCAACTGATTAAAAAGGTCACCTTAAATGATTGTGCCGGCAGAGCCAGAGTCTACCAGAGTCTGAACAGATAAAGGTCATAAGTTCACATTAACACACGCAGTAGCTAGCTTCTGCACACCAACCACATTGGAAAAACTAAACTGAAAAGTGCTATACTGATTTTTAATTTCAGAAGATTGGTAAGGTCCAAAAAAAATGCTGAAAGAGGTGAGCATTAAGCTGGGAATTGGCAACACTGCTGGGATAGCGGGTAGGAACGCTCAATTTTCGTCCCAGCGAGACTCGTTTTTTTTACCAAAAGTTTGGGACTGACAGAAATGAGGTGAGCCACTTCTTTACGATAGAAACAAGCACGAGAGTCACTAACTGAAATACCTGAGGCGCTAGTCTTCTAACCTGCAGTATTGCTTGGTTTCTCAAGACCTCCAAAATGTTACTAACGAGTTCGCTTTCAGAGAGACCTAAACGTAAAATTGCAGCTGCTTGCTTGATGCTGCTGACATATACAGGCAATGTTTCATTATGCTTTTGTAGCCCATGGCACTTCCTGAATTGTAATTGAGTAAGTAGTCTAGCTGGAATAAAATACTGAAGTATATCGGCATGAAACTGGTCAAATGAAAAATGCTGCGCAATGGCACACCTAGTTCTCTCACTAAGTGGGCCCTGTGTGACGGGATAAATTATGTCAAGTAACTGAGTTTCTGGGACTGTGTTACGATGACGAACTTTGTTTATAGGTTTTAAAAATTCCAGAAATTTGTATACTTGTAAGCCATCAGTAGACGGGAAATCTCTCAACGTACTTTTGCCAAAGGAAGGTGAACTGAAAGGTTGGGAAGTGGATGCCACATACGAGGACATTCGTGGGGTGGTGTGAAAAATATACCAGTAACTGACACCATCCTGCAGAGGTTCTCATAAAAGCATATATTTTGTACTTGCGTAACTGAGAATGTACACATGTTTCTATAAAGTTTTAGTTACCAAAGTAAAGTAAATAATTACACTGTAGGTTGCTTTTGTCGAAGTGGCTCACTTAAAATATATTTTTTTGCTGTTTCTATGAAAACTTAATCTCACTGTCTAATACGACTTTAAAACATTTACACTTTGTATCGCAAAATCCCAAATAATTCATTAAAATGAATAGTTTTGTACTGTTTTGAAAATGTATTAAAAGATCGAGAAATTATGGTAACCAAACAATGTTCACATACTTACACAGTGCTGGGAATATGTTGAAGAAATTTCTACATAAACCAGTTATTCCGATACTTAAACGAAACTGCAAAAACCCTTTAGACATGAAGATAAAAACAAGTGAGAACAAAATTCATACGGAGTAACAGAATAAGAAAACATTTTTATAGTATTGACTGGATATGAATGTAGCGTGCAAGCTGGCACATGTGGTAAAAATAACAAATCAATGAGATTGTCCCAGCAAGCAGACTGCGGGCGACATGAACAGTTCTTCAGATAGAAGCGGGTGGCTAAATCCGGAGCGCTAACCGAGGGTCTAAAGTTTAAATAATATTTGAGGCTATAGGGAGATCAATGAGAAAATTTGGGTTACGATTTGTTACATAGAACTTCTCGTTATAGTTCATTCGCGGTTTGATTAAACTTTTCTAATCAAACCTTTGAAAAATCGCCCTATGTATTTGCCGGTCTTGATGCTGGCAACATCCATTTTGTTTTTGCAGTCCCACAGCAGAGCCTTGTGCAGCATGGGGCAGTTTAATTTGTATACTTCTTTTATTTTTGGTTCAGATTGTGTTAAGCTTGCTATACCTTGATTAATGCGAAACAAAAATTCTCCTGTAACAGAAATGAACGAAGAATGGCAGCTGCTGAAACTTGTGAGTGGGACTAATGGAATGGGACGCTTAAAATGCCGACGGGAGTTTTCAAAACAACATAAAATAGAACACCTACTTCCGTAAATATAAAATTACATTAAAGGCTGTTCACCATATAGAGAGCACTTTTGAAATGAACCTTGGAAAAATGTCACTGCCCCTACCTGCATATGTTTAAACGGGCCTAGTAAATTTGGTAACAATGGATGGAAAATAGTTCCATAACTTAACGTCGAATTAAAAGTGTTAGTTAATAACCTGTAATAACTTAAATTATTTCTTTCGTTTTCTGTTTTTTTTTATGCATCGACGTATAAAATTAAGCAGATATGTAAAATATTAATTTTTATAATAATATCACAGTTTCGCTTGACCGACGCCTGAATAAAGTGATGAGGCCAACGACAATGTTAATTTTACATAAGGCGGAAGAATACATAACGTACACACAAGTAGATATTAAGTAGGACTTTCAATAGTGCTCATTTTACCGTGAACAGCCTATACTTGGTTGTTTCCTAAATTTGTCTCGTATCACAAGCGTTTTATACTTCTATTAATATAAAGATACCATAATTTTGGTTAAATATAACTTTTACTCAAATTTCATTTATAAATTATAATATATCATTTATAGAAATAGGAAAATTGCTCGAGTTCAGTGACCTGGCTGGACTCCACAGTCCAATGCACACTTGAGCCTCAGATGTTTGTTGATTGGCTGCTGCCCCAGAGAGTAGCCAGTGTTACCTCACACCTGGCAGTATTTCACTCGACACTCGTTTCCTTGCAAGTCTGCTATTGGCTCAGAGTCGTCCAGGGCGTGTTTGATGAACTGTGATCCAATTGCAAAAGGGAATTCAGTTTACGCATATTGGGCGTCTATCTTGCCCTGAAATGAATTCCCGAAACTTTCCTATCCGTATTTATCTATGAATTAAAAACAGAGAGAAAGTTGGCGTATTGGTAATGTCCAGTAAGAAATAGTTCTAATGCAAACTGCTTGCGCGTAAATGCGGTGAGCTGTCCCTTCGGTGTGATTTTCTAGACTCAGTTAAGCTTTGTTTGCACGAGGTGGAGCAATAGCCTGAAAGTACAACTTTAGCAGGGCTTCAGAAAAGTTGGAAGTAATAGTGAACGGTGAGCGGACTAGACAACTTCATTTGCGGTGCCCGGAAGAGGTTAAGGATAAAATAATAAGGCACGTTGTTTATATACTTCAGAATGTCGAGCCTGTTAGAAATGTGCAGCACGATAGAAATACGAAATTCTTAAGAGGAGTGTGCATTGAAACATTCCTGTGAAATCGTTGTTTGCGCGTATTCGCCTATTTCGGTAAATATATGTTCTGTAAATACGACATTTTACTAGAGAGGAAAAAAAAAAAAAAAAATTAAGCCTAGAGACCTGAGAAATTCCCGAGTTCAATAACCTGTAGGCTAGACTCCACAGTCTTATATACTCTCATAGAGATATTATCTGTTTATTGGTTGTTTGCTATGGTAGTAAAAGGAGGTGGTTGGGCGCACACTTCATTGCATGTTTGTTATTGGCTTATTTATCTCCAGGAGGTATCCAACAACAAGTCGATCAATAACAAAAGTAACATGAACTTACAAGTGTATGAATTTTAACTTTTCTAGAAATGAACCCGCGAAATTTTAGGGCCTCTGTCTATGCCACTATGATTTTATTTTTTACATATCAGAGTATATTCACGGAGAAAAATGATTCATGAAAATGGTTAATATATCGCATTTTTAAAGCTTGCCTACGCAGATTCCTTAAGCTGCAAGATAAAAGTACAAATATACTGGGGTAGTTTAATCTATGGGCTTTCGGTGCATGTAATAAAACTCCTATGTTAGAGATGTAATTTGCACAGTACAGCGTCACGACGGAAACATTGCACGCCTGGCACGTAGGGGCGATGAGGAACTAGGGGTGCGTGTAATTGCCGCCCGTATTGCTCCTTCGCTTCTTGACCTTGAACGCGCAGGTACATAGTCCTCTTTAGAATACAGAGTCGAAAAAGCCACTTATTTTAACGAACTTCAGTCGGACACGCTACTAAAATGGCGCCACTGCCCAGGAATGTGTCGCAGCGTTGTTTGCCAATCAGCGCCTTGCAACATACTCGCCAGCCAGCAGCCCGGCCAACAGGGAATCTTCCACAGTGTGAAGAAACCAAACAGACCCGAGGCCCATTCCGAAATCCTCACACACAGCCAATCAGAGAATGGGTATTACGCCCACATCAAAGGAACTGCCACGCCGTTTCGCCTCTGTGTATTTATCTACTTTGTGATCGTAATGTGATGTTGGGTTTTTAACACTGTCAGGTTGGCACACTTTTACTAGCTTTAAAGTCAAGCTAGACGTTAGTCACCTACATCCATGCCGCTACAGTGACACCGTATTCTATTGGTCCTTATTGCCACTTTACGTCATTCTACTGGCCAAAACAAAACCAGTCTTTCCGTATTGGCCAGCTGCCAACCAATAGTGTGCCGAGTTTACCGTTTTCCATTCTATGTTCTTTCGTATGTAACATGATATACATCCCATCTTGTTGGTTTTTGTAACTATACCAATATATGTCGTTCATCTATGAACTTCGCTGTTGGTGTTGTATTAGTTCATATTTAAAATCTTCATGAAATAGGGAATTGATGTAAGTATATCCGGACCAGTTTTGTTTTTTATGTTGAATGGAATATTGAAACAAGTTTTTGCTCGAGCTACACTCTAGTGTAGTCCTCAAGTGTTAATACTTCGTAGACTTTGCTCGAATATAGCTCGAGGAAAGCTAATTTTTAAAATTTATATGTAGTTCAGAACAAAACTCGCATGGATGTGCAGTCTTTGTTCGGGTAGTGATTAAAATTACCTCACAAGAACACCACAACGCAATAACAATGCTATTTCTAAAGATAGAATTTATTTTTTCCATGCCCACTCAAAGGGCCATGATTGATTGTAAATCCTTGATACAGGACATTCGAGCGGGACAATATCAGCTCGGCTCTCCATTGGTTGATGACCTGCCAATAATGAACGCTGTAATGTACAGGGTAGTGCCTGGTGTGGTATGGACCAATAGGACGATGGTGAGTTCTAACACAGACACCAACAGAACCGGTGTTCTTGCAGTATTGGATATAGTTGACTCACTTCTCATTTGTCTTAAGTGCCAGTAAATTTGTGCAGGCATCAATGTGTTGACCATTACTAGGGACCTGCAAAATTCGCGTTATCATTTGGGGACACATTAAACTTGAAACAAATGTATCTTTGCTATACGTCTGTCATTGGACCATACTTCATGTGACACGCCCTGGCTAACTGTCGGCCAATAAATGAATACTTCACAATTGTGTGCCCCAATCACGTGGAGTTCAGTCAAACAGGGAGTGACGCCGGCTCCTTTACATACAGTACTGTGAAATGTAGCCTGATGTAAAATAATAACGCGAATTTTGCAGGTCCTTAACCATTATCCAACTGAAATGTTTTTAATCACGTTCCAAGTCCCATAACAATTAAAGAAGCGATAACTTACTTTTAATAAAATTTGCAACAACTATAGTACAAAAATAAATATCATTTGTGAAATACCCTTCAAGAACACAAGCAAAATTTACGAAACCACTTTCAGAATACTTCGTAAATTCACAAAATATTTCGTGGGATCAGCAAAATGTCAGTTACTTCGGAAAATAAGTTACCGTAATTTCAAAAACGTTCCAAGAAAATATTTTGAAAGTGTCTCTTCATTTATATTTCACTGAGATATGTTTAACCCCCCAACTTGCACATTATTTCTCGTTCCAGATTTTGCAAACGAGGAGATTTTTTGTCTGACAAGTGCGTGTAGCTATTGATTTAGTGTAGCTACATATAGTTAAAGTTCTATTTGGTACATTTTTTGTTACGCAAGGGATATTCATAAGTAGAGCCTTGCTGAACATTGAGACGCCTGACTTTTTTTTTCTCTGAGAATTAATTCAGCCAGTACAGATGCGATTGAGACGTGGCATGTGTAAATGTACGAGGCCGTCGTGACATCCGAGGCCTGAACACAATCACCTGGTCCGGCGGCTGGTTTTGATCAGCCGCTGAGAAACGATTCTTGAAGGGACGCAATGAACCGGCCAGTTGGTAGTAACTGCAAACGTTACTACCAACTCACGGGTTCGTTTATTTTACTTCTGCGCACGGGAAAGTTGATTACAAGAAGATGTGAACTTTTCGACGGGTGAACGTGATTTTTTAGGCAAAGATCATGCTTTTTTTTGTCATTTTGCAAATTCCAATTAACTGTATTTGTTGCACAGGCTGGTCAGAGTTCCTTTCCGTAGATATTGGGGGCATCCAATGAATTTAAGGCGAAGAGTTGAGGGAGAATTTTGCTATTTATTTTTTCCACGCCTAAAATGCTGACAATATCAACACGTATATTTCTATAAATTAGTGATCAGTTGTATTAATCACCCTTTAGAAAAGTCTGTTGTAAGGAAAATAACACTTAAACCATCGATAATATCACACATTGTGTTTATAGAACATTTAGAAAAATTGCAGTTTTTCGCTTATTTAGATTATGCTGATACTTTCCGTAACTATATCTAACAAAAAGTTTTTTCTTGGCACTACATTTTTGTTTCATTGTTATTTTTTTTTGTAAAAATACTATCTCGCTTTCTAAATACCATCTTGACTACTAAACACTATTCACTTTATTAACGTAAAACACTTAACATTTTATGTTGACTGAGCCTTTGGGGTTGTTTTCAAGCTAAATTGTTTTATTGTGTTGTCACAGCCACAGTTTGTTCATTTTCAACGATATTAAATGTTCTGTTACTAACTATAACCAAATGAGTATTTTTTTTATGCAGCGAAAATTTCTGTTTCTTAGTTACTTTATGGCCAAAATACCTGCACTACTTGCCATAATTATCTCAAAGTGATTTATCCCTAGAAGCTCAAAGCAAAATCTCTTCTGATGACTGGGCGACCGAAGCGTTTATCAATAGAACACCGGCGATAAAGTTAGGAAATCGAGATAATTTAATGTACATTTTTGACGACGGATAATACGTAGAGGTGCGCCAAAATAGCAAATACTATAACTGCTAAATATATGTCGAAATTTTTCAATAACTGCTATAATTTGCAAAATTAAAAAAATAAGATGCCCTAAAGTAAAATTACGTCATCTGTAAGGTATTCTAATTCAAGATGCCTTTCAATATAAGAGCTCTAATGTAATTCATAACATTCATGCTGCCCCCACATGCATTTAAATTCAATATGCCTAAAAAGTTACTTTAAAGTTATACCCTGATATTGACTTGAAAATATGACGCGTCTAAAATAATCCCAAATGACGACAACATTATCCACAGCTTCGAAGAAATGGCTATGAACGAAAAGTTTTAGCAGACTGTTTATTTTTACTTTTAATACATATTTAAAATAAATATTGATATATGTATTAACATTCAAAATAAATGTTAACAATAGTGAATTCTAAACTATGTTCTACACATTATATGTATATATAATGTGTAGAACATAGTTTAGAATTTTTTCCCCTGAATAAAAACACTATATATATATATATATATATATATATATATATATATATATATATATATATATATATGCTGATGGCAAACATCTGCTCATAGTAGACAGCATACATGATAATTATACAACAGTTAGTAACAACTTTATAGTGTGCTACACTTAAGACGCACTACAACAAAAGAAAATAACATTTCCTTCCTTCATCTGTGTATGTTTTTCTGACTATGAAGCCTTACTAGTTAATTCCGACTTATTATGTGTAATTTAGTAACATTAATTGTTATATATCGACTGTAAATTTCTTAGCGGGAATATATCGGCCAACTGGAAATTATGATTGAAACAATCCTACAGTTTATTACTGTTTGTCATTTAATATGATGAAAAAAAAACCCTTTTAAAATGCAATATAATGATACAGATCTCTTTTTAAAATGCTACAAGATACATTTAAAAATGCTATTTACACATACCTTTAATAATACGTGGTGAAATGCGCTCAAGATCATCGAGATAAACATCGCAGTTAAACTTCTCATCTTGATAAAATTATATCGATAATCCGAAAAAGTAATCTTCTTTCGTGAAACTGGCCCTAACCCAACATCTCGACTCATGTTTATAACACATTCAAATGCGCGCCAATTGTGTGTGACGTTCTTACTTCTCATTGGCCTTCAAGTGTGCGAGACGGTGTGCCTGCCGTATCGGTAGCAACAAGTTAAAAGTTCAGCTACTAGACCTGATCAGCCGGCGATGACGTAACAGGGTCACGTGGACCAATCGCTGATCACCAGCCATCTGACCAGGCGATTGTGTTTGGCACTTTCATTATACAAGTGTTCGCAATGTATGTGGCGGAAGTGTATCCACCAATATATGTGGCGGAAGTGTATCCACCAATATATGTGGCGGAAGTGTATCTACCAATATATGTGGCGGAAGTGTATCCACCAATATATGTGGCGGAAGTGTATCCACCAATGTATGTGGCGGAAGTGTATCCACCAATGTATGTGGCGGAAGTGTATCTACCAATATATGTGGCGGAAGTGTATCCACCAATGTATGTGGCGGAAGTGTATCCACCAATGTATGTGAATTTAACACCTGCATATGTTAGTGTTTTTTTTTTATTATTCTGCGTCGAATTAAAATTTCCCTCAAAATAGGTGAAATTATATTTCCATAGTGTTACTAATGTTACACAGATTTGTTTAAACTTACAATTCCGATGTAGCAGGGAATTAACACATAAGTATTGGTGTTTCACCAGGTTTCAGTGTTCTCAGAGTCCTGACAAGGAAGACGCCCAGCACACCAACCACAAATATTCTTCATTCGTAACATGTTCACGATTCTGGACCCGGTAACTGGATTGGTTGGACTGGGAATACTGATCTGTACCACGGTCGTAGAAGATTGGTCGGGACGCTAGCTTGAAAAGTTGACGCCCTTATTGACCCATTTAGATAATGAACCCAACAACAGAGCGCTGCTATCGAAGTAGCATGGATAGCAATGGGAGGGGAATTGACTTTTTTTTTTCTTAAAATGGGAAAATGACGATCAAATCTATATGGTGTTATCCTTATACCTATGGATAAGAAAGATTAGCGAATTCATTTCAGGACAATATAGGTTTAAAACGCGTCTACACTGAATTCACCTTTGCAGTTGGTTCAGAGTTTATTAGACACGTCGTGTTTGACTTTAAGCCAACATCTGACTAGCAAGGAAACAAGAAGCGAATCACATACTGCCAGGTTTGAGGTGACACTGCGCCAGCAGCCAATGGGAAAACATCTGAGGCTTCGACTGTACATAGGATTGTGGAGTCTAGCTTACAGGTCATTGAAATCGCGAAATATTCCTATCCGTAGTTATACCAGCAACGCTAACAACACTAGTTTGCTCGCAGCGCTCTGCGGCCACTGCGTGAACTGAATCAGTCAATAAGAGGGTTAATTCGCTAACATTGCTAGATAGGCGAGTGTCCAGACCTGTCTTCTACGGCCGAGGTCTATACGTAGGCGTGTGTTTGATTCGCGGACAAATTAATATTTTTACCGGCAATGCTTTGAAACAGTTGCCGCCCGTAAATATTAATTTAATTTTTACGTTGACGTCCCGTCGACAGCGTGATCAATAGAGGTGAATTGTAAATGAACCATCCCTACATTCGTTCGAAGCGATTTAGAAAGAATTGGAAACCGAAATAAGGCTGGCAGGATCGGCAATCGAACCTGTCTCCTCCCGAATGCGAGCGCGGTGGTTTAGCGGTCAGACTACACGCCTCCCGCCAAGGAGAACCGGGATCGATTCCCTGCGGAGTCGCCCTCGGACTTTTCGCACGTGGGTATCGTGCCGAACGACGCCTCTGGTCGGCGGGTTTTTTCCGGGGATCTCCCGTTTCCCTCAGCCCTTCAATTCCGGCGCTGCTCCATACTCACCTCTCTTCGCCCTCATTGACCCTCCAGACTTCGATGTTAAAAGTCCAGAAAATCTCTCCACTCTCGAATGTGAGTGCGTTGTTTTACCATATTACAACTTCATCGCTTGTGATCGTAAATTCTTACCGGATAAAAAAACTTGCAAAAGGTCGCCAGCGAGTAAGTTAAATTAGGGCCAAGTGTTAACTTCGTTTAAAACAGATAAGTATCAAATAAATAAATAACAACTGCAACTTGTTTGCATTAAATTGTGTGACAATATCGTATTTGTATTTTAAAGAGTTCACAATATTGCTTGACCGACGTACGGATATCAGTGAATAAATCCGCGGTAGCATTAAGTTTTTACACGAGACGGAAGAGGATGTGCTACATAAAGCCGTATACAAATGGCCAGTTATCCACAAAACAGTTACAGCCTAATGCTTTACCTTGAGCTACTGACTATGATAGCAGCTGCCATCTCGTGCAAATGAGAATTTCAGAATTAGCAGCGACGTTAAAGGAAAGAAGACGGGGAAGCGAGACTACAATGTAATCCATTTCACGGCGCAAATCTTGCACGCTACCTCTGCATCTTCGTGACTGCTCCGTGTAATTAGAAGGCCTCGGGTAGTCAGCGACGGCACGGGGAAGAGAATAAAAGAGAGATACAGAAAGTGCTAGTGAGGTCGATGCAAGCATCCGAGAGACGAGTTGGAATGTTAGCTGCAAAAATAAAAATCAAAACTGATTATCTTACAAAATAAAAGAGGTGTTGTGATTAAAATTAGACACTCTTAATAGAAAAATAGTATACTGATAAGAATAAATTGCGGTTACTGAATATCACGCTTTCAACATATTTCACTTAAGTTTAAATAATAACCTGATGTTGCAATAAAACAATAAACCATCAAATTAGGTTATTTAATGTGTAACACTTTGATGAGTATCAAACGCATATAATCTATTGACAGAGAGAGGAAAATATCGCGAATTCATTTCAGGACAAGATAGACGTTCAACGCGTGAACACAGGAGTCGCCGTGGCAATTGGATCGCAGTTTATTAGACACGCCCAGGACGTCTTCGAGCCAATATCAGACTTGCAAAGAAACAAGCATCGAGTGCCATACTGACAGGTGTGGAGTAACACTGGCTACTCTCTGGGGCAACAGCCAATAAACACACAGCTAAGGCTCGAGTGTACACAGTGCTGTGGAGAATAGCCTACAGGTCATTGAACTCGCGAAATTTTCCTATCCATCAATTGGTACGTATCCAGATGAATGTTTATCCTTTCCATTCCTAGAGCCACGGTGGCTGAGCGGTTACCACGCTCGCCTCCCATCAAGGTGTTCAATCCCCGGCCGGGTCACTGGATTTTCGCTAGTGGGAATCGCGCCGGACGGTGCTGTTGGTCGGCGGGTCTTCTCGGTGATCTCCCGTTCCCCCAGCCCCTTCATTCCGGCACTGCGCCCATCTCCACTTCAATCACCCTCATCGGCTCTCAAGCTCTCGCTGTCAAGAGCCGTCCAAACCTCTTCACTCGCCCTTTCATTCCTACATTACCTTATGATTTCCGGTGTTGCGAATAAGCTTTATTATATGCACTGTACTAAAGTTGACAAAGAACGTACGTTAGCACAGCCACAAAGCTATTGGCTTCTTGATTTGATCGGTGATCAGTACGGACAGGTATTTTTCGCCAAAATACTTATGCTTATTCTGTACTTCAATATCCTACGTCAACAAACAAAACTTCCTTTCGTTACTGGTCGCGTTTCTATGTGAGAAGACATATTCTTATTTCACTGGGTAAAATCAGAGTAAAGAACTCTGATACTGAGCGTCCACGATTCGCGGTCAGACACTTGATGCACATGACATGTAAACTCACACAACCACGAAAGTGCATATGAACAGAAGTGTTTTGGAGTACAACTGGTCGTGAAATCTTTCCGCGAAAAACACCTGCCCGTAGTGATCAGTGATATGAACCAACCATAACGTAGATCGGTAGTACCGTCTACCAATCAGCTAACACCAGGGAAGATGGTTGATCATTCAGCTTGATAATGTACAGCATACGTAAAATATAATCTTCCTTTGCAACATGTAGACAGCTGCAATGGGAATGACAAAGGTCATGAATACCGAACTGGACCTGCGGCATGACCACGAGATCCAGCCACACAATCAAGTAAACTGTCTTCACTGGCCAGCGATACGGAGGAGAGCCATTCGCCAATCAACGCTCGGAGATCAACCACCAGGAGGCAGCTCGACTAATAAGGAGTCTTCCACAATGCGCAGGGACACCCGAATTTCGTGAAAAGATTTCACGACCAGTTGTATTTCATAACACTTTAACTCAGATTCACTTTCGTGATTGGATGGTTTCCGTGTTACGCGTATTTAGGTGTCTGCCTGCGAATCTAAGACGCACAGTCTTAAAGTTACCTAATACTGATTGGCCAGTTAAGTAGGAGAAGAGTTTCTTGCAAATACATGCCACCAATTAGCAAAAGTAAACAGTTGGTATGCCGGTAGGTTATTGAAATCCATCACAAGTGGAAATCTTTTCGCGAAATTCGGGTGCCCCTAGACATGTGTTAATTGTCTGCATGTGCCGATGTTTACGAATTCTGAGTGGCCAGAACAAATATGAAATGCCTTCTCAATCAGACAGCAAACAATGAATGGCAATAGATAAACTGCTGATGGGTTCTTATAGTATTGAAGTCTACCATGTACTAATATCTTATCGCGAAAATTCACAAGCTATAGATATAAAACATAATTATTCCTTAATTTCAGGAAAACTCATTTAACTAACACTATATTCAGGTCAAATACAGAACATATCGGCGCCTATCTTCATACAGATTCACGCTTCATTCAGATTTTAAAATCAGCAACAGTCGTTTTAACTCCGTGTTTTATAAATTTCCAGTGTTTAAGCCCCTCTACCTCCTATTTCATTTTTTTGGACGATACTACTTCAGACTCCTTATTGAACCATGTGTATTAATGGTAATATAGGGATTTCCTTATTAATTTTCATCATTCCTTTATCAACTCACATAAACATGTGATTCTGTATTTGCATTTAAATTTAATTCATGAAAGAAACTTTACCGCTTCTGTTGGCATGCTGCATCTTCCTAAACAGCAGTTTCCACACTAGCTGAAGTACCTGGCAAACACAGTGAGAACTCCACAATTTTCAGTAAATTCGAAGAACTGGAGTCGCATTATTTACGATGATAAAATATCACATTACATTTTCGGGATAATTACTAAGATCTGAGTTCATCTGATGTTAATTAATGTTATCCACTTGAATTATTCGTAGGGACCTGCAAAATTCGCGTTAATATTCTACATCAGGCTAAACTTCAGAGTGCTGTACGTAAAGGAGACAGGGTCGTTTCTCCATTGGCTGCTGCACAGATGTGAAGTCACTTCTTCATCGACTGAACTCCAAGTGATTGGGGCACTCAATTGTGAAGTGTTAATTTATTGGTGCAGAGTTACCGAGGGCGCGTCACATGAAGTATGGCCCAATGACAGACGTATATCAAAGATACACGTTTTTAAAATTTAATGCGCCCCCAAACAATAACGCGAATTTTGCAGGTCCCTAATTATTCGGAATCAGAAAATATATTTTCAAGCCAATGATCCAAGTATGAAATGAGTTATCACACTTGAATTTTGTTTCATCAGCCTCTGCCATACAAACAAGAGCATGAAGCAGCGATGTTGCTATCTTTGTTATACAGTACTGTTACTCATTTCTATGAAATGTTCCTAGAATTGAATTAGCTAGTGAACCACCTCATTTGCACACATACATGCGCCATCTCCTTTTAACTCCAAAACTGTCTGATGGTACAATTTAGCTGCTGCATAGAGAAACCACACGTTTGCTGTTGCAGTGGCGTCTTATGAAAAGTTTCTAGGCAATGTAGGCACTGTTATTGAGGTCAGAAGTAAGATTTAAGTCCACCATAAATATACATTACCATTTTGTAACGGTGTTTACACACTCAGAAATCGAGTTTTAGTGTGAGGAATTATTTTCGTACATTTTACACATATAAAATAACAGTGTTATTTCAACTGTGTAAACTTTACAGTGTACATATGAAAGTACTTAAACGATAATTACCTCAAAATCAACCTTTAGTTTGTCTGAAGATATATGTAAAAAATATTATTTACAAGGTGACTTCCATTTCCAACTCCTGCAAGTTCTGTTCCTATTTCGGATTGCAATTTTGTATTTATATTTCTGCTTTCATATTTTGCAAACACCATAATAATTTGTGGAGACCAGGAAAAATTCACTGAGTCATTCAGCAACAAGCTAGACTCCACAATTCTTTATGTACTCGGAATTCAGTTATTATTGATTAGCTGTTGCTCCAGTTTAGCGCCAGACCAGGTAGCACGGGATCCGGACGTCTGTTACTTGCAGGCTAATTATTGGTTCAAATTAACCCAGGGAGGGGCTTGCAAACTGCGGTACAATTGGGAAGCAAGTAAAATATACATGCGCTTGAGTATAGCTTGTCCTCAAATGAAATAGCGACATTTCCGGGTCTCTAATAGTTGGCATTTGTGTTGAATAAGCAATATCAGATAATCTGATGTGAGATGTGTTTTCTTACAACATAAAAAAGGTATTCTCTAAAAATTTATGAAGTTTTACAAGTGCCTTCAGAAAATTATACCAATTTGACGTGGATTCAAGTTTTCGGACTGAAAATCTCCTTGTCTCTGAAGGAATATTTAATTCGTTTCGGTTACATCAGTGTGTTGAAACGGGCAGAAACTTGGATTCAGAAACCCCAGTTGGTCAACTGGAGTATGAAAAGCTCAAGAATGTTAAGAATCAGGGCTTCCATGTTTGCTCCAGTTGACGAAATATTTGGATCATGAGATTTATTGATTATATTTGAAGCACTGTCACGTGGCTTCACATTATAATCGTCTTGTGCCGCGTGTCGAGCACAAGATACTTCTCAGACTACAAAACTTATCTTCACTTGTCAGCTCACTCTTAAAAAAAAATAAAACAAATAAATATCTTTCGGTTCACTAATCATTTTGTATATGCTGTTCACGGTAAAATGGGCACTTTTGAAAGCACTGCTTCAGATCTACTTGTATACACGTTGTGTATTATTCAGCCTTATGTAAAATTAACATTTCTATGGGCCTCCCTCATCACTTTATTTATGCGTCGGTCTAGTAAAACTGAAATTATATGAAAAGTACATTTTTTTTTACAAATTTGCTCATTTTTAAACTTCGATGCAGTAATAAAAATCGAAAGCGAAAGAAATAATTTAATTTATCATAAATTGATACCTAATACTATTTATTCGATATTAATATAGGGAACTACTTCCATCCATAGTTACCAACTTCACATGGCGCATGTCATAAAGTGCTCCCGATAAAATATATGCAGGTAGGGGCAGTGACATTTTTCCAAGGTTGATTTCAAAAGTGCTCTCTATATGGTGAACGGCCTTTAATGTAATTTTATATTTACGGAAGTAGGTGTTCTATTTTATGTTGTTTTGAAAACTCCCGTCGGCATTTTAAGAGACCCATTCCGTTAGTCCCACTCACAAGTTTCAGCAGCTGCCATTCTTCGTTCATTTCTGTTACAGGAGA
Source organism: Dryococelus australis (assembly GCA_029891345.1). Lineage (NCBI taxonomy): Eukaryota > Metazoa > Arthropoda > Insecta > Phasmatodea > Phasmatidae > Dryococelus > Dryococelus australis. The sequence continues at coordinate 13,235,137 of CM056994.1, read as the reverse complement.
AATATTGTTTCACATTTTAAACAAGGTATAGCAAGCCTAACACAAACTGAACGACAAATAAAAGAAGTATAGAAATTAAACTGCCCCATGCTGCACAAGGCTCTGCTGTGGGACTGCAAAAACAATGGTTGTTGCCAGCATCAAGAACGTCAAGTCTGCTGCATGTGTGTGGGGACTTATGCTGCAAATACCATATCAAATGTGACGCTCTACTACTATTAATTATACACTTACAAAAAATAATTATAAATATTTTTGTTAGTTGTTAACACCGTCATTCATAACTAGAGACCTGAGAAATTCCCGAGTGCAATGACCTGTAGGCAAGACTTCACAGTCTTATGTACTCTAATACAGATCTTTACTCTTTATTAGTTGATTGTTGTAGTAAAAGACGGTGTTTGGGCGCACGATTTGTTGCATGTTTGTTATTGGCCCATTTAACCCTATCAGGTGTCAAACAAAACTTCGACCAATTATAAAAGTAACATGAGCGTACAAATGTGTGAACTCCAACTTGTCTAGAACTGAACCCGCGAAATTCTCTGGTCTCTAAGTATGAATAACTAGGGATAGGAAAAAATTTTTCGCGAATTCATTTCAAGACAAGATAGGTTTAAAACGCATTCACACTGAGCTAACCTTTGCAATTGGTTCAGAGTTTATTAGACACGCCCTGTTAGACTTAAGAGCCAACAGCAGACTTGCAAGGGAGAAAGAAGAGACTCGCATACTGCCAGGTGCGAGGTAACACTGTGGCAGCAGCCAATGAACAAACATCTGAGACTCGACTGTGCAAAGGAGTGTGGAGTCTTGGCATACAGGTAATTGAACTGGTGACATTTTCCTGTCCCTAATTATGTGTGGCATTACAACAGCAGACAAGCACTCTGCTGCTTGCTGAACTCAAATAGTACCGGATAAAACATCATATTAAACGAAGAAATATAACGGAAAATCGCGACATTACTTGAGTTAACATTTATAATCTTAGATAACACTCTAGCTAGTTTATTCTTTCATGATTGGATGAACAAAGTTTAGATTCAGCGAACTCGTTTGCAGACCAATTACGAACGTTCTGCGCTATAATGTCAGAATCCCCATTGGCCCCTGTGAAATGGGTTACTAGCTTTACGCAATCACGACAGCCAATAAGAAAAGATAACCGTCGGGCTAGTGTAGAGTACGTTGAATTCTAGCAGACAGTCAACTTTTCCCTCGATAAACCATCATCTCTAATATTATACGTTTTCCACGATAAACTTAGCACTTTGGAAACCTTGCCTAAAATATGCTTGTATGCACGCTGTGTATCCTGCCACTGTAATTTAAATTAACATTGCCGTGTGCCTATTCACTTTATTTATGTGAGGGTAAAGTAAAACGCCGGCGTTATTAGAAAAGTAAACATTTCACAAATATGTTAACTCTTTTCCTTATACGCAAATGAAAGGAAGACATATTATTATTAACAAATGTTTGTCTAACACTTTTAATTCAATGTTAAGGCATGGAAAGCACTTCCCTTCTCGTTACCAATCTTTACTGGACGCTCGCCATTCAGCGTGACTGTTAAGATGTTCGCAAGCAAGGACAGTGACGTATTTCAAAGGCTGAATACAAAAGTGATAAAATAACCGTTAACAGCCTACACAGGTCTGCAGGGGCTGCCACGTCCGTTTAAAAGCTACTATTACTATCGTCTATTAGGTTAGGGTACTCTATAACTCTACACTATTTTTTTAACGTCTCTGGCACTTTAAAAAACGTTCTTCGATATGCAGAGCTCACTTACATACATTTCTTAAGTTGCCTCGCTTACCTGCTCCTTCGTCAGTCGATCTCTCAGTGCCACCGTACTCGACCCTATTTAGCTCTTTACGCTGTAGTTTGGCATTGAATGAAACATTTTCTTTCCCTTGTGTCACATTTAATTGTTTCTGTGAAACGGACGACGCTACGTACATATTGGGGTCCACGGTGGATGAGCGGTTAGCGCGCTCGCCTCCCACCAAGGCGAACCGGGCTCAATCCCCGGCCGGGTCACCGGATTTTCGCAAGTGGGAACCGTGCCGGACGATGCCGTCTGCCGGCGGGTTTTCTCGGGGATCTCGTGCTTCAACCCCCGCCTCCCCCCGCTCCGGCGCCGCTCCATACTCACTTCAATAACCCTCACCGGCTCTCCAGACCGCGCTGTCAAGAGCCGCCCAAATCTCTTCATTCATTCGGATCATTTGAAATAACGTCCCTTCTTGTTATTTATTTTTAAAATCTAAACTTCGTCATTGGAATATAATATTGTAATGTTTAAAGCACGGAGCTTCGCAAGCAAATAATGTTCATTTCCCATGTACCTCGAATGTCACGCGCATCGCAGATGTAATTTCATGGTAATTGTATCTACGATGATTTACGTCATTAAATTTCAATTAATTTACCTCACGTACGAGGCACTCCAGCCCCTAGGGCTAGATTTTAAGCTGCGAGCAATAAATCAAATTTCATGTCTTTTAAAGTAAATTTCAATTGAAATCATGTTGCAATTGCAATTCGGTTAATTATAGCATTATCTGTTTTGATATAAGACTTTTCAATAACTGAACTTACATGCGCATTTCGTGGTTTCTGTTATTATGTCAGTTAAGTGCACTTGAATACGCCAGCTATTTGCAAGAATAAGAATAATTGTTGTTCTCTTTGTTCTAAGTGAAAATCGAAAATAACATTTAAAGACAGAAGTGTTAGCAATGCGCAACTTCTAGTTAGGTTTTATTATAAATCAATGGCAAGCTAGTTCACGCTGGCTTATATGTTACTGATTACTCAAAAAGGTCTTGTAGATCATATTTTCTTTGTATCTTGTACTCATGTGTGACCATCCAGCATAATTAATTTGATACGTGTTTCTTCCTGATCTGTTGATTGCTTGCAGGGTACTTTGGTTTAAATAAGTGGTTTATTTGTTATGCCACTTGCTCGTATTGTTTGTGGCCATTTATTCAGGCTATACGTTGTTTGTGTCAATAATTCACCGCATAAGATAAATTATTACAAATAAATTGCTACAAGCGGTTCACGGTAAAACGACAGTTTTTGAAAGCCCTGAATAAGATCTACTTGCATGCACGTTGTGTATTCCTCCGCCTTTATTCATGCGTCGGTCAGGCGAAACTGTGTAGTTATAAAAAAATATAATTTGTTCGTATCTGGTCAGTTTAACACTTCGATGAATAAAAAAAATCGAAAGGGAAAGAAACTATTTAAGTTATCCCAATTGGATACCTAACACTTTTTATTCGACGTTAAGTTATGTAACATTTTTCCATCTGTCATTACCAAATTCACTGGCCGCATGTCACTCGGTGCACCATCAAAATAAATGCAGATTTGCAAAAGTGCTCACTAGATCGTGAACAGCCTTTATACGATAGTATTGTCTTTTCGCCCTACATAGGCTCAGTTGATATGCCGCCCGGCACAGAGTAATTAAAATAAATATGCGTAACAGTAGCTTATACCGCGAACTACAGCGTCACACGCCACCAAAATGGCGGCACCACCGGAAATTTCGGAAGTCCGTGCGCCTATAAGCACCTGGTAATCAACTCTCCAGCTAAAAGTCCAGCCAATACGAAATATTGGGGTCGCGGTGGCTGAGCGGTTAGCCTGCACGCCTCCCACCAATGCGATCCGGGTTCAATCCCCGGCCGGGTCACTTCGGATTTTCGCATGTGGGAATCGTACCGGATGATACTATTGGTCGGCGGGTTTTTCTGGGATCTCCCTTTCATTCCGTCGCTGCACCATACTCACCTCAATCATCCTCATCGGCTCTCAAGACCTCTATGTTAAGAGCCGTCCAAATCTCTTCTATCTTCACTCTTCAATAAGGAATCTTTGACAGCTCACAGTGGCCAATCAGACAGAAAGTCGTAACAAGAACTTCGCCCAGCAAATCAGAGAATATATAAGCTGTTCACGGTCAAGTGAGCACTTTTTAAGGCTCTGCTAAATCACTTGCTAATATTAACATTGCCATGTGACTATAGTCAATTCCCCATTGGAAGCAACTTATTCGGAGCCCTGCTAAATATCTTCTTGCAGGCCCATTTTGTATCCTTCCGCCAAATGTAAACAAACATTGCCACGTGACTGCCATGTAGCATCTGTCAAAATCAATGTTTACATGCCATCGTGTGTGTACATATGTTCGCATACTTTCGCTACACCTAAAAATAAACACTGAAATGTGACTTCTACTTTTATACCTGTCAAATGTGTTGTTTACTGTTTACAGCTTTTCAAATAATTCTGTCTTAGATCTAGTTCAAAAACTATTTCGTACGAAATTATTTACAGTTTAGGCCTATAACATAATTTAGGTCAGCTTTATGACGTTTTAAAAATGCCTGAATTAACGATTGTTCTTACGGTTACGTTACATTAACGTATTTGTTTTCCACGACATAGGACATTACACGTAATGCACATTAATATTTTGCCACGACTGTGTTAAACACTGTTACAAGTGCGGGGTAATGAACTGAAGTATTTAACATTTGTTATTGATATGTGTTGGGTTATTTCTTCAAAAGTACGGTCTCAGTTCGAATAACGAAGGAATAGACAGTCCAACGAAAAAGCGACATTAAAATCAAGCACGCAACTCGTGTCGCAAATTTTTTCTCATACAAACTTAAAATATAGCGATGAACATGCACACAAATAAGCCTACCGTAACTTTTATTCCGCTCATATTTATATGTATTGCTACTTACTCTGTACTAGGTTTATTGAAATTGATTAGGGCTGAGCTTGGTTATTTTGTTGGGATTGGTGGTAAATCATGTCACACAACTGTGTTTCAAACACCCAGGGAAAAGTTACAACGTTGTGATAAATAAACAGACGTGGATGTAAATAAATAACATCGTCATAAAAACAGTTCACATTTAAAACGTGTAAATGGTTCACATCAAATATTTGAAATCACGCACACACACAGATCCAGCATAACGATCACCACGTAGCCACGCAATGCCATTTCACACGCATCAGTTAACGAAACGCACCGTAAAAGTACATTGATTACTGCCGCGGAAACACAGATTTATCACAGCCTCGTAACTTGCCTAGGTAGGTTTAAAAAACACAACGTCTACAAACGTGATGTGGTAATTCGAAGTATTTTTCGGAGTAGGTATAATTTACGCTTCGTTTGGTAAAACAGCAACACGCCATGCCATGGCTCGCCACGTCTGCCAACTTCACCTTGTTTCTGCCCCGCCACCATATCTAAATATATTAAAATAAGTATTAAAACATTAAAATCTCTTTTCAGTTGTAAATTATAAATTCAAAAATCATTACTTTGCTGTAATAAGTATGAAATATGCTACAGTTGAAAACACGTATAATTATGCATACTAGCGAAGTGAAACTTTCCCATTGTGAAAGAGATAAAGACAGAGCGAGCGCCAAGCCTCGCTCAGCAGACAGTTACTTCAAAGTTGCTCTCGCTCGATAATACAACACCGTACCATTACGGCCTACTCACGATATTTTCCGCTGTTAGTTTAAACTGCATAAATGAGACATGATGCCATCGGGGCTACATAAATATTTCAATATTTCAATAGGCACCGTTTAATTTACAAATAATATACTAAAAATCTAGGTTAAAATAATATTTTAACTGTGAACTATTACTTACCGGCCGTTGCCAATATGTCGCTGCTTTCGCTGTTGTTAATTCATATTTAAAAAGAAAGAAGTATTTCAAGTTATACCATATATTAAGGTAAAATTCCATTTATTCAATAATACAGTACTCTAAAGTTAACCACATTGTTATATATTTGTGGAATACAGGTTATTAAAAAAGAACAGGTTGACATGTAATGCCTAGAGTGTTTTTTCAAAGGTTGATTTTCATAAGTCGCTTCCAATCGGGAATGGACTATACTAAACATAGCGTATACTGTTCACCTATAGACTATCAAAAGTTAATGTACGAGGCTGCAATAAAATACAGTTATTAGCGGTTTATATCGGTTGGAAGGGCCTTAAAAAGTGCTCACTGAGCAGCTTTTATACACCCACATTGCGACGCCTTAAAACCGCCGCGGTGGAGAAGGGGGGGGGGGGGGGTGAGTGGTAGCTCTCGCAACGCAAAATTGCCTCACTCTTTTATATAACTGCACATAAACCTACCCATCCCACGGGAGAGGAAAGGTGAGCTCGTCTTATAAAGCCCAATGGACCATGGCCCTTCATTTCACTACCCCTTCTATGTTTTATACATGATGCTATTACAAATATTGAGCACAATATTTATTTAAAATCACTTTAGTTCAGGTTCAAAATAATGTTCCCAATCTCTCATACGTATCGCTTGAACATTTTATTGATCTCTCAAAATTAATTTTCAATGCTGGCTTCAACAATCTTTCGAAATATAGTTTACTTTATATTTAGACACACACACACACACATTTAAGAATTCTAAAATTACCAAGGCCAAACCAAAAACATATATATGCATATGATTCAGAGTTTTACTCGCTCCTCAACAAAAGCCATAGAGACCTGCAAAATTCACGTTATTATTTGTATATACTTGAGCCGGTGTATATTCTTCATTGGCTGCTGTATAGATGCAATGCCACTCTCTTTCTGACTGGACTGCACGTGATTGGACCACATGATTGTGAAGTGTTCGTTTATTGGCGCAGAGTTACTTAAAGCGTGTCAAATAACATATGGTCCAAAGACAAATTTATTTCAAAGGTACGTGTGTTTGAAGTTAAATAACGCGAATAATAACGCGAATTTTGCAGGTCTCAGCCATAAATAATTTTGCCTTGAGAGATACCGCTTAGCAGCGTACTGACGAAGATTCTGTTTTCTTTCACCGCACGCGGTTTCCCGTAATCCGGGAGGCGTCGATAGCAGGTTCTAAATGTACCATACGTCATGCCGCGACCTTTCAAAATGTCCGTCGAATAACGCTGCCTCATCAGATGCCCTCGTAGACTCCGTGCTACCGCCGCAATCTACCAGCGCCACTTCGCTTCACTGGTCGTCTATGCCAACGATGAGCAGCATGGATCACTCTCCGGTACACTAGTGTCCATTTAGTTACCACAGCGCGATTTGCAAGGGAGTTAGACGCGCTAACCACTTCGGCGCTCGCGACGAGCAACCACATAACACGAGCAGAGAGACGACAATCCTCGTGACGGAATTAAACCCTCCTTTTACGTACTGTTCCGTCAGGGCTGATCACGTGGACACTCGCTGCGTAGTGTTAAAGTTTACGCGATGGTTAAGGGCACCCGAATTCCGCGAAAAGATTTCACGGCCAGTTGTACTTCATAACACTTTAGCTCAGATACACGTCAGCGATCGGATGATATAGGTGTTACTCGCCTACCCGCGAATCACAGACGTACAGCAGAGCAGTGACCTAATTCTGATTGGCCAGTCAAGTAAGAAAATGTGTTCTCACAAAGACACGCCGCCAGTAAGCAAAATAATACTGCTGGTGTGTCCATATGGTATTGAAATCTAGCTTGGGCGGAAATCTTTTCGCGAAATTCGGGTGTGCCTAGCGATGGCGTAGCGAGTGCATAATTCTCAAGACAAATGCTCATCGTAAAATGTTGCCAGGTAAAAAGCAAGGGGAAACCTGTCTCTCCACGACAACGTACCAAACACTTCATGAGTTCGTGCCACAAGCTACGTCCCCCCCCCCCCCCAACACGTCCAAATCCATGGTCCTATTAAATCCGACCGATCAGCTAACAAGCTTCCTACCTCTATCATCAGGCTACACGTTAAAAACAATTGCAGTCCGCGGAACTCTTCTGCTCCACTCTGCACCAAATAATGTTCGTACTGCACGCATATTGAATTATAATCCACGGCGTGCCTGCAGTGCATAATAAATATGCGGCACAAACGGGCGATCATAACAGGACATCGCGTGTTACTCAGTTGAACGGATCATCGTACTGCACTCGGCCCGTATGCGCCTCGGCCGACGGGCCCACTCTCTAGTAAAGACTGCCTTTTGCACACACCTCCCCCCCCCCCCCCCCCGGTCAAACTCACCAACACTCTCACGGACTGCTATGCCCAGACAGTCCCCAGGCCGACTGCTCGCCTGACCGACGCACACCCACCACGTTGATAAGGTGACGTCACACGGCATTTGGCAGTTTGTGCAACGCGGCGGTATCTCTTTAAAATATAATTTTAATTACTCGCGCCAATATACTAGATTCATAAAGTTGTACTCTATATATTAACATTTCCATAGTATCCAAATATAAATAAGACGTAATAAAAACGATCCAATATGATCAACAAATATATAGCCGGCCAATAAAATTAATAATGATAAATCTGAATTTAAAAAACCGTGGGCAGTGTTGCCACTCGTCCACCAAACCGCGCGCAGTGTTGCCAATCGCCCACCAAACCGCGGGCAGTGTTGTCACTCGCCCACCAAACCGCGCGCAGTGTTGCCAATCGCCCACCAAACCGCGGGCAGTGTTGTCACTCGTCCACTAAACCGCGGGCAGTGTTGCCACTCGCCCACCAAACCGCGGGCAGTGTTGCCACTCGCCCACCAAACCGCGGGCAGTGTTGTCACTCGCCCACTAAACCGCGGGCAGTGTTGCTACTCGCCCACCAAACCGTGGGCAGTGTTGCCACTCGCCCACCAAACCGCGCGCAGTGTTGCCACTCGTCCACCAAACCGCGGGCAGTGTTGTCACTCGCCCACCAAACCGCGCGCAGTGTTGCCAATCGCCCACCAAACCGCGGGCAGTGTTGCCACTCGCCCACCAAACCGCGGGCAGTGTTGTCACTCGCCCACTAAACCGCGGGCAGTGTTGCTACTCGCCCACCAAACCGTGGGCAGTGTTGCCACTCGCCCACCAAACCGCGCGCAGTGTTGCCACTCGTCCACCAAACCGCGGGCAGTGTTGTCACTCGCCCACCAAACCGCGCGCAGTGTTGCCATTCGCCCACCAAACGCCCTAAAAGGCAAAATAATTTAGTGGTGTTTTCCTATCGCCACAACATCAAAGGAACCACCACGCCGTTTCGTCTCTGTGCTCTTGTCTGCTGTGTGAACCTGGCTTAGCCTCTTGAGAACTTGTAGTTTCGGAGCTATGGTAGTTCAGTGTGGGTTGATGTCTAAGACTCGGGTTGTGTGCAGGGTTCGAAGCCTGGCCATCTCTTGAGTGAGACGGATCCCAGACCAGTATCATATCTCACTGACATACATTTTGGTTATCTTGTTTTACTATTTTTATCCTGAATGTATGATTATTTTTTCCTTCCCTGCAGTATGGTTTTCGTGTTATAAGAGAGGGTAATATTTCAAGTATTTTTGTTTGCGATTTATGCTTAAAATTATTTTAGGAACGAAACATTTATCCATAGACTGTATCAGGAAAATCTACATATTTTGTTTTTGAGAAAATGGTAAAATTACTTAACGGTGACAGGTTTCTTTTCAGGAGCATTACATTTTGCTTTAAAATAAAATTTTCTCTTTTAAGGAAGGGGGGAGAAACTCAAAATGCACTGGAACTATCGCTAGAACATTTGAGTCATGTTTCTCATAATACTGTATCATATTAATACTGTTATGATTGGTTGATGCATTTTAATTCGGCTTGACACTTTGCAGACCAATCATTTAGGTTCAATCATAGATTGTCAGAATTTTCGTCGGTGCATTGTAACTGGAAATAAGCGCCATATAGATAAGATAACAATTAATGAGACAGTAATTTCTGATGTTTGCATAAAACGTTAAAACTTAGGAAACAGTTAACTTTTCCCGCCATATAGATTCGTTCCTATTTATGTTATTATGTTGAATGAAAGTTATTCGTGAGATTTATCTCGAAAGTGAACTTTAATGGCCTCAGTCGTGTTTGTTACGGATTGTATATTACTAATCTTAGTAACTTCAGATGATGCTTCTGAGAAATTCAATACTTGTGTAAGTAAATGTATTAGCGAGGTTCGTTATTTTAAGATTCTTATTTGCGGAAGGAAAAAGATCATCAGTTGACTAAAATATTGTAATTCCGTACATTTGAGATTTGTTTTCATGATTGCCCTTATATTAGATTAATTTTTCGATGCAATGGTAGTAAGTTGCACGCCAGGATTGTGGGTATAAAACACTTCTTTGTTCTCGTTGTTTATTCCGAAACACTGTAGAGTTATGCCTTTGTATATGAGGTTACATAAATTAATACAGCAGTCATTGCGTGTGTTTGAGAAATTTCAAAACTAACAGCAATTTTAATAATAATGTTTTTCGTTCGTGTCTTTAGTTAATTAAAATAATGCTTTTCTAAGATGCAGCTAGCTCCCTACAGGTGAATTCCTCAGGATGAACGTTTTGTTTTGTCCCAATATGACTTAAGTACCAATAATGTTAAATGGTTGAACACATTTAAGAAAGGTAAATCCCATTTCCATTAGCAATGTTGGCAGTTGTGAGTGGGTGGTGTTTATATTCTTTGTGTGTCGTCATATGCTTCAGTGACGTTTAAGAAACGTTGATCAAGAATTTGTGAACTCAAAGACTAGAACTGTTTTTGATCAAACCTGATCAACTTAAGTCAAGAAAACGGGACATTTTGGAAGAGAACTTTAAGCTAAGTTACGACTGGAGATCCGATAATTTAGCGGGTTCATTTCTAGACAAGTTAGAATTCACACACTTGTACGTTCATGCTACTTTTGTATTGATCGACGAGTTTTTTGACATCTCCTGGAGATAAATGAGCTAATATCGAACATGCAATAATAACTTGTGCGTCTAACTCCGCCTTTTACTACCACAACAATCAACCAATAAAAATCAACTAATAAACAGTTGATATCTTAAAGAGAGTATATAAGACAGGTCACTGAACTCACGAATTTCTCAGGTCTCTAGTTATGATACATTACATTCGAATCAGTGAAAATTATTTGATTCGCAGTCAAATATAATTACTTTAATCAGTGAAAATGGCCCCATTTAGAATGAATGTAAAATAACTGATTGCTTTAGAGGAAAAAATTCGCTGAATGTATCAATGAATACTTAATCCAATAAACTACTAAAACCAATTTTTTTTTTGCTTCTTTGTTGCCACAAACGTGTAGGATGTTCTTTGTTCAAATAAATATTTCCATGTCTTGAAGTAAAATAAAATTTTGATTATCAGAAACAACCTAACTTGGCCGAATTTCGAATTCAAGGCCACTAGTCTCGGAGTTCTGCGCCTATGCTTCATCGGCTACTGTGACTGATGGCACGGAGTGATTTTATTTAGATTTATCAAGAGTTTAAAGCATTGCGTGAGCGTAGATAACTATCTTTATAAGGAGCCACGGGGCCTCTGTGGTTAGCCTGCTCGCTTCGCACCAAGGCGATCAGGGTTCAATCCCCGGCTGGCTCACTCCAGATTTTCACATGTGGGAATCGTGCCGGACGATGGCGTCGGTCGGCGGGTTTTCTCGGGGATCTCCCGTTTTCCCCGCCTTTTCATTCCGGCGCTTGCCCATACTCACCTCAATCACCCTCATCAGCTTTCAAGACCTAGTTGTTAAATGCCGTCCAAACCTCTTCATTCACTCGTTTCGATATGTTGCTGGTTAGTGACGCCATTTTGGTGGCACGGGCCACTGGAGTTAGCGGAATAAGCAGCTATTTCACCTCTGTATTCTTATTTAGTCTTTGGCATTGCCAATAATGTAGGTAGTTCAACTGGAGTCAGTGAAGGTACCACCAAAGATGATCGCTTAATCTTGATCTCTATGCTCCAATAGTTCGCTGGTCCGAACAGGTACATCATATTGCCATCATTCCAAGGTATTCTCAAGGTGCTTCCGGATACGTACCAACCTAAGTTGAAAGAAACTTCAGTTAAGGAAGTGGCTAACCGTAGGAGTAACAGCCAAATTTCACCTGTTTGTGCATGAGATTTGGAAGAAGAGAGAAGGTGAATTGGGTACTCAGAGCTGTTCTCGGAGTGGGAGCGAAAGTGATCACGAATAGGACAATTAGATACTGGCTTCCCGCCTCTGCATGGCTGTGTAGATCAATGGGTCGTGAGGTGATCAGTCAACTGGACCACTGCCATAGGGTCTGTGCATGGCGATAATTCTCTTGGAGTAAGTAAATAGATTTAGGCGGTTCTTAACAGCAAGGTGATTGAAGTGCATTTGTAGCAGTGCCAGAATGAAGGAGCGGGAAAATGGGAGATCCCTGAGAAATCCTGCCCCACCAAGGGCATCGTCCGGCACGATTCCCCTTGCGAAAATCCAGTGACCCGGCCGGGGATTGAACGCGGTTGCCTTGGTGGGAGGCAAGCGTGCTAATCGCTCAGCCATCATGGCCCCTAATTCTCTTGGAGATTTCTCATGGATTGCAAAGATGCAGCGAAGAAAGAAGTAGTTGACCTTGGGCACCTCGCCCAGTGAGGTTTGGTACTCACGAAATGGACTTTCATCGCCTTAGAGAATAGTAGAAGTATAGAGCGTAATTGGACTTGTGTTAATTATTTGTTTTGAACAGTTTCAGTGTGTATGTATTGGATTTGACATTGTCAATATTGTCAAGAAAGGAGTGTGAAATGTTGTGCAGGACTTACACTGACGTAAGCACACAATAGAAAGTGTGGACTGCTGTAAGATAGAGTGTGGAAGAAAAATAACTGTGTGGCTGCGGTGTAATAGTGTGGAACTTGTGGACACAGGTACACAAGTTAAGTTAACCATTTTGGGGCTTACAGTGATGTAAGCACACAGTAAATGGACTTGTGAAAGAAGGCAGTAGTGAGTGTGACGATCATTGTGCTGGGATTGTAAAAATACAGGACCACAATGTCTTCGAATACCAGTCCATTTAAGCGGATGAAGACAAGAGTGATGAATCCCAAGCCTGTAATGGAGAGAGGGAAAGACTTGAAAGAACTATTAAGGGAGGGCAATGTACCCAAGTCATTGACAGTCGAACCACAGAAAGAAGTGAACTCAGAAGATCTGGTACTGCATTAATGAACTTGAAAGAACTGGCATTCACTCATGGCTGAGTGATATTTATGATGAAGATGCAGAACCAGAAGGTCCAGGTGATGGTAGTGAGGATAAAGGAAGTGGTGCAGAATCTGAGGAAGAGGTGCCTCAGTATATGCAGATGCAAGGAAAGGTGAGTGGAGATGCTCCACAGGTAGAAGGAAACCTTAAAGAAGCAAGGGAGAAGGTTCAAGTATGTACTTTGGGTAGATGTGGAGGCAAAAGTGCGTAAACTGTGCAAGAAATTGCACAAGATACCGGAGATGCATCCATACAGAAACCTGGACCAAGAAGTTGGAAAAACCCTGAACTACCTGTGGGGATGAGGGAAAGAAAACAACTCCAGTATGGGCTGGAGCAAGAAATGGGAAGCGCCTCTTTGGCAGACTTTATGTTCAAGATGGAATAGAGTGTGTTGCAAACACATGCTAAGGCTTGTAATATAGTGGTTCATATGACAGATTGGCTTTTGAGTAAAAACTCAAAGATCAACACGGCACAGGCAAGGTGGATTGTACCAAAGATAAAAAAATCGCTAAGTTTGCTAGACATGGAGCTAATGGCAAACATTAAGTTAATGTGCATGGTGCAAGGTCTGAAACACCAAAGAAAGGTGTTGACTGACAAAACAGAAGATGGCACCGTTCCTGGCATCAAGAGTTATACACAGGTAGCTAAGGGGGAGGAGATTCTACCTAAACCTCCCAAGAAAGTGGTGCTTATGTATCCAGAGGAAGAAGGAACCACAAAAATGCAAGTTAAGGAGAAAATAAAGAAGTCAATAGACGAAGGGAAGGGGGTCTTTAAATATGAAATATCGGAAAAATTCAGAAAGGTGGAATTATGATCGAGGCTGGGGACGATGAAACATTGGAAAAGTTGAAAAACCAGCAGAAAATAAAGGCATTAGGTCTCAAATTGGAAGCCCTAAAAATAGAGGCCCAAATGTGATTGTATATGATAAAAAATATCTCCTGATGACAATGATTATCTTCTGGAGGAAATTTATAAGCACAATTTCAGGTCTGCTGAGATGGATAAAAAGACATTCCTGTGAAAGGCAATGTAAGTCACAAAACTGGAAAGAGAGACACAGGTAGGGTGAATTTGGTACTGGGGTGTGATCCAGTAATAATATTCGTGGTATATGATAGATGTATGGTGAGGGACTACATATCCATATCACAATGTTATAGATATCAGCAACTGGGGCACATTGCCAAGTGGTGGAATACTGAAGTCGCTTGCTCAAGATGAGCTGATAAAGGCCATAAATTTTAAGGAGAGTCCACATAAGAGTGCTAAGCAGTATGAGGAGAAATACATTAACTGCGAGAAAAGGCAAAAGGATGCCAATCACTTGTAGGTAGGCAGTTGGGCTAAATGTCTCATCGACAACGAGGTAATTAGAGTCAGACCAATCACAGAATGGATTCAAGGGAATGTCCAGTGTACCAAAGAGCCCTGTCTGTGGAGCTCACCAGAATACACTACAGCTTACAGGATAAGATGTGGGCAGGTGAACCTGCAAATGTCAGCAGTGTCAACCTCTGAACTGAATAAAATAGTGGTGCAGAGGAATTGGAACTGGTTCGGTTTCAGGAGCATTATGTCCCTTTTGACGAGGTGGTCGGACTTAATGGCACTATAATGACATCAGGCAGGATGCCTAAAATTGGGATAATGAGAGCTAACATGGAGATGGATGTCATGATGTTGAATAGTTTGTCAAACACCCATCATGTCTGTGCTCAAGTTCAGTGTAAACACCTGCACGTATAGATGGTGTCTTCATACTTCTAGTATTGTAATGAGATACAATACCACCTAGACAAATGGGGCGTAGAGTTGGATGTCTTACAAAAAAAACAGTGGTAATTGGGGCAGATACTAATACCAAATATGAAATGTGGCATTCTTCTGAAACTGATAAAAAGGAGAGCTTATAGGTCAATGCATTTTGATCAATAATCAGGATGTGCCTAATGTAGGGGAACCCCTACATTTGCATCACAAGCACATGGGACTGGGCCCAATATTGATGCGACACTCATGAATGTTAGAGTGAATGGGATTGTAAGTGACTGGATAG
The DNA here is from genome assembly GCA_029891345.1 of Dryococelus australis. Lineage (NCBI taxonomy): Eukaryota > Metazoa > Arthropoda > Insecta > Phasmatodea > Phasmatidae > Dryococelus > Dryococelus australis. The sequence goes on along the minus strand of CM056994.1, from coordinate 13,219,941 downwards.
TCACTGAAGATAGTTCCAGTGATCACAGGTTATTCATATTTGAAGTAGGGCTTCCTGAATATATAAATACAGGAGACCAACAGAAAATTGAATGGGAACCACAACTAAGGTACATTCATAACATTGCTGATTAGAAAGCATTTGAATTTTATTCCTGGCTCTGTTGTGGAAGAAAAAAAAATGCAGAAGTCAATCTTCCTTGAAGGAATCTTGCAAGAAAGAATCATGGTAGTTAATGAAATCAAGGAAGCCTGTAAAGAGGTACTTCACAATATGCGGCATGGGCCTACCAACCTCTCCTGGTGGGGCATGGAACTTGAAAAATGAGAGGAGGAGATTCCGAAGAGAGAGAAGAAGACTTCACAGGTCAAGAGACGAAACAAGGAAAGTATTTGCAAGAGAGTATAAGAGGAAGAAACAAACCTACTTCGACAGAGTCAGGGTGAAGAAAAGACAGTCATGGTCGGATTATGTCATCAGGATTGAAAATGAAGATCCTTTTGGGGTGGTATATAAAATAATGACAGGTAAAATACAAAAAGACCACAACACTGCCCAACATCAAAGTTAATGGGACCCTGGCGACTGATCCGAAAGAAAGTATGGATGCTCTGTTCCACACACTATTGCCAGATGACTCCAGGGAAAGAGAGGGTGGGGAGCACTCTCTTAAAAGAGAGATAATGGAAGAGTTACTAGAAGAATTGGTTACACCGGAGTTTACTTCTGAGCAATTGCAAGAAATAGTATACAACATGAAAAATGGGAAACTCTTGAATATCTATAATGGATGTCTCAATGAGGGAGTGTTTCTTCGCCCCTGATGGCGGACTGATCTTGGTGAGCGGATAGGCAAGAAGGCAGCAATGATCATGGCTCGGATAGACCTAAGGTCAAGTTGACCTTTTCCACCAGCAAAACCAAAATCATGATGCTAAAATGTAAATTGACAAGGACACCCACAGTCAGATTTAATGGTGAGTTTATTCAGTATGTCAGAGAGTTTAAGTATTTGGGAGTCTTGCTGAACAACAAAATTAGCTTTCTTGGTAATGTCCAATATATTACCTGTAAATCTGTGGGGGTATAACAAAAATTAAGATCAATTAGCAACACAGAATAGAACCTAAATTTTGACACAAGAACATATTTGGTGTGGCACAAAAGAAAGCTCATAAGTGCTCAGAGGGCAGCTTGGCTGGCAGTATTGAAGGCTTATAAAACCATGCCAAATGAGGCACTTCCCATACTGGCTGTTGTCCTGCCTGTGGAATTGCTTTTAAGAGAAATATGCGTTGTTCCTGAGAGAATAAGAATTGGACTACTCTGAAGAGAGGAAAGGAAGAAAATCAGGCATGACACGCTGAGGATATGGCAAGAAAGATGGGATAACAATAATAAAGGAAGAGTGACACATAAACTCTTACCAGATGTGACAGAAAGAATGAAAAGTAAATGGTTGACAAAGAACCATTATAGTGTGCAGCTGTACATTGATCATGGAAATTTTAAGGCCAATATGCTCAGTCTTTGGTTGATCACATCCCCATTATGCGATGTATGTTGAGAGGATGATACATCCCAACATGTATTAATAGAGTGTAACCAGATTGATGATATAACATTTCTTCAGAGGGCAGCTGACCAGAGAGGACTGCAATTGGATTTGGGAAGAATAATAACAGATGATGACCTACACCAGTTATGGAACAACTTTGGTACAAAATTAGGCAAGAGACCGGAAGAACATGACCAGTGGCAGCAAGCAAATTCTGATGACCCATGAGGTTGTACTTGGGTAAAGGCTTAAATGTATGCAGTCGGAGTATCACTAATTGGCGAGGAGGACCGGTTTTACTGAGAAAACTGGCAGAAGGCTGTGCAATGGAAACAAGAAAGATGGCCATCGAAGACCATAATACGAGTAAGTGCCGAGCGCTGTCTTACTCATCTGGGAACATTTACAGTGCGGGATGATGGCGGGTTTGCCGACCTTCGGGCCGTAAAGCCTGCCATCGTTCCAAATGACTGCCACCATGCATCCAGTTCAGTAGTCCCGCCAATCAGTCTTATTCTTCACTGTAACGATGCTTGCAGTCCGCAGACTTCACTTTTGCTGATCACTGTCACAGCCATTTGTCGTTTTGATTCCTCGTCACTTCGCTGTCTTCGCACACTTGGCGTTTAAGTTAGCAGAATCCTCCAAACTCTAAACTGTCGTCTCGAAGACCCATAGTGGCTTAAGAAGTATCGCTGGTAAGATCTAGAAGGTTCCCCGCACCTCGAATATTGCTGAGAGACACTAGGGCAATGATCAGAATGTTTGGTATACGATAACTACGGAAATCGAATCCGCTCAAGGACAGGCGTGCTCGAGTCCCGATAGACTTATCTGCCGCACACGGTGGCTCGCCTTTTGTGAAGTTCCGTGCACTCCTTGGGTTACCTTAGACCGCAGTGGTCTAGTGGTCAGACAACTAGCCTCCCACCTAGGTAAAGCAGGTTCTATTCCTGGTGGTGTCGACCCCGGATTTTCCCATGCTGGAATCGTGCCATACGATGCTGCTAGTCGGCGGGTTTTCTAGGGGATCACTAATTTCCCCTGCTCTTGAATTCCGGAGCTGTACCATACCCCCCTCGTTTCACCCCCATCGGCTCTCAAGACCTCGATGTTAGGAGCCGCTCAAATATCTCCACTACACACATCAGGTTACGGCTCTCTTGTGACACACTGATTCGCTCGCTCGAGCAAAATAACTTCAGCAGGCAAAATGCTAAAAATATAATGAGAGAGAGAGAGAGAGAAAGAGAGAGAGAAAGAGAGAAAGAGCAATATTTCACCTCTCGCATCCGACAAATAACTTAGGTGTGACGTGACCTTGAAAATCCAATCATAAGAGGGCATAATGATATCATCATTAAATCACTAGCGCAGTCTAATGGCAGTAGTGAGAGTCGATATTTAGTATGTAAATGTTGAGAGAGCAACGAGGGAGTGAGGGGTCTGGTGTGACATAAAGTCAGTGATTCGTTGGATGGGGTTGCTAGGTGTGGGAACGTCTAACTGGGCAATGAAGTATGTTTATGTTGTTCAGTCGTCTGCTGTTCGGTGTACTGGGAGTATACGTGCTCCGTTTTCTTTACCAAAATCGAACCCCCTAAACTGAAATGTTTTAATAATAACAACATTTTTCCAAAATGTAAAAAAAAAAAAATAATTAAATTTACGAAATATTATAAAATTTTACATGTTTTAATTTTTTCAAAAATTTTAATACATTTTAATTTTATTTTCTTTATAGAATCTAAATTTTTTTATATTTAAAACTTTTTATTATTTTTTATCTTAATATCTGTTTTGCGATTTTTTTTTTAGGTTTTTTGATCATTGAGTCATTCTAAGTTCACAGGGTATCAGGGTCAAAGTCGCAGAGATTCATGTTGGTGGTTGGGGTAATTAATATAGCGAAACATATCCCTCCTGATCCATTGGGATTGGCTAGAAGTATTTGGTCCGTATTTTTGTTTAGAGTCCACCTGCCTGATTTGTCGACTTGTGGGAAAAACTAAAATAATTCAATCTATTGGGGGGGGGGGGGTGATAAATTTTTCGAGTTCAGTTACCTCTAGGTTAGACTTCGTAGTAATATTGACAATCATGAAGATGTAAACTGCTTATTCGCTGTGTGCTGTCGCAGTGCAAGGCGCTGATTGGGTAAGTATTTTGCTGCATGTTTGTTATTAGCTCAGGACTCTCCATGGGATCTCAACTAACGCGCGGAGGGACTGTAAAAGCAACACAAACATACTGCGTTCTTGAGTTCTATCTCGTCGCGAATTGGACCGGCGAAATTCCCAGTTCTTCTACGTACGACAGATGTTTTGATATGCACTGCACTAAGGGCGACATTACACGTCTATCGTCATCACTGTAGTCTTTGTGTTCGGTGGTAGGGATACGAAGCATTCACAACACCAAATGCCACCACAGTTTAACAATAAGTTACCAAAAGTATGCCAACGTGGCACTGAGTAGCACAGCGTAACATCACAGTCAAATGTTACTTTCGGGTGTGTACACAGGTACAGAAAGACTTAAAACAACCACGTGATCATGCGAAGTGTAATTGTATGATGTGAGATAAGTTAATTGGTGATTATGTTATTTTTATTTCCCCATATATATGTGCTACGTAGTTATAAAGTATTTTACATCAAAATACCCTCAAGTGTGGAATATAGTGGACTGTTGTTCAATGTTCGTTTGAAAAGCAGCTAAAGTACTAGCAACTAAATTAAAAAAAAAAAAAAAATCTGTTGATATTAAATTTTTCTAATTTATCTGAGTATTACAAAAGGCCAAATCCACGCCCTACTTGCTTCTCTTTACATTTGTTCCTTTTTCTGAAAAGGGAATTTATAACCGTGGAATTAAAACTATTCTGTTAATAAGTTTTCATTCAACTTTTTTTTTAGTGGCGAAAATCTACCAGGAAATTACGCGCATGCATATTGGATGCCCAGGTAGCGATTTAAATCGATTCATAGGATTCGGCTGTGCGCTCGCATTCATACGAAGATAAGCGGAGATTCCATTATGTTACCGAGGCTGCGCACGATTTGTTCGTGGCTACGGAATTTGCCTCGTCCGCTGGTACAGTAATCCAGCCTCGAGGGGGCGGGAAAAAAAAATACGTTAACGTTAACAAGAAGTCGTTACGGGGTGTCGTTAATCTTTTGGATGGTGCATCGGTTGCCGGGGGGTGGTTTTGAGGAGGCGAAGGGTGTGATTGGGGTAAGAGAATGGTGAGGGATGGCGGAGGGGGCGATAGGGCCGGCGTGGCGTTGCGCAAGGTCTCCATCCGGCTTCGGGCGAGTTCGTGCGTTTTCGCCAGTGCTCGGCTCTTCCAAAGGGGGAGTGGCACATCGCCACCGAGCGAGTTCTGCAGTGGCGTCCCGACGCTGGTCGAGAGCGCGTCGGTCGCGCGGACGTCTTGACTCGACCCTCCGCAAAAAAAAAAAAAATAAAAAAAAAATAACGCCGGACAATTATGCCGTTCACATCCCGTCGCCGTGTCGCGAAACTCCGCGCGCGTTAGAATTCGCGAATGTCCGGATCGTGTGCACAACTTAGGACTTAGACACTTCTTCCACAGTCGCGTTGTTCGAACGAACACGCAAGAAGGGAACAACAAAAAAAGTTAAGAGGTCATAGAACTGTGGTTAGGTACATATATTTTAGCACCTAGGAATATATTGTTACCCATTTTAAATATTAGCCCTGAACCATAAATACCTATATCCAAAGTGTGTCATAATAGATATATATATATATAAACCAGTTAACTTTAAAACATAATATATTAAACATTATACTAATATTTAGTGTGGAACATTTTCGGATGCATTTGCTGCTCGTTTGTATTGACTTGGCGACTGCAGCATTCTAACAGAGGACCATTCATCTAAAGAACCTGAAGATAAAATAAGTTTCAAGGAGTTCATTTTCTTGACATTCGGCCATAGCGGGTGAGTACATGAAAATAACTTCTTAATTATTCAGTAAAAACCTAATCATGAAAATAGATTTATCCAGCTATGCAGTCTCATCGGTGCTACGAAAGTGAAACTTTTTTAGACTACTAGAGGAATATCGACTAGTGTATCAAATTTGCAAATCTTCGGAATTCGTGGAAAAATCTCTTCGTAAAGTTGGGCTTATTCTGAAAAAAATACTTAATAGTTATAGGTGCACGTAAATCAATAACTGTGATTAAAGTTAAAAGGGTATACAAAACGTTATCCAAGTTTTAAGAACTCGTAGTCGAATTCTTATTATTCTGCTGTACACCCTTCCTCCGTTTCCAAAGTCACAGGTCACACACGGAAAGACTACAATTACTAGAAATTTTGGCATACTGTGCCCTGAGGCTTCGGATAGTAAATAATTTGAACTGTCATAAATTAGAACGAGTTTAGTAACAAGGATGCGCCAGTAAATCATTCAAACGACTCTTTGAAAAATATGCAGCAGTGTTTTAGAAAGAAAGTTACATTAATAATCATGAATAATTATTAAATTATATCTCACGCGAAGAATAAATATTTGCCCATTTGATATATATATATATATATATATATATATATATATATATATATATATACATACAATTTAAAATTTGTGTAATTATATATACAAATAGTAATGTGTCAGATGTTTTTAAAAACCTCAAGAGTAAGCATAAAATATTAATATTTTGTTTATGAGCAAGGTAATATAATTTTCGCTGAAATGCTTTATAACTAATCATCCTTCAGTAGACTTTGTGTGAGATACAATTAAGTTATTGAATAGTTCATAACTGTTACATTCTTTGTACGTGCATGGTCGGGAATCACAGTCGTTTAGTATCGGAATGACATAATTTTGATCGGTCCAGTCAAATAAGAAAACGCTACTTCATAAGGCAATGCGATCAGCAAATATAGGAAATGTATAGTACTGTAAGATATTGATATATAACCTGCGCGTAATTTTTTTGTGGCTTTACGGTTATACTGTTGGTAATTATTGAAATAGGAAGGAAATAATATATTTGTCTCAAAAAAATATTTATTTATTTATCGTGTTCTACTACCAAGGAATCGTATTTTCTTAAAAAAAAAATAAAAATAATAATATTCGTATGATGTTTCCGTAATTTGATTAGGACTAACTAAACAACAATTTCTAAAAACGACAGAAATGCATTTCTATCGCATCTTAGACAGATTTGAGAAGTCAGTGTCTCAAGTTCTTGTTTAATAAACGGCGGTAATTGGATGTTAGAAGAGGCGTGACGGAAAACAACAAAACGCGAGGCTCTAAAATCATTCGCTTCTACGTGCATTCGGTTATCGTGAAAATATTTTATTGTGTTGGTGTATTTGACACATCCTTCAATCTGAGCCACTGCAATGATTTTTTTTTTCTCTGGAAGCGAGTCCTAGGAGACTGCTCGCAATGTACGAACATGTAGTACTGGAGCGACTTGGTTCCGATTAACCCAGCCTAGTTGACTCTCTCTCCTCATAAAGACTCTCGGCCAATCACAGAAGGAAATTTGCAGGTGTGTATATAGTACATTGGAGTCTAGCATATGCGTACGTTTCTCCCGTGGAAATCAGGCGTCCGTAATTATCGCGAGATGCTCGGAAATTTTCGCGATGCTCTCTATACATCCCGGGGCGCTGTCATTTTGTTGGTTGGCTGGTGCCTTCATGATGACTATTTTATCCTATGTATAAGTTAATCATATCTCATTGAGCACTTTTGAACGGCCTGCTAAATATCTACTATCTTCCTAATTTTGTTTTCTTCCACCCAACGTAAAATTTTTCATTTTCATGTGCCTAGTGGCTTCAGTTATACGTCAGTGAATTTAAAACTTGAAATCGTAAGGAACATAAATGTGTTGCTGATATGCCATGTCGTAGTATAATGTGAACAAATTAGAAAAAACTCTAACTTGGTTTATTATATATTTAAACAGTACACTAGCAATCGAACGTCAAGACTTGGAACTATTTTTCATAATTCGCTGCCAACTTAACGCGCAGCGTGCATGCCAGTGTGTACTGTAGCAAATATGTATGTGTGTATGTATACAGGATGTTAAGGAAACCTCTTCACAAACTCGGGCACGTGATTTGTGATCAGAGAAGAGGAAAATTGATATAGGATACCCATGGTCCATCTCAAATAAGGTCTGTAGAAGCCCATAAAGCCAGAGGTCGACAAGCATATTATGTGGAATACTATGCAAAGTACTTACGTTAGATGAACACAAATTGGTATACTGATTAATTAAACCAATATATTGATTAAAAGGAAGGTGTGTTCCGTCTTACACACCCCTACCATGTAAGTAATAGGGGTTGGCACGCCTTGATTTCATGCAGCATTTACACCGTGAGGTTAAAGTGATTTTGGATACCATCGGATGAAGTAGGACGTTGTAATGAGCAAATTGTTACAACTCCCTAGGACCCACCGTTTCCGGTTAAATCGAAAACGAGGGGTACAGTGGTAGCAATAGCATGACCTAGTGAGTAGGCAACCCTTCCTGCACCCGGAGGAATTCAGCGGGGAGTCCCCGCCGAATAAGTGAAGAGTGTTTGGCGGCTCGTAACTGCGAGGTCTTAAGAGCCGGCGAGGGCGATTGAGGTGAGTAAGGAGCAGTACCAGAATGAAAGGGCGAAGCAAACAAGAGATCCCTGAGAAAACCCGCCGGACAGCGGCATCGTCCTGCACAACGTGTAACATCGTACATCATACCACCAACATGTGTTTAAGTCTGGTGCAGCACGTGTGGCCTACTCACCAGGCCATGGCCTTGCTACCACTGTACTCTTCGTTTGCATTTTACACGGCAACGGTGGGTCCTTGAGAGTTTCCACTAGGGGGGCTTATTTGCTAATTAGACGTCCTGCTTCATCCAATAATATCAACAAGCACTTTAACCTCACAGTGTAAATGTTGCATGCAATCAAAAGGTGCCAACCCCTATTATTTACATGACGGGGGTGTGCACGACTGACCATACCTACCTTGTATTCAAGATATTGGTTTAATTGGTCCGTATACCAATTTGTGTTCCTCTAATGCAAGTACTTTCCTTTGTATCCGACGTAATATTCTTATCGCCCTCCTGATTTAGGAGCTTCTACAGCCATCAGTATTTGAGATGGACCATGGGTGTCCTATATCAATTTTCCTCTTTTCCGGTCACCAATCCGTGCTCGAGTCTGTACACGTGTTTCCTTAACACGCTCTATATATGTATATAAATTCGATCGATAAACCTTGGCTGCAGGTTAATGACGAAAAAAAAAGTTGAAAACATAATACAACCTATGATCTAGATTTGAAGTTGGACTTGTTTATTGCAGATATTAGAGACAATATTTAAGATGGAACACCGACTGTCTGGATAATGATTAACTGAGCAAAGATCTCCAAACACTACAACACCTGTCGCTTATCATCAAGATATTTCATGTAAATAATAACAATTATCGTACTACCCCTATTTCGAACTATCGTCCATGACGCGGTAACATATTTGGGATTTAAGAGATGGTTATTAATCCCCATGTCCCAATTAAGAAAAACATTTTCTTTGTGTAGATACCCTAACCCTCTCCGTTTTCGAGTAATTCGTGTTTACTTTCGAAATAATAACATCTACCAATTCCCGGCAGGTAGGACACGCGCAATTCCCATAAACACACTTTTGTGGCTATTAAAGGATGGGGAAAATTCCAGAGAGAGAGAGAGAGAGAGGTACATTACAGTGAACTTACGGGAACTATTTATTACGTCACAACATCAAAAATGTGTACTTCCCTTAGAATTCATTTTAGGATATAGGTCATATATATATATATATATATATATATATATATATATATATATATATATATATATGTTTGCAACTTTTTTTTTTCGTGATTAACATGCAGGCGAATTTTGTCGGTCGAAATTAAATACATTCTGTGTGTATATATATATATTTAGATACATCCTGTATATATACATATACTAAGATAAATCCTCTTTATATATTCATTATTTATATATACACATCCCGTATATACAAGCTGTCCCAGCGTTCCCCTAACATTGCGAAACTCGTGTAGTATGTCCATACAGACACAATATCGATCTAAGATACATGTGTGCCATTTGTGGCAACACAGCTGCTCTTACACGATCGATGTTCTCCTGTGTCCGCACAGATGTCGCGCCACCACCCGGTTTCTTGTCTGCAACAGACGCCGTAGCGCGAAACTTGCGTGGCGTTCGGCCACCCTCACGTGTCGTCCACTATTGGAACGTAGCCTAAACAATCGCCGTGCGACGACAACAGAATCGTTCGTACGATTCCCACTGCGAGCGTGCGGTGTGCAGCTGACCACCGCTCCATGCTTACTGACAATGACGTCGCTCGCCGGACAGGTCCGGCCATATCGCGTCATCCCCACCCTAGGGACACACGAGTACTAGGCGAGTCAAACTGGTAGGTGATAGATGGGACACTGTGTATATATATAACAATAATTATTATTATTAGGGGCAATGATTGTTTTTCAATGGTTGATTTCAAAATTGCTTACTTTACCATGAACGAGCTGTCCTACGTTGCGCGTGACTCGCTAAGTCTCTGGCTACACTAGTATAAATGGTTCTAAGTCCTGCATGCCGTGTCAGGTAACGAGTAACCCAACCATAAAAGCAGCATGGAAGCACACGTGTTTAAAGTCTAACCTAGCACAACTTGCTAAATTCCCGCTTGTCAACTCTCGCTAGGGACCTGCTTGGCACCAGGCTAAACGTCACAGCACTATATATTTATATTAGAGTTGGCGGCATTTCTCCATTGGTAGGGGCACCCGAATTTCGCGAAAATATTTCACGACCCGTGTTGTACTTCATGACACTTTAGCTCAGATACACGTCAGCGATTGGATTATATAGGTGTTACTCGTCTGCCCCCGGAATCACAGACGTACAGCAGAGCAGTGACCTATTTCTGATTGGCCAGTCAAGTAAGAAAATGTGTTCTCACAGAGACACGCCGCCAGTAAGCAAAATAATACTGCTGGTGTGTCCATATGGTATTGAAATCTAGCTTGGGCGGAAATCTTCTTGCGAAAATCGGGTGTCCCTATCCATTGGCATAGACATGAAGTCACGGCCTTCCTGACTGGAATGCAAGTGACTGGGGCACACGATTGTGAAATGTTCATTTATTTGCGTAGAGTGGCCAAGGGCGTGTTAAATTTTTTATTGTCCAATGACAAACGCATTGTAAACTTACACGTGTTTTAAGTCCAACGTGTCCCTAGATAATAACGCGAATTTTGCAGGTCTGCATCTATCGCACATCATACCATATGAAGAAATTATTCGTGCGTTTGCATTAGCGAGATAAAAGCATATGCAAAAGTAATAAAGTTATTTTCCCGTCAGTAATGGATGTATTAGTAAAAAGCAGCTGCGAATGAAGTTTCTGCTAAGAAGGGAGATGGGATTTTTTTTTTTTATTTAGGGGACTCAAAACTTCGGAGGCATATTATAAACAATATAATATGATATATGACTGAAAACTGAAATAACTGGTACATCATTTATAAACGTTTAAGTTTCTTATATATCGTGTACGATACCCAGAGACGATGGTTTATCGCGGAAACAATTGGCTGTTTGCTAGGCTTGACCGTACCGTACGCACATCCGACATATTTATTTCCTTATTGTCTGTCATGTTTATACGAAGCTACTACCAGATTTCACCGGGCCATTAAGGAATGTGATACTATAAGGCAGAACGTACGTGATTCGTCTGCAAACAACTTAGCTGAGTCAGAATCTTGTTCAGCCAAAAATGAAAGCATGAACTAGTTGAGTGTTAAAGATGATACGTTGGCTCAAAAATGTTCGCTATTTATCCATCATCTCTAATGATACCTAACGCACTAATATCGGGGATATATTAAGTTAAAATATTTGAAACAGACACTAGGCTACAAATACAATGGGCGTAAGTTATTATAACGATATATTTATATCATTATATATTGGTAGTCTGCGGCCTCATATCTTTGCTAGGCATTCATTTCCCTGTGACGTAGATATCAAGCTTCGTTGTTATAATGCTTACTTAGGGATAATTCGTATCACAATATGCATTATTTATCTTCAGGGAGGAAAACCACTTTCCTTCGGAGAGAAATAAATGGAAATAATTTTTTCCTACACGAGCCAGGAAGACAAAAATTATGAGAGATGGAATTCCGTGCCCCCCCCCCCCCCTTCACTTCAATCTACGTAATAGGTTTGCGCGCTGTTGAAGAGTAAACTAAGAAAGAACTCGTGTCGCGGGTTTAAATGCCACACATTCCAACACCACTTCCTCCCATTGTAAAGTTGGTATTTGAACGAAATGTGGTTGGCGACATTGTCGGGGAACGCCCAATGAAAATGGAGGAAGGAACGTTTGCAAATAGATGGAAGGATAACAATGGCTCGGACTTCGATTACAAACTCTGGCCCAGCTTCGTCCCGGAGCGGCATGATTGGATTTGTCGCTTGCATCCTACACTCTGCTCACGTACTATCCAGCTCTACCGCTCAGATATCTTTCTGTGTCGTACAAACCACGCCATTGCCTCTTCAGCCATGCAGTCTTAGGTAAATGAATAGCCTACTTTCTGATGAACTTTATATACACACATTCAATTATGACACTTAATGGAAAAATTACTACACAACAGATAAAATATTACAATGAAAAAAAAATTGTGTAAAATTTTAACTTTAAAACACGTTTATCTACTTACCAATAAAGTGTAAAAGCACTGTAATAATTTCACGAATTTTCCCACATTCATACTTCACGACGTCTAGATACTAGAGTATTCAGTTTGGGAATAATTTCTTATGCTATCTTTTTAACAGCAACGAATAATATATTTTCATCAAGGCCCAGCTAAAGCTCATTTAAACATCAAGTAAAATGACTGTGAAGGATATTATTGGTACCTGGATACAAATAGAAATGCCACCCTTTATATCTACATATACAGTGAGTGAGCGGGCGAAGAGATTTGGGCGGCTCTTAACAGCGAAGTCTTGAGAGCCGATGAGGGTGATTAAGGTGAGTATGTAGCAGCACTGGAACAGAAAGGGCGGAGGAAATAGCAGATCCCCGAGAAAACCAGACTACCAGCGGCATCGTCCGGCACGATTCCCACACGCGAAAATCCGGGAGTGACCCGGCCTGGGATTGAAGGCGAGCAGTCTAACCGCTCAGCCACCGCGGCCCCAAGATACGATTAGTGTTTATTGCACTTACGTATTTATTGACACAGATAATTTTTCAAGTGTGACTTATAAACTATGTATCTGAAATAATTGCGCTGGAATTCTAACTTATCCCCGAAGAACAGGGCTCCTACTACGCCAATAATTCATTTCGTGACAGGGAAGAATTTTAAAACTTATTTAATTGCACTAATATTTTTCAAACGGCTGTTATTTAGACAAGCGTCGTACACTTGTCAGTCAGTAATGTACAATAAGCAAACGCGTGGCCAAGTTATAAACAGCCCAATAGAATGGCTTCGTGATGTTGCAACACCCAATCAAGAAATGACGATAGTTCGAGTATACACAGAATTTTACGTCTAGTCCACATCCAAATCAACTTATGAACTTACTCGGGCTCTGCTGATGAATCCGTGAAACTTTACCACAAACAGACGTAGATCATTTTTTCCTCACTGCGGCGAGTCTTGTACTGTGTAGAACATTCCGAGTGTTCACAGTAGAAGGCGAGCAGAAATTAGGTTTCTTTTGTGTTGCGTACAACGCCTTATGCACTTTGACGGGAAATTCTATAAGGATTCATTCAACCTGAGACAGCAATTCTATAAGGATTCATTCAACGCCAGGCTAGACCTGAGACAGCAATTCTATAAGGATTCATTCAACCTGAGACAGCAATTCTATAAGGATTCATTCAACGCCAGGCTAGACCTGAGACAGCAATTCTATAAGGATTCATTCAACGGCAGGCTAGACCTGAGACAGCAATTCTATAAGGATTCATTCAACGCCAGGCTAGACCTGAGACAGCAATTCTATAAGGATTCATTCTACGGCAGGCTAGACCTGAGTCAGCAATTCTATAAGGATTCATTCAACGGCAGGCTAGACCTGAGACAGTAATTCTATAAGGATTCATTCAACGGCAGGCTAGACCTGAGACATCAATTCTATAAGGATTCATTCAACGGCAGGCTAGACCTGAGACAGTAATTCTATAAGGATTCATTCAACGGCAGGCTAGACCTGAGACAGCAATTCGTTCGCGCCGCTTTGAAGACCAAGCTTCATTATTAGAGACCCGAGAATTCCGCGGGTTCATTACTAGACAAGTTGGAATTCACACTCTTGTACGTTCATGATACTTTCGTAATTGGTCGACGTGTTGTTTGACTCATCCCCTGGAGATAAATGAGCCAATAACAAACATGCAATAAATTGTGTGCCCAACCACCGCCTTGTGCTACCACAACACTCAACCAATAAACAGTTGATATCTGTATGAGAGTATATAAGACAGTTATTACACGGAACCTTTAGAGATGGCGAAAAGTTCCATGCAAATAAAGTTTAAAAACGCCATGGTTCAGTGGTATATTTACGATCGAATTGCGTATTTAGAGCACAACATAGTTTTTTTTACAGGCGAATGAAAAACTTTCACTATCAGAGTATTTCAAATTTTACTGGGTCATTCAGATAAGGCAATAGTTTCTCACACGCACGGCAACTAAAGGCTGTTCACGATAAATTGAACACTTTAGAAATTAACCTTAGAAAAAAGCCACTGCCCCTGCATGAATATATTTTAATGGGCGCACTGAATGAAATACGCCCAGTAAAGTTGGTACCGATGCATAGAAAGTAGTGCTATGTCTTAACATTGAGTAAAAAGTGTTAGGTAACCATTTGTGATAACTTAAAAATTATTTCTTTCGTTTCTGCTTTTTTTAATATACAGAAGTGTAAATATAAGCAGGTTTGTAAAGTATTTCCTTTACTAATAATTCTTCAGTTTCACTTGAACGACGTACGAATAAAGTGATGAGGCCCATGGCAATTGTAATTGTACATAAGACAGAGGAATATACAGCGTGCATACAAGTAGATCTTAAGCAGGGCTTTCAAAAGTGCTCATTTTACCATGAACAGCCTATAGTAACGAAAGATCCATTACACACACGTACACAGCGCCATCTAGTAAACAAATGCACAGAGACGAAACAGAGGCGAAATAGCTTGGCGGTTCCTTTGATGTGGGTGTACTCATTCTCTGATTGGTTGTGCGAGGCTTTAGGCACGGGCTTTGTGTGTGATTGGCTACCGTGTGCTGCGAGATGTACTATGTTGGCTGTGCAACTCGGTGACGACTAAGTTACGAGGCGCTGATTGGCGAACGGCGTCCCGACGTGATCCTGGATATTGACAACATTTTGGTGGCGCGTGTGGCTGGAGATCGCCGAACAAGCAGCTATTTCACATCTGTATACATATTTACTCTGTGACAGTACAGTCATACCTTCCAAGCACTTCGAAGTTCCCGTGTAAAATCGCTCCAAAGGCTGTTCACCATAAAGTGAGCACTTTTTAAATCAACCTTAGGAAACAATCACTGCTCTTGCCTGTATATATTTTAACAGGCGCACTGAGGTACATGCGTCCAGTTAAGCTGGTAACGATGGATGGTAAGTAGTTCCATATCTTAAAGTTGAACAAAGAGTTTTGGGTAAACATTTCTGATAACTACAAATATTTATTTCGCTTTAATTTTTTTTTGATGCATCAAAGTGGTAAAATGACAAAATTGGCCAACTTTTTTACTTTTCTTATAAATTCAATGTTTCACTTTGCCAACGCGTGAATAAAGGGAAGAGGGAATTCTCAATATTAATGTTATATAAGGCGGAAGAATACAGAACGTGCGCACAATTAGATCTTTCGCAGGACTTTCTAAAGCGCTCATTTCACGGTGAACAGCCTACATATAGGCACATTGCCAGCCAGACTCCACAGTCCTCAACATACTGTAGCAGAAGTTGTTTGCTAGCAGTCTGTTGCCGCAGTCACAACTCACTCGTTATACCTGGCCACACGGAATTAAGCCTCCCTCCTGCTACATTTCTACTCTTGGTTTCAGAGTGGTGCAGGCCATGATGGCTGAGCGAAGGTTCATTTGTAAGAACACCCGAATTTCCCGAAAAAATTTCAGCGCATGCAATATTTCAATATCCTACGGGCATACCAGAAGGTTTGCTTTGTTTATTGGCCGCGTGTCTTTGTGAGAAGACATTTTCTCACATATCTTCTATAACACTGTAACTAGTTTATTGTTCCATGACTGGGTGGACAAGGTTTTGACTCTGCTAAGTTCTTTGCACACTGATCTCGAACGTTCTGCCTTAAAGTAACAGAATCCTCATTGGCCCAGTGAAATGTGGCAGTAGCTTCATACTTGCATGACAACAAATAAGGACATAAAACTATCGGACATGTGTACAGTACGTTGAATCCTAGCAAACAGTCCACTTTTCCCGCGATAAAAAAACATCTCTAAACATTTTTTATCGTCTAGGCTGTAACTTAATTGTAACGTAAAATAACATCAAATTTAAAATTGGGCAAATAAAGCCACTCGAAAATATAAACTACTTGGGAGTCCAGGTCATTGGGCAAGTGAATTTTTCCAGTTCCAGTTTATGTTGAAATTCCGTAGACCGTAGTGATAACTAGCCCACGTTTAGTACATACATTATCAGTACTCGTATGTATACATTATCAGTACTCGTATGTACACATTGTCAGTACTCGTATGTATACATTGTCAGTACTCGTATGTATACATTCATATCAATTTAAAAATTAAAGTTACGCATAGCAAAACAGCAAAATATTTTGTATGATTTACAAACAATTTTTCCGGAAACCAGTTGGCAAAATTTTTCTTGTATCACAGCAAATAAAATACTACATATTTACATGATATTTTGTGGAACACATAAAATCGTCTAAATGTCTCCGCGTTTATAATATCTAGAGTTTGGGACTCCAGCACTTCCATGTTGATATAATTGACTTTAGTTTTACACGTTGGTATAATTACGCGTAGTTTTACAAAAGTAATCATGGCAAGTAGTTTCCGAGACATTTTTGTTTAAAAATTCATACATTTTTGATAGCGAACGAATAAACTCATCACTTTTGTTGGTGTGTGTATTTTCACTTACTATCATCTTACAGGTTCAACCTGTATTGGGAACATGTTTACTACACTGTGCAACGCTAATTATTAGTGGAGACCCGAGAATATCGCGGGTCCATTTCTAGACAAGTTGGAATTCACACACTTGTACCTTCATGTTACTTTTGTAATTGGTCGATGTGTTGTTTGACACCTCCTGGAGATAAATGAGCCAATAACAAACATGTAATAAATTGTGCGCCCAAACACCGCCTCTTACTACCTCATCAATCAACAAACAGTTTATATCTGTATGAGAGTATATAAGCCTATGAAGTTTAGCCCACTGGTCATTGAACTCACGAATTTCTCAGGTCTCTAGAAATAACATACAGTCCATCTGGTTCATTTGAGGAATTCATACTTTGAGTGTGTCTGACTTAATATAACGTTACAGAGAACTTTATGTAAATCTATTGAGTGAGTGAAGAGTTTTGGGGAGATATTAAAAGCAAGGTCTTGAGATCCAATGAGAGTGACTGAGGTGAGTATGTAACAGTGCCGGAATTAAATGGTGGACGGGAAATGGGAGATCCCCGAGAAAACCCGCCGGCCAGCGGCATCGTCCGGCACGTTTCCCACATGCGAAAATCCGGGAGTGACCCGGCCGGGGATTGAACCCGGTGCATTGGTGGGAGGCGAGCAGACTAACCGCTCAGCCACCTCTATCTCTAAGGAAATTCATGACAAAATACTATTTATTCGTTAGTGTTTCCGACGAGTGCGAATGTAGTTATGTTACGGCAAATTCCACACAACTCAGTGGCAGTCAGGTGATGCTATATTAATGTCGAGAGCACTCAGAGCGTTGAAAGTAGTTCGTGAAGATGACTGCATCTTAGAGTTAATTGGACCAATAGAAATACTAGTATATAACCAGGCGTAGTAATATTTCGAGACAAGATACAATTCAAAGTACTGTATGGTCGTCTACCATTTTCGATCGGCCCATGTTAAATTTTTGCGCACGTATCACGATGGTACTGTGTCAGAGTTGCAGAATCCTGAGTGAATCAGTCAAATGCGGAAACTTGAACAGTAGCAAATGGACGTATGACAAAAATCCGAGGTTTATATGTAGTATTGAGTCTATTGGGTACTCCGATTTTTGTTTTTCGCGATACATCAGTGACCTTACATATATATAACTTACCAGTGGTTCTTCAAGTTTATGATTTCGAGCACCCTTTTCATATGACGCATATTTTGCCGGACTGCCAACCATTTCTTTAATATACGCAATTCACGGTAAAGTGAGAACTTTTGAGAACCCTCTCAGTTGGAATAATAGTCAATAAGTATATTTCATTTTAGCCTTAGACGTTAACTTCCGAGTGCAGTGTAATATACACACTGTGTTAATTACTTACATGACGATATTTATTTTAAAAAGGAGGCTAAAAGATAAATAATGGCTGAAAGGGAAAAAATTAACTAGGACCTCAAAAGTGCTCAATTTACCGTGAATAGCCCATACAAGCCAAGGAAATATTTTCGTTCATACCTTTTTATTTTTCACTATAAAATTTGTTACAACCTCAAGTTACCTTTACAGCAAAATTTACAAAAACGAGCTTCATTAGTAAAAGAAATTTTACACAGTTACATACTAATTAGACTACATTTAAAATATATTATCTTTCCTTGCGGGTACAGGGGCCGCGGTGGGTGAGGGGGTAGACTGCTCGCCTCCCCCACCAAGGGAAACCGGGTCCAATACTCGGTTCTGGTCACTCCCGGATTTTCGTCAGGGGGAATCGGGCCAGACGATGGAGCTGATCGGTGGGATTTTTCGGGGATCTCCCTTGTATTCCGGCGCTGCTCCATTCTCACCTCATTTCGCCGTTATCGGCTTTCAAGACCTACGTGTCGAAATCCCCCAAATCGCAAAAACTTGCGGATCCCTGGCTACAAACTCAAGGACTCATGTGTCCGCAGACAACAGTTTCAGAATTGTTGGTCTGCACACTCTAAATCTGAATCAGTGAGAATTTTTTTTACTATTTCAATAAGTCAAACGTATCTGACTGATTCAACGGTCACTTCAGGGAGTTTAAGTGATGAATTAGTGAAAAAATGCCAGATTTCTTTCACTTATTGATTCAGTGACTTTTGTCACTGATTCAGCAGTCATTTTCTTCACTGTTTACTCAGTGGTTGATTTTTGACTGATGGATCAGTTAAACAGCGTGTAAAAATGGCCGCTAAACAAAGTGTATCAAGTGAAATAACAACGAATAAACTAATAAAACCAATACAAATACTTACTAAAATGTGCTTCATCTTTCAAAACGCCAGTTTATGAGGTAATAGGAACACACGGCCTTTCGTTCCGTTTTTACGTCTTTTATTTCGTTTTCATGTGACCGTAACAGCGCTCTATTTGAAGGTTTAAACTGCATATTATGAGATGAAGAGAGGGAGTTAATATACACTATTTGTTTTAACAAATATAATGGTACCAATTAAACCTAAAACGAAAAGTAGGAGCATACAATTTAAATACTCACGATTTCGCGACGAAATTATAAGACACATGACTTTCCTGTAATTATTTCAAGTTGACATGGTAGCACGGATAGCAAGGTTAAGGCGTGGGTGTTCAATCCAGGCTGTCTCCGGAATTATATTTAAGTTTTTAAACTAAATTGTTTGGCTACATTCAATAAAAACAATCTATAATTCACCACTGTAGTTGGCCATCACTAATTCAATCAGTAAAATAATTTCACTTCACTCATTTAATCAGTGAAATTTTTTTCACTGAAACAATCAGTGGGTTTCCACTGATTCTATGTGGAGCCATTTTCACTGATTCTAGTAGTTGAATTTCACTGCGAATCAGTGATTTCCCACTGATCCGAATGCAGAGCGTACGTCTGGCGTGTTTTATGTCGGTGAATCGCAACAGCCAGTGCTGCGGGCAAGTTATCCAACAGTCTCGTGTGGACGCTCCCGCAATCAGGGCTGGCGTAAGCGATGTTCCCGCTACATAATTTCTGCGGGCTGTCGAAGTTAGTCGACAAAAGCGGCGGTTCCTGGCATTGCCAGGACGGGGATGGATTGGGGGGGGGGGTGGTGGGGGTTCGGAAATGGATTGCTGCGATCATTGCGACCCTCGGGCCTTGGCACGAGTCCCCGCTGCATGCCAGGGTTGAAGACTTCCGCCCACCCACGTCGAGTGCTGACCTGCACAGCTCAGCCCGTATCTCCAGCACAACCTACTCAGGGTTGAAGTAAACCAACTGCCTATGGAGCGCTGCACCCGACCATACAACGCGAAGGACTCATAAAAAAGTAGTACAGAATCATGAAAATTATCAGCAAAGTGCGATTTATGCTTAGAGACATAACAAATTCGCGAATACAATGATCTGCAGGCTAGACTCTACAGTCTTATTGTACAAATATGCCGATATCAACTGCACATTGGCTGTCTGCTGTCACAGCTTAAGGCGACTATCGGGCCAGTGTTTTACAGGGGTGTCAAACACCGCGTGGACCAGTGGTTAAAGTAATAGAAACACACGTGTATTGAAGCCTAGCTTATCCTGAAATGAATCCGCGAATTATCCAGGTCTCTATTTATGGTGTTTATGAAAGAAGAACATTTATATATTTTACAACATAAAAAAAATATTTTACTAAAATATACTTTTAAATGTTGAAAATAATTGATTAAAATAGTCTGTGTTTTTAACAAAATTGAAACATATTGACATTCTGGATGCATCAGAAAGCAGAATTCGCAAGAAAGTTTTCGTCATGGAATATCGCCATAATGTTTATTATGATTGTGTGTAAGGGAATTGTAATAATAATGCAGGAAATAATTTTATAATTTATTTTTATGTGCGTCCATTTGTCAAAAATATTTATGGCTAAAACTGACTTAAATAAAGTTAATTCTGAAATTGATATGATACATTAAGACTATGATTTTATTACACGTGATCACAGTAAATATTTTGGCGATCATTCGTGAAGCAGATTTTCTGGCAAATTCCGCTTTCTGAAGTATCCAGAATGGAAATGCGCTTAAATTTGGTTCAAATACAGACAATTATAATCTATAGTTTTTTTACATCTAGAAAGTGTATTTTAGTAAAATATTTTATAATGTTGCAAAATATATATATTCTTCTTTCACATACAGCATAAATCGCACTTTTGTGTTTACTTTTATGGTGTCTGTACTACTTTCTAATGAGTTCTTCACGCTGTATAGTCGGGTGCAGTGCTCCATAAACAGTTGCTTTACTTCAACCTTAATGGTTCAGCCTGCCTGGCTCTTCAACTGCGATGCAGAATGTCCGAAATGCTGGTTTTTCGACGAAACTATAAGACATGCTCCCAGTATGTTCACCTACGAAAAGACATCATACCCCATACGAGGTCCGAATGGTACTTTAAGTTACCACGTATGCAGAAAATATTATTTTGGATCCTTTCAATATAATAAAAAACGTCTTTTTTTTTCTTCCAGAGAACCGCATCTTAACACATTCACACCCAGTGTAGGGCACACAATTGTGTCCATAATGCACATGGAGGTAATTTTGGTTTTGTACTGTACACTGCGAAGCTTAATGGCCAATTACATTACCGATGGGTAATTTATTCGTAAACCGTGTTACTGGTCAAGAGATATGATTTGTTCGTATTATGGTAGCCGAACACAATGCGTACAGCTAATTGGCTGAGGCAACTAAACAAGTGTTGTATCGAGCTAAGAACAGCACGTATCACAACATTTATTGTTGACGACACATAGAACAGAAAATGAAAATGGGTCTGAAATGGTTCAAATATATAATCCATTCACAGTTACATCAACTTGAATGGAGCCCAGCCAAACTACTTCAAGGGCATTCCTTCGCGCCGTGCAACCTAAGCTGAACTACGTCTAGACAATTACACCAAAGGAAGACGCACCGAACTCGTGCGCACTCAGTTGTAGTAATATCTTGCGTGAGAACTATTTCTTACTCGGCGCTACCAACGCACATGTTTTCTCACTGTTTTATGAATGAAATACAACTAAACGATAAATAAGGATCTTTTATATTAACTGAGGTATAAAATGTTTGTGATACCATACATACTGAAACTAAACACGCCACACACACACGGGGTGATTTTTCAAAGGTTTGAATAAAATAGGTGTGAATAAACTGCGAATAGACAATATAGGGAATTATTTCCATGCTGTTATGGCAACGAGGCGATACCAACATTATTTCTAGCGGCAAGGAGCCACTCAACCGACGACGAAAGGAGGGGAATTGGCGGCGCAGCCAGACTATTTAAACGGGGTCGCCAGGGTGGCGGGTATTTTCAGGGAATTAATTTGAGGACCCTAAGTCTACCTAATAATTAAGAGGCTCTTAGTCTTCTTGTCACCCTTTTAATAATTTTAACCCTCCGAGGGCGTATGTACGTATATACAAGGGGCTATGTTTATGTGGAAATTTCTTGCCCCTTGGCGACAAAACGCACACTTTTATTGTTTTACCGATTCACTGGACTACACACGAATCAAATTTAAAAAAACTAAAATCAGTCAACATTTCATTTCGTAAGAATAAAACTGTTATTTTTAATAATTTCTGAAATGAACACGACGGATTGTAAAACATGTTAACTCCCTCGCGACACATCAATTGGCACGCAATCAACGCGCGACTTCATTGGTCGACGGCCAGCCAATAATAAACATTGCAGGGCTCAGTAAGCATGCCCGGTATATCCAGGACCAATAGGCAGGGATGGGAAATTTCACGAATTCATTTCAGGACAAGATAGACGTCAAACACGTGTACACTGAAGTTGACTTTGCAATTGGATCGCAGTTTATTAGACACGCTCTGGACGACTCTGAGCCAATAGCTGACTTGCAAGGAAACGAGTGTCGAGTTAAATACTGCCAGGCGTGAGGTAACACTGGCTACTCTCTGGGACGGCAGCCAATGAACAGACATCTGAGGCTCAAGCGTGCACTGGAGCCTATCCAGTAGGTCAATTAACTCGCGAAATTTTCCTATCCCTACCAATGGGACGATGGTATACGAAAATACAATGATCAACACACCTGATGTTGCTGAAGTGGAAAATGTAGGCAGCTCACTTAAATCTTTTTCTCAGTACCAGTAAATTTGTTTATTCTTAAAGGGTTAAATTAACAACTCAAAAGGTAGGAATATAATGTGTAGAACAATGCGATGTGTAGGCTATAAACTTTCATTACAGTTGAGTAAATTTAAAAGTAATTTTTTAAAAATGTGTACACGTATCGCCCAGCTGGAATTCAAGCTCATGGACCTCATGCACTGAGAGCAATGCCTCATAAAGCTCGCCAAACGACACGATATTTAAAAATTGCTACAATGCCGAGCAGCTCTTTCCGCGATAATTCAATATTGATTTATTCTATCACTTTAAATTCCTGCTAAATGTGTCCAAAAATACTATTACATATACGTACACATCCTATTTTAAATGATAAATTTTCCCGTAAATGCGTAATCATTTCATACATCACTCGTTGGGCTGGGGCGGAAATTTTATTATCCATAATACTACTTTAAGTTATAATTTAAAGTTTATGTGCTTGATTTATGTTGTACTGCAAGAATAAATTTAGCGATCCTACAAGTTCCCAACCTTTATTAAAAGGCGAACAAAATATTATCGAACCTAGCATTTCACTATGGCTAGAGACCTGAAAATCTCGCGGATTAATTTTGGGACAAGTTAGAATTCAAAGCACGTGTATTTATGCAACTTAAGCCATCGGTCCACATGGTGTGCGACACCGCTGGAGAACGCTGGCCCAGTCGTCGCCTTCCACCGTGACAGCAGACAACCAATGTGCAGTGGATATCGGGATATTCGTACGCAAGACTGTAGTGTCTAGTCTGCAGGTCATTGAACTCACGAACTGTTCAGGTCTCTAACTATGGACCTTCCTACAGTATTGCAAATCTCCCACGACGAGTGAGAAAATCTTACTTCTTTAATGTAGAAACTACGAGATTTTCTGTAAATACTTTCGAAATGTTGCTGCAGTCCGTGATGTGCTATTACATATAATTGATAATTTCCAGAGACGTTACTTTTTTTCTGGGGGTATCGCAGAGAGGGATATTTCGTGTCAAACCGTCAGTTTCCGTCTATGACCCTCTAAAGTTAAAGACGTACGGTTAGGATATTAGAGACGGAGCAATTTTCTCAGAGAAGCGGTAACCGGGGGATGGAATCAGCGATAGCCTGAAGAAAGTAACTGCCCTAGTACAGAAAAAGATTTTAATGGTTTCGGGAAAAACCGATATCAGGAAGGATGGACGGGTGTTGAACCCATATCCTCCCGAACGCAAGTCGCTTGGCTGTACCGTGTTTTTTTTTTTTTTTTTAGTAGAGAGTATATTTTCTTTAAAGTTCCCTGTTTATTTGCAAATGTTTCCAACTCCGCCGTATTCACCGACTTTGCCTACTCTCTCTCTCTCTCTCTCCCTGTAGCGCACAAGAGCTCCGGTATAACCCAAGCTAGCTCGTGGCGTTTGACTTGCTTCTTGCTCGCAGGGAGAACCTACCTTGCGGTTTGCATAACTGCTGAAAGTTAGGGGTAAACAAGAATACTCGAGGGTGTAAGCAAACAGCAAGTTCTCCCACTCTACGTAAACGCAGCACAATAGACCCGTCCTGTACTCACGAATTAGCACAAGCGCTCCGGGTAGGAAGGGAATATTCAGAACTAACTGTGCAATATAAGCTGTCAGGGTATAACGTGTCCATACCAACACAACTCAATTGAAAATATTGTATAAGTGGTTTCCACCTGCATAAAAATGATTTTCGCCAGTGAGCTTTCAATAAAGGCAACATTACTCACGCACTTCTATTCCACAACGCCTCTAAGAGCAAGAAACTGAACTGGCATGCATCGTAAAATAATCGTGTCCTTGATGATGATATTAATTATATTAAATATGTACAAAATAAAGGCATGTTCTTGGTTTTAATTGCAAAATTTCTTCTCGTGTATAACCTTAAAAAGACATTTCCAGCTATTTGCACTCTCGATAAGAGGCTATTTATATAGCATAACAGTAGAAACTTATCTGATTAGGAAACACAATCGAAAATTGAAAAATTAAAATGGTCGTTTACAATGAATAGGCAAAACGCTGGTGATACATACCTTAAGTAATTTGGAAATAACCAGACACGTCATACATTGTGCCATTTTTCGAAGTTCTCATTTAAAAGTGTGAGGAAACCACGACTATACTATAGGCAATATTTCACATTCGTTTGTATATTCAGACAAGAAACAATTGCTCATTGACTCCTCGCGCTACATTAAGAGGTTATGATAATAGTTCCTGCTTGGTTACTACGAGTGAGTGAAAAGATTTGGGCGGCTCTTAACAGCGATGTCTCGAGAACCGATGAGAGTGATCGAGATGAGTGTGAAGATGCGTCGGAATGAAGGTGCAGGGGAAACGAGATATCCCCGAGAAAACCCGCCGACCAACGGCATCGTCCGGCACGATTCCCACTTACGAAAATCTGGTGACCCAGCCGGGGATTGAACCCGGTTCGCCTTGGTGGGAGGCGAGCAGGTTAACCGCTCAGTCACCGCGGCCCTTGCATGGTTACATCCAGCTTTTGCGAAGCCCTACTAAAGTTCCACTTTGAATATATTCCTCCGCCCCATGCAAACAAATGTAACTTTGTCTATAAAGTGACATCAAATGAACAGCGGACCTCCCTTGTGTGACGTCAATTTAATACAACTCTGCAAGAGAACTGTTTATAACTGTAATATTTTATCAACACACCTATTTACTCTTTGAAATGATTAATATGAATCAATAGTAAAATATTATAAGTTTATGTGAAATGCAAGGAAAAATCTTTTGAAGTAATAAATAATATATTATATTATTAGCTGTTACCCGTGTGTTCACCCAAGTGCAAAATTTGAACATGAATTATAATGACCAAGTGCAGTATCTTAGTTGACATTTTTTATCACGTCGTAACAGCTAAACGGATTTAGATGAAATTTGGTACAGAGGTAGACTATATTCTGGATTAGCACATAGGATACTTTTCATCCCGGAAAACCGAACATTTCCTTAAGGAATATAAAAACAGACCACCAACCAGCGCCTACTCAAATAGTTGGTGGCATATTTTATACATCCCCCAACGAACTGTTCGTTTTTCCGGAATGAAAATTACACTGTGTGTTAATACAGGATATAATATACCCCTGTACCAAAATTGTCTAGCCGTTACGACGTGATTGTGTGAAAAACAAACCTACAAACTACAAAACTTGTGTGATACATTCCACATTAAGGAAACAACCTAACACGTAAAAAATTGGGCGATTTTTGATAGATTTTATTTTGAAAGCGTGAAGATAGAGTGGATAACGTATAAATGTGTTCAAGTATAACTTGCCTACAAGCGAATAGAATAATTTCTCAGTTGAGCATTCTCTGGATGGAGATGGTATGACTACACATTTGATTTAAAATCCCACTTAGTGATAGTGTCCATTGCAGAGGATACGTGTAAAGAAGCAACGCGTATGATCTGAACAGCACACGGAAAGAACCGCTGGTAAATACAGCTGTATCCATGCCGTGTGTGTGTGTGAAGATTTTGTAGATAATATAACTCATAAGCATCAGTAGCATTTATAAATAGTAATACAGAGTGTAACATCTATTTTTCGTTTATCACACGGAACAAGCGAGAGTTACAAATGTGCTCATTCAGATACAACAGAGAAGATAGTTTATTGTAACTGCTAAAAATGTCTTTACCTGGGATTATCTTTCAGCCATGGTGGTATACATACTGTACATAGCTGAGGATATGGATTTTCTACTCATACTCTATATAGCAAAAAAAATCGTCCTGTAGGGGAACTCGCTCTCAACACACATAAACTGATATGAGGTTATCACAGTTCACATGCTACAAAGTCTAACTGTTTGAGAACTACATGGAATATATGACTGTGAAAACCAAATTGAATTCTTATCCCGGCAGCGGCCCGTAAATTTAGGGCCGCTGCCACGAGGCTTCGGCGATTGAATCTTCAATGAAACTTCCTGTATATGGTAAACCCCTTTATTATACATTAAATCTCATATGATCACATACATACATAATATCATATTGAATACATATCAATAATTATAAACCAATTCTACGTAACCTAATATTCTCATATTACCACAATTACCTGTTATCTTACTAAACATATAAATTTTATCACCAAAATTAAATTTCATTTTCTTTCGTGAATACATAACAGGATTTCCAAATGAACTCATAACAGCGGTACTACTTATAACACCTTTGTTAACTGGGAATGTCTTCCAACAAATTATATCTCGAGAATCTATTTCTCTAATATCTTTTGGTTTTGGGTCTTCGTCTGAAGAAACAGAACTCTAAGAATCCAGAGACAGCTTCTGCAGTAGTACCTTGTAGTCCAAATCTAAATAACAATGACGATAATATATAACTTTATTCTATGTACACAACTCGTACAGTCCACTCAGTATCATCTTTGTTAAATAAAGCAAGTAATGTTGAGTTTTCAGCTGGGATATCGTACAATACCAAATTATTCAAAGGCAGTTATTTCCATTTCTTGAACTCAGGTTGAAGTGCAGGCATGATGTGACATGTGACGCGATGTGAGAAAGTTGAAATACGTTCGTCCCGGAACAAAGAACCAGCTTTTATTGACTCCTCAAAAACAGTTGTTCCAGTCACTAAAGCTATTGTGTCCCAAAACGAAAGTATGTCATATGTATCGTAATACGTCAACCGCCGAGGGACAAGATGCCCAATACTGCAAGCAGGAGAGAAATATTTCACGTACTTGCTGGGAAGCGGCGACGACACAGCAAAAGCGCAGAGTACTTTAAGAATACAGAGGCGAAAAAGCAGCTTACATCACAACCTTCAGCTGTTAACCTACTGGCCAGCTGGGAGCTCAACTTATAAAGAATACTTTGTAGCACGCAGTAGCCAATCAGACACAAGACCTGCCTATCCCAGCCAATCAGAGAATGGGTACATCCAAGTCAATTATATATTTTGTCGCAGAAACGAAACTATTTGTTTTGTTCTTGTTCGAATTCCCCCGAATATGTAATATTTGGTTGGTGCCCCTGAACATTTGTGTGATTGTGAGCATTATAGAGTTTCTATTGTAAAAAACATCCGAAAGTAAGACTGAAATTAGAACCCCAGAATTATGCATTTTAACGTTAAACCTTAGCCACCTAGCACATGGTGGCTCTAAGTAAATATACAAATGATCTTCATAAGATATCTAATTCATGACATTTACGTCAAATATTTCCAAGGTGTATAGGATGACTTTTTTGTTTTATTTTGAAATGGTTTTATTGCACATGTTTATACCATTATCATGCATAAATATCTACAGTATAGAGTAGACAAGTACACTGAGGCGAAATCGCGTGTCGGTTCCTTTTATTTGAGAGTACCCATTCTCTGATTGGCTGGGACAGGCTCTGACAGCAAGCAGGTCTTGTTTCTGATTGGATATATCATGCTGCGAAAGATTACCTAATGGCTTGACTATTAGCTGGAGAGTTAGTTAAAGTCTATTTACCTGCTAATTTCGCATTATTTTATGGATACAAACAAATCTGAACGACGTTGTATGATTGTTTGACATCCACCACTGGCCAACGATTAGTGTGGCATGTCCCAAGGACGCATTTAGCCAATGGTTAAGGCTGAACGATTGAATAACCTATCTACAGAGAAGAGCTCACGCAGGTTAATGACGCTGAATAGTAGCCAGTAGCCATGGAAACCACGAATTGCACTCGGCTAGGTATAGAGGAGTGCAGTCTACCTTCTTGCCCCATAATACCGCGAATTTTGCATGTCTCAGGTTATAATCTATTTACAGTTACTTCCAACCTTTCTATAGTCTTCCAACTTTTCTGAAGTCCTGCTTTACTACCTTGAGAGTAGAATTCTATTGCGGATACAAGCACAGAGCAATAATTGGACTAACAATCAAGTAAATTTCTCATTTTCAAGTAACCTTTTCAAAATATTCTGGGGACCTCAACTATATCTTCTATTTTATTCTCAAAATCACGCAAATAAAGGCCAAAATCAAGCTAGTTTAAACGAAATCAATCTAAATCAAGCGCACTTTTGTTTTTTTTTTTTTTTTTATGAAACCCCCCGAGCAGGACCCTTTTCATGTTAAATAGGCCAAACTTTCTCTGAATTTTCAAATCAAATCAATTAGTAAAAAAATCACAAAACTAGATGAAAATTCTTAAGAGAATTCTAGATCATGTATAAATTTTCCATTTTTAATTCCTTTTAAGCCTCTATATGACATAATAACTTCCTTCTTGTTTAATAGTTTCAAACTATTTTGATATAATATTTTCACATAGCGCTCTGGTGATGAGATTTTAAACTTACTATATAGAATACAATTCAATTTTTTAACAAAATTAGATTAATAAATTTCAAAATCTGTAGCAGTATACCATTTATATTGTTCGAGATCGTGCAGTTTAGTGAATTCAAACGAATTGTTTAACTTATTGAGCAGAGATTCCATCTTAATTTATAAATAGAAAAATTAATTAGGAGCAAGAGAAAATATTGGTGCTGAAATTTGATCAAGTAAGATGATTTCGCTTGCGGATTCCCTGCTCAAGGAGCCTGAAGCATGTTGAAATTTGTTTGATTTTGGCCTCAAATGTTCTCCATTTTGAGATGCAATGTGAAGGATTTTACAGGAAAAGAGAGATTTGCTAGCTTTTGGCCTTAATTTGCTTGAATTTCATCTAACTTAGTGCGTTGCACTTGTATCCGCTATAGACATCTACTCTTGAGGTTAGACATTTACAAGACAACCAATACAAGTTAGAAGTGAGTTATTTATATCCACCACTGCAGGAACACCGCTTCTATTGGTCTCTGTGTTCCCACTCACTAAAATTCTATTGGCCAACATGGCAGTGGACACGCCTCCTGTACTCTACAACGTTCATTATTGGCCGGTCATCACTCATTAAGGTGCTGAGTTGGTTTTGTCCTAACAAAATGTCTTTATTCGTGTAAGCTGTCTTACAATCACACATGTGCTTTTGTGGAGATGTATCAAAAATATTTTTGTAGTTAGGGAAGCTATTATTATTGAGCTGTAGAGTTAAACACGGACAGAGCAATGACTGCATGAAAATGGTGGTTTCATTTCCAACGATACGGACATTCCTAAAATATGTTTGCTCAAACTACACTCGAGCGTACACTCTAAATCTGAATGTGTGAGAATTTCACTGTTTCAATCAGTCAAATGTATATAAATGATACAACAGTCACTTCAGTGAGTTTAACTGATGATACCAGTGAAAAAATGCTATATTTCCTTCACTGCTTGATTCAGTGGCATTTCCAGCTGATTCGTCACTGATTTTTTTTTGTTACTGTTTCTCAGTGGTTTATTTTTGACTGATGGATCAGTTAAACAGCGTGTAAAAATGGCCGTCGGACATCGTTTAAAAATGAGTGTTTAACAACGTCTATCGAGTGAAGTAACAATGAATAAACAAATAAAACAAATGCAAAATACTTTCTAAAATGTGTTTCGCCTTTCAAAACAGCATTTCACGAGGTAATATGAACACACAGACTTTCATTCCGTTTGTACGTTTTGCATTTAGATTCCATGTAATCGCCACACCACTCTGTTTGAAGGTTTAAACTGCATTTAATGCGGTGAAGAGACCGCACTCATAAATACTTTAAACTACACTTGGCGTGGTATCTCAGATGGTAAGGCAGCGGCCTCAAGTCGAAGGGTTCACGAGTTTAATTCTGGCCCCTTGCGATTTATTTTTAAAAATTTTTAAAACTACTTTAAATTGCACAATATAAATAATAAACTATCGTAAATACGTTTATTTCACGTAATTATTGGCCTACATCCAATAAAAGCAATATTTAATTCACCACCACGGTCAGCCGTCACTAATTCAATCAGTGAAAATTTATCACTGAAACAATCAGCGGTTTTTCACATAGTCTAAGTGGAGCCATTTTCACCGATTAGAGTAGTTGGATTTCACTGTAAATCAGTGGTTTCCAACTGATTCGGAATTAAGAGTGACGTCCTTAATGTGTTAAGATACGCTTCCACAATATTCCTCCGCCTTTTGGCATACAAATCTTAACTAGGTCTGTACAATTACATCAGAGGTACAACACACAGCATTTGTGTTCACATTATGTAATAATATATTTTTTATAACTAGGCTATTTCTTTATAAGCATTATTATACGCGTATTTTCTTCCTGATTTTATTCATATTAATTAAAAATGAAATATAATTTATAGATAATATGTAAGTAAAAGACCAATCTAATAAAAATTAAGGCAATTTTTATAGGTACACGAGTATAAAACGCTCGTGATAATGATATATTTAGGAAAGAACCTAAACGGCAATACCTAGCGTGATTTCTCAAAGGTTTGATTCAGAACGTGTGAAGAGTGAATGAAGAGTGAGTGAAGAGATTTGGGCGGCTATTAACAGCGAAGTCATGAGAGCCGATGAGGGTGAAGAGGCGCCCGAATAAAAGGGAGGGGGAACGGGAAATCCCCGAGAAAACCCGCCAACCAGTGCCATCGTCCGGCACGATTCCCACATGTGAAAATCCGGGAGTGACCCGGCCGACGATTGAACCCGGTTCGCATTGGTGGGAGGCGAGCAGGCTAACCGCGCGAAGAAACCGGGAACAGGCTATACCATGCGTTGACTGCAGAACGGCGTTACGACATTTTGCTGGGAAGTAACGCCATGTTGGTGGTGTGTGAGGCTGGATTTTACAGAGAAAAGGGGGTTACTTCACCTCTGTGTTGTTGACTACTCTGTGCGAACACAGTTATGATCCTGATTGTGAAAAAAAATCACAATCTCTCTCTCTCTCTCTCTCTCTCTCTCGAGCTGTAAGTTCGAACCAAAACAACCGAATGATCAGATTAAGTTGTCCGATTTTAGCGAAAAGATTTCTCGAGACTAGTATTTCGAAACACTTAATCTGAAATCCGCCTTTCGTGATTGGCCGATTTACATGTTACGCTTCTTATAGGCTGTTCACGGTAAACTGAGCACTTTTGAAAGCCGTGGTTAAGATCCACTTGCATGAATTTTGTGTATTATTCTACCTTGTGTAAGATTAACATTGCCATGGGCCTCATCACTTTATTCATGCGTCGGTCACGCGAAACTTTGAAATTATTAGAAAAGTAAATACTTTACAAATCTGCTCATTTTTACACTTCAACGTATTAAACAATACAGAAAGCGAAAGAAATAATTTAAGTTACCACAAATGGTTACCTAACACTTTTTATTCGACGTTAAGTATGGAACTACTTTCCATCCATCGTTACCAACTTTACTGGGCGCTTGTCACCCAGTGCATCCGTTAAAATATATGCAGGCAGGAGCAGTGACATTTTTCTAAGGTTGAT
The DNA here is from genome assembly GCA_029891345.1 of Dryococelus australis. Taxonomy (NCBI): domain Eukaryota; kingdom Metazoa; phylum Arthropoda; class Insecta; order Phasmatodea; family Phasmatidae; genus Dryococelus; species Dryococelus australis. The sequence goes on along the minus strand of CM056994.1, from coordinate 13,187,472 downwards.
TTCAAAAGTGCTCACTTTATCGTGAACTGCTTTTACATGTCTGCCTGTGAATAACAGACGTCTATTATTGGAGAAACCAAATTTATAGTGTCCAGCCAAGTGGGAAATTGTGTTCACGCGACCAATAAGCGAAACAAAACTGCGAGAAGGCGAACGGGGAATTGAAATATAGCTTGCTCAGTAATATTTCCTTGAAAATCAGGTTTTCCCAGATACAGCTCACCAAATAAATGTCAATACATGAACAAGCTTCCTTTTCTTGCCGCCATAAAATCTGTTATACAAGACATATCGGGTTATTCCAGCTAACAAAATTTTTATTCACTTCAGGCAAATATTCATTTGGACTCTTAATACGTTACTTAATTGTTTACAGCATTTAATACGATGAAAGGCTGTTCACTATTATTAGAGCATTTTTTGAAACCAACCTTTGAAAGAAGTCACCGCCCCTACATGCATGTATTTCAATGGGCGCACGGACGCAGGTAATGCAATTCCAAGTGGAATTAAAAGTGTTAGGTAAACGCTTATGAATTTTAAAATTAATTAATTTGGGTTTTGTCACTTTTATCGCATAAAAATGTAAGAATTAGGAAATGTGTAAGTATTTATTTTTTAAAATCATTTTACCGTTACATTTGACCGACGCACGAATAAAGTGACAAGGCCCTTGGCAATGTTAATTTTATATGTAGTTGAAGAATACACAATGCGCATACAGCTGCAGCTCAAGCAGGGTTTTAAAAAGCGCTTATATTACCGTGACGGCATATATTAAAACGTGTTAACTCTTTGAGGACTACACTCGAGTGTAGTTCGGGCAGAGCTTGTTTGATATCTCATTCCATATAAAAAACCAAACTGGTCCGGGTATACTTACAGCTATTCCCTATTTTATAAGGATTTAAAATAGGAACTAATACGACATCAACAACGAACTTCGTAAATGAATGACCAATTTTTGTATAGTGACGGAAATCAATACGATGTGATGTACATCATGTTGCACACGAAATAACGTTTGGTTGGAAAACGGTAAACTCGGCACACCATTGGTTTATAAATGGCCAATACGGAAAGACTGTTGTCTTTTTGACCAGTGGAATGGCGTTAAGTGACAATAGGGACTAACATAACACGGTGTCCCTGCAGCGGTATGGATATAGGTGACTAACGTCTAGCTTGACTTTAAAGCTGGTAAAAGTGTGCCGACCTCAAAGTGTTAATATATTTGTTTTCTAAATAAACATCGATAACGCAAGAACAACAAGACAGATAAATGTTCGGCTCAACAATTTACATGTTATGCTTTATTCGGTTCAGTGCAACGAATGGAGACTTTTGGAGCAAGAGCATACAATTTGGGAGAGCAAATATTTATTTGTTTTTGTATATTTACTTATTTAAATATTTATACTTTTTATTGATCAGCGGGAATAAATACTCTTCAAACAAAAATGTTTTTTTTTCCTTCTGAGTGTGATATCTAGGTCTGCAGCGAAGCAGAAAGCAACGATGCACGGTGAGATATTCGACCTTAAAGACATTCACCTAGGCAACCGCTCCGCCGTGAAGACGAAGGGCGGTGAATTTTTCACCAGCGCCTGCGAAAGTGGTCAAATTTCTATCGCGTGCCGCCTGGAGGAGTCGTGACAAATTCGCGGTTCTACATCTCGTGTCACGAGTGGATACCGTAGGCAGTTCTTTCGCCGAAAGTCGCTGCTGTGCCTTCAAGATTCACCCGTAAGGTCTGTGTCTCACGAACTTTGTTTTCACACTTCTGAAGGCAGTGCTCTTTGCAGCCGTGGACGCAGCGCTGTATCCCCCGCCCGATTTTGTTCACGTAAAGCAACATCTTTGGACCTGCACAGCACGTTAACAGAACATATTTGGCCATGGATGTAACTATACAGAACAGAACACGTTAAAGGGCCGCCAGTCCTCGGCTGAGAGTTCATTACTGGTGTTAGTTATGTGAATTAAAGTAGAATTTCGAAAAACCCGGTCGAAATATAACATTTGTAGTGTTATTAAAAATTAGAATTGTTAATTGATTTAAAACTAAAGAGGATGAATAATAAATTTGTTATATACTAAAAAATTAAGTTACGTTAAAAATTAAAATACAAATGTGATGCTTCAGAAAACCCATGTGCTTTTGTTGGTGATTTTACAATTTTACAATATTACTGCCATTTTTCCCTTAAGGGTTTTTCTGATGTTTGGTGCAACCTTGGGGTCGTGGTTTCTTGTAGCTAAGCGTCTTCGTTCAGTCCTAAGTGAAGGGCTGAACGAAGGGCGTCAATTATTAGAAAAGGAGATAAATAAAAGTAAAAAGAAACCATTCCAGTAATCACAAACGTCAAGCTAACATTTTAAATTAAATATTCCCACCTAAAGAAAATTAACGGTAAAGTGAGCACTTTCGAAAGCCCTCTCATTTCAAGTAATAGTCTATAAATATATTTAATTTTTGCCTCAGACGTTAACTTCCGTGCGTGGTGGCATATACACTCTGAGTTGATTACTTACATGGCAATATTTATTTTAGAAAGTTGTCAAAGGATAAAAAATGGTCAAATGAAAAAAAAAGTAACTATGGCCTTAAAAATGGTCACTTTACCATGAACCGCATTTAACTACTTTGCTCCGTCGTTACCAACTTCAGTGGGCGATAGCCAGGCCGTGTGCCCGTTGAAATATACGCAGGTATGAGCAGTGACATTTTTTCAAAGGTTGGTTTGAAAAGTACTCATATGACCGCGATCAGCATGTATTTTTGGAACTGTCAAATTAGGCGCATTCATTTGTGACAGACCATCGCCGGCACCACAGAGTAAATAAATACACAGAGACTAAATGGCATGGCTGTCTCTTTGATGTGGGTGTACCAGTTCCTCTGATTGGCCGCGGGACGCTCTGAGTAACGGGCATTAAGCCTTATTGGGTACTGCATGCTTCGAAATGTTCCCCATTGGCCTGGCTGCCTGCTGGCGTGTAGGTTTAAAGGACGCTGATTGGCGAACATTTTGCTGGTCAGTGATACCATATTGATGGTTGGAGCTCACGATACAAGTGGCTACTTCATATCTGTATTAGTTGATATTCTGTGCTGTGACACCGCGCTACGGTGAAGTTAGAACACTCGTCTTCATTTCTAAAACAAACACTTCCAGCGAATACTTTTATAGTCTATTCGCGGTTTCTTCGCAATTTTTGTATCAAACCTTCGAAATCCTTGGATGACGTGTTTAGTAATCTCCCAAACATCCCATGTATAGAGCTATTGACTTTTCGCGAGAAAATATGAGTACACGGTAGACTTCAATACTGTAAGCACCCAAACCCGGTTTGTCTATTGCCATTGGTTGCTGTCTGCTTGAGAAGGCGTTTTCTTATTTGACCGAGCCACTCAGAACTTGGCAACAACGGCAAGGCTCTTACGTGATTCGTGTGCAGACAGTTAACACGTGTCAAAATTTAATTCAGCCAATCAAGCTAGGTAAACGACCCTACATGTCTTGAAAACATTTCGCGAAATTTCATTACCCCTAGCCATTCGTAAATGAATGACCAATTTTTGTATAGTTACGGATATCAATACGATGTGATGTACATCATGTTACACACGAAATAACGTTTGGTTGGAAAACGGTAAACTCGGCACACCATTGGTTGGCAGCCGGCCAATACGGAAAGACTGATGTCGTTTTGACCAGTAGAATGGCGTTACGTGACAATAGGGTCTAATAGAACACGGTGTCCCTGCAGCGGTATGGATATAGGCTGGCCTACAAGCGTTTTATACCTCTGTTAACGTAAATGTAACTTATTTTTCGTTAGATTTCAGTTTCACCTATATTATTTATAAATTATTATAGGCCTATATTATTTATACAGTAATAAGTAGGGATAGGAATATTTCGCGAGTTCATTTCAGGACAGGATAGGCGTAAAACAAGTGTACACTGAAGTCGACTTTGCAATTGGATCGCAGTTTATTAGACATGCCCTGGACGACTCTGAGCCAATAGCAGACTTGCAGGGAAACAAGTAGCAAGTGCTATACTGCCAGGTGTGAAGTAACACTGACTACTCTCTGGGGCAGCAGCCAATGAACAAACATCTGGGGCTCGAGTATACACACGACTGTGGAGTATAGCCTACAGGTCACTGACCTCGCGAATTTTTCCCATCCCTAGTAATAAGTATGAATAAAACAGCGAGAAAACATGTGTGTTGGTAGCGCCTAGTAAGAAATAGTTCTCATGCAAATTATTATTACAACTGAGTGCGCGTGAATTCGGAGCGATGTTCTTTCGAGTAAATTTATAGACTTAGCTAAGCTTAGTTTGTACGAAGCGGAGGGATATCCTGGAAGTAGAACTGTAGCGGAACTTCAGAAAAGTGTGACGTTACCGTGAATAGATTATAATGGGGAAAAACAGACATTACAAAGTCAAGCCCCGCCGTTACAGGGGACAAATTTTGCAGAGGTGTGACCACACAACAGTTACGTAAACGGGCTCCAAAGTAGCAGCAACAAAATATTCCGTTATGTGACTTAGTGAAGAGATTCTGGCGGCTCTTAAAAGCGATTTATTGAGAGCCGATGAGGGTGACGTGAAGTGAGTACGGAGAAGCATCGGAATGGCGGGACGGGGGAAACGGGAGATCCCGAGAAAACCCCTCCGACCAGCGGCATCGTCCGGCATGATTCCCACTTGTGAAAATCCGGGAGTGACCCGGCCGGGGATTCTGTTATGTAGGGATAGGAAAATTTCGCGAGTTCACTTCGGGACAAGATGGATGTCAAACACATATACAGTGAAGTTATCTTCACAATTGGATCACAAATCATTACTCCGCCCTGCACACCTCTGAGCCAATAGCAGACTTGTAAGGAGACACCTTGCGAATCCCATAACCGCCAGGTGTGGGGCAACAGCCAATGAACACACAGCTGAGGCTCCAGTATGCAGAGGACTGAGGAGTTTAGACTACAGGTAACTGAAGTCGTGAAATCTTCCTATACCTAATTATTAGAGACCTGAAAAATTCGCGTTATTTTCTAACTGCACGACGAACGCGACCATCCTATGTATACTCTAGTCAGGGTCTTTGGTTTATAGGTTTCCGCAGAAGTCGTGTGCCATTTTCCCTTTCGACTTGTTTCGACGCGATTGGCCCATGATGTCGTCGAGTGTTACTTACTGGTTCAAATACGTCCGGGAGGTGCCAGGAAAGCCGTCAAACTAATAGAAATGTACAACGATTTGAAGCATATTCTGTCCGAAAATAACAACTGAGGATAGGGAAATTTCGCGAGTTCAGTGACCTGTAGGCTATTCTCCACAGCTCTATATACACTCGAGCCTTAGCTGTGTGTTCATTGGCTGCTGCCCCAGAGAGTAGCCAGTGTTACTCCACGCCAGTCAGTATGATACTCGATGCTTGTTTATTTGCAAGTATGCTATTGGGCGTTTCAAGCTAGCTGTGATCCAATTGCCACGGTGACTCCTGTGTTCACGCGCTGGACGTCTATCTTGTCCTGAAATGAATTCGCGATATTTTCCTATCCCTAATAATACCGAAAATTTTGCAGGTCTCTAGTTATTATAATACTGTTTTTGCGGGAACGATCCGGTTATTGCTGGGGTTGTTCTGTTCAAAGAACTATCTGTTTTGTAGGAGGTACAGAATTCTCTGCTGTAGGAACTATTCTGAGTATTAGTTCCAGATACAATCACCGATAGGAACACAACATACAGCTCTGTTGCTATTATAATCAATACTAACAAAGTTTAGATTGTACCGACAACTAATCTAACTTGTGTACGTAGATTAGAGCCCCGAGAATTTCGCGGGTTCATTTCTAGGCAAGTTGGTATCCACACACGTTCATGCCACTTCTGTGATTGGTCGACGTGTTGTTTGACACCTCCTGGAGATAAATGAGCCAATAACAAACATGTAATAAATTGCGCGCCCAACCACCGCCTTTTACTAACACAACAATCAACAAATAAACAGTTGATATCTGTATGAGTGTCTATAAGACTATGAAGTCTAGCCTACAGGTAAGTGAACCCGCGAATTTATCAGATCTCTAAAGTAGATATATTAACAGTCGATATGGATTATTGATTCAGAAATTTGATTACTACAAACATACTTTCCTCAGGAAGAAATTAGTTCGGGAAAACCTTCAAAGACTTCATTAACACTCAGCTGGCCGGCCAAGTCATCCAACGCGTCATGTCCGACAAGTTAGTCATAGCTCAGCGTTTGGAGGAGCAGGTCGCGTACGCGGTGTGTCCCGCCTTTTCCCGCCCGAGCGGCACTCAACTCTTGTAACAATCCATTTCATCTGCAGTAGACTTATTTATATAAAACCGTCTCGTTTAGCTGCTGGGGACGCCCCTCCTCCTCTCCCCCAAGAGCTTGCGGTCGCCTGGGGACGCTTCGTTTCTCACCTAAGTTTCCATGTTTTACCAGTTTAGTCTAACCGGCAGGCCTAAGCCCGGTAGTCAGTGCCAGTTGTCTCCTGGAGGGACGTGTAATTGAATCTGGAATAAATACTACGTCAAAAGAATCTGCGTGTGTTATTTCAGGTTGGTCTACGTACTTTTAAGGGCGCGCGGGCCCTCACCTTCCCTCCAAAGTTTATTGTCTGTAAAGTGTGTATGTTTCATTCTCCAGTGTTTTAATTCATCGTACTGTTTAAATGTGTAATTGGGGCGTGTGACTAGCCCGGATAGGTTACGGCGCCACGTGCAACTGTAATACATCAATGTAACACGAGAAGTGCCACAACGTTGGAAGGATGCCACCTTGGTCGTCGGCCGAACGACTCCGAGATTGCAGGAGAATGCTCTATCAGAGTATGGCATCGTGCTACTGATCCCTGGCGCCCGGGCAAGGGCTGTGATGGTGTTTGCCAACACATACAGGACGAGGTCCTTGTCTAAACTGCTTCCTGAATGTAGCCGAGAGCCCCCAATGATGTTAAAAAAGGGATTTGGGTTGGTTCCATTAGAAAGGTTTGACAATTATTCGTTGCCTTGGTTTTTGTATCAAAATATTCCCATTTACGTAGTTTTCCCCCAAAACTTTACAATCAATAAACATTATATAATAATATAGCTTTCCCACTGATCACATTTAGTGTAAAAAAGGCATAAAAATAATAATGTTTAAACTTCCCCAAATTTTTTTTTTACAAGAGGACATATGCAGGTTACATATATATATATTTTTGCATTAAACCATACTTAACTAAAATGGCAGAACCCCCCCTCCTTTTAAAATGTTGACGGAACAGCAGTTCCTGCCCAAATGAAAAGCCTGTCCTCTATCTCTCCGAATCTGGGCGAGACACCTGTTTTTATATTTTATTTGAAATAATCTAGAACACTACAAAATGATCTTCACTCCGTCGATATCCAGAAGTCCTGGAAGAGCACCCTGGTGGTACGTGACTGGCTGGCATCACGTGGTCAAGGTGGCGTACGATGGAGGGGAGGGCAGCCATATACTTGGTGGGCGGCAGCGGCCCCGCGGCGCCCATACCTGCAGACCAGCAGGCCCGCCCAGCGGACGTGAGGCGTGGAGCTCGTCAAACACACCCCCGTGGCAGCGAAGGTAAGCCGTCCCAAACGGCCAACATTTTCTCAACTTCATATGACACCGTCGGTTTTGACTTTCGTTCGATGTGCATGGATAGCCGTCACAGAATTATCCAAAAGTCCCTAAGTTTCCTCATAACTTATTTACCGCACTTCCAAAACCAATCTAACCCTATATCGTCCCACGCGCAAGCGTCACATATTTAACTATTATAAAAACAGATTTAACCAAATATTTATTGCAATATTTACTCAGAATAAATAAATAGAATACTATTAGTTGATTGAATATTAAGTAAGCCAATGAAGGTATCAAATTCATCTATAAAACGTGTAGTGGTTCAAGAAAGTTGCAGATAAGAAATGGCTGTAAACAGTTATTTAATGTAAGGTTCTTGTTCCGGGCAAATGTTGACAATTACATGTTTTAAGGTTTGCAAGTCCTTCACGCCTATTGCGTTCTAGAGATCTGGAACTATGGCTACAAGATCTGCACACGCGATGATGCGTGTGAGGATCTTGTAGCGTCCACGTACGCCATTCTTCCTGCCGTTAGCACACGTTATCTTGCAACACAATGCAGTTCCTGACTGCTAACCCGCTTAGAGCTGACAAACCAATATGTTGCCGCGATCTATAGAACTGTTTCTCGCGGTCAGGGGGCCACGTTGGCTGAGCCGGATTCAATCCCCGGCAGGGCCACTCCGGATTTTCGCATGTGGCAATCGTGCCGGACGATGCCGTTGGTCGGTGGGTTTTCTCGCGGATCTCCCTTTCCCCCGCCCTATACTTCCAGCGCTGCTCCATACTCACCTCAAACACCCTCATTGGCTCTCAAGACCTCGATGTTAAGAGCCATCCAAATACCTTCACTTATAACTGGCTATAATTAACTCTGAAAGAGGGAATTCGTGATCAAGTTCGTTTGCTTGTACCCTAAGCGCTTCCTGATATGTGTACAGTGTCATTTATTCCAGTGCGTGATGGTGTCATTTGTTTCAAAGTCAATTTAATAAACTACAAATCACACTGTTTTGTGAATGTGGTTTCAACAAACATTTTGTTGTTGTTTAAGACCAGAGAAAGTGCTGACTTATTTTAAACGCTGACTTTTGCACATCACAGAAGGTATTTAAAAGTGTTCACTGTTCTAACAAATTTCATTAGGGACAGATGTATGTCGATAGTTGTCGAAAGAGTCCCTCGTGGCTAATCTTAAAAAAATTAGGGTAACTTTATCTCCAAGTGAAATTTATAATGTTGTGTGTCGGGATGTGTTAACTGCGATATACTCCATCCGACGCCTTTTTTTTTTTAGCCCAACAACTACAAGAGTGGCGGCGAGGAGTTTTGTAAATGGTAAGAACTAGAATTTATAATCCGTATGGCAGTACCTTGGAAAACCAAAGTGACAAAATAGACTAGTATGACAAGTGACGAGATAGGTGCATGTAATACCAGCCCTATTCTTCCTTGTAGAATAAAATACCGCATGTGAAAGTGTATCCCAATCGTTAAATGATTTTATGTTTAAAAATATCCATAATCCTTCCCTTTCGTAGGTTACATGACGCAGTCAGTCGAAAATGAGTTTGATCCGCCAAATACAAAACTTATGTCACTCAATCAGTAATTTGAAGGGCTCATATTAATAATGTATTTACCACTTTCTGAGACGGCTATCTTCCAACAAGGATGTTGTGCAGGAAGGTGGTTTCTGCTGTCGCGAACCAGCAGAACTCTTGGTTTGTAGAAATTTTGACACCAGGCGCCACGATTTATGGACTATTTTTAACATCATGAAATTCATTTCCGTACGTATCATTTTTGTTATTAATGTTCTTTTATGAGTCCCAAAACAAACATGCAAACAAGATTTGCAGAATTTATCAATCATTTTCTCAATGCTTTATTCTATGCATTTATTTTCATATATTCGCTGCACAATTCATCCCATAGGTAGCTGTAACTTCCATAGACTTGTACTGAAGAACTGAATGACCTGGTTCCCATTTCACTTGATTTCCACCATCTCGGATCGCGAATTACGAAATGCGCACTTGGAACAACACCAAACACATCACCACGCAATGCAGTGCCAGTATACAGCCATAGAGTAAAAACAATACAGAGGCGAAATAGCGATTATTCCGTCAACTATACCCGTACACACTTCCCCCCAAAATGGCGTCACTTGCCAGTAACATTTCTGAACGCCGTTCGATAATCAGCACCAGATAGCTCACCCAGTAGCTCAGCCAGTAGGGTACATTTCGCAGAGAGCGGTAGCCAATCACACACAAGGCCAGTTCCCAGACCCTCTCACAACCAATCAGAAAACGAGTACGTCCATACCAATTTAACCGCCCCACCATTTTGTCTGTGTGTATTTATTTACTTTGTGGTACAGTTATAGACAGATAGACAGTCGCTTTTTGCTAACTACGGGTTAAGAGAAGCGTGTGCCACGGTAATACGTTTCATGCTGGAGTCACAATGCCCCGACGAACCTGACACGACAACCCCGACACGAAGAAATTTGAGTAGCAGCCAATGAAAAGCAAGGTCACTGTGATGACAGCCTCACAAAATTGCAGCCCCGACAGCACGACGAAATTAGGTTCTGTTTCTACTTTTGGTCGTGTCGAGCTTGTCGAAGCACTCAGAAGATGTAAATATATCACTGTAAAACAAAATTGCGTGCGTATTTACCTACTGTATTAAATAATAAATTAACATACCGCTAAAATTACGTACCGGTGTGTTTTTAAATACTTGTTTTCTCTTCAATTAATTAAAATATTGTCAAAAGCAAAATAAGTATTCGCTTAATCTTGAGTTTTAAAAAGTAAATAATGGTTATTATAAGGATAACTTGTCGTTTTAGGATTTTCCAACAGGCAAGTAACACACTTGTTGGGCAGATTCCGTTGTGGTATTGTGAACGCTGAATAAAATAAAACGTTAAGTTCCGTCAAGCTCTGACGTCGTGTTGGTCTGTCGTATCGTGTTCGTCGGGCTATCGTGACTCCAGCTTTAGTCTTATATTCATACACTACTTTTTTTGTTACGTATTTTTGTATGTATGTACTCACTAGCTCAGTCAATACAATCGTGGAATGGCGGCGCCAGGAGTTTAGGCAGCCGCACACTATTGCATCAACAATCTTTATATTCACCGTGCTGTTTGTTCTATAAAGATAGCGTAACTTCTCGGCTGTCGACAATCGGTAGCCATTGGGAACTAGGGCTGGCAACTGTCTCATAATGTACGGGATTTCCCGTATCCTGGGGTTGGAATAATTATCTCGTACCGCCATGGGATGGGGCGTCATTTATCCCCGTATCTCAACCTTCTTAGAAAATAAATTTAATTATTAATAAATACAGTGTCACTAAACATCCAGGCCCGCGATTACTAGTACGCCTAGTCTGCTTCTCTAACGCGAACGCCACAGATAGTTAGAATTGGCGCAGACTGATGGCATTCATCAACAAGTGAGTTCGTTTAAGGCGGATTCCCACCAACCATTTTGGGTTTATAGGTTTTTCGCCAAAGCTTATATTTAAATGGGTGTATTGAAATTTCCCGTACCAGATATCCTAAATAACCACTTACCCAAACTTTATCGAACTGCCAGAGCTTCGTTACATTTATTAATTTCTAGCTGGTGACTGTCGAGGCGAAACGAGAGAATATTTCTAGCGGACAATTACAAGTGCGACGATATCAATGGTAATCAAGAAATACTGACCTCAGACAATGAATTAGGCAATGCTCCGTGCTATGTCGTTCCAAAAAAACCATGATACAAAACTGTATTTACCAAATATGGAAAAAATTCCATAAATCTAAGATGGCGGGTGGGAATCTGTTTGACTAGGACTTTCCAATATGTGTAGAGTATTTTTTCTTCCGGTGTGTGTTGGTGTCTTTTGTTTTAAAGCCGAATAAATCAGAATTTCAAATCACACTAAATTGCGATTGTGCCCCTTGTTCCACATATTATTTAGTGTTTGTGTGTGTTCAGGGAAAATATCAACAGACTTATTTACTGAGTTTCGCAAATTGAAGATATCATTAAAAATGTTTTTATTAAAGACTTTTCTTTTATATTTCAAGGGGTTCGGATATTGAGTGTCGAGTCTTCAAATATTTTTCTTTGTGGAAAATATAAAAAACTTGACACTTCGAGGTGAACCAGCTACTTAATCCACGGACACCAGCCACACACGATACCAAAATGGCTTAGCGGACCAGAGAAATGTTGGAATGCCATTTGCCAATCAGTGTGTAGTAACTCACTTACCAAGGTTTAACAGCATGAAGGCCGGCACACCCTCCATCCTCCCGCACTGCGACTGTACTCCGATGAGTAAGGCAAATCACTGCACTTACTCCTCTTCTGACTTAGTGACTTGTGCCTACTTTCTGGGTTTCACACGGCTTCCTGCCGGTTTTCTCAGTTAAACCTGCCTCCTCGCCAATCGGTTATGCCCTGGTTTTAAACATTAAAACCTTTAACCAAGCACTCCCTCATGGATCATCGGAATTCTCCAATTACTACCGGTTAAACTCCTCAAGCCTTTCTCCAACTCTTGTTGCAAATCTGTTTCACAACTTGTGGAGTTCCTGATTCCCCTCTACTCTTCCCATTTCCAACTGCAATCCTCTTTGTTCTGCCACTCCTCGCAACCAGTCTCTTAGATCTTCAATTTTAGGGCACTCCTTCAATACATGCTGTACTGTATCATCCACACCATATAACTCACATAGCGAGGATGTTACTAGCCTGAGACTGTGCAGGATCTCATAAGTGATCCTCGCCTTGGTTGACTGATCCCATCTTCTTTGCCACATCTCCAGGGTGTCCTGCCTGATGAACCTTTGTTCATGAGAATACAGCTTTCTAATCATTGATTGTTCCACGATCAGTCCTCGCTCTCTCACAAGTAGATCTATAGGCAGGACACCTGCCAATTCACTTACCAGCCAGCAGCCCAGTCAATAGGATATCTTCCACAGCACGTGGTAGCAAATCAGACGTGAGGCTCGCTCCCAAAGCTTCATAGGCAGCCAATCACAGAATGGAATCACCAAAGTGGTTTTGTACTAAAACGCAATGGAACACAACTTGTCCTGAAATATTTTCGCGAAAAACAAAATGCTATTACTGTGGCGGATTGTAAGAGCACGAAAGGTGCTACGTAATCGTTCGGTGGCTGCTAAAGTTGAGCATGAGGTACTTCACTGACGAGATACTTGCAGACTGGCAGAAGGCAGCAGCTGCTCCAGGTTCACTCTGCGCAGCTCGATGGCAACTGTCAACCACCAGCTACCAGCGACTGGTAAACCAACCTCGTGTGACCCAGGCTTCAGGAATGATTAGTGCCACCATCACCGAACACTGAACCAAAGTTCATTTGTTGTGATTACGAAACAGCACTGAAGAGAGAGATTTCACAAACTGCAGTGCAATTATTGTTACATGTGAGGACGCCTGAGAGGCGTGTATTAGTTCGTTAGCGATGGAAGTCTTAATAAATTAAATTAAATCTGATTTATAATTTATTCACTCATCTATTATCTACAGCATTAAATAAGCTGTCTCACCTTTTACTATTTATCTCCTTTTTAACTGTCTCTGTTGGTAACAGTCATTTAATTCATACTCCATATTAGCACATGTTCAGCCTGTTTCCATAATTTATAATGTCTTTCACGCCCTCATCTAGTGCAAAAACAATCCAGCCTAGCAGTCGAGTCCCTCAAAATATTGACACCCGCAGTAGCCGACATCCGATCCCCATTGCTGGTCACGCCCTCGCTCTTCTATCGCTCGGAACTCAACCACTCATTCATCAGCTCCAACTCTACTCCTAGCCCGGAGGCCTGCTGCGATATTTATAGAGCTCGCCGTGAACTCTGGAATGTTTAACGCACACCAGAGTCCGAGGTGCGCGTCTGTGATTCGAAACCCGACATTTCCTTGCCTCCGTCGTCGCTATCACATCACAACTCTCCGTCCTTCTCTTCCTCGCTCGCGCACTGACGGCGAAGACGCGAGCGCGGAAAACTATTTAATAAAATAAAAAGGGGCCTTAAACGCAACGTGTGAAGCACCAGGCGCATGTTACAAACGGGACTGACGCGGTATTCGTGTTTTTTTTTTCGGGGCGCTCCCGTTTCTTGTCCCGTCTTCATCCCGCTGCTGCTCCAAACCTCAACTCATCTCTCGTCTCTTCCATGTAAACTCGCTGGCCGGGATGACAGGCGTCTCCCTCGCTGCTCCATGTCTCCTCTCAACAACGTGACGTAGCGGGAACAACAGGCTGGTGTCACACACACCCGTAGCGCTAATTGTGTGAACCGAAGTTTACTCTATGCACAGTAGTTTTGCCTCTTTTTTTTTTTTTTTTTTTTTTTTTTAAACCACCTGAAAAATCATTACATGTCCATATGACTGCTTTGTCGTTTCTTATATATGTCATGTATGACAGGAGTTTTAAACTCCTGTTGTCATAAAATGATCTTACTTCCGGTTAAACTAAACGTGGACTTAAGTCTATAAATTATCTATAAATTAAAATATACAATTTATAATTAATCTATTTAATACAAGGAGGAAAAAAAGTGTCGGTAAATGAGTAATAAGAAATAGTTCTCGCGCAAAATATTAATAAACTGAGTGCGCAAGGATACGGTGTGTTGCCTCTTTGGTGGGATTCCATAGGTTCCGATTAAGCTTTGTTTGCATGAGGCGGAGGAATATCATGAAAGTAGAACTTTAGCAGTGCTTCGATAAATTTGGACGTAACCACAAATGGACTAGATATAGTTGAAGTGTAAGATGACGTCACCTGAACCACATCCAATCACAGCTGAGCGAGCATTAGCGGTGTGTGTGCTGGGGGGATGAAGGCCAAGCCACCTGCTAGCCGTGGAAGACCCGTCGGCAAGGGAGGGGGGGGGAGGGAAGTGCCGGAGGTAGGGAAGGTGTTATTGGCACAGGTGCTGTGAGGTCACTCGAGCGGGCAGTGAGCTGACCCCCTCCCCCCTCCAGGGGTCGTCAGGCATTTCACCCCCCCCCCCACCCACGGTGACTCAGTCAACTCCACAAACCGGAAGCCAAACTAAAAAAAAAAAAAAAAGGAAAATGTGACGGGGGTACAAGAGCTGACGCGGGGTCGCTCACGCCCGAGTAGCTGTGGAGCTTCTCGCGGGGTCGATGCCAGTTTCCTCTCCACACACGACCCGCGTGGACGACCCGTAAGGCGCTTACGACTACCGGATAGGATTAAGTTCTCCTTCGGTCTGAGCCGAGTCTGCCGTCTGATCCGACCAAGTTGTATCTCGTCAGCGCCGGTGATCAGATTTACCGGATTCTTCAACGTCATCGACCTCAGCTAATTGCGGGCAGTCGCAACACTTGGTGAGTGACGTCACCCTTAAGGTGCCCGGCTACCTGCCACCGTATCTGTGTTCCAGAGTGTTGGATACATATACACACACACATATATGTAAATCGGGTTTACTTCACACTTTTTCGAAGCCCTGATAAAGTTCTACTTCCAGGATACTCCTCCACCGCTTGTAAATAAAACTAAACCAAGTATAAAAGACTACGGCGCATTAATGCGCGCTCATAGTTATACAATTTTGCATAAGAACTATTTCTTACTATGCATTACCAACGCATCTATTTCATCCTTGTTTTGTCCATTTTAATTATAAATTAAATATTATAATTTACAGATACAATATAAGTAATTGTTTAATTTATTGAGAACCAGATACTTTTATGTTAACGGAAGTATAAAACCCTTTGTGATACACGACATATATAGGAAACAACTAAACATATTACACACAGGGTGATTTTTAAAGTTTTGATTTAAAAAAAAAGTGTGAAGAAACCTTTGAGAAAACACCCCATGTATGAGTGAGTGAAGAGACTCGGTGGTCTCTTAACATCGGGGTCGTGAGAGCCAATGAGGGTGATTGAGGTAAGAATGGAACGGAGGCGGAACGAAAGGGCGGGAGAAACGGGAGATCCCCGAGAAAAACCCGCCGACCAGCAGCATGTCCGGCTCGGTTCTCACATTCGAAAATCCGGAGTGACTCGACCGGGAATTGAACCCGGTGAGCCTTTGTGGGAAGCGAGCGCGCTAAACACTCACCCCCCCAAATGAATGACTTGTTTAGGTCTAGTTCTTTCCTAAATATGCCATGTATCACAAGCGTTTTATACCTATGTTCATAAAAGGCCCTTATTTTTGGTTAAATTGAAATGATATTTTTATTTATATATAAACTGCAATGCTTCATTGGTAAATTATATGAATTAAAACAGTGAGAAAACACGGGTGTTGGCAACGCCTAGTATAGGCTGTTCACTGTAAAATGAGCACTTTGGAAAGCCCTGCTTAAGATCTACTTGTAAGCACGTTATGTATTCTCCAGTCTTATGTAAGATTAGCATTGCTATGGGCTTCATCGCTTAATTCATGCGTCGGTCATAAGAAACTGTGAAATTATTAAGAAAGTAAATACTTTATAAATCTGCTAATTTTTACACTTCGATGCATTAAAAAACCGGAAATTGAAATATCAATTTCAAGTTATCACAAATGGTCAGGTAACACTTTTTATTCGACGTGAAGATATGGAACTACTTTCCACCCATCGTTACCAACTTTACTGGGTGAACGTCACTCAGTGCGTACATTAAGATATATGCATGCGGGGTCAGTGACTTTTTTCTAAGGTTCATTTCTGAAGCGCTCACTTTACCGTGAACAGCCTTTAATGAGTGGTACTCATTCAAAATATTATTACGAGCGAGTGCGCACAAATCCAGCGCGTTGTCCTTCGGCGTGGTTTTCCAGACTTAGCTAAGCTTAGTTTGCACGAAGCGGAGGAATATCTCGTAAGCAGAAATTTAGCAGGGCTTCAGAAAAGTGTGAAAAAAAAAAAACAGTGAGTGTGTTGTACCACGTTTTCTACGGGAGAATATTGGACGTGGGACCGATGTGCAGGGGTCTACGGGAAGAACAGACACAATTCAGGTGATGGCTTTTCCGAGTCCTTTCATGACGTCACGATTGTTAGAAACACAATTTAAAGTATACGGGTATTCCAAAATGAAAATAAAAATAAGATCTCCATTGTCAACATATACGCGTTATATACGTATTCAATACTCAACGACCTTGCATGAAACTTGAGAGAGACGTTCCCCCAACATTATAACTGGGCCATAGGCTGAAAATCCCTCAGATATATAATCCATTCATGCTTACTTCACACATTTCTCAAGCCCTGCTTAAGTTATACTTCCAGGGTATTCTTCCGCCTCGTGCAAGCCATGCTTAACTAAGTCTAAAAAAAAAATTACACGAAACCACAACGCGCCGAATTCGAGCGCACTCAGTGGTAATGATGTTCTGCATTATTTGGGGCTCGCTACATCCTGCAACCAGGACGACATGAGAAACACCACGTGACCGAGAACACCGCCAGTCGTATGAAACCAGCGAGCAAAACTTTGAGAACAGTTTACACGCACAGTATCTCTAGGAACTAGAAACACACACAACTGTATGGGAAAAGCCTTTGTATTTGAAAACTATTTTCATATAAATTCATTCAACTATCCACCTCCTTACTATCCTCGTTGATTAAAACTGAGTACATTTGTGGTTATTCAATAAAGTTACTTTTATAGACAGCACACCTCCAAGCTAGAAAAAAAAAAAAAAAAAAATGACATAGCATGAAAATTTAAACCTTTTCGTAAGGCTGGAAATAACAACTTTAGTGTGTATTAAATACAGCAATGCCTTTAAAATATCTCATGGCACAGTATGCTAATTTACATTATTCCATTTAGGCGTATTCCAAAAATGTTTGTTGAAAACGTGTAAGAGATTATTCTCGTTTTAAGTATAAAGCTGAGTATTCCTTATACTTCCTATACTTAACATATATTTCTATGTCACTTCCTTTCAGGACAAAGCAAAACTAGAAGAGACTAGATTTTTTTTATACATATTCCAATGCATGACGTTGTTTACCAACCTACACCAACACTGAAAAAAAATTTTGTGGCGGCCACAAAAATATAGTGTTTGTTTTCTCCCTGCCAAATATTTTGGGGCTGCCACAAAAATATAGTGTTTGTTTTCACCCTGCCAAATGTTTTGTGGTGTACACAAAAATATTGTGTTTGTTTTCACCGTGTCAAATGTTTTGTGGTGCACACAAAAATATTGTGTTTGTTTTCACCCTGCCAAATGTTTTGTGGTGCACACAAAAATATCGTGTTTGTTTTCACCCTGCCAAATGTTTTGTGGTGCACACAAAAATATTGTGTTTGTTTTCACCGTGTCAAATGTTTTGTGGTGCACACAAAATTATTTAGTCATCACCACTAAACTTTTGTGGGTGCTAAAAACTTATTATGTGGCGGCTACAACATTTTTTGTGTACATCGCAAAAAATTTGGCAGGGCGAATACCAACAAAATATTTTTTTGTGGCCACCACAAAATATTTTTTTCAGTGAAGGCTGAAACAGCATTTCCTTAAACCGACTTTGATTACAAAAACTAAGGTTGAAGAAAACCCATTCTTAAAATTAACAGCTTTTTGTTGCTAATTTTTAATAAAATGAATAGCCACCTCCAATCATTTGCCTAGGCCTACCAGGATGATTTCTACCAGCTACATGGACAGGCAAGAAGTTCATTTTTTTTTTTAACTTTTAACCTGCCTAAAATTGCCCTACAACATGATGTTTAATTGTTAACTTAAGACGTGTCTGTAAACCAGCAACCGAGTCTCTGAAGACCTGTCGGCTGCGGGGTTAATTTATAGTACATTTTGGGCTGGGGAAACACCCCACAACATTAGGGACAAACAGTCATTTTTTTTAATTCGACCAATGGTGAGCCTCGACACCTTCCAGAAGGAGTTGATTCCCAAGAAGTAAGGTCCTTGCGGCGCCATCTATAACGTGCACAGCAAGCTGGTATACATCTCTACCGCTACACTAGCGCCCAAGGTGGCAAGTCAATGAACCATGTTTCCCGGGCTGCTCAGATTATCAGCTGCCTTACAGCATGACGGTCTTCCGCGGCTCGGGCTACGATAAACAACACGTGAACGTATGTTGTTCCTCGTGTACATTACAGTTCCAGTCAAGGTAAAAGTTCATTTTAATTACGTTGCATAGTAGCACACAAGTCGTTCGTGTATTTCCAATTCTAGAAAAAAAAAATTAACTTTGCTGGATTATTGCGTCGTGCAGTGTAGGTAGGGCCAGCGGGTGGTTAGGCTAGCAAACGGGACGTCTGTATCGCCGCTTGCAGTCAAGTTAGGGGCGCGGTTGGTAACTTTCCGCTGTACATGAGACGGTCTCGATGAGAACTATTTCTTACGAAGCACTACTAACACACACATTTCCCCACTGTTTTTATTCATATTTATTATAACTGAAATATTATGATTGTTAAATAAAATGCAGGTGTAACTTAAATTTAACTAAAAATAAGATACAGCCTATAGACTATAGGAGCAGCAAGACAGGCACACTACACGCCAGTTTAGGGCCTTGCACTTAGCAGCGGCGATAGTGCACTTAATGCACGTGGCAATGTCTCCCTTATCGCACCCAACCTTCTCGCCTTCAAACACGGAAGAAAACTCCAAGTAGCCCGGAGGCTTCGATTGAAATACCAAGATGGGATTTCCCTCGCAAGATTGCATGCAAGCATCCATGACCACTGCTGTGGGGTTTCCTATGGAATAATTAGCCGGCTTCAGGCCGTTTTCATAAACATTTTGGTAATTGGTCGTGTGCAATTTTCTGCGGAAATTTTCCTACAAGATAGACATTTTAGACGCCAATCAGAGAGAGAGAGAGAGAGAGAGAGAGAGAGAGAGAGAGAGAGAGAGAGAGAGAGAGAGAGAGAGAGGGATGTGATTGTGAGCTCCTAGATATCAACATTTTGCATTTTTATTCATTTTATTTTGAGAAAAATGGTAAGTCCATTAAACGGAAGTATAACAAATATTAAATAAAAAACTGAATAGCCGCGAAAGTGTGGCATATTGATGCTATAACAAAGTTAAGTAAAACATGCGATAAACATACGCGTTCACTTAACAGAAAAATGCTAAAGTAGGATAATGTAATAGAACAATTTAGGCCTGGTGTATTATTGAATGTTACGTAAGCTGTGAACGAATTTCGTACAGAAACCACATTTGCTGAAATACAGAAGTATATTATAGCGACGGAGTTCTTTCGTCACTTTCGTCTCCAAAATTCATATCCCATTTTGTTCAGAGCGTAATATTTTTCGTCTGCATTCATGTAAAGATTTTTTATTGCTCTCACAGCCAGAGACTCGGCTCGCTAGAGGGATAATAACGTCCAATTCCTGTGATGTCAAAATTAAGAATTAGTTCCAAGATGCGAGTCGCCTGGAAGCGCTTCTGCCCGCTAAACGAATTTGTTGTGAGAATTGCGGCCTAAACCAGCTTAGGCGTTTTGCGTCTCGTGCCACGGAATGTCCTTGTGAATTTGCACCCGAATGGCAGAGGGTTATGTCGTATTTGTAATTGCTTGTGATTTGTCAATCAGGATCCAATATGATGTAATACCACACAGATCGTCCTGGGGGCTCCTTGACCTGCGGCTTTAGTGCGTGATTCGCAGAGAAGGCAGTCAGGCGGGCACACAGAATGCTCGGAAATTAAACACCCAACCTACAGGAGGCGATTCCTTATGAAAATTAAGTCGAAAATGTACCGGGCACCGGATACCTAAATTGGATGTTAAAGGAGGCATGGAAATGTGATAATTGGATTACGAAAATGTATTTTCGCCGAATGCCTTGTATGTACAGTATAACGCCTATAAAAAGTTTTCTGGGTCAAAGATTGCTACAATACCCAGATATGTACTGTACAGTGATGAGGTACACGACATATGTAGTGTAGTCGGTTCGTGGTTTCTTCACACTTTTTGAATCAAACCTTTGAAAAATCCCCCTATGCATGACGTTCTAGTTATTACCTAGATACGCCATGTATCACAACTGTTCTATACATCTGCTAACATAGAAGTATTTTTGTTGATAAATTGAAGTTTTACATTAATTTTATTTATACAATGTCATATTTAATTTATAATGTATTTACAGTAAATAGAAACAGCGAGAAAACACGTGGGTTGGTAGCGCCTAGTAAGAAATAGTTATCATGCAGAATATTATTAAAAATGAGTGTTCACGAATTCGGTGCATTGTCCTTTGGTGTAATTTTATAGACATGGTCAAGCATAGTTTCCACGAGGCGGAGGGATATCCTGGAATATGAACATTACCAGGGCTAACTACGTTCGACCCATTCTTCAATGTGCAGCGTCGGGTCCTATGCAACTTGCCCTACACGCATGATCGCTTAGCCTTGTTGAGTGCCCGCACTGTTGCATATATCCGGGTATTGCAATCTTTGCCTGAGGAGACTTTGCAGGCCTTGTACTAGGCATTCGGCGAAAATACGTTTTCAAAACCCAATCTTCACAGGCTCATATCTCCTTTCATATCCCTTTTAGGTACATGGGGTTCCGTATATTTCCGACTTTATTTTTCACAAGGAATCACCTCCCGCAGTTCGTGCGTTTGATTTCCGAACAGCCTGTATACGCGGCAGGACGAGCTCGGGTAAGGAGACGCGGCGAGCGGTGGTAGGACTCGGCCGGTCGGTGCGCGAGGAAACTTTACAGAGGCATCGTCTGTACTTGGTTGATGGCGCTACATGTGGGATTATTGAGGACCGCGAGAGATCATCTCACACTTCTCTGTACATGATGGACGCCAGGCGTGTGACACTACCAAAGTTTCAAGTATGTGTCGGGACTCTTTAACTTTTCCTGAGAGAAGTTGGAACTTGAACTTCTTCAGAGAAGATTGGGAATTTTTTTGATGTATTTTTTTGTAAGACTTCAGGCTTCGTTGGGAGACAGTTATTATGGGGATGATACCCGTGATCTCCTGTGAAGGAAGGAACTTGCAGACACGTTCTGAGATGATACCTCGAGAGAGAAAAGGAAGTGTCAAGACGGTCCAGGGTTAACAAGGAAGATCCCAACAATATTCTGCTTCGGATGGTTGGTACTTTGGACTTGGAGTCGTGGGAGAGCGAGTAATCTGGCGGCCACTACCAGCGTCGCAGTGTGTCTTATTGGCGAGAACATCCCTGGCTCTGCTCCGATATGTACGTGTGATATTAAGGTGAAGCACTTCTTACACCCTAAGGTGTTAGGCGAGGGGAAATACCTTCAGCTACAAGACTGTTGCCGTGAAATACATGTCTGTGCGTGAAACGGTAGCTAGGGGAATATTAGGAATTTTAAAGTCACGTGTTCTTGGAGGAGCCTCTCGTCTACGGCATATCTAATCAAATATGTAAATAACATGCGCAAGTCTTTTGTAATGTTTTTCTCTTCGTAATCTCAGTCAAATAAACTTCAAGAATGTTAGTAAATTAGAATGTTTCTTACTTTTTATGTGAACCAAACTTAGTGGCATCAACTATCACAATTATTTTGGGAAACTGCACTTCAGTCTCCGGCATTTGTATTTAACTTCCACCAATCTGGGATAAGCAAATTACAGTGGCAAATATCGTCTTTCTGGTGTAGTGCTTCCCATTATCTACCTCATGCCAGTTGGTACTGTGAGTGGAATTGGTGGAGATCGAGATGGGGAGCTGTGGTGGAAAGCGAAGGAGGGTAAAAACCACCACATGATAATGGTTCACCCTGCTCGGCTGTGCAGCATCGTTCAACTCCCACATTAACACTAACGATACCAGTGGTTACTGCTTATCAGTTCAACATATTATTTTCTGTAACTCTGCGTCAAGCAGATTTTTTCTTCAATACACGGAGATTTTTGAGGACGTAATTTTTATCGCATGATCTTAGATTAAACAATGAAACTGAATGAATAGTTGTGCGAGATTTCACAAGCGAGGAAGAATATTAGGAGAGGTGTGAATAGATTTGGGCGGCTCGTAACATCGAGCTCTTGAGAGCCGATAAGGGTGAAGCGAGGTGAATATGGAGCGGCGCTGGAATGCAAGAACGGGGGGAAATTGGAGATCCCCGAGGAAACCCGCCGACAAGCGGCATTGTCCGGCGCGATTCCCAAGTGCGAAAATCCGGGAGCGACTCAGCCGGGAATCGAACCCAGTTCGCCTTGGTGGGAGGCGGGCGCCCTAGCCGCTTCATCACCGCGGCCCCACGGGTGTACGGGAAAATAATTTACCTATTCGCAATTTCCCGCTTTACGTATACACAGATATGATTAATCTGCGAAAAGTTTCTTATAGGCTATTCACGATAAAGTGAGCACTTTTTAAGGCTCTCGCAACAGGTATTAACCACTAATAAATATATCTCATTGCAGCTTCAGGCGTTAACTTTTTAAAGTGCTGAAAAGCATACACTGTGTTTATTGGTCACATCGCAATGTTTATATTAAAACGTAGCAGGAAGATATCAATTGGGCGAAAGTAAAAATTTAGAAGGGCCTTAAAAAGTGCTCATTTTTCTATGAACAGCCTATAGAGTGTAGTTGTCCAGTTCGGAGCCATGACAAACGACGATCATCCAACCCAAACCCGGGTTCATTGTTGAAACACAGGGTTAATAATCACACGCAGGGGGAATTATGTGGTGATTTGTTTGACATGGGCGTACACATTCTCTGACTTGCTGCTAGAGGCTCAGGGGATGTTCCTTGTGTCTGATTGGCTACTGCATACTGCGGCAGTTCCTCTACTGGCTGGGCCAGCGGCTGTCGAGTAGCTTGCCAGCCGCTGATTGGCTAACGGCAACCGGACCCGTTGCCAGCCAGTGACGTCATCTTAGTGACATGTGAGACTAGACTCTGTGTTATTATTTACTCTGTGGGACTGGCTTTGAAAAAATAACGAACAATTAATAAAAAAAACAGGAAAATTAATGGCTTAGTAATTATTTCAAATTAAAAATCGGTAAAAGGATCGCATTTCCATTATGTAAACTCTTGTCCTTCACGTTGATTTTGTGTAATTTTCCCACGCCCCAAGGCTGCATGCGAGTGGCTTCGCGGAAGTGGCGATTTAAATGGTTTTCGGGGCTAGTGAAGCTCCGCTGACACTTAGCAGCCACTTTCATAGTACATGCAAAGTACTCTAGTCGTAAAGACTTGGTTATTTCTCATATACCTTGTTTCCATCTGGTCGTTTGGTCGTGAATGCCACGCTTCTGGGGGGGGGGGGGGGGGAGAGTACCATTACTCGACTGCTGTACTTCACTGCTCACGAACGTAATCGTCCTGAAAATTTCACCACGAAGGTTTACAAGAATAGGTCTACGCATAGTTTTTGATACGGAATTTACTGTTCATGAAATGAGATTACATAATCCGTCGACAGTTATTCCAACTAAATTATTCTGTATAATCCATTCACTTATTCTTCGGCCTTTTTGAATCAAACCTTTGAAAAATCTCCCTATGTATGACGAGTTTAGTTATTTCCTAAATACGCCTTGTATCACAAGCGTTTTATACTTGTGTTCATAAAATTTACTTTTTTTTTCTGTTAAATTGAAAATTTATGCATATTTTATCTATAAATTTTAATTCTTCATTTATAAATAATTCGAATAAACCAGGGGGGAAATTGGTATGTCGGTAGCGCCTAGCGAGAAATAGTCCATGTACAAAATACTGTTACACTTAGTGTGCACGAATGCGGTGCGTCGTCCCCCTGGTGTTATTCCCTGGACTTAGTTAAGCTTAGTTTGCACGAGGCGGAGGAATATCCTGGAAGTAGAACTTTAGCAGGGCTTCAGAAAAGGCTGGAGCAACAGTGGATGGATTATACAATGTGATAACGCTATGTCCGTGTCGATCGTAGTCCACGCGGACAACTGCTATTTTCTGGTGACGCGGTGACACACCTTCTGAAGAGCAACAAGGTGAACCGGGTTCAATCCCAGGTCGGGTAACTCCCGAATTTTCGCACGTGAGAATCGTGACGAAGGATGCGCTGGTCAGCGGGTTTCCTCGGGGATCTCCCGTTTCCCCCCGCCCTTGCATTCCAGCGCTGCTCCATACTGTTGCAGTAGCAACAACCAGCACGCCGAGGGGAGAGCAGCCTCGGGTGTCAGACCACGGAATCCAGGGCGAAATGCGGTGTTCGGTTGGGTAAAGGCTGTTCACGATAAAGTGAGCATTTTCGAAATCACCCTAGGAAAAATGTCACAGCCCCTGCCTGCATATATTTTAACGGGCGCACTGAGTGACATTCGCCTGATAAAGTTGGTAACGAGGGATTGAAAGTAGTTCCATATGTTAACGTAGAATAAAAAGTTTTAGGTAACCATTTGTTATAATTTAAATTATTTCTTTCGCATTCCGTTTTTTTTAACGCCCCAGTGTGTAAAAATTAGCAGATTTATTACATGTTAACATTTCTAATAATTTCACAGTTTCACCAGACGAACGCTAGAATAAAGTGATGAGGCCCGTAGCAATGTTAATTTTACATAAGGCGGAGCAATACACAAAGTGTATACAAGTATATCTTAAGCAGGGTTTTCAAAAGTGCTCATTCAACCGTGAACAGCCAGTAACATTAAACACGGAGGGTTGGAACTTGGAAGGAGGCCAGCGGAGCCAGTATAAAAGGGGAGACGTCACAAGGTCAGAGGCGAGACGTCACCAGGGCGCCGCGACGCCAGTCGTGTACACGACGGAGGCTACGCGGTGCCCCGAGCGTTCGACAAGCGAGAGCTGCATAACCAGTGGTAAGTGATACCCACATAAGAGTGAGACGGAGCTAGTCAGTAGCAAGCGTGTGGCAAGTTACATGGTTGCTATTAATCTCACTTAAAGATTAAAGCATTCAATGTACTTTCAGATCTTACACGAAGTCGAGCGACTGATGTCATATAATTACCTTCAACTGTCTCTTATTGTATTGATGTCATAGAGATTTAGTGAAATGCTAGTTTTGTGGTAACTGCTGTTCACCCCCTAGGCCTTTAATTAACTGTACGCTCCCCTTAAGAGGGCGTAACCATACTCCCCTCTCTTCACCCTCATCGGCTCTTACGACCTCGATGTTAAGTAGCGCCCACATTTCTCCACTCTCCACATTAAGATCAGTTCTCCTCTGAACTTGTGTGGTCACACCCTCCCCCTCACTCGCTAAATGAACGTGCTAATTTCTCCGGCATGGAGTGATGCTGGGAGCATCAGATCGACCTGCGAAAGGAAACTGGAGCGGGTTGTGCTGGGCAGCGAGGCGTAATCACACGGCAGCATCGCCAAGGTTTGTCCCTCCCTCGCTCAGACTGCGTTCAGCCGTGGCGTCAGGTGGCATCGCCTCGTGTTCTTCCGCAGATAACGGCCGTGGCACGATGTGCCAGGACGCGACAAAGGCGTTCTATCGATTGCCACGCTCTATTGACTGGGCGTCCCAGCCCGGCGAAGCTTCAATTAGCACGCGCAACGCTGGAATTGCAATAAGGACTCACCGACTTTCTTCCCGGCTCAATTCTCACGTGAGCGGAAATTCCGAGCGCCCTTTAACTGCGGGCCAGATATTCCCCAGCAGTTCTGTCTTAGCTCCGCACTAGACTTCGCAATCCTCGTACACTCGAGCAGAACAGAACACATTAGAATTGCACCAGTACCCAGCCGAAGGCGATAACTGGTATTAGTTACTTGAATTTAAAATAAATTTATAAAACAGTCGAAACATACAATTGGTCACGTTGAAACCTTTAAAAACAAGTTAAAATTTAAAACAGAGGCTTCAGATTATTTTGCTAAAGTTTAAAAGAAATGATTACGTTATAATTTAAAAATGTCAATAGTTAAAATTCCTCTGCCTCCATCCTTGAACCCTCACCTCGCCATCCTCTCCGGAGACAGAGGGGCCGACGGTTGTTATAGTTTTGTGAGGTGTCCGTCGTGTGTTTGATGTTTGTGTCGGTGTTGTGTCGGTGTCACTGTAATGTTGTTGGTGTAGGGTGTTGTACAGTGCAAGTGTTGTTTCTTCAGTTTATTTGTTCTTGGGTGTATCTGTGTTACTGATGTCTGCTGGGTGGTTTGACATCAATTTACTGAATATTATTGTTTGTATTGATACGTGATGTATTATTAATTCTCGAGGGCCCAAGAGGAACATTTAGTAATATCTAGATTGATAGGTTTTATTTGATTAGTGATTACATTTCAATAAGGAAAACATCTCTAGAAGCTAAGGCCGGTTGAACATTTCTACAGGAATAGACAGGTTAACAATTTTTAAGGATTACTACGGTGGTGTACACTCGAGCAGTTACACTTTATTCGTTGCAAATATAAAACAGTGTTTCCCGGCAGAACTCGGCCCTTCTTTCTACGGCCTCGTACCAGAAAGGGGCCGCGGTGGAATAGTGGTTACACCAGTCGCCTCCCACCTGGGCGAGCCGGGTTCGATTCCGGGCGAGATAGCTCCCGGATTTTCGCACGTGGCAATCGTACCGGACGATGCCGCTGGCAGGTGAGGTTTCCTCGGGGATCTCCCGTCTCCACCGCCCTTGCATTCCGGCGCTGCTCTGTACTTACCTCGCTTCACCCACATCGGCTCTCAAGACCTCGATGTTAAAGAACCGTCCAAATCTCTCCACTGTACACGAATATAGCCTTTGTTTTTGAGGACGTGCTGTTAATCTTGTTTGTCGGGTCTCATCTTATCCACGAGAATATTTACGCTCAGACTCGATGTAAATATTCCATGTGCTTGTTTTTGAATATCCTTTGTGCCATGTGCGTTTAGGTGAGAATTTCTTCCTGACTGGAATCGTAGTTATTCCGACACAGAACGTCCGCGAGTCACGTGCACACAAATAATGTGCATGATAATCTAAACCATTCAGTCACGAACTTGGATCTGAACTCAAGTGTTTTGCAAGTGTAACTATTCGTGGCATAATTCCGCGGGAAAATAGCTGCCGGTAGTTGATTAAAATAAAATTTAGCTCCGCCTAAATAAATGCGCTGACTGTTCTGGCCCCTCTATCAAGTCTGTTCCTGAAGGGCGTAGCCACTCTTCAAGTGCAGCTCAAGCAGACATTTAATACTAGTGTAATGGCACAGCCAGAGTGAAAGGAAAATCTGTAAGTCATTGGATAATGCCTTATTGAACGATAAGGTACGAACCACGGAAAAAAAAAAAAAGGTACCAATATACACAACCTTCCACAAAAATGGAGGGGTACAAACGTACCTATGCATTGAAAAAATATACCTAAGCAGTATTTTTTTTGGGTTGTTTCCTTTGAATTTGTAATTTTCTAACACTAAAAAACCCACATCTATTGTGCAGGAATATTACCCATTAATTATTCGAAAAAGATTACGGGTAGGGTATAAACACACGAAAAACTTTATTTTACTATATGCGATGGTCTACTAATTTGTATAAATAAAATCGCATATTAAAGTAGTTTAATGGACAGAAAATTAACCTAACGAAAATATAATACATAAAGACACCGGCATATGGTCATATATTAAATTACTGTAAGACGTGTGTTAAGCACCATATTAATAGTTCCATTTAAACAACAAATAATTTTATGAGTTATTGATGAGTTTGAAAATTATTATTTTCACAAATGGGTGCCACCTCACCTGACCCCCCCCCCCCCAAGACATTTTTGAGAAGACCTGTGGTTCGAGACAGTGGCCTATCTAGATCATCTTTCGTGTCATCATAATCACAATAGATGTGGACCCTTGGTTCAATTTTTACCGTACAATACACGGCTCAGTTGTTGCACCTGAATCACAGTCATTCTGTTGTAGGCTAGCAGAGTTTTCATTGGCCGAGTCGAGATATGCGAAACAGCTCCACCCACACGTGGAAGTCCGTATGAAACTCAAATTCTCATTCCTGAGAGACATTGCAGTAATTCTTGGCTTATAACTGGAGTGGCGTGGGTCACGGACTTTTTTTCTTTGATTATGTACTGCAAAACCTAGGCTTATAAATAAGAAACAAGTTCAGTTGTGTAATTATGGAATTACCTAGACATAGGAAATTGACAACTAAAGATAATGTACTCTACATCAAACTGGAACTCGCCAAACCAGTTACGTGTTACCTAAAAAAGTCAACATTCCACAAGATAAATCGTAGTTGGATGTAAGCGAATTTCACAAATACTTTAGGTAGCAGGTTAGACTTTAAGAGTTCATATTCTTTTTTTTCTTTAATTACCAGACCACAGTGGATTTTGTAACGCCATGTTCAACTGTTGAGCCAGTTATAAAGGAGAAGCAAAACTGCGGCCACAAATTAAATGAGAACACGGAGCTGAAATAGCCGCTAATTACGCAGAATTGCAGTCTCACACGTCACCAAGATATCTTCATTAGCCAGCAACATGCCTGAACGGCGTTCGCCAATCAGCACCTTGTAATTTACTGGCCAGGCAGTAGCCCAGCTAATAGGGTACATTTCGCAGCCTGCGGCAGCCAATCAGACATAAGGCGCGACCCAGACACTCGCACAACCAATCAGAGAATGGGTACGCCTACATCAAAGGAACGACTGAACCATTTTTTGTCAGTGTACTTATACGCTGTTCACGGTAAACTGAGCACTTTCAGAAGATTTGCTTACTGTCGACTTCTTGGATCACTGTATCTTTCCGCCATGTGTAAATTCAACAATTAATTAAGCCTCGTCATTTTATTTATTGGTCAGTTACGTCAAAATGTGAAAATATTAGAAATGTAAATGTTTTACACATCTGCTAATTCTTACAAGTGCGAGGATTAAAAAAAAAAAAAAAAAAAAAAAAGATGGAAAAAATTGAAATAATTTCAGTATCAAACAATATTTTACTAACACTTGTTATTAAAAGTTAAGACATGGAACTACTTTCCACCAGTCGTTGCCAACTTTACAGAGCGCATGCAACACATTCTGTGCCCCTACCTTGAGGTTGAAGTAAAGCAATTGCCTATGGCGGAGCACTGCACTCGACTATACATCGTGGAGAACTCGTAAATAAGTACTACAGTTACCATAAAAATTGCCAGAAAAGCGCGATTTATGCTGTGTATAAAAGAATAATTTACTTATTTTGCAACAATATAACATATTTTACTAAAATGTACTTTCTAAACTAAAAAAACCAATTTTAATAATCCGTATCTTTACAAAATTTAAGCATTTCGCCATTTTGGATGCTTCAGAAAGCAGAATTTGCAAGAAAATCATTGTCTTGGAATATATTCATAATGTATACTATGACTGTATGTAAGAAAATTGTAATAATAATGTAGGAAATAATTTTTATTATGGATTTTATGTGTGTCCATTTGTCACAAACATATATGGCTGAAACGAACGCAAATAAAGTTAATTATAAGATTTATATGATTCATTATTACTATGATTTTCTTACATGCAATCATAGTTAACATTATTACGATATTCCATGACGAAGATTTTCTTGCAAATTCTGCTTTCTGAAGCATCCAGAATGGAAACACGCTTAAATTTTGTTAAAAATACAGACTTTTAAAATCTTTTTTTTTTTTACATTTAAAAAGTATATTTTAGTAGAATATTTTATAATGTTGGAAAATATATACATTCTTCTTTCATATGCAGCATAATTCGCACTTTTGTGACAATTTTTTTGTGGGGACTGAACTACTTTTTAATGAGTTCTTGACGTTGTATAGTCGGGTGCAGTGCTCCATAGGCAGTTCTTGACGTTGTATAGTCGGGTGCAGTGCTCCATAGGCAGTTCTTGACGTTGTATAGTCGGGTGCAGTGCTCCATAGGCAGTTCTTGACGTTGTATAGTCGGGTGCAGTGCTCCATAGGCAGTTATTCACGTTGTATAGTCGGGTGCAGTGCTCCATAGGCAGTTGCTTTACTTCAACCTCAAGGTAGGGGCAGTGCCATTGCTCGAAGGTTGATCTCGAAAGTGGCCCTTGCACAGCCTCCACCTATGGCGTGACGGTATTGCGTAGCGAGGTCCGCTCGGCGGCCGCACGGATCGCTAGCAGCAGTCTCTCGTGGTTCGATACGGCTGCTCGGCGCTCGCTAGACGAGCTGCTAAGGGTTGCGAGAGAAAAAAAAAAAAAAAGGCGGCACGGGAGGGTTGATGTGTCTGTGGCTGACATGGCGGAACAACGCGCGCCATGACAAGCCAATAGGCGCGGCCCACGGGCGAGGGAGGAGTGGGGGGGGGGGGAGCAGGGATTGGCGGTGATTGGCGTTGCCAACCCGCGGGAAAATCGCCTCCGCCGAATTGGCAGCACTGCCAACGCCATCGTCAAGCGTCGCCGCCGAAGGAAATGAGATTTTATCTGAAAGGTAAACTACAAGTGCTGGAAGGAGGGCGGTTGGAAGAAAAAAAAAATAAAAAATATATAATAGCGAAAATTTCGCTGATGGAGTCATTTGGGTTTCAAACTACCCGCAGAAGCCGAGGAGGATGTAAATAGTTACACATCTGGAGATGACATGGTATAAGGCAGGCTGCAAAGTGAGATGAAGCAAGCTAAAGGCTGTTCACGACAAAGTGAGCACTTCAGAAATGAACCGTGGAAAAAAAGTCACTGCCCCTGCATGCGTATATCTTAATGGTCGCACTGAGTGACATTTGTCGAGTGAAGTTGGTAACGATGGATGGGAAGTAGTTCCATATCTTAAAGTCGAATAAAAAGTGTTAGGTAACTATTTTTGATAACTTAAAATTATTTCTTTCGCTTTCTGTTTTTTTTTTTTTTTAATGCATCAAAGTGTACAAATGAGCAGATTTGTTAAGAATTCACTTTCTTACATAATAATTTCACAGTTTCATTTGACCGACGCATGAATAAAGTGACGAGGCCCATGGCAATGTTAATTATACATAATGCGGAAGAATATCCAATGGGTATACTAATAGATCTTCAGCAGGGCTTTGAAAAGAGCTCATTTTACCGTGAACAGCCTATATCGGCGTTTACTCTCCGATTCCTACGCCGGAAAAGAGCGAAAACGGCCATAGTTGGCCTCGCGCTGCCGAAAAATATTTCAAACTAAACTCGCCACCACACAAAAACTATTCAACAAAATCGCTTGAAAATTTTTCTGGCGAATCTTCAAACATTTCTGTCGATTACGCCGTTATTAGCTTGCCTACACTTTAAATATTTTCATTTTAAAAATTATATAGTTATATGATGCTGATGATCTACGCAAATACGCAGAGGAAAAAGTATCATCACCGGGAACGTTTTTGTTTTTAATGATAGATGGGGGAAAGTCGATTTGGAAATGGAGAGGAAGCATCAGCAGCTGAACGTTTCCGCTTAATATCACGAGCGTGGTTACACTTAAAAATTGAATGAATTTGTGATTATGAGGCCACATTCAAAAATTATTCAAATAAATTGTTATCGAAGTGAAATTGTACCTTCACACACCGCTGTAAATTATTAGAGAAATATTAAAACCATAACCTAAAACACACTATTGTAATTAATTGTACGTATTCACTTCCCACCCTTATTACTTTTTTAATTGAATACTGTTAAGTTCATTTTGACTGCGGCAGTACAAAGTATAACAAAGAATATCTGGCCTGGCTTTTTGCACAGTTCAACGATTGCAGAAAATTTCATTTTCAGCGATCAATGTAACCAAGTACACAAATGAACATGTTTGAATGACGTAGTTCTCTGTCCTCTATTACCGCGGCCTTATGATTAAGGCCACATTAGTTTTCGTCTTAAATTTAATGTTTGTTTCTAGTATTTTACAGTTACTGATTTTCATAATTGTTGCTAACCATTAACTGTAGTACATATTTGCAAGATGTCAATTATATATTTTATTACTTCACCCTTCGATTTCTTATTCAAGTAGCCTATAGTTTACAGTAGCCTAAAGCTGGGTTTAAAATAAAATAATTATTCGTTAAGAATTATGCAGTAAGTGCGTATCTGTCAGACAGAAACACGTTTTCTGTATTTACAGTTTCCAATAATCCTACTATTTGAGGAGACGATCTCTGTCTGTCCTTCTTTAATAATTCTAAGTTCCTTGAAACTCAACGAAAGTTCTTTAAATTTTGCAGAGCGAATCCTCAAGGCCAAATACAGGTCAGTTTCGAATTTCAGCAAGATCAGATTACGCAATCGTGACTTTTAACCCTAAAAAATATTTTTTAATTACTTTATCCTATGAATGTTTTGTATTAATACACAGGAATTATTGCATAGAGATATGAGGTTAATGGAATATCATTTTTTTTTTTACTGTAAATGTCATGCTTCAATAATGAGTTAATTTTATATCAAGTGGGGCCTAAGTGGCCCAGAGGCTAGAGCGATCCCAAGTGGAGCCGCACTGGCTTAGTGGACAGAACTATATCTAATGTTGAGTTAATTGCACACAATTTTTGTCAGCCTTTGTATGATAACAAGAATGTGTAACATCGTTACTATTCTAGGTACGTGGCCATAATGAAAGCACTGTCACGGGCTAAAGTCTTGGTTACCTCCAAACTGAAATCTGAACTGAACCGAACTGAACGTGACTTAAAACTGAACAATTGTAAGTAAAGTCTCACGTGACCATGAACGGATATGTAATTACTTATCGCAGTGGTTTCCTCCAACTAAATACCTAACCGAACTAGACTCGACTGAACGTAACTGAGAACTGAATTAATATATTTTCAATTTGTCACTAACATTTTAAGTATTCCTCTAGAATTCTCGCTGGGGAAAATATCGGTGCGAGTGGTTTTGTTTTCAGTTAAGTTGAGTTCAGTTGTTTTCTCGCTGTAATTTGTAAATTAATTGTGTGTTGAGATATTTACGTTCTTCTTTCTAGTGCATCAAATATAAGCAATGGGTGTTAAATACAAGCTTAATGCGGCAAAAGAAGAAAGGATGATTGAAATGAAATTTTATGCAACGCACAGCATACAGAATACAGAAACACTGAAAAGAAACGGAATAATTGGAAGGAGCTAGGTGAATAATTGGAAATATCAGGTGAAATAACAATATGGATTGTGTTGTATTAAAGTTAAAAGGAGACACACTCAATTGTTTTATGTGCCAGGACAGCTTCGAGCGTAGAGCAGGAATAACTTGAGGCGGAGATGAACGTTGATGACGAACAGATAAGCGTTCTTGAAGAGCATACTTGCAGTTCTTCGCAGCCTGTGAAAGCGACGCTGTCCCCGAAACCTCAGTGTCTACGCGAAAGAGCAGTAGGTGGCTCTCCAATCCATGCCCACAATACAATATGTGGCTCTCCAATCCATGCCCACAATACAATATGTGGCTCTCCAATCCATGCCCACAATACAATATGTGGCTCTCCAATCCATGCCCACAATACAATATGTGGCTCTCCAATCCATGCCCACAATACAATATGTGGCTCTCCAATCCATGCCCACAATACAATATGTGGCTCTCCAATCCATGCCCACAATACAACAGCGAGCAACAGAACATGGAGCTTCTAAAAAATGTGCACTCGATACGAACGGCTAGTGGATAAACCAGGCAATATCGAGTTATTTTTTAGTTCTATCTGTGACACAGACCTGAATTCCCGAAATCGGAAATTGCCAAAATTAAGCTATCAGTTTCTAAGCTAGTAAGGGAAGTCGAGCTTCAGCTCGCAGAAAAGGAGGAAGCAAGTATGGTAACGCAGAGCCAGATTATATACATCAATAAAGACGGGAATAATGATAATGTCACAAGCTAGTTTGTTGTAAATATAGAAACATAATACAGGTTACCTGTGTACTTACATTTACCCTATTTATATTGTGGTGATGTTACATACGTTTTTGTATATGGCAATATGCGGACAATAAGAAAGAAGCCAGTGTGCATGTAACATCTTGGGTACAATACTTGGGTACTGGGTACAATATTACGAAATACCACTACAATAAAAAAAGAGATTTTATTTAACTTACTTTAGTGTTAAACATAGTGTTTCTTCTGCTGTTATATGATGTTTGTTCCTGTTGCATGGTAGGATTTCAATATAGGCTATTCACGGTAAAGTGAGCACTTTTTAAGCCCTAGTTACTTTTTACTTTTAACATTTTTTTTCCTTTGACCACATTTTAAAAATATATATTGCCATATAAGTAATAAACCCAGTGTGTATATTCCACCGCTCTCGTAAGTGATCGCCTGTGGTTAAATAAAACATATTTATTGGCTATTATTCCAAATTAGAGGACTTTCTAAGTGCTCACTTTACTATGAATAGCTTATATCTGGTTTTATCCGCTCTAGGATATAATGAAACAGCAAAGGTGTTAATCTACATTACTATACAAATGCTGTGTCATTGTCTTTCAAGTGATTATTCACTAACACTTCCAAACGACGATTAACAAACAGAGCAAGCGTGTTACACCTTCTTTCTGGTCTTCGGCCATGGTTTCGATCATCTGTTACTTCATCCACCAAAATAAAATGCAATATATCCTCTTCTAGCTCAATTTATACACTGACATGTAACCTGCTTAACCTCTGTTCCGCCATTTTGACACATGCCGTTTTCAGAAATCTACAGTCTTCATTTCTGTAGGAAACCAAACATAACTTAACTGAACTGACAACTCAATGTAACTCAACTTGAAATGTATCTACAGTTTTAAGTTCTCGTTCAGTTTTCAGATGGGAGGAAACCGAGCATAGTATTTCAATAATAAATTCCAGCCAATGAAAACAGGCGACAAGCCTGTCATGTTTACTTCTGTTCCTAACCCAACATCGTATATCACAGCCATATTTAAGCAGATAATATTTCAAAGTAGACATTTTCTCTCAGAGAAGCTTATTTTTGTGAACAAATATATTCGTCAACACGTGTACACACACGCATTTTATAATATTTTTATACATACATTGCTGTAAATAACCGTTTCCCTCCAACAACACCAATCGCTCTGTTCTGATTGGTCGTCGAGTCTTAAGATATAACATATAACTATTTATTTTAACCCTTAAGTAATTGCCAACAACGCATACGACCTGCTAAGTCCCATTAGAAACAAATACATACGACAAGACACTTTCGTTTCTTCTGCACATGTATTAACACATAATTTAACGCTTAATTTTTCTATGTTAACCCAGCATAACAGTGGTTTTGTCACAAACATTCTGCCAAAGTATGCACTTATTCTAGCTTAGAAAATGGAATACTGTGTAATATTTACTGCAACTTTTGCTGTAAAATACACATCTATTGTGGGGCAAAATAAGCATTACAATCTATTGTTAAATGTAAGTGGTTACATGATATTCCGCAGGTTTTTCGTAGAGCCATTATAATACCGCAGAAAAAATTTGTGAAACAATTAAACACATATATCGATGATTTGACTTAAAACTGGTTATAATTAATACGCCACCCACGACTTACCCTTAACGCTAATAATGAAATAGAACCGGGACAAAACGACTCATACACATATTGGCTTCGCTACAAAACCTATTAAGCAACAGCCAAATAACTCGCTAACTTGCTCGAAGCAAAATAGCGTATGAAAATATGTAGAGGTGAACATTTTATTTTATGGAATATTAGTACGATATATATTAAATACATACATGCATATGTAGCATATATGTATATATGTATAAAACACACACATACATACATATATATGCGTGTGTGTATAGGGATAGGAAAAATTCGCGACTTAATTTCAGGACAAGATAGGTTTAAAACTCGTATACACTGAACTCACCTTTGCAATTGGTTCAGAGTTTATTAGACAAACCCTGTTTGACTTTGAGCCGATATCAGGCTTGCAAGGAAACAAGAAGCGAAGCACATACTGCCAGGTGTGAGGCAACACTGGACCAGCAGCCAATAATAAACATCTGAGGATCGACTGTACAAAGGAGTCTAGCATACAGGTCATTGAACTCACAAAATGTTCATATCCCTATTTATATACACACACACACACTCGAATACAGTAAAATATTAACCATTGCATTTATATCTGTATTTTTATTTATGAGTGCTTACGTTTTATAACGATCTATAACTTACATACGATATATTCACACCCCATTTCTCTGGTATGTGACAAAAATTTGTTAAAATATTAATTGATGTTGATGTATAGTCCCCACAAATACTTCAGCCATTGATGCAGCTATTAACACA
The DNA here is from genome assembly GCA_029891345.1 of Dryococelus australis. Classification (NCBI taxonomy): domain Eukaryota; kingdom Metazoa; phylum Arthropoda; class Insecta; order Phasmatodea; family Phasmatidae; genus Dryococelus; species Dryococelus australis. The sequence goes on along the minus strand of CM056994.1, from coordinate 13,150,544 downwards.
GATGAAAGTGAAGGAATCGTGAGAAAATCGAAGGGATAGCTCCAACCTTTAAAAGAATACGAGTTGAACTTTGTTGTACATAACAAGTGGTATGGAATTATTGCTTTATACATAATTTTTTTATTTTGTCGTTTTATCCATTGCTGCCGTTAATCATCACGTTTATTTGATCCATAAATGTTACTATGAATTGAAATAATTATATCAAGCATTTGGTTTTATTTCAGTTAATTAGGATTATTCAAATTTTTGTCAAGCAGTACAGAATTCAATGAAATGTTGATTTTATTCAATTTTAAATCTACGATGTGATAAAAAACATACCACACAACCTAATTAATCTGTTTATATATTCGGGCCGGTTTTGCTTCACTCAAAAAAATATACATTTTAATAATAATTATGGGATTTATGTCCCTCACAAGGCGAAATTTACAACCAAATAAATAATAATTTTAAGTTCTTGTTTGTAGAAAGTGGCATCAATTGGTTTGTACACAAAATGTTTACAGTTGTATGCAGTGCAGGAAATGACCTCGTTTCTCAAGACGCAAGGACTAAATGTCTGTGTTTGCTAGAAATGCTCTCTCCTCCTCTCCGTTTTCATCCCTTGTTCGCCTTCGGCCGGCTTCACCCCCACCCTAACCACGTCCCCTCCAGTCCTTCTTACATCCTCCTTGGCAGAAGCGCGTATTCCACATACGAAAGAGAATGAGAAAATAAACATTGCCGACACGTCAACCGTTTGAGTGGATATGCTAGTGCAGATCTTAAGGGCATTGCCTACGGGCTGGAAGCTGCGAAATTTAAATAGGAAATTCCACGTTAAAAAAATCTCGCCTCAGTGCGATAACTTTAAATATAGGCGTTTGAAGCAAAATTTATTTTTTACGAATTTTTTATGAGAGATCCCTACCAGCGTATATTTTCAATATGCTGTAGATATGCAGTATATAACTTTGTTGTAAAACAAAAATGGTAAATATCCTCGAAAACTGGCTATACATGTCATGCAAACATCTCCGCTGTAGGAAACCCATCCTAAAAAATTCATGATGAATTCATTTTGTTCGAAACGCCTATCTTTATAATTAACGTAGTGAGGCGAAGTTTTTTCAACAAATTGAGGTCTGCACTCATTTACTGTCACCTAAGAAAAATTATAAGTTAGTCACCTCTATCCAATACTGCAAGAACACCAGTTCTCTTGGTGTCTGTGTTAGAAACTCACCTTATCGTCCTATTGGTTCATGCCACACCGGACACTACCCTGTACTTCTCAGCGTTCATTATTGGCCGGTCATCAACCAATGGAGAGCCGAGCTGATATTAACCCACACAAATGTCCTTTACTGTATAAAAGGATTTACAATCAATCACGTGCCTTTGAGTGGCCATGGACAAATAAATTCTTTAGTTAGCAATATCATCGTTACTGCGCTGTAGTGTTCTTGTGAGGACATGTTAAAAACTAGCCAAGCAAAGATTGCACATCTGTGCGAGTTATATTCTGAAAAAACAAAGAAATTTTCCAATTAGCATTGCTCGAGCTACACTCTAGCATAGTCTACATGGGATTTCCTATATAAACTTCGCATCTGCCAGCCGGTAGGTAGAGCCCTTAACAACGTGTTCTCGAGAGCCGATGAGGGTGAAGCGAGGTGAGTACGGAGCAGCACCAGGACGTAAGGGCGGGCGCGGGAGATCCCCGAGAAAATCCGCCCACCAGTCGCATGATCACGCTCGATCACCACGTGCGGAAATCCTGTTCACCTTGGCGGGAGGCGGGTGCTCTAGCCGCTGCAGCGACCACGACCCCTTAGCAGTTTGAGACACAAGCCAGAATATAGCTCGTGCTGTTCCGCTATGCACTGTTGTGTACCCTGGGGAGATCGTGTAGCATTAGGGGCATTACCTTGTTGTCTGACGCAACGCTTCTAGCCGCAAGAACCCGCCAAGGATCTGGAACAGGCTCGATCGGCCCAGTTGACCAGAGCTGCATTGCTGCTAGACGCTCCTAGACACGTGGTGGATGAACTCCGCTTATGTATCTCCAGGATACCGTACAGATTGTGTGGCGTCTGCCTTTCAAAGGAGAGGAATTCCCTCATAGTCAACCTCCTTCCTTATAAAGAAAGTGCGCTGCAAAGCCTCAAAAATTGTATTATTTTATATTTTCACTTTTTTCTCTTTGAATATATTTAGTAGTTAAAAATTAGCGGCTGTAAATAATTCTTATCTAACTTAACTAATTAAATGTATTCCCAGAATATTTATTTATTTAGCTGCAATGATACAGGCAAACACTTTTTTTTACAAACGTTATTTTACTATGGATTCCCCGTAAATGACACTATGGAAATGTCAGAAACTATAATTCTATCCCCTTTCTGAATAATCCCACCAGAGACCAATACAAATCAGCACCACTGCTTATCTTTTGAAGAGTCAAAACTTTTATTCGCGGGAAAGGGGGGGGGGCACGGGGGGCTGAGCGATTAGCACGCTCGCCTCCCACCAAGGCGAACCGGGCTCAATCCCCGGCCGAGTCACCGGATTTTCGCAAGTGGGAATCGTGCCGGACGATGCCGCTGGTCGGCGGGTTTTCTCAGCGGACTCCCGTTTCCCTCTCCCCTTAATTCCGGCGCCGCTCCATTTCCACTTAAATCACCCTCATCGGCTCTCAAGGCATCGCTATTAAGAGCCGCCCAAATCTCTTTCGCTTCACTTCACTTTTATTCGTGGGTTTTCTTGTGATTGCAGGTTGCTTCAGTCATGCTTACATAGACACGGGAACTGTTCCATTCCCGAAGTTAAAAGCCCGAGACGTGACGTAGTCATAGCGCGTATTTCAAGCGCCCGCCTCCCTTTTCAAGGTGAGTTTGTTCCGAAGTAAGACGTTAGTCCCGCTCGCCTACTCGCAGTGCTTGTTGCCTTGGGGAATAGCTGGTGGTTGGCCCAGACCCCGGCTCTCTCGGACAATTCGGAGCGTTCATTGGCTCCCTGGGCGCAGTGATGCCTCCTTGCAGCCTTCTCCAGTTCCAGTGGCTGGAGTGGGAGGGAGTGCCTGCCTGGCTCTGGGATACCCCACACGGCCACAGGTCTCTAGAGAATGTCCAGCAACCCGGGCTCTTAGTCCGGATTGCAAGGCTCCAGATCTGCCCCCAACACGGCAACCCTGCCAGAGATCCAGATGTGCCTAATAGACATAGGGAAGGGAATGAAAAAAAAAAAAAAAACGTTCTGTTGGCAAGCATGGATATAGGCTATTCACGGTAAAGTGAGCACATTTTAAAGCCCTGCAAAATTTTTCCTTTCAGCCAATTTGTACATTTCCGCCACTTTTTGAAGTAAACGTTATCATGTAACTAGTAAATAGAAACCTGCAAAATTCGCGATATTATTTGAGGACAAAGTTAAACGCCAAACACGTGTACCTTTGTAACATGTTTGCCAAAGGAACATACTTTAATTGACACGCCCTGGGTCACTCTGTGCATATTAATGAACGCTTCACATCTGTGTGCTCCAATCACAGGCAGTTCAGTCATAGCTACAAAGAAACCAACGGAGAAAGACGTCGACTCGAGTGTATACAGTACTGTGGAGTTTATCCTGGTTCCAAATAATAACGCGAATTTTGCATGTCCCTACTAACAAACAAAGTGCATACATCTCACCTCTTTCAAAAGTTAACGTCCGAGGCTGTAATAAAATATATGTATTTAGTGGTTAATGCCTTTTGCGTGGGCCTTGAAAAATGCTCACTTTACCGCGAATAGCCTATAAGAAGGGCCGTCGGTTTTTCCCGAAAAGATTTACGCAAAGGCTAGACTCCAATGTCCTATAGCATAGGTGCAGTTTTACTTTGGTTATTGGTCACGTGTCTTTGTCGGGAGACAGTTCCTTACCTGACTACACCAATCAGAATTAGGTAAACTCCGACACTGAGTGCCCGTAATTCGCGGGCAGACACCTGCAACGTGTGACAGTTAAAATCATCCAATCACGAAAGTGGACCTGAGCTCTAGTGTTTTGGAGTACAAGTTGACCTGAAATCTTTTCGCGAAAAACCGGTGGCCCTACTTGTAAGTAGGGATAGGAAAAATTCCCGAGTGTAGGCTAGACTCCACAGTCATGTGTATACTCGGGCCTCAGATGTTTGTTCATTGGCTGCTGCCCCATAGAGTAGCCAGTGTTACTTCACACCTGCCAGTATGACGCTCGCTACTTGTTTCCCAGCAAGTCTGCTATTGGCTCGGAGCAGTCCAGGGCGTGTCTAATAAACTGCGATCCAATTGCAAAGCAAACTTCAGTGTACATGTGTTTGACGTCTATCTTGTCCTGAAATGAACTCGCGAAATGTTCCTATCCTTATCTATAAGTAGAGTACCCGACAAAATTTTGAGATCATCGGTTAGACTGCTCGCCCCCCAACAAGGCGAACCAGGTCCATTCCTCTGCCGGGTCACTCCCGGATTTTCACCAATGGGAATCGTGTCGGACAATGCCGCTGGTCGGAGGGTTTCCCCTGGGATCTCCCGTTCCCTCTGCCCTTGCATTCCGACGATGCTTCATTCTCACCTCATTTCACTCTCACCGCCTATCAAATCCTCGTTGTTAAGAGTCACTCAAATATCGCAACTCAACTCAACCATAAGTAAATATGTCAAAATACTCTCCCTCTTCAAGACTTACTGTGCATTCTATGTTATGAAATTTTTTAACATTGTTACTCTCATAACACACACTAGCATGATTCAATTATTGGAATAGGTCAAATAATTTGCAATTAACAATTTGCGAAACGATTACGTAAATATGAAATTATCGTTCACATATTCGTGTACGTAGCCACAATTATTTTGAAGCAATATTTGTGAAATATTTTCTTCAATTGTATTTATAAAATACTTGGAAGAGAAAAACAAACAAGCACTACAATAAAATTACAAACAAACTCTTAATTTTTGTTAATTTGAATCGCGTTCTAAAGAATATTAGCTATAAACTCACGAAAATTGGAAACTATATATTTTTCTTATCACCTGAGCTAACGAAATATTGTTCCCAATGTTACTTTGTTTTCTTTCCACTCGAAATATAACATTACGAGTTTTTTTTTTTTTTACCGGGAAATAAAAAATTCACTTACTATTGGCATTCTAATCCAAACATACAGTTGCAGTGTAAATTTCTTGCCGTAGTTAGGAATAGCATTTTGATGACAATGCGGGGGGGGGGGGGGGGAACGCAGAGGGAAGGGGGGAATTTTAATACCGAACACAAATTGACGAATTATTGGAATGAGTAAATGCAACAAAACACAACGCGAGGCTGTACCCTAATTTGTTATTTCTATGTCTAAAGCAAGTTTATGAAACACAATACAACTTTTTTTTTAAAGTGAGGTGCATAATACAATTGCGAAAACAAGATACAAAAAATTCCAACAAATGTCGTATGCTACCTAATTATCATTAAAAAATAGTTTCAGAAAATATCAAATAATTCCACAATGTTTACATATTTCTGGTATTGATTTATGCCCTATATCTAGAGACGTGCAAAACTCGTGTTATTATTTGGCATCAAGCTAAGCTTCACAGTGCTGTATATACTGGAGTCGGTGTCTTTTCTACATTGGCTGCTGCAGAGATGTGAGTTCACTCCCTTTCCGACTGGACTGCACGTGGTTGGACCACATTATTGTCAAGTGTTCATTTATTGGCGCAGATTACTCAGGGAGTGTCAAATAAAATGTGGGCCGATGACAAACTTATTGTAAAGGTACATGTGTGTGAATTTTAAAGTGGTCTTAAATAATAACGCGAATTCAGCAGGTCTCTACATATATCATATGAAGTTTCAATTTTCATTTGCATCTCGTGTGGTCTATAAACTTTTGATGTGTGCTGTACGTAGATGAGAAATGGTGGGTCGTGGTGTTGTTGATGTATATAGGCTATTTACTGTAAGTGAGCACTTTTGAAAGGTCTGCTTTAGGTATTTTATATATATATATATATATATATATACACACACACACACGTACACATACATACATACGCGTGGGCCGAAGCAATGTGTGAAACTATAACTTTTTTTTTTTTAGGAATTTTTGTTTTCTTTAAGATGATATTACACATTTTTTTAATTTGCTTATCTGAAAGAGTTTTCGAAAAGTGCCCGCTTAATGCAGTTATTAGCTGTCAAATCAATACATTTTTCAAAATATAACACTAAAAAAATTCTTAACTTCCCGAATTCTGTAGCATACTACGCTTTTCTCTCAGATATTTTTCTCCAGTCAAATTACATTTAATGCATTCTGTCTGGTGCCCAGAACATACTGACTCAGTATGAGTGCGATTTATAAACAGGTGAGCGAGTATTGCCACTCTGAATTTTGTTGAAAATAGGGGTCGGACTTGTCGTACATATATTTCTATTCATTCAAGCGAAACTCTTACAATTTATTTAATAAACAGCTTAAACCATAAACTGTAGAGGGAATTTTGGCGTTTGTTCCTTCCGTAGCTTGTAATTGTAACACAAATGCAGTATTCCACGCGTAGACTCAACATTCAACATCTCGAACCCGCCTATAACACTCTTGTGTCGGAATTTGAGTGTTATATTTCGACAACTATACTGATTTGACAATTAACAACTGCATTAAGGGGGGATTTTTCGAAACCTCTCTCAGATAACCTAATTCATAAAAAAAATTGAGCAATATCACCTTCAAGGTGAAATTTCTTACGTTTATCTGTGATAAAATAACAGAAACAAAACGAAGTAAATTGAGTTCCCACAAAAAAAAATTAACTTAATGCCTTTAATACGACGTTTATATAAAATGTAAAATAACTTCCGACACTGAGGAACCACGGAGTAAATAATAACACATGGTCGAAACAGCTGCATATTCCGCGAACTCCGGTAGCCCACGCCAGCAAAATGACGTCACTAGACAACAACATTTCGGAACCTCGTTGTCCAATCAGCGCCTAGCAACTTACTTGACAAGGGTCACGATGACTGAGTGTTTAGCCTGCTCGCCTCCCACCAAAGCGATCCGAGTTCAATCCCGGGCCGGATCACTCATGGATTTTCGAATATGGGAATCGCGCCGGACGATACCGTTGGTCGAGGGGTCTTCTAGGGGATCTCCCGTTACCCCCGCCCTTTCATAACTGTGCTTGCTCCATACTCACCTCAATCACCCTCATCAGCTCTCAAGACCTCGAGGTTAAGAGCCGTCCAAATGTCGTCACTCACTTACTGACAGCTGGCAGCCAATCAAACACACGGGCTGCCGTTCTCAGAGCCTGTCACAGCCAATCAGAGAACGGCTACATCCACGCAAAAGAAACCGCCACGCCGTTTGGTCTCTGTGTATTTATCTAGTCTGTGGCAGAGGTTTTTCCGACGAGGAAAACACCGAGGATGGCATCAACACACACACGAGAATAAACCTAGACTATACGTGAGTGAACACTCTATCCATTTCAACTATCGCGTGTTTTGCATACGCATGGGTACAATGAAACACATTAGAACGAAGCACTAATACAGTACTCGTATCCATGGAGACGTGTATCACACTTAGGAAATAAGTACACCAAATGGGAAGAAATATATATCCAAGGAAGGGCTTTGACATTTGCTCGCTCAACCGTGATCAGCATACATACTTATACACTTCTCATGAGTGATAATTATTTATTTGTTAATGCTGCATACCATGTGGAAATCCAGCTTAAAATATTTAAAAGTTTTTTTACAAGTGACACGATTTTATATTGTTTCCTTAACTATCTCTATGGCGTTGAATATATATATATATATATAAATTTTTTTTTAAATTATAGACTTTGCAGATTATACCGCAGTGAAGAGAAATATATGTTTCATAGTTTTTGCATAATACAGTAAAGTGACTCGCAAATAAAACAAATAAATAAATAAATGATAAATGACATGAAAGGCAGCGCTTCATTCATTTCATGATGCACCCGACAAAAATATTATGTTGCAAAACTTCTAGTGCAGACACAGATATAAACCATGTGAACAAGTTTCTTGTGTAAAACAAATTTAAAACTTTCAATAAATATTTTCTACGTGTTATTGCGTATATAGCGAAGGTAGGTCAAGGCGTTTTTTTTTTGTGCGTATGCTATCTCATTTCTCGAAATGACATTCGTTTATTATCTGCGTGTTTCAGAAATAATTAAATGGTGATTATGACTCGTAATCGTGTTAAAGCTATAGAATATAAATCAGTCTAATTTAGATAGGAATGAGATAATATTCATAGAAAAACTGCCATAAACTACCTTAAATAACTACAAAATAATACGTAGGAAATAGCCATTTACAGTTTTCAATTTGATTAATATAGATAACTGGCTTGGTTTGTTTATATGTGCGTTTATTTTTATTACACAACTTCAGTGGAATATAAATTTTCCATTAGCGCGATATGACCCGTAAGGTCTACAATTTGAAAATTTTCCCGCATTTGACCGGATATGAGAGAATTCCCATGTTTACTAAATACGGGTCGCCTCCGTGCAAACACTCAGCAATTCATTTATTAAATTCCTGTAAATGTTTTTTGGTTCTAATATATTTAATAGCGGGAAATGTTCGCATGCTGTGTATCAGAGTATAAAATTGATGATACATTTTTTCTCTTTACGTAAAGTTGGATAACCAGAATTTCAACATAGAAGCATCATGTGGGGAGGGGGGAGGGCGAAATAATTAGATGTATCGGAATTCCCCTACAGGCAGTGCAGTCGATTATTTAAATCCTTCCCCGAGTGATAGCGACGCCATACTGACAGTTGGAAAAGCAATTTCCGTTTCGAGAAATATTTTACAACCTTGTTCACCCCCTTTCGAATCCACAACTATATAACACAGCTATCCAGGGCGTTTCAATAGTTTGGCTGGATACTGCCTATATTATTATGCAGATAGAGCAGCGTTTGTCACCTCAATAATATATTTAAAAAATGGCATCAATTCACTACGATGTGTATCTGGAACAATATTCTATAAAATAGTGAATCGAGTTCCCGAAAATAAACACCTACATTCTTAACTAAATAAGAAGAGGAAACAAATTCATGGAGTGAGTGAAGAGTGCGTGAAGAGATGAAGAGGTATGGAGCTCCTTTGTAGTTTTCCTACTAGAGAACACAGCGTAGCGCTCTTTGTAACACAAACCATGGACTAGTGTTGTCACAGCAGCTGAAATCTCAAAGTATCAGACAGCTTAGTAAATGGCTTCAGGCACACGGCGACCAAAAAAACTAAATAAAATCTGGAGACATATGCACTCAGAGAGAATCGAACAAAATATAGTTTGTGTAGGGCCAGATATATATTTAGTTGCCCTAACAAAGTACATTGTTGAGCAAACAAATTTTGAAAAGTAACAAAATTACTTTAGTTCGTCAAACAAAATATATGTTCGAATAAACAAAATCTCTGTGTTGGGCCAAAAAACTATTAGACTGTTAAATTATTATTTTGTTAAATCAGCTGTATATATTTGTTAGGCCATTCATTCGACTGCCTTCGTTCGAAAATACAGCTCGAGAGTTTGTTTGTATTTTTTTTGTGACAATTATTATAGTAACCGTGTTTGTTAGTGCATCTATTGAGGCTTAACGATCGTATAAACACATTAATAAAACAATGCAAGAAGAAACTGACAAGTAAAGCTGTAAAACTTGAAATATTTGTTTGCACACTTTGCCCAATATTTGAAGTATATCTATTTGAAAGCTTTCCGGCGCCAGCAGTAGTCACATTAGCTGAGATTACTAAGGCGTAGCGCTCGGACGGAGGTGATCTAGACTCGAAACTAGGTCGAAGTCGCAAAATTTTGTTATATCGGCCCAAATCATATAGTTTGGCGCAACCAAATGAGAATACCAATTAAATTTGGTTTCAGTGACAAAATATTTTATTGCCTCTATACAATCATATAGTTTGGTTGCACCAAACAAATCTTGTTTTGTTCAACAAAACATTTTTCTCATTATGCTTTGGGTTGAAATTTAACAAGCGTAAAATGTTTTCTCATACAAAAAATATTCGAAATATACAAAATTTGTTAGTTAATTGACCTCCCTACTTCTCATGCGGGTCTCATTATTACCAGTTGTATCTATTCTAATTAAAATGAAAAACAATTGGATATTTCAGTGAAAATCGTTTTGCCTGACAGATACGAAATTTGATATTTGATTGCGAATTTACGAATTCTGTGACACATCGCCGTGTCTGATGGAGTTCGTCTGGGTCATCTAGTGCAGCTCTATGTACGAAGCGACATCTAGTGTCCTTGTTTAGATACAATATTCCATAGACATGGATTGTTTTTAATAATTATCCAGTGTAACAAAGAGATGATATACTTGGTATTTACGTATGAGCCTGTTGGTTGAGTTATTTATTATTACTAAAGCAGCTATTCAAATGAAGAATAAATCAATATTTCGTCTGTTTTATTTGAATATCAAGAGTGATGTTTATAAGCTGTCATTTTTAACGAATACAATATGTCGTCTACGAAAGCTTGTGAATCATTTTTAATTTAATTCGGTGACTAATTTTTACAAAGCAAGTTTCTCAAACTAAGTTCCTACGAAATTTTGTTAATACCTAATTACTTCTAATACTGGCTCCAGCTTTATTATTCGTACTCTGGTATTGCCATTCACCAATCTGAAGATATAGTAGCGCAAATTATAAATTTGCAACGTCAAGTACATTTACCAGTTACCATAATAATTCAACACTCGTTACATTTACGGGGTCTTCGTGAAATTGAAAGGATTGTACAGTCACGATTTGGTTATTGAAACATGAATGTGGTCGCATAAATGTTTCAATGTGACCAAAAATGGACGCAAGTTACCTTGTATTTGCCATACTAATTCTTCAGTAAAACAATATTTTAAACAATAGCGGCGATGCAGCAACTTCTATGGACATATCTCTGTAATAAAACCCTATAATCACCGCTAAGAACTGGGAGGGAACACAATACACGCGAAGCTTGATTGTGATACATCTTCTATCGCCAGCGGAGCGCTTCCCTACGGCAGGATGTGACCTCGAGGAGTCTGAGATGCCTTGCAAGGGAGGCCATCTTAATGCGCTTGCGCGGAGAGTGCATCTCCGGATTGGCTGCCGAAGAGAGCGTGGTATATCGGATATCGCGGCGGGAGTCGCGGAGAGAATTCAGGCGCGCTCAGTAACACCTTGCCTTGGTTTGGTGTCGTCTCGAGCTGCGACCGTAACAGTTCCAGCGAGCGAATCCAAGAGACAAGCCCGAGGAGACTTACGTCTCACTCACTCGACGTGAGCTGAAGAAGTCGATGGAACAATAACAATCTGAAACGATGGCACTGCACTGGTTGAAGTAGATACTTCTAGTAATGCATACATCGCAGCTGAAGAAGTCGATGGCGCTGGTAAGACAGGGGGCATCTCACTCGAAGAAGAAATCGATGGCGAGAAACCATTGGCGGGCAATATCCACTCCACTTCAACATAGCTGTCCATGGATTACCTGGCGCAGAAGCTACCAGAGACGATGTATCTTTCACGGCAGCCATTGTCAAACTAAGCATCTCATCTGACCTCCTTACAGTTTATAATATACGAGTAAGCAAGCCTTATTATGCCGTATTGACTTTGAACCAATCGTATTACACCGAACAGCCAATCACCGAGTTGCCACGTGATTACAGCTGACCAATCGATTAAAGGCATTGAGACATAACTCACAGGCAGGTAGGAAGGCTTTAAATGCCAATTCCTTGATCGCATTACCATACAGTTAAATCTTCAACAGTTTCTTTCAGACTGGTTCTTCGCTTTTCTTCATGGTCGCACTTAAAACAGATAACTGACTCCAGCAGACAGACTTTAAAACGACTCATAACTAGGGGCACCTGTTTTCGCGGAAAGATTTCAGGACAAGTTGCGTTCCAAAACGCATTCGTTCGGAACCACATTCGTGATCGGACCATCTTAATTGTTATTCATCTGGTCTGTCTATCCGCGAATCACGGACAGTCAGTACCGGAGAAACTTAATTCTGACTGGTTCACTCACGTAGCAGTCAGTTTTCACACAGAGACAAGCTGCCAATAGCCAGAGGATGATTGCAAGTGTGCACATAGGATATTGAACTTTTGCGTTCGCGTAAATCTTTTCGCGAAAAACAGGTGGCTCTACTCATAATGATTCTAAATGACGTCAAAATGTATCCAAAATACCTCCTAAATGAATCACAATGACTCTGAAATGACTCATAATGGCTTCAAATTGACTCATAATTGTACAGTGTGTGTGTGTGTGTGTGTGTGTGTGTGTGTGTGTGTGTGTCTGTGTGTAGGCCGCAAGTTGAAATAATATTCCCCGTATTTAAAAATAATATTATGTAGTCCTACCTCCAAAGCTGAAAGGTGGACATTTTATTTAATAACCTCGCTTTAAAAAGTATATATCCAGGTCCTTCGGTACATTTAATCACTTCCTGGGTAAACTGTATTTGCACTTTGCCCTAAAAGTGCCTAGAACTACAGCAGGCTATCACCACGCTTTGCCATTGGTCGATGCATAACTTGGACTCTGTACTGAACAATGCAGCACCACGACAGGTCACCGCCGTGCTTTCCAAAGTAGATCTTGGTATGTTCCTTCGATGTATCGCCTTGCACAAACTGCGTGGGGCCAATGCTTCATCACGCGGAAAGGACTCTTGGTTCAAGCCGTTCTCTCAAGCCAACAAGCATTTTGACCATAGGTGAAAACTCGATCGCGAAATCGGCACTGGCGTCTGTGATGATGCAAGTCGCGGTTCCATGATTTACGAGGTCAAAGGCAGACCTTTATATTCACAATTCACCTTCGCGGTATAGGAGAACTCCAAGAAAACCCAAATACTCGTTGGCCCAGACGAAATCAAGTGGGTGAAAAATTCATTTGATACATAATTATGTATATTTCTAGTTTATAAAAATATATACTATTTTATCTTAATTGTAAGTGTATATATAATAATAATATAATGTTTTCCAATTAACGCTATAAGTAATTATGTATATTCATATCTTATATATTTATAATAGTACCTGCATTTCATGAAAGTGTTGCTATTCATTTCATCACAATATTCTCCGTTGATAGTTTTAGCTTTTAAAATAAACTTTGCTCCCTCGATGAAGCCATTTTCACTACCCGTGTGAACTATAATTCATCTCTGCCCTGGATGGTTGTTTTTGTACACTCCTGCTACGTCATTATGCAGCCAAAGCGTGTTCACAACACAATTAGAATTAATCCATGTCTCATGGAGGTATATTTACAGGTAATTTACTTTCTCCTTCTGTTATTTCCCTTCTAGTTCGAAGGTATTTCGCACTACAGGCGACCATCTTGTTTATTTACAATAGGTAGAACTTTTTTTTTTTTTTTTTTCCTTTTTTAAAAAATTAAAAACCTATTGATTTGATTAATCTTCGCAAAGTTTCCCTACTATACTTGATATTAATTTATATTTCCAATACTTCCCGTACGTTTTTTATAGTGTGCGTGGTTTTATTTATCACGTAAAACTCTTGCACTTATTTTCGCATCACTCCAGTATTGAATGAATAGCACTGGCTGCCGATCCAGCAATGGTAACAAATATGCATATTGCAAATCACATTACGGCATACAGTGGCAGGAAAATATATAACTTGCGGTGACGTGATTGTACGCACAGGTATATAGGCTGTTCACGGTAAAATGAGCACTTTTGAAAGTCCTGCTTAAGATCTACTCGTGTACGCATTGTGTATTCTTTCGCCTTATGTAAAAGTAACATGGACCTCATCACTTTATTCACGCATCGGTCAAATGAAACTGTGAAATTATTAAGAAAGCAAGCAATTTACAAATCTGCTCATTTTTACACTTCGGTGCATTAAAAAAAAACAGAACCCGAAATAAATACTTTTAAGTTATCACATATGGTTACATAACACTTTTTTATTCGACGTTAAGATATGAAAGCAATTTCCACCCATCGTTACCAACTTTACTGGGCGAATGTCACTCAGTACGCCCATTAAAATAATGCAGGGGCAGTGACTTTTTTCAAAGGTTCATCTCTGAAGTGCTCATTTTATCGCGAACAGTGTGTGTTGTAGATAAGGCTGCTTGCTCGTTACTGGCTGAAAAGAGACGATGCAAACCTGTAGTGCAGGGAGGGATGGCGTGTGTGAAAGAGAAGGATGGCGTGTGTGAAAGACCGGGGGAAAATGTGAACTAACGTAGTTCACATTTTCCCCCGGTCTTCGCTAAAGTTTGTCGAGCTCCATTCAGAATCACGGACTGTGACCTTCCACTACATATTCAAATTTCTCTCTTCGGGCGAAATATTTTAACTTTTTAAATGTCTTTTTCATAAACGTTAAAACATCCGCATTATGAATCTTGATGCGCCCGCTTACGTTAGCGCTTGAATTGCGTTAAAGAGAAAGAGTTGGAAATACACGATATTTTCGATATTTTTTTTTTTAAAGAAACTATTCTGGTTATATCTTCAACTCATAAATAAATGTACGATATTTAGCGGTGCTGCAAATCTGAGCTTTACTGCATTGTCGAAGCAGAAGTTAGTCAGTGCTGAACGATATAATACTACGCCGATTGAGTTCATAACTCCAATGCGGAAACTCTGAACCTGAGTGCAGTCTATCATTTCTACAGTGCGCAATATGTGAACTGGATACATGAACTTATATTATGTCCTGCTAATAAAAATGTGTTACTCGACTGTACGTTTCAATGAAATGTATATTCTGATATATATGAAGTTTTATGTTTTTCCTGAATAAAAAATATGAGTTTAGTGTAGACTTCAATAATATAAGTACCAAACAGCAGTTTGTCTATCGCAATTGTTTACTGTTCGCTTGAGAAGGCGTTGTCTTATTTAACCGAGCCACTCAGAATTTGGCAACATCGCCATGGCTCCTACGTGATTCGTGTGCAGACAGTTAACACATGTCATAAAGTCATTCATCCAATCAAGATAGGTAAACGACCCTATATAGTTTTGAAATATAACTTGGCTTGAAACCTTTTCAACAATTTTCACTGCCCCTATTCCAGAACTATGCTTATCAACTAGTTCGTACTGCATATATCACTTTTATTTTATTATTACATAAGTTTCACCGACTAGACTTCAGCATTTTCAATAACTGGTTGAGCCGTGACAAATATTGAAATCAAATATACGTCTATAGGCAAATTAATAAATACAGTTTCACACACGCAAGGAACCGTTCAAGTTTTGTTACCTCTGTCTAATATTTTTCCAGTGCACAAATTTGTATTGCGAAACTGACTTAACAGCACGTAGTTCTGCTGAACTCTTGTAATGACAATGCAAGATTATCACAGTCTATCCTGTTTGTGGGGGGAAAAAAAAAAATTCTTTGAAGTGGTTCATATTTAACTAACACTATCTTTGCGGCAACAAATCCGTCGTTGCAGCGAAGGAAGTGTTTGTGGAGTGACCTTGAGTGAATTTCACTTCTCCAACCACGCGAATGATTAACCCACGGAGGAATTAGCAGTTTATGCGTTTCCTATATTTTTATTGTCGAAAACAAGTATTTCATAGATACTAATTATATGATTGACAACGTGAATAGCATAGATTGTATATTAGCGGTGATAGTTTTTACGATTACGGATATAAAACTCATCAGCCGATATTACGTCAGGAGGTATCTCCCGTTTCCCTCGTCCTTGCATTCCGGCGCTACTCCATGCTCACCTCGCTTCGCCCTCATCGGCTCTCAAGACCTCGATATTAAGGTTACCGTCTACCTGAAGATTTTTTTTTCCGGTTTTGGAACCGGAAAGCGCGAACGCGATAAGGGCGCTTCTGCCACGCTCATCAAGTGAACCATCGCCGCTAAGCGCAAGGCTCTGAACTGGCGTTCAGTGTTCTCGTCGCGCTTCGAGTACCTGTGTGCAGGGAACTGAAATATTCGCGTTATTATTTGGCAAACAGGCTAAACTTCACAGTACTGTACAAACTGGAGCCAGCATCGTTTCTCCACTGGCTGCTGCACAGGCATGAAGTCACGCCCTTTCCGTCCGAACTGCACGTGATTGGACCACACAATTGAGAAGTGTTCGCGTTTATTGGCGCAGAGTTACCCAGAACGTACCAAATAAAGTATGTTCCAACGACAAACTTATTGCAGAGGTACATGCATTTGAAGTTTAACGTGTCTCCAAATAATAACGAGAATTTTGCATGTGTCTTGTTATAGGGTTGGCCACTGCACAGTGAGCACTTTTGAAAATAACTTTTGAAAAATATAAATTCACCAGCTACGTAAATGCTACTATACACGCGGGCATGCTTGTTGCCAGTTCAATTGGCAGCGAAATAAAAAAAAATAGTTCCAAGTTGCAAGTGTAATATTTAAATTTATGGGAAATTGAATTGTTGATTTTTTTTATACACACTATAGTACTAAATGCCGTACACTGTAAAAAAAGAATGGGAAAATTACCTTACATGTGTAAGGTGATATTCGCAAACTTGTGGGACGGGGGGGGGGGGGGGGGGGCACACATTGTTTTCCTTACAGGTAAGGTAAAATTACCGTATTCTGGAGTAAATATCACGTACATGGTAGCGGGAAAATTACCTTGCGGCAGCTAAGTGGGAGGACGGGCAGAAGAAACAATCCTCTAACAATCTAATATTCACTGATACTGCAATGCTGTCGTCGTGGTGTGATGGATAGCGCATCGGCCTATCGAGATAGAGGACCATGGTTCGCGCCCATCCACCAGCGAGTGTCTAGGATTTTATAGTTGAGGTTTCAGTTGGTATTCGTCAGTAGATACAAGTAATAAATAGTACTCCGAGATACTTTTAAATATAATCTTATTATACATTATAGTTAATTTTCCCTTATTTGTGTGGGATTCCCCCCCCCCCCTCCTCGACCACTTTTGTCAGGTACTTTTCCCGTACGATTAGGGAATAGTACTTTACTTGTTATGTAAATTTACTCTACATTCAAGAAGTAATTTGACCTCACATGTAGAGGTAATTGCTTCCCTTACATGTAAGGAATTTGTAACTCAATTTTTTTAAAGTGAAATAAATATATGTTCTCAACAATTCCTTGTGATCGACGCGTAAATAAAGCGATCTGGCCCACGGCAGCGTCAGTATTATATCCGGTGGAAATATACAAAATGAGGGTGGAAGTAGATCTTAAGCAGAGGTTTCAAAAGCGCCTAATTAATCGTGAACAGCCTAAAATCGTCTTCAAAATTCACAGCAATATAGAAGAAAATACAGGGTGTTTATGCGACATACGTAAACAAAATATTTTCCTGAGATTTAGGGCGGGCTTACGATTAAATACTGAAGAATTAATAATTGCACTTATGACTCGTTAATTACGCGGATAAGAAGTTTTTCATTTTATGATTGATCTAGCAGCTGTTGAGTATAGCCAATCAGAATTGCCGGATACCAAAGCAGCCAACGAAACATGGAAAAATGGGCAAGAAGGAAGATTTTTTATGTATATATTTATATAATTATTTGTTATTACTGCTTGTGTATTAATTTTGAAAAACTTCTGATGTCTTATAGAAGGGAATTTACGTAAATAAAATTGCAGAAGCCTTATCCCAAGAAGCCTTATATGATCCATTTGGAAATAAGGATATATATCTTACGAGTAGCGAAATGGTAATGCAAAGATTTTTTATGCATGAACTGTACTTATGTCATTAAATGAAATGCTACTTTACACGTCACATTGAAATGCACTTAACTAATTGTCAAGCGGATACTGAGGACGTAAAGAGTCTTAAAAGTCGTGCAACTTAATCAAAGAGATTATCGCAGTTAATCCCCAAGCAACCAGTTTGATCACATATTAATAACGCTTCATTTCCTGAAATACCATTTATTTTGGTGGAGTTGAATAATTATTATGTTTTCATACGTTTATGCGCTAAAATAGTATCTACATTTGATCGCTTCTTTAATTGTTTGTATATGTGTCGTGTATGCGTTAGGGATAATGTCAAGCACATTAAATATTCTTGGGTCTTAAAGAGGCTGAAACATCAGATTCTCTTAGCGTTGACTAGTAGATCTAGTGTTCGAGTCTTCTGAATGCTAAACAGCAAAAATTATATTTAATACGGTTCTAGAGGTTGACTCAGACATTTTATTTATTAACATAATTTAAGTCACAGTTGTGTATTACACATACCACAAAGAAATTTCCATACATTTTTAGAATTGTTGTCTTACTCAGCGTGAAGAGTGTTTACATATGCGCTAAACAAGAATGTTTTAAATTCTCTAATATACATGTTATGGAATTTTGTCGAATTAACATGGTAACCTGGTACCTTCGTCAGAATGGTAAACTGAGAACTTCTGAAAACTCTGCTTAGTATTTTTACGCGTTGTGTATTCTTCCGCGATATGTCAGATTAACGTTCCCATGGGCCGGCTTATTCTATTCACGCGTCAGTCAATTGAACCTATGAAATAATTACAAAAGTTAGTATTATACTAATTTGCTAATTATTCCACTTAAATACACTAAAATAAATTTAAAAAAAGCAAAACAAATATTTAGTATTAACAAATGAAGATACAAGGGCAAACAGTTGAATGTCCATATGTACTGGTTTTGAGGAAACTGCAATCAAAACTAACATTCGTTTCCTGGAAGTGTTACTTCCAAAGCCTGTAATTTCGGACTCTCGTCTCTTTTAACCCTTCTGCCAACAATATCGACATTTCTCTATCATACGACACCATAATCTCATTTTCCGTAAAAATGGTCAATCATCCTTTTCCCTCTGTAACCTCTCAAATGTTCACCTGCGATTCATGATCCAAAGTTAACATATCGATGTTATTTTCCTCCGCCATGACCAACTTCGCAGAACACACGCCCGTGAGTGCGCTCGTAGAAGTATGCGCAGGTGGTGGTAGTGACATATTAAAACGTTATGAACAGTGTCAATTCAATTTGGCGTCGAATCGAATACCACGATATTTTAGAACGGATTCTCGTCAATACAAGAAAAGAGCCATGAAAGCTCTCCTTCGGCTACGAGTGCGCCGAAGATACAAGCAGCCTATAGACGCGTGAATAGTACTAGGCTATTGACCCTCAGACCTCTTCGCATGCTCATGCTGAGAGAGCAGCCAACAATATGTTTGTTTGTATAGGCCAGTGTGTGTGTGTGTGTGTGAATATATATATATATATATATATATATATATATATATATATATATATATATATATATATATATATACACACATCATAAAATATTCTGTTAAGTAAACAAAATTTATTTTGACAAACTGGAGATTTGTGGACATTCACCATTACGATGCAGATGTCTGTAGTGGTAAAACAAGACTGAGCACGAAAAAACACTTAAAAAAGACAAACAACCTATAGACGAGGAAATAAATATATATATATGCTACACTGGAAAATTCCAAGAGGGAATAGAGTAAAAAAAAAAAACAGAACATCAACTAATTACGAAAAATATATGTATATATACATGACCAACAGATAATAACACATAGAAACCAACATAGGTAAGAAACCTGCTGACAAAGTTAGGACAACACTGACAAAATATGTAAGAACAAAATAGGACAACACAACAAAGAAACACACTTAAACACAGCAATGACGGATGTCCGAAAATCTCCATCTTCTCATTCACCCCAATTGCACTATTCATTCAAAGATAACAAAAAATGTTTTCTTCGTCTGTCAAATACACTCTTCAATAAACAAAACCTCAGTACATGGCCGAAAGATATTAGACTGTCAACAGAATATGTTGTTGAATGAGCTACAAGTTTATATAGATATATATATATATATGTTTGGCAATTCCTTGATTGTGTTCGTTCGAAAATACAGCTCGACAGTTTGTTTGCATTTTTCTGACAGTTAAGATAGTAACTGTGTTTGTCAGTGAAAGTTATAGATTCTTAATAATGGTAAAAAAAACACCTTAATAATGGTTTTAAAAAACACCTTAATAATGGTAAAAACACCCTAATAAAACAAATTCAACAAGGAACAAAAACGTAAAGTTTGAAATATTTATTTGCGAACGTTGTCTAGGGTTTGCAATGTGTGCGTTTGAAAACATTATAACTTCATCTGTAGTCACTTCATAGGCTACTTCCGAGTGCAGTGTAATATAAACACTGTGTTTATTAATTAAATGGCAATATTTACTTTAAAAAAATATATAAAAAAAAATAATAATACTGAAAGTGGCCTCAAAAGTGTTCATTTTACTGTGAACAGTCTGTAGCTGAGGTTGCTAAAGAGCAGCGCTCGGCCACAGCTGATCTAGGTTAGAATTTGACTGTGAACAGCCTGTAGCTGAGGTTGCTAAAGAGCAGCGCTCGGCCACAGCTGATCTAGGTTAGAATTTTACTGTGAACAGTCTGTAGCTGAGGTTGCTAAAGAGCAGCGCTCGGCCACAGCTGATCTAGGTTAGAATTTTACTGTGAACAGTCTGTAGCTGAGGTTGCTAAAGAGCAGCGCTCGGCCACAGCTGATCTAGGTTAGAATTTTACTGTGAACAGCCTGTAGCTGAGGTTGCTAAAGAGCAGCGCTCGGCCACAGCTGATCTAAGTTAGAATTTGACTGTGAACAGCCTGTAGCTGAGGTTGCTAAAGAGCAGCGCTCGGCCACAGCTGATCTAGGTTAGAATTTTCTGTGAACAGTCTGTAGCTGAGGTTGCTAAAGAGCAGCGCTCGGCCACAGCTGATCTAGGTTAGAATTTTACTGTGAACAGTCTGTAGCTGAGGTTGCTAAAGAGCAGCGCTCGGCCACAGCTGATCTAGGTTAGAATTTGACTGTGAACAGCCTGTAGCTGAAGTTGCTAAAGAGCAGCGCTCGGCCACAGCTGATCTAGGTTAGAATTTGACTGTGAACAGCCTGTAGCTGAGGTTGCTAAAGAGCAGCGCTCGGCCACAGCTGATCTAGGTTAGAATTTTACTGTGAACAGTCTGTAGCTGAGGTTGCTAAAGAGCAGCGCTCGGCCACAGCTGATCTAGGTTAGAATTTTACTGTGAACAGTCTGTAGCTGAGGTTGCTAAAGAGCAGCGCTCGGCCACAGCTGATCTAGGTTAGAATTTGACTGTGAACAGCCTGTAGCTGAGGTTGCTAAAGAGCAGCGCTCGGCCACAGCTGATCTAGGTTAGAATTTTACTGTGAACAGTCTGTAGCTGAGGTTGCTAAAGAGCAGCGCTCGGCCACAGCTGATCTAGGTTAGAATTTTACTGTGAACAGCCTGTAGCTGAGGTTGCTAAAGAGCAGCGCTCGGCCACAGCTGATCTAGGTTAGAATTTTACTGTGAACAGTCTGTAGCTGAGGTTGCTAAAGAGCAGCGCTCGGCCACAGCTGATCTAGGTTAGAATTTTACTGTGAACAGCCTGTAGCTGAGGTTGCTAAAGAGCAGCGCTCGGCCACAGCTGATCTAGGTTAGAATCTCAAGTAGGGTCTTCGACTTCTTTCAAATTAAACCGAAAATGTTTAATAACGTAGGAAAAAAAAAACCTTTAGTTGCAACAGCAAAATAATCGTTTGGGAAACCAAATAAGAGCAACCAAAACAATTTGCTTTCAACAAGAGAAATTTCACTGCCCCCCGTACAATCAATTCATTTGGTTGCGCCCAACAAACTTTGTTTGATTCAACATATGATTTCTCAGTGCGTGTCAAGTGCGACTAGGCTAATAGCTAGAGATCTGAAGAATTCGCGAGTTCAATGACCTGTCGGCGAGACTGCGTAGTCGTATGTACAAATATGCCGGTATCGGCTGCACATGAATTGCGTGTTGTCACAGCGGTGTCAAACAGAGGTGGAAGACACCGTGCGAACCATTTGCCGAAGTTATATGAACGTACACGTTTTGAAGTCTAGCTTGTCCCGAGATGAATCGGCGAATTTTTCAGGTCTCTACTAATAGCATGTCCGCGGTTCGCCGAGCATTTATCACAGACTTCCTTGGGATCTACAATGTATCATTCCATTAGACACGGGAAAATCAATATTTCCACAAACTTAATGACGTTGTTCACGCGTCAGTCAAATGTCACTGTGAAGTTATTATAAACGCACTTATGTTACTCTAGACGGTTCACGATAAACAGAGCATTCTTCAAATCAATCCATGAAAAACATCATACACTTTCAAGCCTACGATGTTAATAGCTGCCCAAATCTCTTCACTTTACTTATATGGCAAGTATTTCAACGAATACATGGACTAGCGTGCTAAGTTAATTTGGCAGCGAAATGCGAAAAGTATTCCCATATCTCAACATTGGTATTCGAAGTGCAACTTTTACGCGTGACCAGTTTTGCGTGGATAAGAGCAACAATTGACATATTGTTAGGATTCTCCAAGATGCGTGTGTTATTATTTGGGGAGACGTCAAACCTAAAACACACGTACCTTTTGCAACACGCCAGTCATTGTAGCACACTTTATTTGACATGCCTTATGCAACTCTGTGTTGATAAATGAGCACTTCACAATCGTGTGTCCGAACCACGCGCAGTTCAGCCAGAAAGGGCGTGACTTCGTGTGTATGCAGCAGCCAATGGAGAAACACCGCCGGTTCAAGCGTATGTATGTGTGTGCTTAGTTAACAAGGTAAAGCCATAATACGGTATTTATTACTGTTGTGTTCTTAATAAACACTACGTAAATTTAATAAATTCCTCATCCACTAATTTAAACGTGACTTTTTAAATACGACTTATTCCCCTACCTTGTTGCTAGGTTACCAGCAAACCCACGATCTGCTGTGCCGCCGCTTTCTGTGCTCAAGGGGGCCGCGGTGATGCAGTGGTTAGAGCGCCCGCCTCCCCACGAGGCGAACCGGGTTCGGTTCCCGGCGGGGTTACTCCCGGAATTTTCGAATAGGGGATTCGCGCCGGACGATTTCGCTGGTCAGTGGGTTTTCTCTGGGTTCTCCCGTTCCCCCCGGCTCCTTGCATTCCATCGATACTCCATACGCACCTCACCTCACACCCAAGAGCCTGTCCGTGAAGCGGGATTTCCACTGGCGAGTGTCCGCAAGCGCAAGGTGACGTCATGTGTTCGTGGGTCCCCCGAGACGACGCCCGCCTGCTCACGACCAGGATTTTCCCACTGCAGGTCTGACTACGCACTACCCGCTTGCTCGCGATGGACCACTCGTGCTCTTGGTGGGAGGAGGTTTGGCATTTCCAGTGGTGCGTGTCTCACAGCCGAGCAGACTCTACAGTACCTTTGGGGGGAAGACCGCCGAACACGAGTCAGTGGTATGGGCCTCATTACACTCTACTGTATCTCAGAGCGGTCATACTTTCGCGACTACAAAATCATTTCCTCCGCGGAAAGTGTAGTATTGATGTGAAACGTATTTGACTCATTCTCTTGAAAAATATGCAGTACCCAAAATAAGACGAAAGTGGATTTTGTTCTGTTAGGATGTGCCAGTGTAGACTTCGCCGAAATTATGCCTGAACAATTTTGTTGACGTTATCGGTAGAGATATGGGAAAAAACGAGTTTGTTTTTTTTTTTCTTTCGTGATTGGATGAGCAAGGTTCTGACTCGGCTATGTTGTTTGCAGGCCAATCACGAACGTTCTACCTTATACTATCAGAATCCTCATCAGCCCAGTGAAATAGGGTTGTAGCTTAAGACATGTATGAAAGCCAATAAGGAAAGAAAACTATCGAACATGTGTGTATTCCTAGAAAACCGCCAACTTTTACCGCGATGTACCACAATTCCTAGTTATCATCCATTTAATCCGTAAAGCCCATGTCCCACGATGAAAGTTTCCTTGGAATATTCCACGTAACCTTGTATGGCCACTGGTATGGATGTTTCTATAGAATATTTGACCGACTGATGGTCATTTTCATAGAAGTTTCCTTAATTGTACGTGTGAAGTTTTGAGTGGAAGGTTTCCTAAAAGTCGAAATTTTAGCCAGTCGGAGAACGATGGAGTGTGGCACTGACTATAGATGTGATTTTGCTTACTTTGTTCCTGGAAACAACGATACAACCATCAAGCAAGTATAAGTGGTAAATAAAACGCTAAAATGTTAACTGATGCCGTAAAAGTATAGATTAGAGATTGTGGAAAATCGCGAAAATTTACTGAGCCAACATATACTCTATAATTAGGGACATGCGAAATTCGCCTTATTACTCGGCATCATGCTGAACTTCACAGTACTGTATGCACTAGAGCCTGCGCCGTGTCTCCATTGGCTGCTACATAGACGTGAAGACACTCCCTCTCTGACTGAACTACACGTGATTGAGGCACGCAGTTGTGAAGTGTTCCTTTATTGGTGCAGAGTCACCCAGGGTGTCACATATGGTATGGTCCAATGACAAACGCATTTCAAAGGTAGAAGTGTTTCAAGTTCCACATGTCCCCAAATAATAACGCGAATTTTGCAGGTCTCTATATATATATAACACTCTAACTAGTTTATTGTTTCATAATTGGATGAAAAATGTATTGACTCGGCTATATTATTTGTAGACTAATCAAGAACGTCCTGTCTTATAGTATCAGAACACTTGTTCGTCCAGTAAAAAAAGGGGTCGTATCTTCATACACACATGATGGTGAATAAGGAAAGTAAACTGTCGGACATGTGTACAACATGTTGAATATCAGCAAACAGTCAACTTCTCACGCTATGAACTGCAATCTCTAAGCATAGTGCCAAATTATAGAAAATACTTGTGCGTATTTAACACACTAAGTTCCAGTTATCACAACAAAATAATTAGGCATCTCGTTTCAACAAATGTTGCCGGAGTCGCGGCGAGTGAGACTGCTCCTGGAACACAATTGCAGAAAGGAAATCATAACGAATGCACTCGCCTTAACTTTTGCGGCAGCAAGTATCGTGTGACAGGTAATTGCATAGAAACATCCATACCTGATCGCATGCAGGCTCTGTTGTCGGGTATCGTAGAAGCTACGACCCAAGCTTCCATGAAACAGTGTTTGGTGTAACGCAGGTTTAAGAGAGATAAGAGTCATATTTCCACCGCACGCCAAAACAGTCGAGCAGATCTTGCTGGCAGATAATACCAGCAGCAATAACATGACGAGGTCCAGGTTTTTAATACTTTTGTAGCTGACTGTAGCGTCGAGGATTTTGAAACCTTAACTTTCTTCACTTACGGCGTATTTCAGGGAACCTTTGCAGCATCTGTACCAGTGGTGACGATAACGGACGCAGCTGTATTTCAGGGAACCTTTGCAGCATCTGTACCAGTGGTGGCGATAACGGACACAGCTGTATTTCAGGGAACCTTTGCAGCATCTGTACCAGTGCTGGCGATAACGGACGCAGCTGTATTTCAGGGAACCTTTGCAGCATCTGTACCAGTGGTGGCGATAACGGACGCAGCTGTATTTCAGGGAACCTTTGCAGCATCTGTACCAGTGGTGGCGATAACGGACGCAGCTGTATTTCGCAAGCAACAGTAGTACAGGCTGTTCACGATAAAGTGAGCACTTTTGAAATCAACCTTAGAAAAAAGTTACTGCCCCTAATGACATTTATTTTAACAGGCGCCCTGAGTGACATGCGCCCAGTAAAGTTGGTAAAGATGGATGGGAAGTAGTTCCGTATCTTAACCTCGAATAAAAAATGTTAGGCAGTCATTTCTGATACCTTAAGTGACTTATTTTGCTTTCTGTATATTTTTAATGCATCGATGTGTAAAAATGAGCAGATTTGTAAAATACTCATTTCTATAAAAATTTCACTGTTTCACTTGACCGACGCATGAATAAAGAAAAGAGACTTATGACAATGATAATCGTACATAAGGCGGAAGAATACACAACGTGCATAGAAGTAGATTTTAAGAATGTCTTCCAAAAGTGCTGATTTTACCGTGAATAGCCTATGGCTGGCAGAACTCTTTTGGGAAGTAAATTACTACTCAGATAGAAAATTACATCTGACTTTCACAAAGAAACACTTTCTGCTGGCTAACTGGAAAACCGACAAAATAACCAAGGTAGAATTTAGTTAGTAATTACTCAGTGGATAACACAATGCACAAATTGTATATATTTGAGATATATGTAGGGATAGGAAAATTTCGCTAGTTCAGTGACATGTATGCTAGACTCCACAATCCTTTCTATAGTCGAACCTCTGATGCTTGTTCATTGGCTGTTGCCCCAGCGTTACCCCACTTTTGACCGCACAGGCGTACAGGATTCACTTCTTGTTCCCTTGCAAGTCGATTATTGGCGCGGAGTCGTCCAGGGCGTGTCTGGTCATCTCTGATCCAATTGCAAAGGTGACTTCAGTGTACACGCGTCTGTAATCTATCTTGTCCTGGAATGAAGTCGCGAAATTTTCCTATCCCCAGATGTATGAAAACGTACAACAGAGGGAAATGCCTTCTCTTGAAATAGAGAGATGAAATTGTAAAAAATTGAAATTTGGGGAAAAGAAGAAAAGACGAGCCTTTTGGCAAGGGAGGTATCGCATCTGCTGCTACGACCGCGGGATGATCCGGGATTTAGCTCGCTCGCTAGACACCTGGGTCGCCGTGGAGCAACAAAACATTGCCCGTCCCTCGCGTCGCAGAGCCGATAAGTAAACAGAGAGGCGAAACTACGTGGCGGCTCCTTTCTTTGACGTGAGCGTACCCGCACTCGGATTGGCTGGGGAGCCAGGGACGTCCTCGCGTCTGATTGGCTACTGCGTGCCGCGAAAGATTCCTTATTGGCTAGGAGTCCGGCAGGCGAGCCAGGGACGTCCTCGCGTCTGATTGGCTACTGCGTGCCGCGAAAGATTCCTTATTGGCTAGGAGTCCGGTCTGGCGAGCCAGGGACGTCCTCGCGTCTGATTGGCTACTGCGTGCCGCGAAAGATTCCTTATTGGCTAGGAGTCCGGCAGGCGAGCCAGGGACGTCCTCGCGTCTGATTGGCTACTGCGTGCCGCGAAAGATTCCTTATTGGCTAGGAGTCCGGTCTGGCGAGCCAGGGACGTCCTCGCGTCTGATTGGCTACTGCGTGCCGCGAAAGATTCCTTATTGGCTAGGAGTCCGGTCTGGCGAGCCAGGGACGTCCTCGCGTCTGATTGGCTACTGCGTGCCGCGAAAGATTCCTTATTGGCTAGGAGTCCGGTCTGGCGAGCCAGGGACGTCCTCGCGTCTGATTGGCTACTGCGTGCCGCGAAAGATTCCTTATTGGCTAGGAGTCCGGCAGGCGAGCAGGTAACCGGGCGCTGATTGGCGCGCTCGGTGTTACGACATGTCGCAGGTCGGCGCGGCCCCCTTGGTGGCGTGTGAGGCTGAAGTTTGCGATACAAGCCACTGGTTCTACCGCCCCAGGAATCCTGGTGTAATAAATAATCGGAAAAGAGGTATATTAAAATCCTAACGAATTGTCCAACATGGAACCAAACGACTTGAATTATACCACACTAGTCTTAAACACAAGAACGACGCATTCTGAACTATACATACAACGGAGTAATTAATAAAGGTGACTTATTAAAAAGAACAACTTAATATTAATACCCTACCAACCTAGGTGTTATAAATGAACGACGAATAATTTAAGCATACCTCCCTCATCGGCTCTCAGCTCTACAACGTAACGGTTTAACTACGTACAAAGTTATTTAACTATTGCATAGAATTTAATAAAATAATCGGAACGTTTTAAACACGGACAGAGATCTAGCACGGAATCGCGAGACTCACCCCATTTCAAGATTTTAATTAATAGCATACCTCCCTTATCGTACTTCCCTGGTAAAAATGACTAACTCACACAACCACATGAATTAGATATATAGATCAACAATCCACAAGAACAATTAAAAATAAATTATTTTTAACACAACTCCCATCGAAGCCTACCAACTGTCGCGTCAGCATTTCGGTATAACTATCCAGAAGTAGGTCGGCCCCAGGAACGTAGTTCACACACACACACACACACGCACACACACTCACGCACACACGCACGCACACACACACACACATACAAGCACACACACACACACTCACACACACGCACGCGCACACACACACACGCACACACACACACACACGCACACACGCACGCACACACACACACTCACACACACACACGCTCTCCACTCACACACACACACACACGCGCGCGTGTTTTCCGACTATCCACGTTTCATAAAAAAATAATGTAGAAAGTTATTTAACCAAGTCACACAATTTGAAGAAGAAGAAGAAGAATAAGGAGGAGGAGAAGAAGAAGAAGAAGAAGAAGAAGAAGAAGAAGAAGAAGAAAAAAACTCAGAAAATATTTGAAACGTTTCAAATCAAATTTTTAAACGTATATAAAGAAATTAAAAATCAATCACGGAAACAACTTAGTTTATCGAATTGCACGACTTGTCCTATTCCAAACTTTAGATAAATAGTGTACTATCGCACTACTTAACACAGACTCTCACGACAACACCTCGGTATAAATATCCAGACGTAGGCAAGCCTTAAAGACGTAGTTTGACACACAAGTTTCCCGATATCATACGTTTGATAAAAACCGAAATAATTATTAAATTAACACTCGTAAATATTATTGTGGGCCTATCGCATTGTATATTACGAAGGGAAGTTTATGAAAGGATAACTATGTTCCATCTCCGGAGCCCTGTCCTCATGCAGCTCAAAACCAAGCTTCGTCGCAGCACTGGCAGATAGTTGCTATAGGCTGTTCACGATAAAGTGAGCA
The DNA here is from genome assembly GCA_029891345.1 of Dryococelus australis. Classification (NCBI taxonomy): domain Eukaryota; kingdom Metazoa; phylum Arthropoda; class Insecta; order Phasmatodea; family Phasmatidae; genus Dryococelus; species Dryococelus australis. The sequence goes on along the minus strand of CM056994.1, from coordinate 13,121,614 downwards.
CTTTTTAAGGCCCTGCCCGCAGGCATTAACCGCTAATAAATATATCTTATGGCAGTCTCAGGCATGAAAATTTTTATGGCGGTGAAATGTATACGTTGTGTTTATTGGTCGCATGCAATGTTTTTATTAAAAAGCAACAGGGAGATGGAAACTGGATGAAAGGAAACATTTATAAGGGCCTTAAAAAGTGCTCACTTGGCCGTGAACAGCCTATAGGAACGAGACGCTCTACCCCGTCTGCCTGCGTGCGTGGAAGATCCCGTTACCCGCCGCCACCCCAGCCAGTTTCTTTCTTATCAACCCCTCTCCCTGCAACTCTGTAGACAGAGTCAACAAGAACCTTAATGCTCTCGTGTTCGAAGGGTGACTGAAAAATTTCACAGCCTCACCTGCCAACGCTTCTTCATAGCAAATATATTTTAACAATTTCCACTGGCAAAATTATTCCCTAATCACGAAGAATAACTTTCCAAAGATCATTTTTCCAGGAAATTTTCCAAAATTCCAAGAAACACGACATCTCACAGAAATCTAATTCGAGAACAGATTTCCAGGAAATGTATCATTACAAGCAAAGAAATATGATAAATCACTTACCAAGATCCCGCTGCCCATACGTAAGACATTATTTTTAAAAATTAAGTATATGTCAGCTAGTTGAAATGTTTAATTACTGTAACATTACAAAGTAATATTCTAAAACTAATTTCCAACCGGCTAATAGTACGGCGGCACGTATCGTCGTCTCATGGAATAAATTCTTAAGTCGCATTTCAAACATTTTGTTACATAAGTCGTATATTTGATATTATGCCATCAGTTTCAAAGTACCTTAAGCAAAACACACGTACAATTTTGTCCAGATATTAATATTAGATTATAGACGAGAAAATGAAATGTTTTTGTATGCATTTTTCGAGTAGATTTCTCCACAAGACCAAATTTTAGAATACAGAGTTTTATGAGCGTGGAAATGAGGTATGATTTTATAAAGTTTTAGATGTGCCCTCCCAAGATTTTTTGGATATGCCGTTGTGTATATCAGAAATGCGTATACCGAGACAAATATACGCCTACTTTATTTTGAAATATTATGTTCAAGTGAAACACTATTAAAGAAAGACCGCATATTACGTTTTCAGTCTGAAATGAACTCTATCAGATATTTAATACAGCAAATTTAACGATATTTCTAGAAAAATTTCGAAAAGGTCTTATTTTAAGCAAAATCCAAGGAAAACGGCTGCCATTTTGGATTCGAGCACTATATAAGTAGGGCAGTATGTCCCGATTCCCAACAAATTATTGACATAGTAAAGAGCTACCCGAAACAAATAACTCTCTTCCGTAAATAACTTATAATGTTATCATAATAAATTATCAAAGAAAATTTACTGGGAAAACGAGATTTGTATTACATATGTTTAAAACACGTTAAGATAATCTCAGCTCCAAAAGGATTACACACCAGGCTAACATCCACCTAACACGATCATTTCAGAAATAACAAAGTATTAAAATATTCGCTACAGAAGACATCCTAAACCCATCTCTCACGTCCACATCCGTAAATTAAATTATTATTTATTCATTTTTAATCGTATATCAAGTAAAGAGTACCAATTATCGAATTTGAGATATTAGGTAACGTATCCCGTCTAATATACGTAGATTTAACCACCTGGTGAATTAATATGCATAATTACGCAATGGACATAAACATATATTAGATTGGAAGGCATTTTACTGTCAATAATTAAACCTATTACAGTTTAAAGCATTACATTAATACAGAAACATATTAGTTGACATTCTGTCATCAAGAGTGAGTGATGGAACCATCAACCTTGATGCAAATGGAGGCGGCTGTATCGCCTACACTGGCAAATACTAAGGAAAAATGTACATGTTCGCCTACAATGTTCGTAGGCATGAGAAGAGTGAATGGTTGAACAACACTTTCCCATCGTGTGACAACATTACGTAACGCCGCATTCTTTGCCGCTTGGAAAACATTTTCTTCTAATGACGTAGGAGCGATGAGACACTAGGCGCGCGTGTTAAGTGATCTTGGACGCGCGCGGCTCAAAACTAACTCTGGTACGATTCCCTAAGGCGCGGCCGTACATCGCGAGCCACTGCGCATGCGCAGTACAAAGCTGAGACGCAGCTCCTAGATTGGTCGAGGGACATTGAGTCTAGCCGTCGCTTCGCCGCGCGTCGTGACAGCTATCAGCAAGTGAAATATGGCCTTTTAAAGTACATAATACTTTGTGCGTGCTGGACTAAAGACTGTTCACGATAAAGTGAGCACTTTAGAAATGAACCCTATAAAAAATTCACTGCTCCTGCATGCATATATTTCAAGGGGCGCACTGAGTGAGATTCGCCCATTAAAGTTGGTAACGATGGATGGAAAGTAGTTCCATACCTTAACGTCGAATAAAAAGTGCTAGGTAACCATTTGTGATAACTTGAAATCATTTATTCCGCTTTCAGATTTTCTATTGCATCGAAGTGTAAAAGTGAGCAGATTTGTAAAGTATTAATTTTCTTAATAATTTTACAGTTTCATTTGACCGACGCATGAATAAAGTGATGAAGCCCATTGTAACGATCATTTTGCACAAGGCGAAAGAATACACATCGTGTGTAAAAATATATCTTAAGCAGGGCTTTCAAAAATGCTCAGTTTATCGTGAACAGCCTATAGTTGTCCGGCATAAATTTTTGTACGATTTAAGGCACTCACAGTATAGGGATAGTAATGTTCGGGGAAATGTATGGGCTGACATAGGGAGGCAAAGTGTCGTACAGAAATTTTAGAAATATGTATGTTTCAATTTTGTTTATTATATATTTGTACGTACATATTCACATGCGCTCATTAATTCACACGTGTGCCACTTGTAAGCAATGGTTTTGAAGCTCACATGTCATTGTTTACACTAATCGAAGACCTCTGTTTTCCTGGCTGCCTTGTATTGTCGTTGAAAGTTACTCAGCCTCGTGGGCTGTTGAAATACTTCTCGAAATTATCTCTGACCACAAAGCCCTCCACGTTTGCGAATCCGACAGGTTTGGCCAGAGCTAGCATGCTGTCCACATGAGCAGCTGCTGAAGGGTCGCGATTCTAGAAGCGTCGGCTGCCATTTTCCAAGCAGGCATTTCCTAAGTGGCTTGAAGTATTGACCATGCGCGACCCGAACCGCCCATGCATGCCGGCGTGGCGGGCGACTGTATCACGGCGCTGCAGTTCCCGACCATTCATTAAAAATCGCGCGCCCGAGGAAGGACTGGCAAAGGTCGCGTTTCGCAAGCGACCGTTTCAAAGTTCGAAACAGAAAAAAAAAAAAAAAAAAAAGAGTTCGCCGTGCACGAGGGTCTTTCATTTGCAGCCAGCCCGAAGTACGCCATAAATTAAAACCCATTCCCGTTAATGTGTCCACGACCTTTGCGCGAGTGTGTTGCACAGGGAGGTGATGCTTGGCCAGTGCTGTACACAGCGAAACATTAACATTTAATGTAATAACTCTGGCCCATGGAAAAAGTAACTGAAACCATTCTTTCAAAATAATCAATTTCTCTAATGAAATGTGGAACTGTACTGAAATAAATTCACTCCAATTCAATAAATTCACTCCAAGGATGGGTTTTATTCCTGCAAAAGAAGTAACATTAGATACATTAATTATTTTAAAAAACAAACTAGGCCACAAATGTCATTTCACACACGGTTCTCATCGTGAGAGATTTAAAACTATTTTAATGATGCCTGTGAGAAACGGATCCCTAAATTTGCTACTACTCGATGCTATGAATGTTTTAATATCAATATCACAGACGACATAGCCGTCTTATTAAGGGCGCTAGTCCCAAAAAAATTGTTATTTTATCTTTTAGATATTATCGGTGAATAACCTTCTCTTGAAATAAAAAATTACGCCCATAGTTCTCGCATTAATACATTTAAAAAATTACAATTTCACTGTCTTATAAATGTACAAATAACGTAAACTGTCATACGTACAGAAACGAGCTAATTCATAATGAAATAGGATGACAGCAGCTATTTAATCACGTCTATAAACTCGTACGGGGAAATGTTTGCTGAAAATAAGTAAATTCTTGCATATTTTTTACTAGGGGCTGCCCTGGAATTATCGTAAAATGACTTTCGCTATCTTATTGGCTGAATTTCACGAAGGACATTTTCTTTTCTGGACGATTTGCTAAACAACCTGTACACATCCTTTAATATACAGAAGAAAAAAAAAACGTTTTCACCTTTTTGTATTTTTATTGGTGCAGGAAGATGCTGCGTTATGTGCTCTGCACTGCTTCTTTGTTCGCCTTTCCTCACAGCTTCTTTCTTACGCCTTGAACATTCCCAGCCATATTGGAAGCTCCGTCGAATTCAGAAGAAACAACACTCTCGTAGTTGAGATCAAGGGCAACCAACTGCTAGTGAATAGCATCTGCTATTGTTTCCGCTTTGACATCAGGGATTTGGACTACAGAGCCACGAACTTGTCTGCCGGGGCTTTATCTTATACTACTCTGATCATTATACTTAAATCTATTTCATCTCTTACGGAGGTGCTCTCAGCTGCCAAGATGGAGAACATCTTGTTAATCAATGTTTTCTCGAGGTCTACTTTCCAGACTTCACATATGCATGCCATCAGTTCACAGGCCGTATCCTTAACTGCTACAATTAGATCTGTCACTTTGGGCATTTATCCATTCCTCAAACTCTGCATCCAGTTTGTCGAGTACACTCTCAATCAATCTCCCATATAAGCCTCGCACAAGTATCTCTAAACCATCTTCGATTCAGGTCTCTCTCGCACTCACATTCGTTGAACCAATTGAGTTGAAATGTGGTTCGTTCATCGCCCGTCTTCTAAGATTTTCCATCGCCACACTTAGCGTGAGCTAAGGAGTGTTCGCGATTCTCTAATTTCCCATCTTTGCCTCATGTGTACGAGTGGAACTGTTGTAAACACACCCCGCGGCATTTGCATGAAGTTGGCATCATTTTTCATAAATATTTGACCCAGTTTCACTTGCTTTGGTCGTACATCTCCACCACCGTGTTGTTACGGCGTGGGCAAGCCATGTCCATAACACTGGCTAGAGCGGACACTGCACTCAAACCGCTGCAATCATTAGGGCGAGGCCACAAGCTTAGCAGTGTTTTGGAAACACAGTTTCATTAGTGAACCCGCGGCGAGTATTTAGCGCCGCGGGGACACGAAACAATGCCAGACGTCAGCCAGCCGTCGCGGGGTCAAGATAACCGCAGAAGGTCGTACCGAGGACCTCCGCCGAGACGTGATGAAAAGCAGACTTCGGCATCGACAATAAGGTGAACGAGTTCCGATGGTTTCAGAGACATTTAGCTGATTAATTATGACGTGGTTTCTGCGTAATTGGTTAGCAAATATTATAATTGACTCCCATGCTTTAACTCAAAGATTGTAGAGCGGTGTCTTAATTGTTATTTATTTGGGTTTTATATAAAGATGTTTGAATTAATCCAGTCTTTACCTTCAGCTACGCACCTGAAACCTGTTTGCTTTAGTAACTTAAAAACACATTAGGTTATTAAAACATAACATTGCGCAAGCTGAAATTTCCCGTTAAGTATATGCCACAGCAACAATTAAATGTTAAATATAACTTAAACGACAGCATCAATAATGATGTAACGATATCCTGAAATACAGGTATTAAAACACATGCATAAAAGTGAAGACGGAGTTTTGCCACAAGTCCAGACGGATGAATTTCACAACAAGTAACAATGATAATAAGAACTACGTAGTTCAAATGACGATTTATTCGGTACTAATGGGTTCAAGAGCGCAATACACTCGAATGCTTATCAAAATTCCCCCGAAGGCGGAACAAGTACCAGAACGCCGCTTCAGTGATTCCGGTTCGCTTGGGAACAAAGAGCCTACGATCAACCGTATCAGGCAGCGACCGGAGATGCCTTTTCTTTTCGCTTTCCAGGCACGGCGATACGGGCGACAATAACACGCGCGACCAGCGCCCCGTCGCCCCTACGCACAAGGCGCATCTGATGAACCTGCGTGCAACTCTCCCGCTGTTTCACTTCCCTGTATGTGCACACGAGATATGCAACAATGGGATGTTATTACATACGATTAAAGCCTGTAGTTAAAAAAAAAAAAAAAAAAAAAAAAAAAAAAAAACATTTTTGGCCATTTTCACATTTTGTTTTACTTTAGAATAAACTTCATAATATAAACATGAAGCTGTACCGGCTTGGATAAATGTTTTTCGTACGCATTTCCTGGCCAAACGTCATATTCTCAGGACGACTAACGCACAGAAAACATGTCCGGACTACCAACTCTAAAGGCTGTTGGGCCCCAAATAATTAATAATTTTATTTTTGTAGCAAACGTTGTTCAACTTGTACACATTGCATTCGATGATATTTTCCTCGAATAAAAACATTTTACGCTAGATATTATAAAAATAATTTCATGTCAAATTCAACATTTTTTTCTGTTTTACTGCAGTCAAAATTAATAATACTAAATAAGTTGTTCAAATGACATAAAATTACAAAGTAAACTAATGCCATACGATACCGCGCGGCACATATGTTATCACCAAACAACTAGCCAAATACATGAAAAAAAAAATTTAATATAAAGAAATGTTGCCATATTTTTAACTTTTTAGTTTAAATTATGAGCTATCGTTTGGTGATTACATGTATATGTTTATATGGTAAATTTTTTCAAACGTACAGCTTAGTTAGTGTTAGTTATTAGGGCTGTCGCAAAACAGGAAATATTTCGAATTTGTCATCTAATAATTCAAAATATATAAGATGTAATTTTTTTTTTTTCCATTCGAGGAATATGTCATCGAATGCAATGTGTACAAGGTGAGACACGCACGTCTATAAATACGTAAGTGGTCTCTATATTTTCCCTTAAGCACCCATTCAACAGTCTATACAACCAGGTCTACCTGAAACACGTACCTCGTAACGAGCATTTATGTCAACGGAAGAAATTTTATTCGGCGATGCACAACACGCAAAAACACTTAAAATCTATTTAAATTTATTATGGTACTTCCAATTTATGCCTTTGGAACACTTTCATGTGCTTGAAGATCATCGTTGAAGTGAAATTCACAGCCCGATGTAGCACAAGAACATAAAATTAAAATATTCACGATCGATTGACGAGCAGGCGGCGTGTTGCTTCGACCAGGTCATAGAACACTACTGTGTGGGGACTGTTTTTTCCGGAGTGGAACAGAGCTTTAGCGCGCGTCGTGAGGGCAGGCGTGTTCATTATTCAAGTGTACCAGAAAATACTGTGTGGGGACTGTGTCCCGGCGCGGGCGAGCTTTAGCGGCGCCCGATAGAGGGCGGGGGTGTTCATTATTAAAGTGTACCAAACATATTTTGGGGATGTCGTGCCGGGTGGAAAGAGCTTTAGCGCGCGCCCGTAGAGGGCGGCGTTTATTATTCAAGTGTCCCAGAACATTACTGTGTGGGGCTGTCGTGCCGGCGTGGAACAAAGCTTTGCGCGCCCCCGTAGAGGGAAGGCTTTTCATTTTTAAGTGTACCAGAACATTCGTGTGGGGACGGTCGGCCGGCGTGGACAGGCTTTAGGCGCCCCCCGATAGAGGGCGGCGTGTTCATTATTCAAGTATACCAGAACACTACTGTGTGGGGACTGTCGTGCCGGCGCGGATCAGAGCTTTAGCGCGCGCCCGATAGAGGGCAGGCGTGTTCATTATTCAAGTGTACCAGAACACTACTGTGTGGGGACTGTCGTGCCGGCGTGGAACAGAGCCTTAGCGCGCGCACGATAGAGGGCAGGCGTGTTCATTATTCAGGTGTACCAGAACACTACTGTGTGGGGACTGTCGTGCCGGCGCGGAGCAGAGCTTTAGCGCGCGCCCGATAGAGGGAAGGCGTGTTCATTATTCAAGTGTACCAGAACATTACTGTGTGGGGACTGTCGTGCCGGCGTGGAACAGAGCTTTAGCCAGCGCCCGATAGAGGGCAGGCGTGTTCATTATTCAAGTGTACCAGAACACTACTGTGTGGAGACTGCCGTGCCGGCGTGGAACAGAGCTTTAGCGCGCGCCCGATAGAGGGAAGGCGTGTTCATTATTCAAGTGTACCAGAACACTACTGTGTGGGGACTGTCGTGCCGGCGTGGAACAGAGCTTTAGCGCGCGCCCGATAGAGGGCAGGCGTGTTCATTAGTCAAGTGTACCAGAACACTACTATGTGGGGACTGTCGTGCCGGCGCGGAGCAGAGCTTTAGCGCGCGCCCGATAGAGGGAAGGCGTGTTCATTATTCAAGTGTACCAGAACACTACTGTTTGGAGACTGTCGTGCCGGCGTGGAACAGAGCTTTAGCTCGCGCCCGATAGAGGGCAGGCGTGTTCATTTTTCAAGTGTTCCAGAACACTACTGTGTGGGACTGTCGTGCCGGCGCGGAACAGAGCTTTAGCGCGCGCCCTATAGAGGGCAGGCGTGTTCATTATTCAAGTGTACCAGAACATTACTGTGTGGGGACTGTCGTGCCGGCGTGGAACAGAGCTTTAGTGCGCGCCCGATAGAGGGCAGGCGTGTTCATTATTCAAGTGTATCAGAACACTACTGTGTGCTACTGTCGTGCCGGCGCGGAACAGAGCTTTAGCGCGCGCCCGATAGAGGGCAGGCGTGTTCATTATTCAAGTGTACCAGAACACTACTGTGTGGGGACTGTCGTGCCGGTGTGAAACAGAGCTTTAGCGCGCCCAAGATAGAGGGCAGGCGTGTTCATTATTCAAGTGTACCAGAACACTACTGTGTGGGGACTGTCGTGCCGGCGTGGAACAGAGCCTTAGCGCTCGCACGATAGAGGGCAGGCGTGTTCATTATTCAAGTGTACCAGAACACTACTGTGTGGGGACTGTCGTGCCGGCGTGGAACAGAGCTTTAGCGCGCGCCCGATAGAGGGCAGGCGTGTTCATTATTCAAGTGTATCAGAACACTACTGTGTGGGGACTGTCGTGCCGGCGTGGAACAGAGCTTTAGCGCGCGCCCGATAGAGGGCAGGCGTGTTCATTATTCAAGTGTACCAGAACACTACTGTGTGGAGACTGTCGTGCCGGCTTGGAACAGAGCTTTAGCGCGCGCCCGATAGAGGGCAGGCGTGTTCATTATTCAAGTGTACCTGAACACTACTGTGTGGGGACTGTCGTGCCGGCGTAGAACAGAGCTTTAGCGCGCGCCCGATAGAGGGCAGGCGTGTTCATTATTCAAGTGTACCAGAACACTACTGTGTGGAGACTGTCGTGCCGGCGTGGAGCAAAGCTTTAGCGCGCGCCCGATAGAGGGAAGGCGTGTTCATTATTCAAGTGTATCAGAACACTACTGTGTGGGGACTGTCGTGCCGGCTTTGAACAGAGCTTTAGCGCGCGCCCGATAGAGGGCAGGCGTGTTCATTATTCAAGTGTACCAGAACATTACTGTGTGGAGACTGTCGTACCGGCGTGGAACAGAGCTTTAGCGCGCGCCCGATAGAGGGCAGGCGTGTTAATTATTCAAGTGTACCAGAACACTACTGTGTGGGGACTGTCGTGCCTGCGTGGAACAGAGCTTTAGCGCGCGCCCGATAGAGGGCAGGCGTGTTCATTATTCAAGTGTACCAGGACACTACTGTGTGGAGACTGTCGAGCCGGCGTGGAACAGAGCTTTACCGCGCGTCCGATAGAGGGCAGGCGTGTTCATTATTCAAGTGTACCAGAACACTACTGTGTGGAGACTGTCGTGCCGGCGTTGAACAGAGCTTTAGCTCGCGCCCGATAGAGGGCAGGCGTGTTCATTATTCAAGTGTACCAGAACACTACTGTGTGGGACTGTCGTGCCGGCGCGGAACAGAGCTTTAGCGCGCCCGATAGAGGGCAGGCGTGTTCATTATTCAAGTGTACCAGAACATTACTGTGTATGGACTGTCGTGCCCTCGTAGAACAGAGCTTTAGCGCGCGCCCGATAGAGGGCAGGCGTGTTCATTATTCAAGTATACCAGAACACTACTGTGTGGGGACTGTCGTGCCGGCGTGGAACAGAGCCTTAGCGCGCGCACGATAGAGGGCAGGCGTGTTCATTATTCAAGTGTACCAGAACACTACTGTGGGACTGTCGTGCCGGCGTGGAACAGAGCCTTAGCGCGCGCACGATAGAGGGCAGGCGTGTTCATTATTCAAGTGTACCAGAACACTACTATGTGGGGACTGTCGTGCCGGCGCGGAGCAGAGCTTTAGCGCGCGCCCGATAGAGGGAAGGCGTGTTCATTATTCAAGTGTACCAGAACATTACTGTGTGGGGACTGTCGTGCCGGCGTGGAACAGAGCTTTAGCGCGCGCCCGATAGAGTGCAGGCGTGTTCATTATTCAAGTGTACCAGAACACTACTGTGGGACTGTCGTGCCGGCGCGGAACAGAGCTTTAGCGCGCGTCCGATAGAGGGCAGGCGTGTTCATTATTCAAGTGTACCAGAACACTACTGTGTGGAGACTGTCGTGCCGGCGTGGAACAGAGCTTTAGCGCGCGCCCGATAGAGGGCAGGCGTGTTCATTATTCAAGTGTACCAGAACACTACTGTGGGACTGTCGTGCCGGCGCGGAACAGAGCTTTAGCGCGCGCCCGATAGAGGGCAGGCGTGTTAATTATTCAAGTGTACCAGAACACTACTGTGTGGGGACTGTCGTGCCGGCGTGGAACAGAGCTTTAGCGCGCGCCCGATAGAGGGCAGGCGTGTTCATTATTCAAGTATACCAGAACACTACTGTGTGGGGACTGTCGTGCCGGCGTGGAACAGAGCTTTAGTGCGCGCCCGATAGAGGGCAGGCGTGTTCATTATTGAAGTGTATCAGAACACTACTGTGTGGGGACTGTCGTGCCGGCGTGGAACAGAGCTTTAGCGCGCGCCCGATAGAGGGCAGGCGTGTTCATTATTCAAGTGTACCAGAACACTACTGTGTGGGGACTGTCGTGCCGGCGTGGAACAGATCTTTAGCGCGCGCCCGATAGAGGGCAGGCGTGTTTATTATTCAATATACCAGAACACTAGTGTGTGGGACTGTCGTGCCGGCGTGGAACAGAGCTGTAGCGCGCGCCCGATAGAGGGTAGGCGTATTCATTATTCAAGTGTACCAGAACACTACTGTGTGGAGACTGTCGTGCCGGCGTGGAACAGAGCTTTAGCGCGCGCGCGATAGAGGTCAGGCGTGTTCATTATTCAAGTGTACCAGAACACTACTGTGGGGACTATCGTGCCGGCGCGGAACAGAGCTTTAGCGCGCGCCCGATAGAGGGCAGGCGTGTTTATTATTCAATTATACCAGAACACTAGTGTGTGGGACTGTCGTGCCGGCGTGGAACATAGCTTTAGCGCGCGCCCGATAGAGGGCAGGCGTATTCATTATTCAAGTGTACCAGAACACTACTGTGTGGAGACTGTCGTGCCGGCGTGGAACAGAGCTTTACCGCGCGCCCGATAGAGGGCAGGCGTGTTCATTATTCAAGTGTACCAGAACATTACTGTGTGGGGACTGTCGTACCGGCGTGGAACAGAGCTTTAGCGCGCGCCCGATAGAGGGCAGGCGTGTTCATTATTCAAGTGTACCAGAACACTACTGTGTGGAGACTGTCGTGCCGGCGTGGAACAGAGCTTTAGCGCGCGCCCGATAGAGGGCAGGCGTGTTCATTATTCAAGTATACCAGAACACTGTTGTGTGGGGACTGTCGTGCCGGCGTGGAACAGAGCCTTAGCGCGCGCACGATAGAGGGCAGGCGTGTTCATTATTCAAGTGTACCAGAACACTACTATGTGGGGACTGTCGTGCCGGCGCGGAGCAGAGCTTTAGCGCGCGCCCGATAGAGGGAAGGCGTGTTCATTATTCAAGTGTACCAGAACATTACTGTGTGGGGACTGTCGTGCCGGCGTGGAACAGAGCTTTAGTGAGCGCCCGATAGAGGGCAGGCGTGTTCATTATTCAAGTGTATCAGAACACTACTGTGTGGGGACTGTCGTGCCGGCGTGGAACAGAGCTTTAGCGCGCGCCCGATAGAGGGCAGGCGTGTTCATTATTCAAGTGTACCAGAACACTACTGTGTGGAGACTGTCGTGCCGGCGTGGAACAGAGCTTTAGCGCGCGCCCGTTAGAGGGCAGGCGTGTTCATTATTCAAGTGTACCAGGACACTACTGTGTTGAGACTGTCGTGCCGGCGTGGAACAGAGCTTTAGCGCGCGTCAGATAGAGGGCAGGCGTGTTCATTATTCAAGTGTACCAGAACACTACTGTGTGGAGACTGTCGTGCCGGCGTGGAACAGAGCTTTAGCGCGCGCCCGATAGAGGGCAGGCGTGTTCATTATTCAAGTATACCAGAACATTACTGTGTGGGGACTGTCGTGCCGGCGTGGAACAGAGCCTTAGCGCGCGCACGATAGAGGGCAGGCGTGTTCATTATTCAAGTGTACCAGAACACTACTGTGGGGACTGTCGTGCCGGCGTGGAACAGAGCTTTAGCGCGCGCCCGATAGAGGGCAGGCGTGTTCATTATTCAAGTGTACCAGAACATTACTGTGTGGGGACTGTCGTGCCGGCGTGGAACAGAGCTTTAGCGCGCGAACAGATAGAGGGCAGGCGTGTTCATTATTCAAGTATACCAAAAACACTATTGTGTGGGGACTGTCGTGCCGGCGTGGAACAGAGCTTAGCGCGCGCCCCGATAGAGGGCAGGCGTGTTCATTATTCAAGTGTACCAGAACATACTGTGTGGGGACTGTCGTGCCGGCGTGGAACAGAGCTTTAGCGCGCGCCCGATAGAGGGCAGGCGTGTTCATTATTCAAGTGTACCAGAACACTACTGTGTGGGGACTGTCGTGCCGGCGTGGAGCAGAGCTTTAGCGCGCGCCCGATAGAGGGCAAGGCGTGTTCATTATTCAAGTGTACCAGAACACTACTGTGTGGAGACTGTCGTGCCGGCGTGGAACAGAGCTTTAGCGCGCGCCCGATAGAGGGCAGGCGTGTTCATTATTCAAGTGTACCAGAACACTACTGTGTGAGACTGTCGTGCCGGCGTGGAACAGAGCTTTAGCGCGCGCGTCCGATAGAGGGCAGGCGTGTTCATTATTCAAGTGTACCAGAACACTACTGTGTGGGGACTGTCGTGCCGGCGTGGAACAGAGCTTTAGCGCGCGCCCGATAGAGGGCAGGCGTATTCATTATTCAAGTGTACCAGAACACTACTGTGGGACTGTCGTGCCGGGTGGAACAGAGCTTTAGCGTGCGCAGATAGAGGGCAGGCGTGTTCATTATTCAAGTTACCAGAACACTACTGTGTGGGGACTGTCGTGCCGGCGTGGAACAGAGCCTTTGCGCGCGCACGATAGAGGGCAGGCGTGTTCATTATTCAAGTGTACCAGAACACTACTGTGTGGGACTGTCGTGCCGGCGTGGAACAGAGCTTTAGCTCGCGCCCGATAGAGGGCAGGCGTGTTCATTATTCAAGTGTACCAGAACACTACTGTGACTGTCGTACCGGCGTGGAACAGAGCTTTCGAGCGCGCCTATAGAGGCAGGCGTGTTCATTATTCAAGCGTACCAGAACACTACTGTGTGGAGACTGTCGTGCCGGCGTGGAACAGAGCTTTAGCGCGCGCCCGATAGAGGGCAGGCGTGTTCATTATTCAAGTGTACCAGAACATTACTGTGTGGGGACTGTCGTGCCGGCGTGGAACAGAGCTTTAGCGCGCCAAGATAGAGGGCAGGCGTGTTCATTATTCAAGTGTACCAGAACACTACTGTGTGGAGACTGTCGTGCCGCTGGAACAGAGCTTTAGCGCGCGCCCGATAGAGGGCAGGCGTGTTCATTATTCAAGTGTACCAGAACACTACTATGTGGGGACTGTCGTGCCGGCGCGGAGCAGAGCTTTAGCGCGCGCCCGATAGAGGGAAGGCGTGTTCATTATTCAAGTGTACCAGAACATTACTGTGTGGGGACTGTCGTGCCGGCGTGGAACAGAGCTTAGTGCGCCCGATAGAGGGCAGGCGTGTTCATTATTCAAGTGTATCAGAACACTACTGTGTGGGGACTGTCGTGCCGGCGTGGAACAGAGCTTTAGCGCGCGCCCGATAGAGGGCAGGCGTGTTCATTATTCAAGTGTACCAGAACACTACTGTGTGGAGACTGTCGTGCCGGCGTGGAACAGAGCTTTAGCGCGCGCCCGTAGAGGGCAGGCGTGTTCATTATTCAAGTGTACCAGACACACTGTGTTAGACTGTCGTGCCGGCGTGGAACAGAGCTTTAGCGCGCGTCCGATAGAGGGCAGGCGTGTTCATTATTCAAGTGTACCAGAACACTACTGTGTGGGACTGTCGTGCCGGCGCGGAACAGAGCTTTAGCGCGCGCCCGATAGAGGCAGGCGTGATCAATATTCAAGTGTATCAGAACACTACTGTGTGGGACTGTCGTGCCGGCGTGGAACAGAGCTTTAGCGTGCGCAAGATAGAGGCAGGCGTGTTCATTATTCAAGTATACCAGAACACTACTGTGTGGGGACTGTCGTGCCGGCGTGGAACAGAGCCTTTGCGCTCGCACGATAGAGGGCAGGCGTGTTCATTATTCAAGTGTACCAGAACACTACTGTGTGGAGACTGTCGTGCCGGCGTGGAACAGAGCTTTAGCTCGCGCCCGATAGAGGGCAGGCGTGTTCATTATTCAAGTGTACCAGAACACTACTGTGGGACTGTCGTACCGCGTGGAACAGAGCTTTCGAGCGCGCCCATAGAGGCAGGCGTGTTCATTATTCAAGCGTACCAGAACACTACTGTGTGAGACTGTCGTGCCGGCGTGGAACAGAGCTTTAGCGCGCGCCCGATAGAGGGCAGGCGTGTTCATTATTCAAGTGTACCAGAACATTACTGTGTGGGACTGTCGTGCCGGCGTGAACAGAGCTTTAGCGCGCGCAAGATAGAGGGCAGGCGTGTTCATTATTCAAGTGTACCAGAACACTACTGTGTGGAGACTGTCGTGCCGGCTTGGAACAGAGCTTTAGCGCGCGCCCGATAGAGGGCAGGCGTGTTCATTATTCAAGTGTACCAGAACACTACTATGTGGGGACTGTCGTGCCGGCGCGGAGCAGAGCTTTAGCGCGCGCCCGATAGAGGGAAGGCGTGTTCATTATTCAAGTGTACCAGAACATTACTGTGTGGGACTGTCGTGCCGGCGTGGAACAGAGCTTTAGTGAGCGCCCGATAGAGGGCAGGCGTGTTCATTATTCAAGTGTATCAGAACACTACTGTGTGGGACTGTCGTGCCGGCGTGGAAAGAGCTTTAGAGCGCGCCTATAGAGGGCAGGCGTGTTCATTATTCAAGTGTACCAGGACACTACTGTGTGGAGACTGTCGTGCCGGCGTGGAACAGAGCTTTAGCGCGCGCCAGATAGAGGGCAGGCGTGTTCATTATTCAAGTGTACCAGGACACTACTGTGTGGAGACTGTCGTGCCGGCGTGGAACAGAGCTTTAGCGCGCGTCCGATAGAGGGCAGGCGTGTTCATTATTCAAGTGTACCAGAACACTACTGTGTGGGGACTGTCGTGCCGGCGTGGAACAGAGCTTTAGCGCGCGCCCGATAGAGGGCAGGCGTGTTCATTATTCAAGCGTACCAGAACACTACTGTGTGGAGACTGTCGTGCCGGCGTGGAACAGAGCTTTAGCGCGCGCCCGATAGAGGCAGGGCGTGTTCATTATTCAAGTGTACCAGGACACTACTGTGTGGAGACTGTCGTGCCGGCGTGGAACAGAGCTTTAGCGCGCGTCCGATAGAGGGCAGGCGTGTTCATTATTCAAGTGTACCAGAACCTTACTGTGTGGGGACTGTCGTACCGTCGTGGAACATAGCTTTAGCGCGCGCCCGATAGAGGGCAGGCGTGTTCATTATTCAAGTGTACCAGAACACTACTGTGTGGAGACTGTCGTGCCGGCGTGGAACAGAGCTTTAGCGCGCGCCCGATAGAGGGCAGGCGTATTCATTATTCAAGTGTACCAGAACACTACTGTGTGGGTACTGTCGTGCCGGTGTGGAACAGAGCTTTAGCGCGCGCCCGATAGAGGGCAGGCGTGTTCATTATTCAAGTGTACCAGAACACTACTGTGTGGGGACTGTCGTGCCGGCGTGGAACAGAGCTTTAGCGCGCGCCCGATAGAGGGCAGGCGTGTTCATTATTCAAGTGTACCAGAACACTACTGTGTGGGGACTGTCGTGCCGGTGTGGAACAGAGCTTTAGCGCGCGCAAGATAGAGGGCAGGCGTGTTCATTATTCAAGTTACCAGAACACTACTGTGTGGGGACTGTCGTGCCGGCGTGGAGCAGAGCTTTAGCGCGCGCCGATAGAGGGCAGGCGTGTTCATTATTCAAGTGTACCAGAACACTACTGTGTGGGGACTGTCGTGCCGGCGGGAACAGAGCTTTAGCGCGCGCCCGATAGAGGGCAGGCGTGTTCATTATTCAAGTGTACCAGAACACTACTGTGTGGAGACTGTCGTGCCGGCGTGGAACAGAGCTTTAGCGCGCGCCCGATAGAGGGCAGGCGGTTCATTATTCAAGTTACCAGACACTACTAGTGTGGGGACTGTCGTGCCGGCGTGGAACAAGCTTTAGCGCGCGCCCGATAGAGGGCAGGCGTGTTCATTATTCAAGTGTACCAGAACACTACTGTGTGGGGACTGTCGTGCCGGCGTGGAACAGAGCTTTAGCGCGCGCCCGATAGAGGGCAGGCGTGTTCATTATTCAAGTATACCAGAACACTAGTGTGTGGGGACTGTCGTGCCGGCGTGAACAGAGCTTTAGCGCGCGCCCGATAGAGGGCAGGCGTGTTCATTATTCAAGTGTACCAGAACACTACTGTGTGGGACTGTCGTGCCGGCGTGGAACAGAGCTTTAGCGCGCGCACGATAGAGGGCAGGCGTGTTCATTATTCAAGTGTACCAGAACACTACTGTGTGGGGACTGTCGTGCCGGCGTGGAACAGAGCTTAGCGCGCGCCCGATAGAGGGCAGGCGTGTTCATTATTCAAGTGTACCAGAACACTACTGTGTGGGACTGTCGTGCCGGCGTGGAACAGAGCTTTAGCGCGCGCCCGATAGAGGGCAGGCGTGTTCATTATTCAAGTTACCAGAACATTACTTGTGTGGGGACTGTCGTGCCGGCGTGGAACAGAGCTTTAGCGCGCGCCCGATAGAGGGCAGGCGTGTTCATTATTCAAGTGTACCAGAACACTACTGTGTGGGGACTGTCGTGCCGGCGTGGACAGAGCTTTAGCGCGCGCCCGATAGAGGGCAGGCGTGTTCATTATTCAAGTGTACCAGAACACTACTGTGTGGGACTGTCGTGCCGGCGGGAAGCAGAGCTTTAGCGCGCGCCCGATAGAGGGCAGGCGTGTTTATTATTCAATTATACCAGAACACTAGTGTGTGGGACTGTCCCAGCTGCCGGCGTGGAAACAGAGCTTTAGCGCGCGCCCGATAGAGGGCAGGCGTAGTTCATTATTCAAGTGTACCAGAACACTACTGTGTGGGACTGTCGTGCCGGCGTGGAACAGAGCTTTAGCGCGCGCCCGATAGAGGGCAGGCGTGTTCATTATTCAAGTGTACCAGAACATTACTGTGTGGGACTGTCGTCCGGCGTGGAACAGAGCTTTAGCGCGCGCCCGATAGAGGGCAGGCGTGTTCATTATTCAAGTGTACCAGAACACTACTGTGTGGGACTGTCGTGCCGGCGTGGAACAGAGCTTTAGCGCGCGCCCGATAGAGGGCAGGCGTGTTCATTATTCAAGTGTACCAGAACACTACTGTGTGGGACTGTCGTGCCGGCGTGGAACAGAGCTTTAGCGCGCGCCCGATAGAGGGCAGGCGTGTTCATTATTCAAGTGTACCAGAACACTACTGTGTGGGGACTGTCGTGCCGGCGTGGAACAGAGCTTTAGCGCGCGCCCGATAGAGGGCAGGCGTGTTCATTATTCAAGTGTACCAGAACACTACTGTGTGGGGACTGTCGTGCCGGCGTGGAACAGAGCCTTAGCGCGCGCCGATAGAGGGCAGGCGTGTTCATTATTCAAGTATACCAGAACACTATGTGTGGGGACTGTCGTGCCGGCGTGGAACAGAGCTTTAGCGCGCGCCCGATAGAGGGCAGGCGTGTTCATTATTCAAGTGTACCAGAACACTACTGGTGGGGACTGTCGTGCCGGGTGGACAGAGCTTTAGCGCGCGCAAGATAGAGGGCAGGCGTGTTCATTATTCAAGTGTACCAGAACACTACTGTGTGGGACTGTCGTGCCGCGCTGGAACAGAGCTTTAGCGCGCGCCGATAGAGGGCAGGCGTGTTTTTATTCAAGTTACCAGAACACTACTGTGTGGGACTGTCGTGCCGGCGGGAAGCAGAGCTTTAGCGCGCGCCCGATAGAGGGAAGGCGTTTCATTATTCAAGTGTACCAGAACATACTGTGTGGAGACTGTCGTGCCGGCGTGGAACAGAGCTTTAGCGCGCGCCCGATAGAGGGCAGGCGTGTTCATTATTCAAGTATACCAGAACACTACTGTGTGGGGACTGTCGTGCCGGCGTGAACAGAGCTTTAGCCGCGCCCGATAGAGGGCAGGCGTGTTCATTATTCAAGTGTACCAGAACACTACTGTGTGGGACTGTCGTGCCGGCGTGGAGCAGAGCTCTTAGCGCGCGCCGATAGAGGGCAGGCGTGTTCATTATTCAATTGATACCAGAACACTAGTGTGGGGACTGTCGTGCCGGCGCGGGAACAGAGCTTTAGCGCGCGCCCGATAGAGGGCAGGCGTTTCATTATTCAAGTGTACCAGAACATACTGTGTGGGACTGTCGTGCCGGCGTGGAACAGAGCTTTAGCGCGCGCCCGATAGAGGGCAGGCGTGTTCATTATTCAAGTGTACCAGAACACTACTGTGTGGGGACTGTCGTGCCGGCGTGAACAGGCTTTAGCGCGCGCCCGATAGAGGGCAGGCGTGTTCATTATTCAAGTGTACCAGAACACTACTGTGTGGAGACTGTCGTGCCGGCGTGGAACAGAGCTTTAGCGCGCGCCGATAGAGGGCAGGCGTGTTCATTATTCAAGTATACCAGAACACTATGTGTGTGGGACTGTCGTGCCGGCGTGAACAGAGCTTTAGCGCGCGCGCCGATAGAGGGCAGGCGTGTTCATTATTCAAGTGTACCAGAACACTACTGTGTGGGACTGTCGTGCCGGCGGGAACAGAGCTTTAGCGCGCGCCCGATAGAGGGCAGGCGTGTTCATTATTCAAGTGTACCAGAACATACTGTGTGGGACTGTCGTGCCGGCGTGGAACAGAGCTTTAGCGCGCGCCCGATAGAGGGCAGGCGTGTTCATTATTCAATGTGTACCAGAACACACTGTGTGGGACTGTCGTGCCGGCGTGGAACAGAGCTTTAGCGCGCGCCCGATAGAGGGCAGGCGTGTTCATTATTCAAGTATACCAGAACACTATGTGTGGGACTGTCGTGCCGGCGTGGAACAGAGCCTTTAGCGCGCGCCGATAGAGGGCAGGCGTGTTCATTATTCAAGTGTACCAGAAACACTACTGTGGGACTGTCGTGCCGGCGTGGAACAGAGCTTTAGCCGCGCCCGATAGAGGGCAGGCGTGTTCATTATTCAAGTGTACCAGAACACTACTGTGGGGACTGTCGTGCCGGCGTGGAACAGAGCCTTAGCGCGCGCACGATAGAGGGCAGGCGTGTTATTATTCAAGTGTACCAGAACACTACTGTGTGGGACTGTCGTGCCGGCGCGGAGCAGATCTTTAGCGCGCGCCCGATAGAGGGAAGGCGTGTTCATTATTCAAGTGTACCAGACACTTACTGTGTGGGGACTGTCGTGCCGGCGTGGAACAGAGCTTTAGCGCGCGCCCGATAGAGGGCAGGCGTGTTCATTATTCAAGTTACCAGAACACTATGTGTGGGGACTGTCGTGCCGGCGTGCAACAATGCTTTAGCGCGCGCCCGATAGAGGGCAGGCGTGTTCATTATTCAAGTTACCAGAACACTACTGTGTGGAGACTGTCGTGCCGGCGTGGAGCAGAGATTTAGCGCGCGCCGATAGAGGGCAGGCGTGTTTATTATTCAATTACCAGAACACTAGTGTGTGGGACTGTCGTGCCGGCGTGAAACAGAGCTTTAGCGCGCGCCCGATAGAGGGCAGGCGTATTCATTATTCAAGTGTACCAAACACTACTGTGTGGAGACTGTCGTGCCGGCGTGGAACAGAGCTTTAGCGCGCGCCCCATAGAGGGCAGGCGTGTTCATTATTCAAGTGTACCAGAACATTACTGTGTGGGGACTGTCGTGCCGGCGTGGAACAGAGCTTTAGCGCGCGCCCGATAGAGGGCAGGCGTATTCATTATTCAAGTGTACCAGAACACTACTGTGTGGAGACTGTCGTGCCGGCGTGGAACAGAGCTTTAGCGCGCGCCCGATAGAGGGCAGGCGTGTTCATTATTCAAGTGTACCAGAACACTACTGTGTGGAGACTGTCGTGCCGGCGTGGAACAGAGCTTTAGCTCGCGCCCGATAGAGGGCAGGCGTGTTCATTATTCAAGTATACCAGAACACTATTGTGTGGGGACTGTCGTGCCGGCGTGGAACAGAGCCTTAGCGCGCGCACGATAGAGGGCAGGCGTGTTCATTATTCAAGTGTACCAGAACACTACTGTGTGGGGACTGTCGTGCCGGCGCGGAGCAGAGCTTTAGCGCGCGCCCGATAGAGGGCAGGCGTGTTATCATTATTCAAGTATACCAGAACACTAGTGTGTGGGGACTGTCGTGCCGGCGTGCAACAATGCTTTAGCGCGCGCCCGATAGAGGGCAGGCGTGTTCATTATTCAAGTGTACCAGAACACTACTGTGTGGAGACTGTCGTGCCGGCGTGGAGCAGAGATTTAGCGCGCGCCCGATAGAGGGCAGGCGTGTTCATTATTCAAGTATACCAGAACACTACTGTGTGGGGACTGTCGTGCCGGCGTGGAGCAGAGCTTTAGCGCGCGCCCGATAGAGGGCAGGCGTGTTCATTATTCAAGTGTACCAGAACATTACTGTGTGGGGACTGTCGTGCCGGCGTGGAACAGAGCTTTAGCGCGCGCCCGATAGAGGGCAGGCGTGTTCATTATTCAAGTGTACCAGAACATTACTGTGTGGGGACTGTCGTACCGGCGTGGAACAGAGCTTTAACGCGCGCCCGATAGAGGGCAGGCGTGTTCATTATTCAAGTGTACCAGAACATTACTGTGTGGGGACTGTCGTGCCGGCGTGGAACAGAGCTTTAGCGCGCGCCCGATAGAGGGCAGGCGTGTTCTTTATTCAAGTGTACCAGAACACTACTGTGTGGAGACTGTCGTGCCGGCGTGGAACAGAGCTTTAGCGCGCTCCCGATAGAGGGCAGGCGTGTTCATTATTCAAGTGTATCAGAACACTACTGTGTGGGGACTGTCGTGCCGGCGTGGAACAGGGCTTTAGCGCGCGCACGATAGAGGGCAGGCGTGTTCATTATTCAAGTGTACCAGAACACTACTGTGTGGGGACTGTCGTGCCGGCGTGGAACAGAGCTTTAGCGCGCGCACGATAGAGGGCAGGCGTGTTCATTATTCAAGTGTACAAGAACATTACTGTGTGGGGACTGTCGTGCCGGCGTGGAACAGAGCTTTAGCGCGCGCCCGATAGAGGGCAGGCGTGTTCATTATTCAAGTGTATCAGAACACTACTGTGTGGGGACTGTCGTGCCGGCGTGGAACAGAGCTTTAGCGCGCGCCCGATAGAGGGCAGGCGTGTTCATTATTCAAGTGTATCAGAACACTACTGTGTGGGGACTGTCGTGCCGGCGTGGAACAGAGCTTTAGCGCGCGCCCGATAGAGGGCAGGCGTGTTCATTATTCAAGTGTACCAGAACATTACTGTGTGGGGACTGTCGTGCCGGCGTGGAACAGAGCTTTAGCGCGCGCCCGATAGAGGGCAGGCGTGTTCTTTATTCAAGTGTACCAGAACACTACTGTGTGGAGACTGTCGTGCCGGCGTGGAACAGAGCTTTAGCGCGCTCCCGATAGAGGGCAGGCGTGTTCATTATTCAAGTGTATCAGAACACTACTGTGTGGGGACTGTCGTGCCGGCGTGGAACAGGGCTTTAGCGCGCGCACGATAGAGGGCAGGCGTGTTCATTATTCAAGTGTACCAGAACACTACTGTGTGGGGACTGTCGTGCCGGCGTGGAACAGAGCTTTAGCGCGCGCACGATAGAGGGCAGGCGTGTTCATTATTCAAGTGTACAAGAACATTACTGTGTGGGGACTGTCGTGCCGGCGTGGAACAGAGCTTTAGCGCGCGCCCGATAGAGGGCAGGCGTGTTCATTATTCAAGTGTATCAGAACACTACTGTGTGGGGACTGTCGTGCCGGCGTGGAACAGAGCTTTAGCGCGCGCCCGATAGAGGGCAGGCGTGTTCATTATTCAAGTGTATCAGAACACTACTGTGTGGGGACTGTCGTGCCGGCGTGGAACAGAGCTTTAGCGCGCGCCCGATAGAGGGCAGGCGTGTTCATTATTCAAGTGTACCAGAACATTACTGTGTGGAGACTGTCGTGCCGGCGTGGAACAGAGCTTTAGCGCGCGCCCGATAGAGGGCAGGCGTGTTCATTATTCAAGTGTACCAGAACATTACTGTGTGGGGACTGTCGTACCGGCGTGGAACAGAGCTTTAGCGCGCGCCCGATAGAGGGCAGGCGTGTTGATTATTCAAGTGTACCAGAACATTACTGTGTTAGGACTGTCGTGCCGGCGTCGAACAGAGCTTTAGCGCGCGCCCGATAGAGGGAAGGCGTGTTCATTATTCAAGTGTACCAGAACACTACTGTGTGGGGACTGTCGTGCCGGCCTTGAACAGAGCTTTAGCGCGCGGCCGATAGAGGGCAGGCGTGTTCATTATTCAAGTGTACCAGAACACTACTGTGTGGGGACTGTCGTGCCGGCGTGGAACAGAGCTTTAGCGCGCGCCCGATAGAGGGCAGGCGTGCTCATTATTCAAGTGTACCAGAACACTACTGTGTGGGGACTGTCGTGCCGGCGTGGAACAGAGCTTTAGCGCGCGCCCGATAGAGGGCAGGCGTGCTCATTATTCAATTGTACCAGAACCAAAACTTCTATATGATTGGTTGGTTGGAATATTCGGACTTGACTTCATAATCTGTGTATTGTTCTGACCCCTCTAAGGGGGTATTTGTTTTCTCCATAGAGACCAATGTATTTTCATGTTACCGGATTGTTCGGTAACATGTGGGATTTGTTGTAACCCCGGTAAGGATCAATGTTGTTATCACGCCTTGGTTCGCTATTGTTGGATGATTTGTGTGACCCCTATAGCCAGTCAATGGTCGTTTATTGTATTTATACGGCCTGGAGAAACTATTCAGGTAGCTTGGTTATTTGTTATTTCGTAATTTGATACCTTTCAGAATGCAGGAACGTCACTTTCAAGTTCTTAGTAATTTATTTTGAGGTCAGGATAATTTTTGAAATAGAGCAATTTAATTATGGCTACTAAAACTTACTGCAATCAAGCTTCATTTTCCTTTGCCAACGTCAGTGTTGGGTGAAATGCTTGGAACCAACCTCTACTTGAAACAGAATGTTGAACGAAATTTTTTTTTGTGCTATTTCTCTGCCATTCTGGTAGATTGAATAGAGGGCAGCAATGGTTTTGTTAAGCACGCCATTTTGGTAGGAATGTTATGATAATTAATGTGGCTTCGGCCAGTTTAAACTTTTCCCATTTATTTTCTTTGTAATAATATTGGATTTGCCGGTGCAAGTGACAAATAATCTCGCTAGAGTTAACTTAAACAAATTGCAGACCTGTTGGAGTGGCCACGATCACCTGAAACGACCAGGAGAAAACCTATATCTGGTGACAATGATGTTTTTTTATTGAGATCTTTAATTTGTGTAATTGAAGTAATGGTAGCAACGATAGGCAGATGTAAAAACACGGTAATTGAAATATGCGTTTTTCTGGAGGTGCAGTAGGATTTGGATTCGTGCACATAAATTTTAGAAATGTTTGAATACGCACAAATGTCTCAACACTGTGCCTGATGTTTAAGTGCAATCCGGCATTGTGTTTGAAAGGTAAAAATAGCTCGAGGAGTTACAAAGATATCAGAAATGAGTGAATTTATGGTGCCACGCGAAATAAAATTTTCTTGAAAGGGTATTAGAGCTGGTGCCAGATGACAGACACCGAGATATGATTGGATTCAGATATACACTTGTCATACATTGATGTAAATGGTTAAAGCGGCTTAGGAGTATCAGGCATTAAGTACACATTTGTGATGCCACGTACGTTTATTTGTCCAAAAAAGATAATCGGGACTTGATGGTCTCATGTATGATGATTGCATTTAAGATTTTATGTAAGTTAAGAGTTAATATATATTTAATTCTTTTTTATATATACAATTTTAACTTATTGTATTTTGTGTGATATGAGAAAAGATAAGACGCAGTATTTGAATAAAATGCAATTGTTGAGAATTTTTCTTTCGTCTGTGTCGTGTTGTGATAACCTTGTTTATTTTCAGGTGATTTTCACTGTGCTTTGTAATGAATGACTTCAATCTTTTGCCTCTGTTGTTTTCTCCTTGTATTTATTAGGCAACAAAAATACTGGTTGTTAGTATTATTTTGAAATTTGTGTCCTTGAGGTGTCCTGGACGATTACCCGGGGCCTCAAAGTTGTACAATGTTTGGTACAAAAATTAATTAATTAATTTTTTGGGGTCCAACACTATTAAGGTGAACCTTCCAACGCCACATTTGATATATATATATATATATTTTTTAACATGTTTATGTTTTTAAAAAAGAAAATTACGGAAGTACGCTTGTATCCAGCGATCTATCGAACCCATACTGCAGTACAGATAATGCAAGGGAAATACGAGCTCATGATAACGTCACAATGTTAAATCTGCCAACATTTGGCAAAATCAATATTGTGACATAAACACGAGTTCGTTGTTCAGACGTTGTCTCTGTGCTACTGCGTAATCAATAGCTTGTTGTGTGTAAGGACTATTTCGGAATTTTCTTTTTAAAATGTAAACCACCTATAAAACACGAATAAACAATTAGTGGTTTTTGGGTGGGGGGGGGGGGGGCGGGTTTCAAAGTTTCTCTTAAAGCTTGGTCTCACTTTTTTTTTTTTTTTTTTTGCAAAATTCTTGGTTCTCGCGTCATAATTTCGGATTAATAGTAATTACTGACATTGTACGATTGCATAAAATATACATTTTACGAGATGTTTAATATTATTGTGCCCAAGTTGAGTTGTGTGTTATCTGCTTGTTGTAAAAAGTCGAGAACATATTTATGTTTTATCAATAAATTCCTGCATTTCTGCAAGCACGCAGTGAAAATTAGATGACAAAGTATTAAACAGCAACTAAAACTTCAATATTTTGTAACGAACCATTTCCAATAAGACATTTGGAACTGAAATTATGACATGAAAACGATGTATCTCTGCGAAAGGGGCTAAGCCGGGTGTTAAGTGCATAAGTTGAAGGTCGTTTCACACAATCTTTATCTCCATCGAAAATGCATCTTTACACGATATTTATGCAGTGAAGAATTGCAGATGATGTGTGTGAGTTCGAACACCTCTCTGGTGACGACTGCTCAGCCAGCGATGATGGCGATGGCGGGACCAAATTTCATCTCCCACCGCAGTTCGATACCGAAGATTAAAAAAAAAAAAAATTATATCGTGTTAATTTATGGGAATTTTTTTTGCGTCGATTTGTGGCCGCTTCCACTAGCGCGCGCGATGTAGCGCCACTCTCTGGAATCAAAATTTCCTTTTTTTTTTTTTCCCCCTCTCTTTACCACCGATTTTTTTTTTTTTTTTTTTCGAGAGCTGCGTCATTTTGCGGGACTGACGGACGCGATCTGCCGCATACACGGGGAATCCCGCCTCGCCACTGCAGGTGCAGCGCCCACAGGGCTGAAAACTCAACCAAAAAAAAATTCCCTATGTAGGTACTCAGCCATCTCTGGGCAGACCGGCCTTAACCCATTACGTACAGAATGGGAGGGAAATTAAAAAAAAAAAAAAAAGAGTTTACGTATATATATAGTTATGGAAGCGTTTTTTTTTTTAATGGAGAGATCAACCAAATGAAAACGTGCCCCTTTAAAACATAATTTATAATTTAAATATTATTTTATTTCAATAGAATGAAATATAAAGTTTATAATTAAATAAAACTTAAACTTTGAACGTAGTGAGTGTTTGTAAAGCACAGGAAGAGTCCTTTAAAAAGCAAACAAAAAAAAACCTTAAAAAAAATAGTCTGATGTAAAATAGCATAGGTTGTTCAAGATTAATTAAGCATTTTTTCAAATAATCCTTTGTTGAAATATTAACGCCCTTACCTGCATAACTAAAGACGAAAAGCAGATACATGGCGTTTTGCCTAACTCGCTTCCTAAGATGGCACACGCCCGTACATGCGCGATTAGCACGGGAACAAATTTTCTCAAACCTCTGAAAGTACGTGCAGTGTACTGGTAAATGGCAACATTCACCTAGAGAAAATAATGTCAATGTCGATAACTGATAAGATCATGAAACAAATTGCGGTTGCCACCCAGGTGTATCCAGTTGCATTGAAGGGGAGTGTACAGAACATTATGTTGCTTGTACAGAATCTTGGTTGCTGCTACCCTGAAACCCGTGTACAGATCTGTACTGTTGTCACATCTGTGACGATTGTTTATTTTTTTTTTTACTGTACGCGATATGAAATAATAGAATTGGTAAAGTTTGTACATCTATATAAATTACTACCAGATGGCATCTCTTCTTGGCGCTACCAAATGTTCAACACCTGGTAAAATATTTAGGCTTCAACTATTTCCAAATATACTCTATGTTTGTCTGTGAGTTGAATTCATACTTTGGATTTTCTCGATTTCAAGAGATAGAAAAACCTATTTTGTATATTATGCATATACATATAAACAATTTAGCGGACTGAGTGTTTCATTTCCTGTTTTAATAGCATAATTTAAAGATAGCTACACCACGCTACATTTTTGGTTTTGATATGTGGACGTTTCTGATCTCTGGTTGCAGTCGACTGTTTTTGTCATCGGAATAACCTAGGACCGCAGACACATGAGCCAAGGGCCATGTGTGGCTGTCTGGGCCATGAGTTGGACATGCCTGCACTATGCTATACCTCCTCGAAGTCTAACCTGCCCGGACTGGATGCACAAGTTTCACTGACGTCTAGTAATGAGTTAGGACCAGGCGAATAACTTGTACTTGAGCACTGGTAACACTTAATGGACCGCCATCTCAGAGAGCAACCGCAGTTTTAACCCCAGATCTCGTAACGAGGTATTCGGTCCTCATCTGCCAGCTGGTTTGTGACTGGCCTATAGCGCCCTCGCAGGCTCTGTGGTCACTATGATGATCCAGTTGCAGAAGTGTACTAAACGTTCATGTTTTCAAAGTGCAGATTTTCCTCGAATGAGTTAATTAATTTTGATGAGCGATCAAGCGTGCCATCATCGAAAGTGCCATTTTTTTTACACGTGATGTGAATAAATAGCTGGTCGTAGCCGACCCCGTTCACAAGTCTACTGCACAGTGAAACCATTCTCTCCTTGTTACACACAATTTTTTGGAAACTTGTTGCCAAATAATTTCTTGTAGCTCTACAGATGAAATATTGTATATTTGCATCAGTCACATTATTTTATAAAACATTCAAAATGGTTATTGAGATACAACACTTTCTTGTTAAAACTCAACATTAGTTTCACACTTTACACACTAAGGTAAGGCGTAATTTACACTGATTTGTTTGTATTGTTATAAAAATATATTTGGTCACCAGCTTCCAAAACAATTCCTTGTACAAATACAGAAACAATTTTATAGTGTACTAAGTGAAATCACGCGCTGCGGTTTGATCATGTATAAAAGAAATGGTCCCCTTAACGAGCTCTGCAGGCAGATGGGAACCTATCACTTCGATTGCATCACATTCGGGATCGTTTGCTCTAGTGGCGGTCTCAGCACAAAGCGATACATTTTTTTTTTTTACTCTTTCCCCCGCGCGGTGCCAATTGGGGGTTTTATTTTAATCACCGGCGCCATTGTTATTCGGTCAATTGACCTGATTACGGCGCGCCACGCGTTGAATTACATCTGCTGATTCGCGTACCTGACCTGATCAACTGTACGGCTCTGATAAAAATTGGCGCAGTGGCGCTTTACGAACACGTGCCTTTTATTAATTTCATGATTATGTTATTACAATAAAAACACGGGTCATTCGTTCAGGTGAAGTATGGTTACATTGGTTCCTGAAATTCAAGATTTCCAACGGCTCTAATTTCGTTAGCAGAATGCATGCGATAGGATACATCATTTCCTTCTACTTGCATGGTCTGGTTTCGAGTAGGTAGCCATCGAAACTATTCGCGTCTGTGACCCTTTCTATCTCACGTTATTTTATGGTTTGAAATGTTTCTTACAGGCACTATACTCTGTACAGTACTTTATAAATAATTGATCGGTCGAACAAGACTGGACTCTGGAGTTATATCATTGCATGAACCTTTCACAATATACTACAAAAAGGTAGATTTGCGAATATTTGACCGGAGGGACAACACTACCAGTTAGTAGCTACTTGTGTTCTCGGAGTCTGTGTGTCGCTGCCTGAAGACAGGATCAGACTGCAGTTCCCGAAACACAAGCATTCTGTCAGTCGTGGGAAAACTTCTGTTTGTTCTTGTGCGAGCTTCCGCGTCGTGTTTGTTTTATTTGTGAAAGAAGCTAACAAGCCTGTGTCGTCTTTGTTGTGTTGTTTGTTGGTTGTATATAGTTTTTTTCGTATACATATATTTTAATTTAGATTTTCGCATTTAGCTTGCTGTCCTGTTTTTTTTTTACTCCATTCCTTCATGGAGTTTTCTGGCTTTGTGCCTATATATTCTTGACTGCTGCATGTCTGGCTTGTATTCTGTCGTGTCTGGCTTTGTGCCTATATATTCTTGACTGCTGCATGTCTGGCTTGTATTCTGTCGTGTCTGGCTTTGTGCCTATATATTCTTCACTGCTGCATGTCTGGCTTGTATTCTGTCGTGTCTGGTTAAACTGCTGTGTTTTAGTGCGTTTCTTTGTTGTGTTGTCCAATTTTGTTCTTACTTATTTTGTCAGCGTTGTCCTAATATATATATATATATATATATATATATATATATATATATATATATATATATATATATATATATATATATATATAGAACTGTGTGTGTGTGGTATCGCAATTAGTGGCTGTTCTGTTTTTTGACTCTATTCCCTCTTGGAATTTTCCAGTGTTGTATACATATATTTATTTTCTCGTCCATAGGTTGCTTGTCTTTTTTAAGTTTTTTTTTTTGTGTTCAATCCTGTTTTTTCCATGACAGACATCTGCATCGCAATGGCGAGTGTCCAAAAATCTCCATCTTGACTACCAGTATTAAGCACTGAGTTTTACTGTGTATAGTGTATGCTGTATATGACTTACATGTACCTACAGTCGTACGTAATTTGGACACGTGAACCGCTAGGACTAGGGCGTGAAGTGTGAGAATATAGCTGGTAAATGACAGAAACACGGAAACGTCGAGAATCTAACTGCAATTTGATTCAACTCCACAGTTCCTTCTTCATCGGTATGGTATAAAGATGTATACTCGATGCTGCCGAAGTGAGCTTTTATTTGTCATTGCAATGACTGCACACGATTCTATTGCTCTGGCAGTAGCTGCGTATCAGTGGCTTAAAGTAGCACAGGTTGGGTTGTGTTAGGTAAACTGTTTTTCAACGACGAGAATACACACACACACAAGCGTACACATGTTTGAAGTCCAGCCGAACATCAAGTGAACGAGGAAAATTTCGGGGCATATATCTGTTACCTCATGACACGTCACATCACCTATACTGCCAGTAAAGCTCAATGGAGAACGAACAAGTTTATTTTAAACTGCAGCGTTCGACCACTCACTAATTATAAATAATTTTTATTATCGAAGCCTATTGTGTAATGTGGATCAACTTGTATGAATAATGGGCTCAATCGTAAATTTTATTCATGGCATGAAAATTTAATGACATACACACATGCTCTCAATGTGAACGAAATTTGCAGCTGCACTGCACAATTACCATTTCTACACACCTCAAAATGCATTTGCATTAAAAAAGATAACTCATAAATACAGATATTATTAGAGTTACATATATGTCTCAAAGTTTAATTTATTTAAGATGCATAGTTAAGTTCAAACTTTGAGCATGCGTGACGTGGTGGGCTACTGTGCTTAAATTAAACTAATCCTCACAATTATCACGAAATCTGATGAAATTTTGCTATTATTTAATGTGTTATGGCCCCTCAGTGGCCTAATCGAAAAAAAGAAGCCCACATATAAATGTACAAGCATGAGTACATTAGCAGAACTGTCCAACTACTGTATTCATACGAAAACGGTCTTACTTGAATTAAGTTCGATTTAAATTAATTCTAGGCGTGTTCGCAGTTCTCGTTGAAGGAGGCTGGGGTATCTTGTCCTTTGCTCGGCAATTTATTTCTTAAAATTGACTCTACTTAGCATACGAGATTATTCAGAATCATTACAGTCCACGCACTGTACGGTCGCGCTCGGTAACATATTTCAGGGATCTCTTCGTAGTCTTCTTACGTGGCGCGTATTCACAGACAACTTAGGCCATTTACAGAGATAGTGGACCGAACTACACGGTGTATTCAGCCCTGCTGGCCTGAATCTACTCAGGCTTGCCCAGCCCTCATTGGACAACCACCACCCGCGGACCCCGTCGACGACACAAGATATCATACTTCCTTTTCTCAGAAGTGTCTTAGCGTGGGTCGAAATTGATACAATTGTTTATTAAATATAAATGTATGATTTGTCCATCAGTAAAGGCTACCCCAGGTAAATCGAAGTACCTACACGCTCTCTAAAACATAGTTACCGTAATCATTAGCATAAGTTATAAATGTACTTTTTATCGAACTTACTTTAACATTTATTTGCAACAATAATGTACTATATAACGTTTAAAAAATATCTGTCACCACGAGCTGTACAAAAAAACTCTTTCAATTTGATTTCAATTACAATTTAGCTACAGTTTAAATCACTAACATGACAATTGAAAATACAAATACACAAACCAAATCTCGTGAAAATCATTCAGACAAGAAAAAATATGCCTTACGTATTCATGCGTTACACAAATATGCATGGGAATCGCGTTGGGTATATGGGTAGGAAACGAGGCTTTTCAGGTCCCGCTTGTACAGGCTGTTCACGTTAAAGTGATCACTTTTTAAGGCCCTCCCAACAGGCACTAATCACTAATAAATATGTTTTTATTGTAGACTTGGACGTTAACTATTGACTTTGATGTAAGGTATACCCTGTGTTTATTAGTCACGTGATAATATTTATATGAAAATTTTCCAGAAAGACAAAAATCGGTTCAAAGGAATAATTTAGCAGGGTCTTAAAAAGTGTTTATTTTATCGTGAATTGCCTATACATCCGTTGTCCCGACATCCGGGCAGTGAGTACAGATAAAAACACTCCTCATAGGCGAAGGATGTTAACACTAGGCGAGAACATTATTTTATACTGTATAATTGCTCGGGAAATAAAGTTTTGTAATCACACACGGATGAAGTTTATAAAAGATTTGTTTAGTTTCATTACGGTAAATTCATTCCATATAAAGATGCTGCAGCAAGAGAAGCAAGTGTTGCACACATTATTTACTTACAAAGAAATAGCAGATAAAGCCTCTGTAAGTACTCGAAACTGGAAGTGCGCTAAATGAAATGCATTGGAGGACGCCTAGTACACACCCCCCCGATCCAAACGAGTTTTACAACACGAACTGTTCGTGTGTATATGGCGCTCTGATCGTTGTTGGAGCGTGCCACTTGCCTGCACCAGTCTGCAACCATTAAGCCCCTGCCACACTATCAAATTTTTGCCTTCAACTATATTTGACAATAAAATCTGAGGACAAAATACGGCCATCAAATTTTTCCTCCCAACAAAGTTTATCAAATAATACTGAATGTGTTTGAAAATCTGTCACACTGTCACTTTTTTTTTTTTTTTTTTGGGAGAATCTAATTTGAAGTATTATTTTAAAATTATTTTCATAGTGACATGTTGCTTTTGTTTTTCCACGCGGTCTATTACTGGAAGAACTGTAAGCAATATTGTAATTTATTTTCGTTCTTTACTAAATTAAATTTCTTTTTATAAGATATGTTTGCAGCACAATGAAATAAATGCCTCTGAGTTCGTAATATTATCTTGCAATATTCACTTAAAATAGCATTCATAAATTAATTATCCTCATAACTTACTTCGTTTCCAGCAATTGTTAGTTATTTTAAATTTTTGTTGTGCACAATTCTGATTGGCTGAGACCATCTAGCATCAAATAAATTTTATAGCCGGTCCAATTAAAAAATGTATGATGGAAACTGAAGCCATCCAACTTTCTCAGACAAAAATGGCGGCGTTTGTGACGTTTCGATGACGTCATAACTGTCCAACTATTTTGACCAAACTTATTGGAAGCAGTTTGACGGAAAAATTTGACAGTGTGACAGGGACTCAAGACCAAGTGTCGTATCGCAGGTCGCCTGGCAACACGACGAGTGCAGTTGGCTATGCGATTATACGCTGTTCACAGTAAAATGAGCACTTTTGAAAGCCCTGCTTAAGATATACTTGTATGCACGTTGCGTATTCTTCCGCCTTAAAATTAACACTGTTAAGGGCCTCATCACTTTATACATGCGTTGGTGCAGTGAAACTGTAAAATTATATGAACAGTAATTATTTTACAAACATGCTCATTTTTAAACTTCGATAAAAAAAAAAAAAAAACAGAAACAGAAATAAATAATTTAAGTTATCACAAATGGTTACCTAACGCCTTTTATTTGGCGTTAAGATATGGAACTACTTTCCATCGATCGTTACCAACTTTACTGTGCACATGTCACTCAGTGCGCCCGTTATAATGTATGCAGGTAGGAGCAATGGATTTTTCTAAGGTTGATTTCAAAAGTGCTCACTTTATCGTGAACAGCCTTTACATTGCGTGTGTATCACGGTGTGTGTTTTGTTACGGCTGCAACACCTATTGACTAATGATGAGGTAGATCGATCTCGCTGGCTGCGCACAACCAATCTCCGTGTCCCAACACTGAACTGCTTTTCTGCCAACACGTCTAGCAAAAATGGCGTCGTTTGGATTTGAGGATTGAAAACTGTTTGGTGCAAAAGTGCTTTGAGAGGTTTTTATAGTTCATCTAACCTATTTGTAATGAAGTCTGATTAAATTCAATATCTACTATGAATCTGTGGAAGAAAATTGGAATAATAATATAGGAAATCGTTTTTATAATTATTTGTATGTGCGTCCATTTGTCACAAACATTTATGGTTGAAACTGACTTAAATAAAGTTTGTTATAAAATTGATATGGTAAATTATTACTTTGATTTTATTACACATGATCACAGCAAACATTATGACTATCTTTCTGGAAGAAGATTGTCTTGCAAATTCAGTTAAAGATACAGACTATTTGAAACGATTTTTTTTACATTTAAAACGTATGTTTTAGTAAAATATTTTATAATGTTGCAAAATATATATTCTTCTTTTATATACAGGATAAATCGCACTTTTCTGACAATTTATGTGGTGTCTGTAATACTTTTTTTTTTTTACGAGTTCTTCACGTTGTATAGTCGGGTGCAGTGCTCCATAGGCAGATGCTTTACTTCAACCTGAAGTTGGAGTGTCGCCCTAAGTGGCAACCACGACATTCTGCAATGCTTGGAAGACAACAAAGAACACAGGGCATTAATTGGAAAGTTAGCGACCGGGAGTGGCCGTATGGCGGGACTACGTTTTGAGTGACTGGACGTTCCTCATAATAGCCTCTCACTTGGAGTGTGACATGTCAGTGGTGTGTCGGCGGTGGAGAAGATAGGTGATAGAGGGTTCCCACATAATAGCCTCTCACTTGGAGTGTGACATGTCAGTGGTGTGTCGGCGGTGGAGAAGATAGGTGATAGAGGGTTCCCACATAATAGCCTCTCACTTGGAGTGTGACATGTCAGTGGTGTGTCGGCGGTGGAGAAGATAGGTGATAGAGGGTTCCCACATAATAGTCTCTCACTTGGAGTGTGACATGTCAGTGGTGTGTCGGCGGTGGAGAAGTTAGGTGATAGAGGGTTCCCACATAATAGCCTCTCACTTGGAGTGTGACATGTCAGTGGTGAGTCGGCGGTGGAGAAGATAGGTGATAGAGGGTTCCCACATAACAGCCTCTCACTTGGAGTGTGACATGTCAGTGGTGTGTCGGCGGTGGAGAAGTTAGGTGATAGAGGGTTCCCACATAATAGCCTCTCACTTGGAGTGTGACATGTCAGTGGTGTGTCGGCGGTGGAGAAGTTAGGTGATAGAGGGTTCCCACATAATAGCCTCTCACTTGGAGTGTGACATGTCAATGGTGTGTCGGCGGTGGAGAAGATAGGTGATATAGGGTTCCCACATAATAGCCTCTCACTTGGAGTGTGACATGTCAGTGGTGTGTCGGCGGTGGAGAAGATAGTTGATAGAGGGTTCCCACATAATAGCCTCTCACTTGGAGTGTGACATGTCAGTGGTGAGTCTGCGGTGGAGAAGATAGGTGATAGAGGGTTCCCACATAATAGCCTCTCACTTGGAGTGTGACATGTCAGTGGTGAGTCGGCGGTGGAGAAGATAGGTGATAGAGGGTTCCCACATAACAGCCTCTCACTTGGAGTGTGACATGTCAGTGGTGAGTCGGCGGTGGAGAAGATAGGTGATAGAGGGTTCCCACATAATAGCCTCTCACTTCGAGTGTGACATGTCAGTGGTGTGTCGGCGGTGGAGAAGATAGGTGATAGAGGGTTCCCACGGACACCTAACCCCACCAGCGCTACCTCACGCACACTGATGAGCGCCTGGATAGGAGGATCGTTTGGTCCCGCCGTGACTCAAATACCAGCAACACCAAGTGAAATAACAGCGACCGTGGCCCCTCCCATGTGTCAGTCGATTGTGAAGCTGGATTTACGATAACCCGACAGTCCGGCAAAACAGCCCCGAAACCGACGAGAATTATTCGTTAGTCGATCAGGAGAACGGTTACCCCGGAAAAATCGCAGTAGATTTTATTTCTTCTTTCGTAGATCGTCGGACCAGTCGGACTCGCTTCGTAGCAGAAAAAAAACACAACCTCACAACACAAAATTTCGTGCGGATTTCACTACTTTGGTAAATTTCACACTAATACTATTTTATTCATGTGTGCATCCTAGTTATCTTGTAAAAGAAAACTGTTAAAATGACGTACATAAATATTCGAGGACAATAACTGCTCAAAAACCAAAAAATACAATTTTTTTTTTACCAAAACAAAATATTGTACAATGATTTGTAATTTATTCACACTCCATCGCACGTTACTGGCCATTCTAGGATTTTCCGAAAGCCACGCTAAACTTGTCGGATGGAAACTGTCGAGGTATTGTAGACACTGAACTAATTTTGGTGGCAGAAATGGTAGGACTGGAAAGTCGTGTCGGAGTGTTGGGACGAGGTCGTCGTGGCATTGTAAATCCAGCATTAAAGGTAGGTTTACTTTCTCATGTTCATCTGTCGCGTTTACCAGTGACACTTGCTCATCAGTGGTGGCGTCGTGAAAGAGTGTGTCGCAGAGGCGAATGCAGAGCAGCGGTGTTCAGCGATGAAGAGTCGCTTCAGCACTGGACAACGTGATGGCCGTGTTCACGTTCGTAGACGCGCGGGCGAGCGGAAAATTCCATAGTGCGCCTGCACTCGTCATACCAGGACCACCCATGAGATCATCATATGGGCGCCCATAAGCTACACATCCCCGATCACCCCTGGAATTCGTTCAAGGGAGCAAGGCGAGTGCTTCGTGCATACGTGACGTGGTCGAACTTGTCCTTCAACCATATCTGGACACACCAGTCCTCCAGCACGATAACGCGCGTCCCCACGTCTCTACGGCAACATGGCGTGATCTACACGGCGTAAGCATCTTCACGATGTGATCAAGCCTTAAGTAATATCCCTGTCTGATCACACCTTCACACGTTGAACCAGGACACGAGTGAGATTGCGGTAATCCCCATGCGAAGCGAGTTGCGGAAATCCCCCCCTCTACCAGGCCTGTAATCGGGGCCGTATGTGTTAAACAACGCGTCCCATATATGCCAGCGACACGCTGGGCGCGTCGTTTCTTCCCATGAAGCCATCGCGAAGAGAAGAACTCGAGATGGGTATGTCCGACCGTCGATAACCGCCTACTAGAAACAGCCTCCGGAAACATTAATAAGGTGGGGACTTTCCAATCTGCTTCACAATAGTAGTGGAATGTGGTAACTTCACATAATAGGTTAATTTAGAATAATGACAGTCCATGCAAGCTCCCCCGATTAATAATCACGTAACATCTTATCGTAAGGTTATCATGTTCAATATACCCCGTCATTAACAGTTGTGCTCTACGTAATCATGTCTCATTATATGGCTACGCCGTCAGCCCATTTTATGTATGAATATGGCCGAAAGGCATATTTATAACAGCATGCTACCCTGGCCCGCTAGATCTCCAGAAGTCAGTCCCATTGAGCATGTGTGGGACATCATGGGATAGCATCCGA
The DNA here is from genome assembly GCA_029891345.1 of Dryococelus australis. Lineage (NCBI taxonomy): Eukaryota > Metazoa > Arthropoda > Insecta > Phasmatodea > Phasmatidae > Dryococelus > Dryococelus australis. The sequence continues at coordinate 13,084,615 of CM056994.1, read as the reverse complement.
GCTGCAACAACGACCATCGCCCATCTACGCCTAGAAATACCGCGAGCGGTGTTTATCGTACGCCAGAGAGACACACAGCATTTGCATGGCAGGTTACATGTCAGCATTTCTGCATGTTGGCCGTGCTGGGTGATTAAACTCTTTATTAAGGCGTCTGCTCTATGTGTTGCATTCAATGCTCTGCATGCCCCACGGATTTGATGTTTTCATCAGTCCCACATATCATTTACTTATTTTCATCAGATAGCTTTGGGGAAATTACGTGTATCCGTAAGGGCTGGTCTTAAAACGCATTTCCGCTATGGTACATCACTTTTGGAATGTCTCTTTGGTATAGATCGAGCATGCTAATTAAACACCTTTGAAATTAAAATGCACATTTCATGTAATGTTGGCGGCTAATAACGAAACATACTTCGAAGTCTAAGCGTGTTGTGAAAAAGCAGTGTTAAAATTCCTGGAGACAAGCGGTTTTGTAGAAGTTAGAGTAGGAAATGAGTAACATTCATATGCATATATATATCACACCATATATTTTTAAACTCTTTATTACAAGTCAATGAAGACGATAATTCTATGTCGATGTTAAACTTTTACGTGTGTAAAATATCACGAAATGGAAAGAAAGAAAAAAATTGCTATATAGAATTCTTTAATTTCCGTTGCATTGGCATTTACGTCATCAGCAATTACGTAACGTACCCAATAAATTTAATTTCATTTATTTGCCCTTTCATGCAAACGTGACGCATAGTTATGAATGTGTGTGTGTGTGTTGGTGTGCAAATTTGCGTATGGATAGGTGTAAAATATGAATACATTTGTAATTTTTTTTGTGATCTCCTTTTTTATGTGTTTTTTCTTCGCTAAAATTGTATTTTAAAGTTGCAATTGTAAAACTGTTCTTTCATCAAGTGCATTTATACTGATTTCATACTGATTGCTCTGTTAGGTTAGAAAAATTAGTCGATTTTTACTGTTTTTGCTTTGACCCAGAGAAAATGTTATTCTGTAATTAGAATTATTACTTATTATCTGTAGAAAATATTACTTGTAAACTGTGGTTAAGTAGTAGACAAGGCAATATGGCCCTAATTTCGCCACATAAATAAAAACAATAATAATAATAATTATTATTACCATTATTAAACAACTACAATGCATCCTCGTCTGTCGCGAACTCCGCATACTGCAAAAAGCAGCGATCTTAAAATTTTGAAAAATGTTTTTGGTTAAGCTAGATTTCCTGCACTTGTAGATTCCAGTCGTTTTAGCCGTCATTTCTTACCATAACAGATTTATAAAGAATAAGTATTAATTATTACATTACTTTCAAACTTATTCCAGCCCTACTAGGTTAGGGGACATATTTTATTTATAAAAAAATGAAATGTACAAAAATTGTAATACGCAAATCACCGGGCTTCGTAGCTCGTGTGTATTACATTCGCTCCCCTCCCCCCCCCCCAAATCCCAGCAAAACGTTATTTTATTTGTGTAGCTGTGTTTTGCAATTTTCCTTCTAACCGGTTAATAAACTTTTATATGCAGTTGGAAAGTATATTTAGGGCCGCGTGCGTGGTATATGACTCAGAAATGGTGTTTATATTTTACACGTGTATTGAAAGCGATATTCCTTTAGCCGATTCCGATATTTATATACTTTAGCGTTGCAAAATTTAACATTTTGATTGGCACAGATTGCTTTTGGCTACGAATAAATTACGGGCCAGGTGACATTGCGAATAGTCATTAAAAAAATGCGAGGTGCTGACACCCACACGAATCATATTACACAAAGGTAAATAATAAATCAATTTCGTATAGATTTTTCGCCGTGGACAGTACAGTCCATAGATGACAATTACGAGCAATTAATCTAAGGCCGTGAATTAGGAATAAAACATTAAATTGAATGGCAGAATATTTTTTTGATTGGTGTGACTGAAAGAAAGATTTTAAAAATATATTCCTTTTAATTTCTTGAATATAAAACGAAGTAATAATGTATGCCACTAGAGATGGACAACTGATCGTTTTATAAATTCTACGTCATATATATACTCATGAAATAAACGCGGCCGAGAAAAAATCGTGGCCTCTATATTTTAAAACTGGTTCAGTGAGGTATACCATCGGCGATTCTTCACTGCAGCAGTGAATTATTAAACTCCAATTATCACCGAAAGCAATCCTGACTGATTGACCTGGTTCTGCATGGTCAATTCGAGGCGATGCGAGGTGATTGGGAATGCTCTCGTCTGCCGAGCGAATGTCGACCGTATCGATTATCCCGGGCTCGAGTAAAACGAACGGCAAATACCCATACTTCTTTAACCGCCAATTATAAGCCTGAGTTCGGTACACATTACTAGCGTTGAAGACAAGATAAAAGTGAGCTCATCTATATCCATTGTTCCAGTTCTGTTGATCTCCAACCCTACTTAACGTGGTACCACCGGCACAAACCACAGTATATTTTACAGTAATGCGTTCTTTACTGGCTGGCCCAGTTGTTGCATTTCAGACAAATCACAACTATTCCATTAAGTCGTCAGTTGTTACCTTTAAGAAGAAATCATAATATTGCGATTAAAATATCATCAAAGTTTAATTTTCTTCGTGCTTCTTCTTCAAAAAAATTATAAATTTAAATTTTTTTTCTTCTCAAACACAATAAAATTATTATACATTCATCTTCAATTAATAATTATTAATCTTTCTAAACTTATTGCAAACAATCTTATAATATTTTAAATCATTCAAACTTTCATATTATATGAGTCACGTCCATCCTTGGCGGTGGTGATAGTTGTTCTGTTAAAAAAATTCGTTCTGTTTTACATCTGCTTTAATTATGTTATCTCCTGTCCTCAGGCTGGCTGTCGTCTGAACATGACACATCCTCGCCAATCATCAGTGGTGGAACGAGGGACAACCAGAATAATTTTCTTTGGTACTATTTTTTTTACTAAAAATGTAATGCAGAATACCTTCTAGGGAAGAAATGAAAAATAACAAACAAAATATTAATACTGAATATTGTCTAAAAAAATCAAAAATACTTATACATGATCATGATCACGCTGCCAATAAACGATCAAATTTACCAAAGATTATGCTGTTAGCTCATATAGTAAAACATTAATTTGGAATAATATTAAATGAATGGACAACTTAAGCAAGTACTCTGTCATCATACATAACTAGGGATAGGAGAATCTCGCAAGTTCAATGACCTACATGTTAGACTACACAATACTTTGTACAGTCAAGTCTCAGATGTTTGTTCATTGGCTGCTGCCACAGTGTTACCTCGCACCTGGCAGTATGCGATTCTCTTCTTTCTCCCTTGCAAGCCTGCTATTGGCTCAAAGTCGAACAGGGCGTGTCTAATAAACTCTGAACCAATTGCAGTGGTTAGCTCAGTGTGAATGCGTTTTAAACCTATCTTGTCCTGAAATGAATTAGATAAATTTCTTTATACCCCTACCCACAAGGAAAATGTCTATGACTAATGTTAAACATAACCTTGAAAATCTGCACTGATACACAATCAAACAACAGAGTGCGGAGCTGATCAGGCCTACTAATCCAGTTGAAACATCATATATGTGACAGGATGTTAAGTTTGTCTTTTCTTTACGCTGCAACAATATATAGTTCTTGTTAGAAGTCCGTCCATCTTGCAAATTATTTCGGTTGCACGTCACGCTTCAAGGGTGTCTAATCTAATGTCCCTTAACTGATCGAACAGCATTTGTCTTCAGACACCTTGGGCTACTCTTCATCCACCAATAAACTGGAAGTTATAATGTGACCGTACCACGAGGAACCAGATTGGATGAAAAACAAAAATCCTCACAGTGAGGCAAATGTATAAATAATTGTGGCCCTAGTATGTAAAATACTGAGAAGTTTAGGCCGCTGTCAAATGCTCTCATTATTCCAGATGACTACCACAATTTATGAGTTTATTATGCCCAGACTCATTACAGGAGACATGCGTGGTACATGTTAAACAATTAAAACATATTCGTGAGAATTACGTCTTCAAGCAAAATAAAATGTACAAACAAACCCAACCGCGCTAAAATTGGCAAAGAGAGTGGTGGTTGTAAAAAATATACACAACTCTTGGTAATTACATGACTGCAAGCGAATCACGGACGCTTGGTTGTGAACTGTAATAGAATAATGAAACTTGATATTTGAAGATGTTCTTAATACACTGGACCCCAGAAAAACCGCCTACTTTTCCGGTGATAAATTAATGTCTCATGACACTGGACATAGTTACACGCTCGGGAAATTCGCTTCTGTATATTTACATAAAAACAAAACCAATTTTGATATCTCTGATATTACTTACAATTCAGAGTACTTACGTATATAAAAATGGTTCTAACATAGAAACGAACTCAAGTCGTTTTGATGGCGACATGTCAGGTAAGGTGCCCAATTAACGTCCCCCATTTGTTTCTTCGTTATTAATCGAACAATCTTGACTAGAAATTTCAAGAAAATGTATATGTTGGTAGCTTGACTATCTGCCTATGACATAAATTAGCAAAAACGGTGTCGGTTTAATTGCCAAAAAAAAAAAAAAAAAAAAAAAATGGCATTTAAAGGGGCCCTAATATCGCCACGTTAGTTTTAAATTGTAAAACTCATAATATTTAAGAACTTCATCTTTAAATACTTATGAATGTACTTATACACAGAAACGGTAAAATATGTGAATTTATAAAATGAATTCCATTGCTATTACTGAAAAATATTAATTTCCAAATTGCATAATGTAGACCTAGTTTACAGTTACACATTTTTGTGTATTTGTAATAAAGTAAAGAATTATTCTGATAATTTTATTATTATTAAAACTTCTAGAAACAAAGCAAACATTAAAATAATAAAGACGACATGATTCAAGAAAATTTAAGACAAGTGATAAAAAATGGACTATAAATTGAATGTCATAAGCACATTCAGTTTAACAATACCATTCAAATTCCAGACAAAAATCACAAATGAACTTTGCACTTTGTGGATTTGACGTACATAGAAAACTCATGGCACTGCTGGAAACATGTACATTTTATCCACTTCTCCCCATGTCCGTCAGTAGAAAACGGTTTACAACAAAAAGTATAGTCAACATCATTGTCACTGTATTCGTCATCAGTTGAAAACAAGCGAAACACAATCATCATCACTTTCACCAGAAGTGTTAATGCAAAATTGTTTCTTCTTTGAAAGTTTAGCTGTTTTAGAGTATTTTCTTGTCGTCTCTTTGAGAGAGGATATTGATGCCTGTACCAATCCTATTGAAGAATTGGGAGTTCCCTGTTGCGGTGATGGATCACTTGAAGAAAAATCCAAGGCAAGTTTCTTTCGCGATTTGTTTGGTTCCTTTTATTGATGTGTCTCATTTGCATTTCGTTTCTTTTGCTGAGATTATTGTATTTTACTGTTATGGGGAATTCCTGTCACCAGAATGGCTTTACCACGTCGGTTTGATGCAGATGCCTGGATTACGGGCACTTGTCGTAAGGACTGATCATTGGTTGTGCTGGAGTTTCTTCTGCTCACGTCTTTTCAGCTACTACAACTACTTGGTTTGGGCATAGAATATGATCCTCTGTGAACATTTCTGGATCGAAAGGAAATATTCCTGTTTTCTTGAAGTCATTTACTGCTGTCTGTAAGGTATCCCTCTGCTAAACGTTTCGCGACCTGCAGCTCCGGCAAACCAGTTTTCTATCGTCTTGGCGTAGTTCGACTTCAACGGGAGCATGAACGAAACGTCAAGTGGTTGCGATTTATCCGTCGAGTGCGGAGGGAGACACACAATCGATACTGCATATTCACAAGCTTTATAAATGATATCGATGTACCGCGTGTGGGTAAAATGCGCGTCGAGAGTCAGTAGCACTGGTTTATCCTTTGATGGACTAACAATTGAAATTAAGTGATCCAGCCAGACTCCCTACAACCGCCAATCTTCCCCGCAGGGGCACCATCGATCAGTTCAATTGGCCAGTTTATTTGGGGGAGTATTAGCAGTGGTGGAACATACTGCCCGGCAGCAGACATGCATGCCACAGCAGTTATTGTCGCCTCACGTTCGGCAGAAGAAAACCTTTGCAATCCCACTTGCCTTATGCTGGACGATGGAAATACACTTCTCGTCAACATTTAAAATTCTTGTTCCATCAAAATATGCTTTTTCCAGCTCTTTTTTCAAAATGCAAAAGAATTTATCTACATTTTTTTTTGTAAAACTTTGGATCCTAGAAATCGGTAAATTCTGAGGTCTCCTTACTGTGGGAGATGGGTTACTCTTAAAGAAAAGTCTCTTCCTTTTCAACCTCGCACTCTTCGTTTCATTTGAAATAAAATTTTTGTGGTAAATTATTCTTTAGTGCTAACCGATAGGCCATTCTCCTCAGATCACCAATTGTCAACCCACAGCAGTCGTTTCCCATTTGCAAGCAGTACTGGACCAACAATTTTTCAATTGCCTCTGGTAGGACTGGGTCTCTTCCAACTTTCTTTTGTACACATTCCTCAGCAGGCCACTCTGATTTGGCATAATCATTTAGCAACTTAGATTTTTTTTTATAACCCACGGCCTTCGCGGCAGCATTCATAGGGTCCTTATTCCGTGTTTTCAGTTTTCCCATCTGAAAAGTCGAGAAAAACTCCTGAGCATCCCGAATCGCAAGTAATGGAACTGAGACACTCAGAACCGCAGCACTTAAATAACAAAAATGGGTGGAAACTCAATTGAGATAATGTCAGCGGATGTGGCCGTGTTTCAAATATGGCATGGAATTGGTTTTCTCGTAATTTGCAATTTGTGTTTTGTAATGCATTATTTGGAACATGTCAATGCTCAGCAGTTAATAATGCAGCGGTGCTAAATCATTAAGTACTTAATATTGCTATACAAAAAGAATTGCAGTACTTTGTTGTTTAAAATTAACATAAAATAATTAGAAAAGAAATCCTCGATAAAAATCTATGAACAACGTGTGTTAAATAACTGTTTCGGAAACATGCTTCATAATGACGATGATAGGTATATTACTATTTATTTTACTAACCTCCTTTTAAAGTGTTTTGGACAATTTTACCGCGCAAAACTATCACGGCTGGATTTGTTATTTTGTACTACCTTAGTAGTTTACAATTTCCAAAGCTTAGAAAACGCAAAATTGTAATTATAAAGATACATCACGCGTTTTGTCGACGAAATAGGGCCATGTAACAATTTTAACAAAAAGTTCCAGTTGGAATATGGTCTTTGTGTTTTGAAGGCCCGGATATATTTTTTAAGGCCTTGCCAACAATAACTTAGTCTAAACTTCGTCCTTGCAAACAGTAGTCCCAATTTTGTCCCAGGGACGAAATTGGGACTACTGTAAAGAGCGATAAAATTGGACCGTTGACACATTCAGTATGGCCGTCCATTTCTGGCACGCGATCACAAACGCAATGACATGGCATGTCTTTTTTAAAATAGAGGTTATGAGCGATAGTTTGCTAAGATAAAGTGACAAAACAACATTCGTATCAGTGGAAACTTCCTGAAACAATAAAATATTACAATGTTTTTGGCATAGCTCAAAAACACAAACAGAAATTACTGACCAACGCACAAAGCAACCAGCTTGCGTACTTTCCTAGCTCTCCACTTTGCTATTTACTTCAAGTTCCACCGACTGCCCTTAGAATGCGACACTTGCCGGCCCAGAATCAATGGGGGACGAAATTAGGACAGGGGACGAACTTCGGGCATCTTACCTTAGTAATAATAAGGCACAGTTTAGTGTTAGAACTCGTGATTGTTTACCGCGCTAACGTCGCATACGCAAGCACACTAACACATATTCCATTTACGTATCACACTGTCATGTAATTGTTCGTGCGGTTCACAAATTACAGGTCCAAAATATGTGAAACAAGTGAGTTTCCAGAGACTCTCCTGTCGCTGATCCGAACTCGTTATTCACGTTGATTTGAGCTGAGAAATTTGGGCGGCTATTTAACAACGAGGTCTTGAGAGCCTATGGGGTTGAAACGAGGTGAAGGTGGAGCAGCCCAGGGATGCAAGGGCGGGGGAAACGCAGGAGATCCCCGAGAATGTACGGCCGACCAGCGTTATCGTCCGGCGCGATTCCCACTTGCAAAAATCCGGAGTGCCCCGACCTCGAATTGAACCCGGTTCGCCTTGCTGGGAGGCGAGCAGGCTAACTGCTCAGCTACCGGGTCCCCGTTTGCCGAGGGGATACATAGGTAACATAACACGTCATGACTCACAATATTTAAAAGGAAAGAATGGAAGTCATGAATAGGAATATGAAAATCTCGCGAGATCATTTCGGGACTAGATAGACGTCAAACACATATACAGTGAAGTCACATTCGGAATTGGATCACAGTTTACTAGACCCATCCTGCACGTCTCTGAGCCAATAGCAGACTTGTAAGGAAACACTTTGCGAATCCCATAACCGCCAGGTGTGGGGCAACAGCCAATAAACACACAGCTGAGGCTCCAGTATGCAGAGGACTGAGGAGTCTAGCCTACAGGTCATTGAACTCGCGAAATTTTCCTGTCCGTAGTCGTGACTTACATTAAATACAATCTGTGTTATTGTTTTTTTCTCGAGGTCACAATGAAACACGTCTTAAATGTTTATTTTCTGAAGGGAAAACAGGCAAAGTAGAAGACATGCTGCAAGCTTTTGAGGCGTACACGTCGAGAAAAGTGTGGACGGGAATATATAAAATGGTTATGTAAGTTGGAGGAAATTGAAGAATTGGAGAAAGGAGAGAAAGAGAAACGTCAGGAATTTGTGATAGAAAAAGTACTGGCTGGCTCCCGTCTTGAGAAAGATTACCCGCTAAGAATGAATTGGGGATGTGTCAGGAGACAAAGAAAGTATGAAGGAAAGTATCAAATGATACATGAGCTGTGGATAGAAACATCATACATTAAATAATACCAAAGAACAAACGATAAAATATTAAGAAGACGTGATGCAAAATCCTTTACTAAAAGCACAAGGTAAGTTGATTTTATAAAATTACTGATCATATAGTGGAATTTTAATATTTACGCTTATGGAACAAGAACGTTTTCATGCATTGGCTTGGTGAAGCACCACAACACGAGTGGGAAAAATGCATAGCACGTATATATATAAATACTGCTATGCTGTTACAAAATGCATGATAGTAGACAGATTGTCCTCTGACAGACAATAAAACAAGAAAGTGTGTTAAAAGTTAAGCGAGTGTCAACAAATGACACAGTATATATATGACCTCATAAAATATCATAAAATATAGCAAGAGATATTACCAGCTTTAAATCAACATATCTGCATCACTTATTTATCATCATTACTCTGTCACTTCATTTGCATTCAGCCAAAATTTGCATTCAGCTCGAAGACATTAAAAGAATGCGCAAAGAAAAACATATGACAAGTGTGAGGAATGTGTCAAAACACTTTTCATAAAAGAGTAATTTGAAAACAGATGGCGAGACCATGTAAATTTACACCAAGGGTTCAAATGTTCAACTGTCGCTGCACAAGCATCAGTCAGACTTCAGAATGCTGGCAGGTTCTAAAATGTTTTATGAAAATAATCGTGGAAGCTGAAACGTTATTCTGTGGCATACATAAGATCCTATATCGCCAAAAATGCGAGCAGTTTGTCACAAGATATTTTCTCATTGTGGCAGGCATAAAGAAAAACGTCGTTATGTCAGCTCACCATAGAAATACGAGAACAAGGACCAACAAAAGTCAACATTTTGCTTCAGTACGACCATGCAAAAACAACAAAATTCGACGAAGAATATATCCCTGTATGAGGTTTAAGGTATCGAAAATGCCATAAAATGCTACACAGGAAAATATTCCATGGATGGGAAATATCCAAGCAGCATAGTTATAGACATTGACTATATACAACTCCAAATCAGTAGTATCTTTTCCATATGATTTTTTACAACTTAATAATGGAATCTCGAGTGGTACACAGGTGCGATGTGTAAATTTTGTTGTAGTAATAATGGCCCGAATAACCCAAAATGGAGTATTCCACCACCCTGCCTCGAGTCATGTTATAAGCATAGTATCGATATTAATCTACCACCTTTTTATAGACATATTTTTCATGCCATTCGCAAACAATTAGCACTAGGCCTTTGTAATTCAGAATGTTGACATCATCCAGCCCCATGAATGTGAGTAGGGCACATTAATCTTTACAACATTTTATAGGCAAGCTTAGTTACAATTTACATACCTGTAGGGTTACACAAACTTGAAACTTGGAACATTGTAGACCAGTACAATCTCAATCAGCTCAATATAGCACATGAAGGTCTAGGACCTTTTACAAGCATAGTTGGCCACTATTTCCGAAACACTGGTCGGCGGGTTTTCTCGGGGGAATCCCGTTTCCCCCACCCTTTCGCTCCGGCGCTGCTCCATACTTACCTCGCTTCACCCTCATCGGCTCTCAAGACCACGATGTTAGCAGCAATCTAATTCTCATCACTCACGCTGAAAGGATTACTTTTTAAAAAACCCCATAGTCGCTGGTTAGGGGGAATGGTGCACGAAAATAATACATCTATAAATTTTTTATCACAATTCGTTTTAAAGAAGAATTTTCGAAACTTTTGGTTCGACAAGACGTAAATAACAATTTTGAACACCTTATTAGATGGTTAAAAATTCTCTGTGTTCATTAATCTCGGAGCTCTGATTGAAGATAAGAAAATAATAGTTATTTTCTTATCTTCAATCAGAGCCCCGAGAATAATGAAGGCAGTGAAAATCTAAGAACGCAAAAAGGTGTTGAAAATAATTATTTACGTCTTGTCGAGCCAAAAGTTTCGATAAACGCTTTGGAAAACGACTTATATCGAAAACCGGGCAAATATACTGCTTTCATTCACCGTTCCCCTTAGAAGTGCGAGTAAACAAAACGCACGCGACACTCGTTTATGGCATTCGCCACCGTCGTTGCAATATTTCCTTATGGCAGGATGGATGTGACATTGAGGTGGTTAATATAGTTAGCTAGGGAGGGTGTGAGCTGCGACGTAAGTCTGCTAGTCACGGGTGACGTCGCGCAGCTCCTTGGAGGGCAGTCCCTCCGTGCCGCCGTCGTCCCGACGCTGTGGCGTCGCGCAACTCAATCAGCCGCACTACGCCGAGCAGCTGCCAAGGAGAGCGAATTCGCGGGACGCCGTAATTGACGCCGCAGGGGTGCTTCTGGGACATCACGCCCCCCGAGGTACAGGCCGCGTACGTCAACATGGCGTCCTCTCAGGCGAGCTCGGTGCACAGTCGACGAACACTCTGAGTAGACAAACACGCAGAGACGAGATGTCGTGGCGTATTCATTTTATGGGATTCGCGGATCCTGATGCACTGAGAGAAACTGGAACAGAATATTTGCTTGTATAGAGTCAAACATATATTTAGCTGCCCTATGAAAATATATTGTTGTGCAAACAAAATTTGAAAAGCAACATAATTATTTTTGCTCGTCTAACAAATAATATGTTTGAATTAACAAAATCTCTGTGTTGAGCAAAAAAAAAAAAAAAAAAAATATAGACTGTCAACTAAATATTTTGTTGAATAAACTATATATATTAGTTTGGCCACTCATTTTACTGCCTTCGTTCGGAAATACAGCTCGAGAGTTTTTTTTGTGACAATTAGGATAGTAATTGTGTTTGTTAGTCTATCTATCGATGCCTAATAATAGCATATGCACATTAATAGAACAATGCAACAAGAAACTGACAAGTAAAGCTGTAAAACTTGAAATATTTGTTTGCACACGTTGCCCAATATTTGCAGTATTTCTATTAAAAGCTTTCCGTTGTCGCCAGTTGTAACATTTTCTGAGGTTGCTAAGGTCGCAGATGATCCAGGTTCGAAACTCTATCACGTAAAAGGTTTTTGTATAGCCCCGAAATGTTTAATGTATGTGGGGAAAATAAATCTGTAGTAGCACCAACTAAATCTTACAGTTTGGGGCAACCAAATGAGAACAAGAAAATTATTTGGTTTCAGCAACAAAATATTGCTTTGCCCCTATGTAAAAAATAACTTGGTTGCACCAAACAAATCTTGTTTGGTGCAACAAAACATTTTTCTCAGCGTGGAGCTTGTGTGATAATTGTCGCACTCTCTTCGGAGAGATATTTGACTGGCTGATTACCCTGCTCCCGGTCAGGTTGAGTATGGACTCGTGTTGACAGTGGTTTGGAAATCGCAGTCGGTGGTTCCCTAACCGTAGAAAGATGAGCAGGGTATCGCAAGCCGGTGATGGTGGATAGTGGGCAGGAAATACCCGCCAACAATATATATATATATATATATATATATATATATATATATATATATATATATATATATATATATATATATATATATATCGCAATGGGACTTGCTGAGTCAACCCCAAATGTAATCTAATGCTTATGAAGCACAATATCGCTAACCCCAGTAATGGCCAAAAGCCCAGGACATGGATCAATATATAGTTTTTGTTGTTGTTGTTGTTGTGGTCGTACCCAATCCCTGGTTGGCTGTGACAGGCTCCGGGAACCGGCCATCTGTCCGACAGGCAAATAAATATTCCCTATCTGCCGGGCTACTGACTGGCGAGTTGATTACGAGGTTCCGATTGGACGCCGGAGTTCCGACATGTCGCTGGTCAGTGCCGCCATTCTGGGGACTTGTGCGGCTGGAGTTCGCGACATAAGCCACTGTTTTGCCTCTGTGTTATTAAGTACTCCGTGACAATAGTTTCTCACTGCTGAAGTATAAGCACAATGAAGTAAATGGGGCTACGGGCACAAGGAGACAGGGGGCCGGACCTCGGAGCTGTCCATGCTCTGTCATTCTGGTCGCCCGGTGGCCATATTGGAAGTCAGTAACTATTGATCTTTGACTTTTGACCTTTGAGTTTTAACCCCAAAAACTCAAAATAAATAAATAAAATAATAAAACATTAAAATTTTTTATTATTAAACAATAAAAATTAATAAAAAATATTGAATAATGCATTTTGAAAAATTATAAAAAATTGTAATTTATAAATTTAAAAAAATGTATTTAAAAACGTAAATTTCCTGAGGTCTCCCCTCACCACTCACCTATACTCACTCCGCCATCTTTGTTTTTTCGTCTGTCATTAGTTTATACATTGCTAAAATCCCGCTATCTTGGATTTATATATATATTGTTTGTTAAAATTGCAACACCCAGAAAGAATGGCCCGCATGAAATCCAAACTAGGGGGGGGGGGGGGTGTGTATAGCAGTGTACCAACACTAAGTGATTACGATTGCACAGAGATGGCGTAAATGTAGGCCCAGCAGCACCCTCTGTTGTGTGTGACCAGAAAGGTCCATGTATCGCTTAGCTCAGCCAATGAAGAGCCGTCAAGTGAAGTGAAAGCAAGTTCCAGTATGTCTCGTTGACGTCAAAGGGCGTCATATTAGCATGTGAGCGAGTTGGAACATAGCAAAATGATTGGTCTCAGGGAAATGGCATTGTCATACTGTGACATATCGGGTAGTACAGGGCATGCAGACATGACAGTGATGTCTTTGTGTAACTAGTGGATATACAAAGATCGTACGCAGCGACGAGCTGGTTCCTAGACCACGCAACGTGACCACAGTACGGAATGACCGTCATCTTGTCCGCATGGCCGTAACGGACCGTAAAGCCTCGCCGTAGTGTTGGCTCGACACTGGAGCACTGCAACGGGTGTGTATCTGTCTGTGTCGAAGTTTCGACGCCGTATTCTGCGGGCTGGGCTGGCGATACGCATGTCATCGCGTCGGGTTCCAGTGTCCAGAAACCACAAGACAAACGCCTCAGACTTCAATGGGCACGTGAATGCCATCGTTGGCGTGCTGAGTGGCAAAATGTAGTGTTTTCGGACGAGTCCCGCTTCAACCTGTCCTACAGTGATGGCCGCATACTAGCGTGGTGACTGCAACCTGGCAGCCTGCATTGTGGAGCGGCATAGCGGACAAACGCCAAGTGTGATGGTTTGGGGCGCCATTGGATACAACATGTGATCACAATTTCTACGTATTGAGCGCAATTTGAACAGCAACCACTACATCAGGGAAGTTTTGGAGCCCGAGATACAGCACCGCCTTTAGGCTACTCCATATGCTATATTTCAGCAGGACAGTGCCCAGCCACACTTGGCGAAGAATAGGCAAGCATTATTCAATGAACGACGAGTATCACTGTTTCCCTGGCCTGCACGTTCGCCTGACATATCACCTATCGAACATGTCTGGGATATGATTGGTTAGCGACTTGTTAGTTACGGGCCTCCAGCAACCACTGTTGACGTGTCGTGGACTCGCATACAAACCGAGTGGAAGGAAATTCCCCATGAATTATCTGATTCATTACTACGACGTTTAGGGGCCCTGATTGCAGAACGTGGGGGGCTTCACACCATACTGAATTCTCAAGGACAGAGATAATGTACAGTTCTGTAATCCTAATCAATTGTGTATAGTTATCTACCTAATCTGTGTTATGGAGTTCATTTGAATCACATGTAACCTTCTTGGTACTGCATTCTTCACATAGTTAGTGTACAAGCGACAGAGCTGCAGCCTGCTATAGAAGTTTCAGCCCTGTAGTAGGACAGACGCGCACAGACGGAGTCATATATGTTTATCGTATATTTGTTGTCAATTTTCCATCGTATATTAATGCTAGTGTGCTGCAAGTGATTTATTACGGAGTTGTAATTGGTTTGGGTATCTCAAAGCTTGTTTCCTGTGTGACACGTCACTTGCAAAAGTACCACATATTTATTTTTTACACTTCACTGCAGCGTGCTCAATACAAAATGGCATGAGTGCTATGGTTGTATCAGCAATCAGTGCCGTGGATGCACAGGTGGTCGGTCCGTGGCATACTGTCCATCCATGACATCACAATGCGGTAGAACATCAAACGTTAATATTACATTATACTATGGAAAATGGAACAGTTTTAGTAAGTGTTTTCAACCTATAAAAAATTATCACTTCAAAGAATTATATTTTCTAGTACTCCTCCTCTGGAGCCTAGTCTTAGACAACCTGAGTCTACAAATATGACACGTGCATCAGGATTCATTAAAGACAGGGCGAGCGAATTCTATGATCTTCTCGAGAAAGTGGCAAAAGAGAGAAACATTTATGCACCTCGTATATTAAACGTAGACTAGACAGGGCTCATTACTGCCCAGAAATAAACTAGGAAGATAATTTCCCTGAAGGGAAAATCTCAAGTGAGAACAATATCGAGTGGATGGCGTGGAACAAATACAACTGTAGGATGCTGCTTTAGCTCTGTACATACCATGTATGTTGATATACAAGCAGGGAAGAGCATGCAACGATTTCAGGGAAGGAGATACGCTAGGTACTGTTCTTTAATTGAATAGCGAAAACAGTTATATAAATAGAGCTTTATTTATGTAGGAAGAAGTTATTCTTTTGGATGATCACTCGACGCACCATAAGAAAATCGAAGCTTTGCGCATCGCTCGTGATAATGGCATTTTAATGTTATCATTGCCAGGTCACACCACACAACGCCTCCAGACTTTTAGGTATCGCCTTCTTCAAACACTTGAATATCTTCTGTACAGATAAACTCGGAAAGTGGCTTCGGGCGAATCCCGGTCGGTGCGTCACCCAGTCAAAAGTGGCAATGTTATTTGGTATTGCTGATAGCAGAGCTGCTACAGTTGGGTGCGGCAGTTGACGCTTGCAGAGCTACAGGAGTGTGGCCAGTAAACAATTATGTATTCGAGTGACAAAATTTTGTTGCTTCTTTCGTCACTTCCCCTCCCCAAACCCTTTTTTTTTTTCTTCACTGGTGCGAATTTTCGATGGTCTATTCGCGGTTTCTTCGCACTTCTTGAGTCGAACCTATGAAGAATCACCCGATGCATGATGTGTTCGGTTTGTTTCCAACATGCGTCATTTATCACGAACGTTTTATATCTGTGTTCGTACTAAATTACCTTATTGCAGGTTAAATATCATCTTTACTTATATTTTATTTATAAATTATAATATTTAATTTATAATTTAAATTAAAAAGGGAGAAAATAGGTGTGTTGGTAATGTTTAGTAAGAAATAATTCTTATGCTAACTTGTATTACACTGAGGGCGCACGAACGCGGTGCACTGTCATTTTGTTGTAATTCCCTAGACATTGTTAAGCTTTGTTTAAATGAGGCGGAGGAATATCCTGGAAGCATAACTTTAGTAGGGCTTCAGGAAAGTGCGAAGTAACCATGAATGGATTATGTAATTAGCCCCGCATGTGACATATACCTCCACAGATAAAAATACGACGTGGCAGACAAATACAAGTACAAGACAAGGGATTCCTCCTCCCCTCCCCCAAGTGGAAGACGGAGAAATAATTACCCATTCTCCTAGCCCCATACACAATCCATCGTCTCCCTTTGTGTCAGATAAACGAATATTTCCACTTCCAAAGCCGACTGCTGTTGTTTTACCCAGAAAGAAAACAACATGGACTCAAAGAACAGCTGTTATTAATTCGTCCCCCCAACAAATCAGCTCTGGAAGCATCCAAAAGGCGTCGTGCTGCTAAACCAAAGCCGTGGACCACCAACGCCCTAAATAATTCAGGAGATCTGTGCAACGCAAGAATCTTGGCTTTGGTGATATCTCTGAAACTGAAAGGAAGTAAGGCATGATACAGAGTATGTCGTCCGAAAGTGGTTTCATGTGTATCGTATTCGCGTGAAGAGGGAAAAGATAAGTTTTTTTCCTGCAGCACCTACCAATATTTTACACTTTTCTAATATTTCTTCTCATTAGGTTATCAATGCAGGGTTTAAAAAATTTACACTTTAGCTGCAAGATGTTACTAACAATAAATATTTAAAATAAATAAAGTCGAAGTTGAAGTCATCTGAAGCTATTCTATTGCAGTTTCTTTTGATAGTACCTAATTTTTAACATATGAATGGTGGAGTTTATCAATGAAGAGTATTTCTTTTGTAAATACAGTAGATATTAAGAGCGGTCCATTTATGGAACATACATGGTCCATTTATAGAAGAACCCTATACCTATTAACCTATGAATGGACCACCTGCACTATTTTTTAAAATATTTTTTCCCCATAAAACATGAGTTATTTATAGTACATCCATTTAGTGTGCGAAAGTGTGGGGTTATACTATATGTGTGTACACTATTTTTTATTTCAACAGAATTGGTGCATAATTTATTACGCTATAACACAAAATACTTACCAGGTCCACTGATGGCACATTTCTCTTATATATATATATATATATGATCATGTCGAACCTTGGGAAGAAGAGGGCAACAAGTGCAAAAAGTCATGAATTTAAACAACAAGGTCGCATTGTGGAGAAAAAAATCCTCTATTTGCTTTCATAAGGCCACATGTGGTATGTAAACAATTGGGAGCTGGGCGTAATTGTGTCCATATGGTACTACTGCCATTCAATCGTACCTATTAATTCTGTATGGCCATATCTCCTTTATGGCCATATTCCATGTAAATGTGTACATTTGTTTTCAAATTTTTAAATTTCTACACAGCCACATCTGCTTTTATTACAATTTTGTGAAAATGAATGTTATTTCATTCCATGACATTGTTACACCTGACCAAAGCATAAATTTTATTGTTGTGGTATATTTAATTCCATGATATTGGTACACCTGGCAAAGGTTTGTTTCAGTGAAGTGTCGTTGTTTACGTGGGTATCTAAGAATGCAAGATGTATAAATCCAGAAGCGATTTTATGAAAGCATTAGCTGAATGTGTAAATAATCAGGTAATATAAGTACCTTATTATTAATTTTCATTGCATTTATATGCCCTTCAAAAATGTGTCAGCAAATTGACGATGCAACTAATAATGTGGAAATACCTTTTGGAAACATTTAAATAATTAGTTCTGTTTCCTTTATTATAGCATGCCTGGAATTGAATCTCATTATTTGAGACAGAAAACCTCTCGCCAATACATAAGTGGCTCTAAAATAATTTCAGGTCTCCATAGAGATTATTTTACAGATTGCAGAAATCATAATGTACAGTTTGGTAACCATACAGCCTAAAGAAGTATTTCTGTAACACAGTTTGCCTTAGGGCTTTTTGTTCCTTAAAAAAACCAGTGTTCTTTCTGTGAAACATGGAAGAATCAAAGTGATAACGAAAACTTGCAGGAAAGTTAGGACAAACTCAAGAAAGACTGTGAGCTCAGCAGGCAGGCATAACAAGTGGACTAAAATCGATCTGAAGAAGGGGAGTGCATTGCAGCCTGCTTTGACATGCCAGCTGTCCTGCCTACACCAAGTGGAGACGTTTCACCATTCTACTACAAACGTAGGCTCTCGACAAACAACATTCAACATGGGTACTGGCACTGGCCAGTGCTTCATTTGGCACGAGGGCCAAGCTAAACGTGGCCCTAATGAAAGTGGTTCCTGCCTACACCAAGTGGAGACGTTTCACCATTCTACTACAAACGTAGGCTCTCGACATACAACTTCACTACATTCAACATGGGTACTGGCACTGGCCATTGCTTCATTTGGCACGAGGGCTAAGCAAAACGTGGCCCTAATGAAAGTGGTTCCTGCCTACACCAAGTGGAGACGTTTCACCATTCTACTACAAACGTAGGCACTCGACATACAACATTCAACATGGGTACTGGCACTGGCCATTGCTTCATTTGGCACGAGGGCCAAGATAAACGTGGCCCTAATGAAAGTGGTTCCTCCCTACACCAAGTGGAGACGTTTCACCATTCTACTACAAACGTAGGTTCTCGACATACAACTTCACTACATTCAACATTCAACCAATCAGAATTAAGTTCTTCCGTTACTGACTGTCCGTGATTTGCGGGCTGACAGAACGAATGGATAACAATTCAAAAAGTTTAATTACGAAAGTGGTTCCGAACGAAAGTATTTTGAAGCGCAACTTGTCCTGAAATATTTTCGTGAAAAACAGTTGCCCCATGAAGTATATTTTATAACAATCTAACTATAGTCCTTTCACGACTGAAGCATACTTATGAAAAGCAATATTTAAAAAAATACCTTTGATGTTAGCTGCATGCATAGGTAGTAAACATAGTGGCAGGTGGGGACACAGTACCCATACCTGCCACTTTGTTTACCAGCTATGCATGCAGCTAATAGGTAGGGTGTTTTTTCAAAGATTGATTTTCATAAGTGTGTTCCAGTCGTGAATGGACTATAGTTTATTCTATTATGATTGGATGAACAAGGTTCTGACTCGGCTAAGTTGTCTGCATACCAATCACGACCGTTCTATCTTATGATACCTACTTATTCTCAAGGGCGCATCAAAGGGGCAATGAAACCATATTCCAAAAGCATTACAATTATCAAACTTCCAACCATAAAAAAAATAACTTCTTTGCAAGTAACTGAGGGCTGGACATCAAATCTAAATACGATACCCGACCCGTTCCCCAATTTAAAACACGTAAGATTACATTTTGTTTTTTTTATTTATTATACCTGTGTTGTATTTTTTTTTGTTCAGAGCAAAAATTACAATTTGTGTTTATATCTTGTAAAATACAAATGTTAAAAAAAACTTATTTATACATACATGGAATTTTGATAAACTTTAAATATCTTCAATTCAAATGATCAAAGATGGCGAGCCAACCCTTCTAATTAATAAGAGCAGTGGTTTTAAATATGCCACCCATAAAACTTCTGGCCACATACAAAATAAATTAAGGCCAACTATGCATGGTTTTACAATTTATGGCCATATCCACAATCAAAGGTCAACTTAATTTATGAAAAGAGAATATATTACTGGCTGTTCTCTAATACCAAAGCCACAATTTCATGAAAAATTGGATAAATTACAACAATAATGGCAATTCAAAATATTATAAAGGCCAATGGAGAAATTGGCTTGGAAAAATATAATATGTCTGGCCATTCAAAACTTTACATGTACTCTTTACCCTTTTTCACAATTTACTATGATTTTAACAATTACCAAATCCTAAGGATTATTTTTGCTGAAACGATCCTTGAAAATCACTCTCATGGATATTTAACAGGACCAAGGCCATTTATGACTTAACTTTTAAACTTTGCTAAATTTTATAAAAGTTATCAGAGAAAACTATGCTCAACTCTTACATTTTTCCTTCAAGGAAACTACTTGCAAAAATTTACCATAAAAGGACTTTGAAATGATCAAGTCCTGCCAGATGGTCTACCATTACGGCTTGTTTAATTTCATTTTATTTATATACTTAACTCAGGCAGGGAGGGTCTGCTGAGCCTTGGAGCCACCTTCTCTCTCGAGTCAGGAACCGCCAAGGCATATATTACCCTGCGAAAATTACACCCCAGGAGGGGAGTGGAAACCAGGGCCAATCAGGTGGCTCAGAACTTCCTGCCCCGCACTACTGGGAAGGGGGGGAAATACTTTTTATCACAATATTTCCGTTCAGCAATATAATTATTTGAATCAGCCAATCACGGTCCAAGAAAATTGATTTCCGCTTAGCAACAGCTGAGAGCAAGCGCACATTGGCTACCGACGTCACAATGCAGGTGAAAATACTCGGAAATCAGACGGGCGACTGCAGGGCTAAATTCCAGGAAGCAGCGAGCGCGGGCGCTTATTGGCTGATTGGCCACATGACAGGCGACAGCCACCCTGCGGCCTGCTGCTGGGATGGCCGGCGACACGCAGTCACTGCTTTGCCGAAGGCCATGCCGCACGTTCACGACATGCTGCTGCGCCGAGAATAGGTAGCTGACATTTGGCTATGTTCAAATTCTTCCATCATTCCAAGATATTGCAGGTTGATGGCAAGGTAGAGTAGAATTATAGCATAGTTAGCAGAATTCGTGACTCCGGGCTGCCAAAATTGTGTGCTTCCATAAACACGCACTGACTATTTATTTTTCCGGGATCGTGTAGTAGGTCGGGAACAGAAAGACGTGAATTGCCATTTTGAGGCGCTCGGCGTCTCACTTATAGAAAAATTCTCAATGGCCCAGTGAAAATGGGTTGTAGGCTCGTACATATATGACAGCTAATAAGGAAAGAACACTGTCGGACAGGTGCAGAGTATGTTTAATCATAGCAAACGGTCAACTTTTCCCGCGATAAACCATAATCTCTATTTAGTAAATATCCAGTATAAGTGGAGACCTGAAAAGTTCGCGGATTCATTTAGGAACAAACCTAGGATTCAAAACACGCCTGTTTACACGTTAGCCATTGATCCACATGATTTTTGACACCTCTTGGAGATCGGTGGACTAATCGTTGCCTTTCACTGTGAAAACAGACAACTAATGTGCATTTGACATCGGAATATTTGTACATAAGACGGTGGAGTTTAGCCTGCCAGTGATTGAACTCGCGAATTTTTCAGACCTCTATGTATAGGTAGAGAACCGAAAATTTCGCGGTCTTATTTCTAGACAAGTTGGAATTCACATACTTGTTCGTTTCATGTTACTTTTGTAATTGGTCGACGTGTTGTTCGACACCTCCTGGTGATAAATGAGCCAATAAAACACATGCAATAATTTGTGCACCCAACCACCGCCTTTCACTACCACAACAATTAACCAATAAACAGTTGATATATGTATGAGAGAATATAAGGCTGTGAAGTCTAGCCTACATGTCATTGCACTCGCGAACTTCTCAGGTTTCTGTCTATAACATGCTAAAAAGTGTATTCTTTCATGATTGGATGAACAAGGTTCTGATTATGCTAAGTTGTTTGCAGACCAATCTCTATCGTTCTGTTTTATAGCCTCAGAATCCTCATTGGCCTTGTAAACAGAAAACTTTTCCCGCTATAAACCATCATCTGCATTTGTTAAGCGTCCTGTAGAAGTGCTAAACTCAGAGTGCCTAGTGTAGATCACGCGTATACACATGGTAAAATCTTTGCCATCCTACTGCACGAACAAATGCCCGTGCTGATGGCACCCACGCAGCGGTGGCTCGCTCCTGGAGCGGAACCCGCAGCGCCACAAACGCCCTGACGCGATGAGATCGTTGTTTTGCGTTCGTCTGCCAGGTGTAATAGCTGTACCGCTGCGTGCGACAAAAGCCCGCTTTTAAACACGCCCGCCCAGATCGATCGCTGCCGCTGAACGGGAGGGATCGCCCGCTACACTGCGCATTCAGCCGTATGCGGGTCACGTCGCATGAATCGGATTTCCGATAAGGCTGAAACTCTCGCGCTCGTCATGGCGGACAGTACAACTGGTCACCCTATCAACTCGAATTATTTCATCATAGTCACATGGTAGACTTCACACGTTTCTACATTCTGGAGAATAGATTATTCATTGACTGACTGCTGCCGCAATCAAAACTCGTTCCCTGCTACACCCAATCAAGCGGAAATGAAACTCCCTACTGCTTTATTTTGGCTATTTATTTGGAGCCCTGCAGGTCGTGTCTGGTGAGCCGAGGTTCAGTGATATATGTGACACTAATGCATACTATTTGACACGCAGTGTTTTAAATAATCATTACACTAAATAATATTGTATCTACACGTCGTAACACATCCTGTCGTTGCGTCCATGATTGTATACTTGTCGAACAGGAAGCTAATGCATTATACACAACTAGGCTCATCGACCAGTATTGTCATTGTCTGCCTTGTGGGTAACAGATTCCTATACCTTGCTACTGCTGTACCTTGTGTTTTACATCATATATTCATTAAGTTCATGGACGGCGAGCTGCGGGCTGCCTACACCTCGAGGCGCGAGTTGAACAGCAGGCATCCAACATGTTCTCTTTATTGACCATCCAGGGAAGTTACACGTGGGTTGTATACTGAGACGTACAAATTATAATAAAACAAGACACGTTTTCAAACATGCCTTTCAATATTTAATGCGCATGCCAAAAGCAGTCCACAGTATCGCTTATACAAAAATGTATCCATTTCTTAGCAAGAGTATTTCTTTAATATTTTGATATTCAGTTTATGATTATGATAACAAATTTTAAATACTAATCCATGTTACAGGCAAAAAAAATCGTCTGTGTTGTTTTTACTGGTTGATAGTTTCAAAAATAATGTGAATAAATATTTTTAAAATCCGCTCTTTTTTACTCTTCTCTGCACTGAAAAAAGTAGAAACGGTAATAAATAATTTAAGTGATAAAAATTTGTTATCTAGCACTTTATATTCGATGTTAAGATATGGAACTACTTTACGTCCTTCGCTACTAACTCTACTGGGTGCCCGTGTCGCTTAGGGCGCCCATTAAAATACATATATGCAGGCAGGGTCAGTGACTTTTTCTAAGGTTGATTTCAAAAGTGCTCACTTCGTAGTGAACAGGCTTTAAGAAACGATACCGTTAATACACGGCATCGGGGCCGCGGTGTTGCAGTGGTCAGACTCCTCGCCTCCCACCTAGGTGAATCTGGTTAGATTCCCCGGCGGGCTCGCTCCCGGATTTTCGCACGTGGGAATCGCGCCGGACGATGATGCTGATCGGTTGGGTTTTCTCGGGGATCTCCCGTTTCCCACGCACCTTGCATTCCGGTGCTGCTCCATCCTGCCCTCATTTCACCCTTGTTGGCCGTTGTAACGAGCCGAGTCTCTCGACTCATACGCCTTGACTTCACGACGGAACACTGCGCCTGCCATCAGAGCAACTTTCTTGAGAAACCACCTTTTTCCCCACGTACTCTGAACTGTGAGAAACACGTCATTAGCCCTAAAGGCTGTTCACGATAAAATGAGCACTTTTGAAATCAACCTGACAGCATGTATTTGAACAGGCGCCGTGAGTGACATGCACCCAGTAAAGTTGGTAACTACGGATAGGAAGTAGTTCCTTATTTTAAGTCGAGTAAAAAATTTCAGGTATTTTTGATAACTTAAATTATTTATTTCGCTTCCTGTTTTTTTAATGCACCGAAGTGTAAAAATGAGCAGATTTGTAAATATTTACTTTTCTAATAATTTCACAGTTTTACGTGCCCGACGCATGAAATAAGTGATGAGGCTGGTGGCAATATTAATCTCACATAAGGCGAAAGTAGATATTAAGCAGGGCGTTCAAAAGTGCTCATTTCATCGAGAATAGCCTATAAAAACATGTAACAAAAATTGAATGCGGTACATATTTACTGACAAGACAAGTTATATGTGTGTCACCTATATTCACGACTGTTTCCGCCAATTCTGTTGGTCTCTCTGTACATCTCTCATTACTAACCAACTTGCTATGAATAATTAGCTGTATTGAAAGTGTCCCATTCAAATATCATGTGTATAGACCCGAGAAATTCGCGAGTTCACTGACCTGCAGCCTACACTTCACAGTCTTGTATACGCTCATATAGATATCAACTGTTTATTGGCTGATTGTTGTGGTAGTAAAAGGCGGTGGCTGGGCGCACAATTTATTGCATGTTTGTTATTGGCTCATTTATCTCCAGGAGGCGTCAAACAACACGTCGACCAATCACAGAAGTGACATGAACGTACAAGTGTGTGAATTCCAACTTGTCTAGAAATGGACCCGCGATATTCTCGGGTCTGTAGTCATGCCCCGCGCAGAGTAATACACGATATTTATTTTGTTCATTTGCGTAGTTTAAACTTTGAGTGTTGCTGGCGTGACATAACGTTGCAGAGAATAATTCCAAAACTTCCAGCGATGTAATATTTCTTCGCCCGTGTACTGAAAGAAACGAGGAGCTCGAACTCCATGCCCATAAGTTAAACTCAGGCGATTTGATATTATCGCGGAAGAACTCAAAGTGATTTACGAAGAGTATGTTTAGCCAAATTACTTCTATTCCACGTGACGTTTACATAAACAGGCGGCCAGTCAAAATCATTTCAAGTCTGAGTACCTTTTAGACAATATTATGTTCAGGACAAGTAACAGTTTTTTTTTTTTCCAAATTACTGAGACTGAATACATTTAGACAAAATGACATTAGGCGATGTGCAACTCAATGTCATATAAATAAAAACATTTATTTCTCGTGCGAAAATTTGTCTGATTATTAGCTTCCAGCGTGTGCATATCTGACAACTTTATTTCCTTTCCAGCCCTCCTCTGTGCAATCAGATGCTTCCTCATTTCGCAGGGCAGTTCCGGTGCTTCAATGCCGAATGTTTGCTACACATCCGTAGTCAGCTCAACCGTGTCAGAAATGTATCGACATTTTATAAAACGAAAAACACGTAACAATTTTTCTGAAGAATACCGTTCCACGAAAAGATTTTGCTATTTTCAACTGTCGTAATGTGTTGGTTTTACACCAACTCTGGACGGAACTGGTTTGGAATACGGTGCATTGTAAAAAAAAATTGAGGTGAAATTCCCTTACATGTATGGGAAGCTAATTACTAATTACATGTAAGATAAAATTACCTCCTAAATGTAGAGTAAATTTACATAACAAGTATTCGTAACTATTTAACATCTGCAGTCGTAGGTAGGCCCCTAATTTGTGATACTATTATGCATATTCTGATATTCGACGGATTTTGCCAGTCATATTAATAGGGACAGGAAAATTGTGTGTTTTAACACTTTGAGGACTATACTTGAATGTAGTTCCGATATAACTTGTCGGAATATTCAATTCCGCGTAAAAAACAACACTCGTTGGGGTATACTTTCACCAATTCCCTATTTCATAAGTATTTTAAATATGAAAAAGATATATTTGTACCGTTATGGAAATCAACACGAAAGAATGCATACATCCTGTTACATACTAAACGACACTTGAATGGAAAACGGTAAACTCGGCACACCATTGGTTGGCAGCCGGCCAATACGGAAAGACTAACGTCGTTTTGACCAGTAGAATGGCGTTAAGTGACAATAGGGACCAGTAGAGCACGGTGTCCCTGCAGCGGCATGGATGTAGGTGGCTGACGTCTATCGTTAAACGACCATATAGCGTTAAACGACCTGCAGGCTAGACTCCACTGTCATGTGTATTTTCCAGCCCCAGCTCTCTGCTGCCCCAATACGTAGCCAGTTGTACCTAGGGATAGGAAAATTTCGCGAGTTCAATGACCTGTAGGCTACACTCTATAGTCGTGTGTACACTAGAGCCTCAGCTGTGTGTTTATTGGCGACTGTCACAGTGTTACCTCACACCTGGCAGTATGCGATTCGCTGCTTGTTTCTTTGCAAGTTTGCTATTGGCTCAGAGGCGTCTAGGACGTATCTAATGAACTGCAATCCAATTGCAAAGGTGACTTCACTTTATGTGTATTTGACATCTATCTTGTTCCGAAATGAATTCGCGAAATTTTTCTATCCCCAGTTATACCTCAGACCAGGTGACACGGGATTAGGTGCATGTTTCTTTGCAGGTCTGTTATTGGCTGAGAGTTCACCTTGGCATGTCTTAATAAACCATGATCCAATTGTAAACGTAAGAGAAATGTGCATATGTTTGAAATCTAGCTTGTCCGAAAATGAATTTTGCGAAATTTTCCAGTCCGTACATATTCAGCATTCAATTGTTTATAAAACATTCGCCCTTCACATTAAGCACGTATTTTAGTCACTTAAAAATTAATCGCAACTACCTGAAACTAAATTAGACAACATTAAAGCTTTATAATACACACTGTAAGTGTTACGTATGTTAAAATAGGCGAATGGCATATTTTAGTTGGTTGTTAACAATAGGCTAATTTAATGTAACACGTCAGAAACCTTAGGCTATTACTTTATGTTCTGGCAACAGCTGAAACAACGTTCCCTGAAATCTACAAGGTAGAGTTTTTGTCTTTAAATTGAGCCTTCACAGGGCAGTCTACAGAGGGTGGAAGACCCGCGCAGAAAGAATACAAACATTACAGAAAGGGAGGAAATTTCTTTCGCGTAGCGGAAGCCGTTTGTTTACGAGGACAATAAAAGTTTCCGGCAATGCTGTTAAGAGAAGCATGTGTTTCTTACTGTAAACAAAACTTATAACCCGAACTAGACACTAAGAGATTGCACATAAAGATTTTTGCAGCAAGTCTTATTTCAAATATTATTTTTCTTTTCCTCAAGCAAAGAGGCATTCGTTCCTCCCGTCTGTGAACACAGGCGTCTTTCTCTCGAAGTTATAATCCAACGCTTGTCTGAGCAGAGAAATATTTATATTATATGTATATGGCATATTAAATTATATTTGCTTTTCTTTACCTTCCTTTAGTGGAATTCATGCCGGTATCTCGTCATTCATTAACATTTTGAGATCGGTACACTTTTACCAGCTTTAAAGTCAAGCTAGACGCTAGTCTCCTATATCCATACCGCTGCAGGGACACTGTGTTCTGTTGGTCCGTATTATCACTTAACGCCATTCTGCTGATAAAAATGTCACCAGTGTTTCCGTATTGGCCGGCTGCCAACCAATGGTGTGCCGAGTTTACTGTTTTCCAACCAAAATGCAACATGTTGTACATCCCATAGTTTTTATTTCCGTAACCATGCATAGATTTGTCGTTCATTGACGAAGTTTGTTGTTGATGATTTATTAGTTCTTATTTAAAATCATTATGAAATAGGGAATTGATGTAATTATACCCGGACGAGTTTTTTTTATGTGTAATGCAGCATTCAAACAAGTTCTGCGCTAACTTCACTCGAGTATAGTCCTCAAAGTGTAAACTTATTCCATGGATATTCTGTTGTTTCACTTCGTAAATCAGCAGAGCGAGGTGTCACTGACTTAACGCTGTAGTTTCAGGAGAGTGGCTGGAGTGTAAGTGAGTGAGTGAAGGTATCTCTGGGCAGTTCTTGACATAAGGGTCTTGAGAGCCTATGAGGGCGAAGCGACGTGAGAATGGAGCAGCGCCGGATTGCAAGGCCGGGGCTAACGGGAGATCCCCGAGGAAACTCTCCGACCAGCGGCATCGTCCGGCGCGATTCAGGAGCTACCCCGCCGCGTATCGAATCCTAACTGTGATACACTGTAAAATATTTTTGTACTCTATACTGAGAAATTGTTTGTAATTTTGTTCATGTTGTAACAGTACAAAATTTTCTCTTGTAAGATTGCTCGTTTGTAAAACTACAAGAACCGTGTTTGTAATATACCTCAAATAATGTTTGCAGGTACTGTGCTGACCCCGTAGCCGTGAGCTCAAGCAAAATGGCGGACACTCAACAACGTAAAACAGTAGCTCTTTGTGCAAAAACTAGGGGTGATGTAAAGTGTAATTGCGTGCGAAAAGAAATGTGTTGTAAGTTTATCATTTGTAGTATTACAAACCTATCTTTCGTAATATTGCAGATATATGTTTTGCACATTTTACAAGAAAACTGTTTGCAGTTCTACAAAGGAATTTCTTGGCAAATGGGTTCCCAAGGATTTTTCTTATAAAAGTACAAAAACTGGTTTACAGTGTATAGAAGGTAAGCGCTCTACCATCTATACCAACGCAGTCGCGTTTCCGAGTCGAATGAAAAGGCCAAGAATACAGAGGTGAAAAAGCAGCTTGTACGGCTAACTCCAGCTTCGCGCTCCAGCAAATTGGCGTCGCCGGCTAGCAGAATGCAGGAACGTCGGTCGCCAATCAGCGTCTGCTAATCTACTCTACAGACGACAACCCTGACAACACGAAACATTTCGCAACATGCATTAATTTTGGTTTACTAATGAAAGCATTACGTTGACCACATAATATAGGCCGTGTGCGCATTTAGGTGTCTGCCCGCGAATCTAAGACGCACAGTCTTGAAGTTACCTAATAGTGATTGGCCTGTAAAGTAGGAGAAGATCTTCTTGCAAATACATGCCGCCAATTAGCAAAAGAAAACAGTTGGCATGCCCGTAGGTTATTGAAATCTAGCATGTGCGGAAATCTTTTCGCGAAATTCGGGTGTGCCTATCAATCGTGTATTGGTTATCTGCTGTCGCATTGGTTGTCTGCTGTCACAGCGGAAGGCGACGATTGGGCCACCGCTCTCCAGGAGGTGTCAAAGACCACGTGGACCAATGGCTAACGTGTAAACACACGTGTTTTGAGTCCTAGCTTGTCCCGAAATGAATCCGAGAATTCTTCACGTGTCTAGAGACAGACCATGAGTGCGTGAACTTGCACTCGTGCCAATGTTGAGAGTCGCCATGCGAGAGCAGTTTATTGGGGTCGAGTCTGACACCGCAAAACTTGAACGCAGTTAAATTCAATAAGAAATTAATTACTGTAAGATAAAACCCGCTGAGACAGTAATAATCTTAACTAACACTTTGAGGTCAGCTTACAAGACAACCAAGATAAGTTAGAAGTGAGTATCTTATATCCACCACAGCAGGAACACCGCTTCTATTGGTCTCTGTGTTCCCACTCACTACGGTTCTAGTACAGGCCAACATGACGATGGAGACACTTACTGTGCACTACAACGTTCATTATTGGCTGGTCACCAGTCACTAAGGCGCTGAGTTGGTTTTGTCCCAGTCAAATGTCTTTATTCGTGTAAGAGGTTTTACAATCACACCTGTTCTTTTGCGGAGATGTAACAAGAATATTTTTGTAGTAAAGAAAGTTATTGTTACTGAGCTGTAGAGTTATTGTAAGATCCTGTTAAACACAGGCAGTACATAGACTGCATGAAAATGCTGTTTTTTTTCTCAACTACAAAGACATTTCCAACATAATTTTATTTGAACTGCACTCGAGCGTAGTCCTTAAAGTGTAAAATGTAAAAATCATGATCCAAGCAGAATCTTTAGATTTGCTACGATCTCGCGTTGTATAGCCTCTTCAAGATTAATTAAGTACTTTTGAAATCAACCTTTGAAAAATGTCACTGCCTCTAATTGCATACGTTTTAACGGGCACGCTGGCTTTCATACGAGCAGTTAATTTGGTAACGGAAGCGGGAAATTAGTTTCATGTCTTGACTTTCGATTTCAAGTGTTGGTAAACATTTGTGAATACTAAAATTATTTATTTTGCTTTCTGTTTTTTTTTTTTTTAAGGTATATAAGAGTAAGAATTGGAAAACTCCTAAAAAATGGTCTTTTCTAATAATTTTGCGGTTTCATTTGACCGACGCATGAATAAAGTGACGAGGCTCATGGTAATGTTAATTTCACATATAGCGGAAGAATACACAATGTGAATACAAGTAGACCTTAATCAAGACTGTCAAAAGTTCTAGGTTTACCGTGAACAGCCTACAACGTGATACCACACTAGAATTCATAGTATTATACTCACTCGTAGAGAGTTCATTCGTTCAAGTGCTGCCTGTAGAGTTACAACACATTTACTTGTTACACACGACCACAACACTGATACATGGTTCCTGCCGGATGAATGAATGGAGGTCTGACAACACACGTGCAAAGCGGTATTTCATTTTATGATGTCCATCCTGATTGATTAATTACTAATAACTCTTAATAGTAAAATATCTTTGAAGTTCGCTCCACATTAATTCACAAGAAAATCAATGAATGGCCAATTGTATCGTGGGCGACATGCAGGAGCATAAACTTTAATTTGCTAGTAAATTGTCACTTCTATAGTCCATTTACGGACACTTCAATTTATCTGAAGCCGTGCTGCTAAAGTTCTACTTTCAAAATATTCCTCCGCCTCGTGCAAACAAAACTCAACCAAGTCTATAAAATTACACCAAATGGGCAACGTTCAGCGTTCGTAGGCAATCAGTTATATAATAATTATTATATTGACTATTTCTTACTATCCATTACCAACACGCCTATTTTATCACTTTCTTTCGTATTGGATATAAATGAAACATTACCATTTATAAATAATGTATAATTAATAATTTGATTTAACAAAAAATAATAATTTCACGTTAGCAAAAGTATTAATCGCTTGTAATATTGTGGCATGTTTAGGAAACAACTGAACTCGTCATACTATACATGGACTAGGGATAGGAAAAATTCGCGAGTTCAATGACCTGTAGGGTAGACTTCACAGTCATGTGTATACTCGAGCCTCAGTCTTCTAATTTTGTATCCGTCTGTCTTATATAAAATTAGCATAATGGACCTCATTAATATATTCGTGCGTTATCAAAGTAAGAGGTTGGAATTTTCAGAGAAGAAAATGTTTTAATAATACGCAAATTTGGGTGCTCGGGTGTATAGCATGATAAAAAGTGAGTTAATTTGACATCAATTTAAATATTACTCTCTCAGTACAGCAATGAATAAGGATACCCAATTTTAGCGATAATATTTCTTGAGTAGTCCTATTTCAAAACACTTCAACTCAAAACGTGTCTAGCACACACGGCGGCATGGCTTTGTAAATCTCCGCATGCTCCTCGGGTTATTAGCTTGGTCTTGCGACATTCCTTCGCTCACTCAGGCGGGCGAGAAAAGTAAAGTGAACCGAAACAGAGTAGCTACAAGTATGCAACATTAAGAACAATTAAGTTATTTAATTTAAAATGAAGTCATAGCTAGGGACATGCAAAATTCACGTTATTATTTGGAACCAGTCTGAACTCCACAGTACTGTATACACTCCAGCCGGCATCGTTTCTCCGTTGGCTGCTGCATATCTGTGAAGCCACGCCCTTTCTGACTCAGCTGCATGTGATTGGAGCACACAGTTGTGAAGCGTTCATTCATAGGCGCAGGGTTATCCAGGGCGTGTCAAATAAACTATGGTCCAATGACAAACATGTTGCAAAGATACACGTGTTTGAAGTTTAACTTATCCTCGAATAATAAATAGAATTTTGTAGGTTTGTAGTCATGGCTAGCGGTATCGAAATTTCGCGAAAATATTTCAAGACAAGTTATATTTCGAAACCCTGTAGTGTCGATATTTATCTTGATTGCCTGAAATATTTTTTGACACATGTTAACTGTCTGCACACGAATCAAGTAGGATCCATGCCGATGTTGCCGGATGCTGAGTGGCCCGGTCAAATATAAAAACGCCTTCTCAAGCGATTGGGTACTTAGCTATAGTATTGAAGTCCACTCTGTACTCATATTTTTTCCCGAAAAATCACTAGCTCTAGTCATAGCTAGAGACCCGAGAATTTGGCGGGTTCATTTCTAGACAAGTTGGAATTCACATACTTGTACGTTCGTGTTACTTTTGTAATTGGTCGACGTGTTGTTTGTCACCTCCAGGAGATAAATGAGCCAATAACAAACATGCAATAAATTGTGCCCCCAACCACCGCCTTTTGCTGCCACAACAATCAACCAATAAACAGTTGGTATCTGTATGAGAGTATATAAGACTGTGAAGTCTATCCTGGAGGTCATTGAACTCACGAATTTCTCAGGTCTCTAGTCATAGCACATAAATTGAAAAAACCAAAATGGCGGGTGCGATCGACATAATGAAGGGCTTTCAAAAGTGCTCAATTATTATTTTGAGGTCGGCACACTTTCACCAGCTTTAAAGTGAAGCTAGACGTTAGTCCCCTACATCCATACCGCTGCAGGGACACCGTGTTCTATTGTTCACTGTTTTCACTTAACGCCATTATACTAGTCAAAACGACACCTGTCTTTCCGTATTGGCCGGCTGCCAACCAATGGTGTGCCGAGTTTACCGTTTTCCAACCAATTGTTCTTTCGTATATAACAGGATGTACAACATATCTGTTGATTTCCGTAGCTATAGAAAAGTTTGTCACTGTTTTACGAAGTACGTTGTTGATGCTGTATTAGTTCCTTTTAATAATCCTCATGAAATAGGGAATTGATGTATGTATACCAGGACTAGTTTTGTTTTTTATGTGGAGTGAATACAGACCTGGAAATTCCGCGAGTTCAGTAACCTGCAGGCTAGACTCTACAGTCTTATGTACAAATATACTGATACCAACTACACATTGGTTGTCTGCTGTCACAGTGGAAGGCGACAATTGGGCCACCGCTCACGAGGAGGTGTCAAAGACCACGTGGACCAATGGCTAATGTTATATAAACACAAGTGTTTTGAATTCTAGCTTATCCCTAAATGAATCCACGAATTCTTCAAGTCTCTAGGAATGAAATATCCAAACAAGTTTTGCACGAACTACGCTCGAGTATAGTCCTCAAAGTGTTAAATGTGAACAGTTTATCGCAGAGAACATTAATGTGATGTAGTGCAGTGATATTAATGTGATGTAGTGCAGTGAAACGGGCAGGACTGAGCGACGGGAAGAACTGGCGACCCAGGCGAGGAATTTTTTTTACAAGAGGAAGACCGCAGGCGATGTACGATTTAAGGTGGCTCCAATACACGTGGGTTGTGAGGGGGGGGGGGGGAGTGTGGGATCTCGTCTGCTGGCCTCTGAGCTGCCGCGAACTTTGGCCGGGGCCCACAGCGGCCTCAACCCTCGCCTGTAAACAAATTTTCACCTCCCTGGCTTTTGCGGTTTCTCGCCAACCGACATGCCCCTGGGGGAGGAGGGGTTGTCGGTGTTGGGAAAAGGCGGTTGGGGGTTGTGTGTGTCTGAGGGGCGGGTGGCAAACCTGATAAAAGACGCGGCATTGCCTCGAGCTGTCTCGCCCTGCCTGCTCGCCCTCTGTAGCAGAAGCCCGGTTCCTCGGTTAGAGGTCCAGTTGCGATCGAACACCTGCAGCTCTTTCTGCAAGGCGGGGATCGAGCTCTAGCAGGAAGCACAGAGCAGCCGGAGCTACAGAAGAAGAACGGGCATGTAATGGCGCAACGCCAGTGGCGAATATATACAGGTTCATTGACACATTCAGGTATGCAAATATTGTATATAATTGAAGACTAGTTAGAAGTGAAGGCATGTATACACCATTGCACGAACGCATTTTCTGTAGTTTCTGTATTCCTAGGGTCACCTGTTTTTCGCGAAAATATTTCAGGACATGTTGTGCTCCAACGCACTCTATTTCAGAACACCTTTCGTGATTGGATCATTTGAATTGTTACTCATCTTGTCTGTCTGCCAGCGAATCACGGACGGTCAGTATCGGAGAAACTTAATTCTGATTGGCTCACTCGTGTAACAGAATGTCTTCGCACAAAGCCAACCGACCAATAGTGGTGACTGCAAGTGTGCATGTGTGACTGCAAGTGTGCACATAGCATATTGAAGTCTAGCATCCACGTAAATCTTCTCGCGAAAAAACAGATGGC
This sequence comes from Dryococelus australis, assembly GCA_029891345.1. Lineage (NCBI taxonomy): Eukaryota > Metazoa > Arthropoda > Insecta > Phasmatodea > Phasmatidae > Dryococelus > Dryococelus australis. Next base: position 13,050,353 of record CM056994.1, on the reverse strand, counting down.
CTTATGTATTCCCACTTACAACTCTTCTATTGGTCCACACCACACTGGGCGTGCTTACTGTACTCTACAACGTTCATCACTGGCTGGTTGTCAGCCACTGGGGTCGCAGAGCTGATTATGCTCCAATCAAATGTATCTTACTGTGTGACAGGTATACAGTCAATCGTGTCCTTTTTTTAAGTGTATAACAAAAAATACGTTTATTGAAGGAAAACTATAGCTGCTGGGTTGTATTGCTCTTGTAAGATTCTGCTAAATACTAGCGGAACAATGACTCTATAACCATGGGAGTTTTATTTTCAAGGACGAAGAAATCTTTAAACTAGCATTACTAGAACTTAGCTCGAGCGTAGTCCAGAATGTGTTAACACATATTTATTGGCGTTACGGACAAGATGGACTTTATCTACCTCTATCCTCCGCTATATTCACGTCAGTAGAGACCTGACTTGTAGGCTAGACTCTACAGTCGTATGTACAAATATGCCGATGCCAACTACAAATTGGCTACCTGCTGTCACGGTGGAAGGCGACGATTACGCCAGCGTTCTCCAGGTGTCAAACATCATTTGGTCCAATGGCTTATGTTATATAAACAAACCTGCTTTGAATTCTATCCAGTCCCAAAATCAATCCGCGAATTCTTCAGGTTTCTACACATCAGTTGTGTTGCGCTCCGTATTTCCTCTTGCCGTTGTCTTATTGGCGCTGGCTACACCGGGCACGCCCACTGCAGTCTGCAACGTTTATGACTGGCTGGCCGTCGGCCAATGAAGAGACGTGTTGACTGGGTACCTATTGATGTGTCGCGGCAGCTGTAACAGGTATTACAGTCCATCGTGTTCATCGGCGAAGAATAAAAAAGAACATTTTTGTTCTTACGAACTGAAATGTTGACTAGTTGAAATTCTTTACTTAGATTCCGATCAATACCAGCGAAATTGTACAACTATAAAAGTATTAGTTTTTTTTTTTTCAAGAACCAAACAACTTACATATAAACGTATTCCCGAGTACATACGTGTATACTCCTCAAACGGTTGAGTATAAGGCTACTTGAGAGGTCGGGCAATGTGCATAACGATCAGACTTCATGCTTCAAGGATGTTCACGATAAAGCGAGCACTTTTGAAATGAGCCTTAGGAAAAAGTCAGTGCCCCTGCCTGCGAATATTTTAACGGGTGCGCTGCGTGACATGCACTCAGTGATGTTGGTAACGATAGAGGGGAAGTAGTTCCGTATCTTAACATCGAATAAAAAGTGTTAGGTAACCATTTGTGATAACTTAGATTATTAATTTCACTTTGTGTGTTTTTTATATCCATCGAAGTGTAACAAAGGAGCAGATTTGTATAGTATTTACTTTTCACACGATCGGCGCATGCGTAAAGTGAGGAGACCAATGACAATGTTAATCTTACATAAGGCGGAAGAATACGCAACATGCATACAAGTAGATCTTAAGTAGGGTATTCAAAAGTTTTCATTTTACCGTGAACATCCTGCAGCAGTAAGCATCAAGTGGCATACATAATATACTCTTTTCATGTTTGCTCCCAACTTTTCTGACCCCTTGTAAATGAAACACGCTCAAGGGGAAAAAATTTCTTTGCTATAAACAAAATATTATTGCTATCTAAATGTGTAAAGAAAAAATGTAACAACGGACTTTTTTTTATACTTTTCTTTCAACTAAACCAAGATTGTTTTTTGGTGTATATAAAACAGAATCAAAGAAATGCTGCACAGACCTGTCTGGATGTATTCTTTAGCCTACTTTAAGAAGGAAAGAAAGGCCTATGCTATCATTTTCTTGTCTGCGTGTGTCTGTCGGCATGTGTGTGAGCTGTACGTGTCTGTGTCGGCATGTGTGTGAGCTGTGTGTGTCTGTGTCGGCATGTGTGTGAGCTGTGTGTGTCTGTGTCGGCATGTGTGTGAGCTGTGTGTGTCTGTGTCGGCATGTGTGTGAGCTGTGTGTGTGTCTGTCGTGTGTGACCCCCCACTTTTAATATTTGAACACTTTTATCGGAATTCACAGAACTTGGTACACACATAGTACTTAGTAAGGACACCTGATTGACTTTTATAGATTTGGACTACATCACACACCATAAAAATGGCGGTTATTTTAATACTTAGAGTGATATGTCATATCACGGGAACTGATTTAAACCAAATTTTGTATCCTGGCAGAGCATAGTATGAGCATTAAATTTTGATATGGATGATGCTGTTAGTTCGCCATTTGGAAAATAGCACCAAATAATTAAATATAGATTTTTATTATACCTTGAAAACTGTTAAACCAATTCTCAACCAATTTGGCAGGTAAATAATACTATGCTATTTTAAGTACACGTAAATGATTAAAATTGATAAATTATTTACTTTCAAAATGGTGGCCATACATTTTATTAGGTTTATTTGTTATATATGCCATACAATTTAAACAATTTTGACCAAATTTTGTACACTGAAAGTATATGTAAGGATCATCATATATACAAACACATAAAAACTTTTGTCGGCCATTTTTAAAGATAGTGCTATAAGATATTAATACAGTTATAATGTCGTATTTTGGTAAAAATTTACCGATTCCTACCAACATTTGATAATCAACTAGTACTGATTCAAATGATGTTAAGTGATATGTATTAAGCATGCCAGACACTTGCAATATGGAAATTTAAACTTATAATGTTATATCGTCGTAGTTATATAATCAATTCCAACATAGCTTTGAATTTCGCCAGTAGATATTACTTATATAAACTGTATTTACACAAAGCATATTGCCTCTGCCATTTTGTAAGATAGCACCATGCGAATAAATAAAATTTTTGTGCCATATTTTGGGAAAGAATTGAACAATTCCTAACAAATGTGGCAAATAAGTAGTGCTGTTCAGACAATGTCAAACTGCATGTTGTAAGTAGGTAAGACCTTTATTTTCAAAATGGCGGACATTTAATTATTTTAATTTTAAATGCTACATCATGGAGACCATGTAATAATTTCTAACTTATCTTTACATACTGGCAAGTAGATATTACAACTACCATTTGTATCTCCACCGAGCATCTTTTGTCGCCATTTTGTTAGCTAGAGGCATGTGAATAAATAAATATTTTATGACATATCTCAGGAATCAATTGCCCGATTCCTATCAAATTTTGGTAAACGAGAAGTACTAAGGCAGATGCTGTTAAGTTGTATGTTTTAAGGATGTAAGACCCTGTCACGCAACTTGTTGTGCACGCAGGTACATACGGCTGCAGACACCCGGCATCGTTTGCCCAAATTCAATTTCTATTTAAAAATTCTAAATGGCCTTTCCGGACATTTTGTGACTAGAGTTTTTTGTTTCTATTCGTCCACAGTTGATGTGGTTTAAATTTCGACAGGTAGTTTCCCCAACACGTCGTGTTAAGGTTTTATGTCATGTTTCGGGAAATAGTTTGACAGATTCCTACCATATTTGACAAACGAATAGTTCTGCAGCAGGTGGTGTTAACTGGTATGTGTGAAGTTGGCCAAGAACGTATTTTCAAAATTGTGACTTAACAATTATTTTATCGCAGTGCATTTTTTAACAAAACAAATTCAAATTTAAGTTTGTGTGCTAGCAGGGCCCATTAAAACCATCAAATATGTATCTGCAGAGCCTCATTTCTCTGTCATTTTGTATGATGGTCCCACCAGTGAAAATACTATTTTTATCTCACCTGTAGGGAACCAAAGAACCCATTCTTATAAAAATTTGGCAAAGATGCACTGTGGTAGGACACGATATTATATGTATTTTTTAAGTATAACAGACACTTATTATCATAATGGCGGCCTTTAAAGTCTTTTTAGTCTTGTGTGCTAAATCTACGAAGTTATGTAATCTCTTTTAACGTATCTTTGTATATTGGCAGAATATAAACATCGAATGTTCTACTATATTACATTTTGTTCTCCATTTATGAAGATTGTCGTATGAAAATTATGTGGTTTTTATGCCATACCTCCAGAATCAATTAACCGATCCCCACCAAACGTTACACTGGAACATTTCAATTAATATGTACCAGATTCTGAACACTATTGATGCTGCAGACGTACATGTAATCATTCATGATATAAATATGTCTAACAACGATGATCAAAATGGTAGCATCATAAATTCCCATTCAACCAAATTTTGTATGCAGGCATTATATATTAGAAGCATTATATATGTATATATATTAGTTTTGTGCGATAGCATCAAATAAGAAAAGAAAATCTTTGTGGCATTGCTCAGTAACCAAGATTTCCGCCAAATTCTTTACACAAGTATGGTAGGCCATGTAAACTTACATGTTTCAAGTGGCTCAATCACTTATTTTCGAAATGAACACCTTCTAAATATTTTAGGCTAGTAAACCCTACAATTTGGAACTTTAGACTAATTAAATCCGAAGTTGATGCTCCGAATCCGACCTTCATAATGCAGTGCGTTGCATACTAGCTTATAGTGCGAGGAATTTGTGTTTAATTCCATGGCAGGACATGTGTGTACTCGTAATTGTCTCACTAATGTTGCATACGTTTCTGGCTTCATTTCTAATGACATTGTTTTCAAAGAGTAGTCAAGTCCTACCTACAAACTCAGCTTTTAAGAACTTATTTAAAAATTAATTGCGCCCATGTTGAGGAAAGTAGGGATATTAGTAGAGATAAAAGAATTTCGCGAGTTCAGTGACCTGTAGGCTAGACACCACAGTCCTGTGCACACTCGAGCCTCAGATGTTTGTTCGTTGGCTGATGCCGCAGAGAGTAGCCAGTGTTACTCCACACTAAGCAGTATGGCACTCGCTACTGGTTTTCCTTTCCAGTCTGCCATTGGATTACAGTCGTCCAAAGCGTGTCTAATGAACTGTGATCCAGTTGCAAAGGTGACTTCTGTGTACACGTGTTGGATATCTATCTTTCCTGAAAGGAGCTGGCGAAATTTTCCTATCCCTGCTTATTAGTTATATCATAACATCTTGTTTGTACAGTGTAGTCATATAAAATAAATCACTACAATAATAACATTTATAAACGGCTGAGAAGTCTACTCACTGTTAGAAGAGTTTCCCTCAATTTTTATTTTTTACTCATCTTACGGCACAGGGTCCATGGGCGATTTTTCCTGCGCAGCACGACCCTTCAATGATAGCCACGTGGTCTCCTAAACGACCGAGTTAAGGGCGAAGAAAAGGTCCAGGAGAGAGATAAGGGGGAACAGGATAGGAGAAAATGCGCTTCCGTGAAAGAAATGAAAGAACATCGTGAGGTTAAACTTTTTGTCCGACTTTGGTGATTCGCTACACATGAAATAATAGATCGATAGAATCAGCGACTGTCCAACACCTGCCCGCTTCCTTAAAATATATTGTTCCAAGTTGCTCTTCTGTGAGGTATAAAAAAAAAATTCGGTTGTCTACAGTAATAAGTCTTTAACAGTTTAAGAAATTTTTTTGAACGTGGCTCGGGCGTTTTACTATAAGCATTATTATGATTCCCCACTAATAGTGAATACGTATGATCATATATGTTTCTCTCCTTGTTTTGAAAGCGTGCTACGCAGGAAATACAGTCCGTAAATAATGTACTTGGCAAGTAAATGTTTTGTAAAGTGGCTAAATGGAAACCGTGCATTTTGTCTTGCGACTAAATTGTTGATTGGTAGCCAACAAATAGGAACTTGGATTATCGCAAAAAATATTTCGTGAGATGTTGTGTTTCACAACACTTCAGCTCAAACTTACTTAAACGACTGAATGAATTGATTTGCTACGCATTAGATGACTGCCCAAGAATCACTTATGTTTCGTATCCACGTATCCCCTACCCTGATAGATTCAGTCAAGTGAGGAAATGTCTTTCCACAAAGAGATGAGGCCAGTAACCAAAATAGACTTTCAAGTAAATATGTAGCATTGTTCAGTCTAGCCTGTGAGAGTAACTTACGTAAATGTAATATGTCCCCCAAGAAATAACAACAATAAGATTGGAGGGCCGTGTTCAGTGTATTATGGAGAAGCAGGATGGAGGTGAACGAGAATGCATGAGTCCTCATAGCTGTTGTTCCTGCTACCAAAGTACAAGGAGAATTGTTATACATATATGTATGTCATTACTAGAGACCCGAGAATCTCGCGGGTTAATTTCTAGACAAGTTGAAATCCACACACTTGTACGTTCATGTTACTTTTGTAATTGGTCGACGTGTTGTTTGACACCTCCAGGAGATAAATGAGCCATTAACAAACATGCATTAAGTTGTGCACCCAACTACCGCCTTTTACTACCACAACAATAAACCAATAAACAGTTGATATCTGTATGAGAGTATAAGACTGCGAAGTCTAGCCTACCGGTCATTGCACTCGTGAATTTCTCGGGTCTCTAGTCATTACATAATCCGTGATTTCTATGCAATCAAACAGTGTGCAGAGTTAGCAGTTGCATAATATAAACTAAGGGAATGTATGCGTTATATTAAATGTTGTGTTATTTTATTAACACACGCAGTACTCCGCGAAATTGTATGTGTAAATTACAGCTTCCAGCAGACTAAATGCACTAGATCTGCGTGTATCTGTGAAGAGTTGAACATCTCATTTGTAGAGGTGGTGGAAAATCGCGAAGATTTCTTGAGCCAATGCATTTTCTACAACATACTTACTAGTTTATTCTCTCATGATTGCATGAACGAGGTTTTGACTCGGCTATGTCGTCGGCAAACAAATAATAAAAGTTCTGCTTTATACTATCAGAATCCTCACGCGTTCAGTGAAAAAGGGCAATACTTTCATACGTGCATGGCAGTCAATAAGAAAAGAAAACTGTCGGACTGTGTACAGTACGCTGAATCCTAGTAAACTGTTAACTTTACCCGCGATAAACCACCGTATATATATATATATATATATTATATATATATATATATATATATATATATATATATATATATATATATATACACTCACTGGATGTTGTACTTTGCGTCCTCCAAGTCGTTAATTAACTCAACCACTCAGACAGCACCTGGTGTCCCGAAAAATGTTTGCAGTGGTGGGACTACCTTCTGGAAAGTTCGCGAATAGGGGTATAATAATCAGTGAAGTAGATGTAATACGTATGTTCTGGCCCACTCCGTGTTTAGCACACAATCAAATCTTCTCAGATTGGCGCCACTGAACAGGCAACTGAGCATATATCGGTCACACAAAGTTATGTCTTCATTTAATGTATGTTGTAGTTGTGTTGAGCCCGGTGTATGTCAGCCGCCATCCCGAAAGCAGAGATATATCGACGTCCACAAACTATAAAAACTCCACGGAGGGTAGCCGCTGCCTTTGGCTCTGATCCCCCGCTGTGGAGAAAAACCTTTACGATCGAGATACTCCCGGCATTGCTAGGTATCACGTGGCAGCGCGATGTATCGAGCGCGATATTTGTACACAGCGGGAAGAAGGGACCTTGCTCGCGAGTTCTCCAGGGAACTGGGGCATGGCTGCGGGCCAACCAGACGGCTCCGACACCCACCCCCCCCCCCTCCCTCCACCTCGTGTCGTCCGTAGAGAAATGTTAAAACGAGTCCCTTTATTTTTCTTCCCCCGCTGCTCCTCTTTCCATGGCCGGTCAATAAAAGAAATGGTTTGGCAGGCCGCGCGGCATTACGAGGGATTGGTACCACCGATTTTTTTTTTTTTGTATTTCCTTCGCCGTGTCTCATCCATCCCCTTCTCTACAGTTTTCTCCCCCTCCGTTTTCCGCCCCCACCCCCCTCTCTCCAAGGCTCTGTGTAAACTGGCGGGCCTCCAAGACTGCTAGACGGAGCGGCGCCGACTCATGCGTGAAGCCATACTCGAGCTTAGTTCACAATTGAAGACATATCAGTAGCGACCTGAAAAATTCACGGTTTCGTCTCGGGACAAAGCTAGACTTCAAAACATGCGCGTTTTGTACAACTTCAGCAATTGGTTCGCACAGCGTTTGACACCTCCTGGAGAACACTGGCCCAGTCGTGGCATTCCGCTGTGACAGTAGACATCCAATGTGCAGCCGATACCGGCATGTTTGTACATACGACTGTGCAGTCTAGCCTGCAGGTCACTGAACTCGCGAATTATTCAGGTCTCCGTATATCAGCGACTGTAGAACGTAGCTCGCGTGCACAAGAACCGACCACCATGTTTTCGAATCTGTTTGCATATACAGACCCGGTGCACCTACACAATTGTGTAAATAATGAACACGGATGTAATTTTTAGTTTATACGGTACACTTAGAAGCTTAATGGCCAATGACCCTACCAATGGGTAATTTATTCATAAACCGACTTACTGGTATAAGTTGTGATTGGAACGCCTTAGCAGCATTTGTTGAAGTGTCTATATATGGAGATTTAATGTTTTTAACACCTAGAGTGTGGTTCAGATTTATTGGCGACCAAGACAAGCTGGAAATAAGTATCTTATACTAATGATTGCATTACCATCAGTTCTGTTGATCTCGATATTCCCATTTACAACCATCCTATTGGCCCACACACTAAACAACTTTCATTACTGGCTGACTCCCTGCCAAGATAATGCCAAGTTGAAAGTGTCCCAATCAATTCTCCATTCCTATGTTTACACTTCGAGTGTTGCTGTTACTTGCTAGTGCAGGCTGAGTAACATTTCCTCATCCATGTCTGTAAAGAATGCGGATGTAGAAGTATCACGGTGAACTCCATACAACTTAGATACATTCAGGCGACGTTATATTAGGCCTCGGCAGCACTCGAAATGTTAAAAACATACATTCCAAATACTGTAAAACGTGCCCAAATAATATTAGAAGTTTCACACCTTTAATTTCCAGTTTACTGTTGAACTTGTTTTATAAATATGTTTATACCATTATTGAGATCAATAGACGCACCTAAAAACTCCGTTACTCTCCTAATTGCCTGCAAAAAATTCAAACAAACTCCCGAGCGGTTTTTTTTAGAATGAAGCTAATAAAATGAATGGCCAAGCAAATAGATTCAGTTGATTAAACAAAATATTTAGTTGGCAATATTATTTGGTTTGGCCCAAGACAGGGGTTTTGTTTATTAAAAATTGTATTTTGTTAGAGGAACAAAATTAATTTTGTTACTTTCATGTTTTTTTTATTCAAGAAGATTATTTTTTGGGACAACGAAATATATATTTTTGCTCTAGAAACAAATATTTTGTTTGCTTTTCTCTCAGTGTTGTGTCGATGTTTATTGGTCGTGTATCAAACAAAGGTTGATTCTACTAAGATTGTTGATCTCAATGCTTTTAGTTTGGGAACTAACATTTTTCGCCACTAGGTAAGCGCTAGTGTCACATTTGTACTGGATTTTCTCTATTTTACACTTTATTCAAAAAATTCCAATAATCATAAATCAAGTATAAAATAACTTCGCAACTAACTAAAATATTTCATTTTTTATTATTGACGTAGCTTCAAGTTTTAATTTTAAGTGATCTCTTTGGAAGACTGCGCACCTAGCGGTGGGAATTTTCTCAACGTTATACTAAATACACTAGAGACCAATATAGGATAACTCTATATAAATAGTTTGGCAAGTGTGCGAAAAAGAACCTAGTGATACGAGGTGTTACTATTATTATTTTTTCAGAAACATTTCAAAATTCGTAATAACTTTAATTTGTTATAAAATATCCACATTCTAAACATTTGACATATTATGAATTAATTTTCGTCCTCTAATTTTTGGCCATCATTCCATAGAGAAAATAAATTCTCTTCGTCAAGCGCACCATGTTGGTATTGCAACTTTACTATCATTGGAAGGTACGATTAAACAGAGGTGCTTCTCTCTGCTGGCTGGAGATGATAACACCAAAATATTAAACCTATCCTGTACTGCTCTCTAGTGTATTTTACCAAACCTCACAAGTAGATGTATATAGAGAGAGTTGGACCACTCCTTATTTTCATCGAAACTTCGAGGCTTTTTGCTCCAAAATCATGATTTTCGAGGCTAAATTTAGGCTCCAAAATTTTTTCCACGGGAGCTCTCCAAAAGAAGCAATATTCATAGAAAATCGAGCAATTTAAGCCAAAATCAAAACAAATTTCAAATTTTGCCAAAAAAACACCCCGTCAATTTGTGCCACTTAAAAATCATCAAAATTTAAGCAAAAAAAATAGCAAATTTCTTGCTTTTCAATAAATTTTTCACGTTTTTTTTCAGAAATGTCAATTTTGCAAGCGTGTAATCTAAATCAAGCAAATTAAGCTAAAAATCAAATAAAAATACAAATTAATAGAAGTAAATTTATTTCGTGACTACAATATCATGCATAGTTTTTCCATTTTTCGCTTCTTTTAAACCTTTATATGCCACACAAACCTGTTTTTCATTTATCAATTTTAAATCATTTTCTTCAATTATCTTTGCATAGCGATCTAGTAAAATAATTTTATAACCTCTCGTCTAGAATACGATTTTTTTTATACCGAATTTATACTTACGAATTTGAAAATCTGTCGCTTCATACAATTTATCAATTTGTAGATCCGTTAGTTCAGTGAATTCATATGAATTGTTCAACTTGTTGTGCAGTTCCTCCATTTTTGTGTTTATTTAAAAGAAAAAGATATTAAAGAAATTTTTTTTCATTCTCATAATAAATTAGTTTTCTTAAATAAAGTGGAAACTATGCTCGAAAGGAAAAATAATACCATATCTAAGCAATGTAAAAAATTTGGCGAAGTATTAAACATAGAACGTTTTGAATCACATTAACACACAAAAGATAAACATATTAGCACCTATAATAAAATGCTCTGCTGAATATGCCAAAAATCAATATGAGTTGAAAAAAGAGAAAGTACTATGCGAATGTGCAAAATATGATTCTAATCTATATCTCAGATAGATACGGAAAATTCTACCCTGTACTTTCAGCCACCCCAGTTTCAACCACTCTTACATTTTCAAAGTTTTTACCAAATTTAGCCAATTTTTAACAAAATAGATTGTACTACTTTTTGTAATGTATATAAAATTGTGTACTCTTAAATGGAATTCGATAGCAAGTTGTCTACAACGAAATATTCTATTACGGAGCTGCTAGGAGATAAAATTAAACCAACCAACGAAATATTTGGATAATGGTTCTTAACAGAAAACCTAAATAATAATAATAATCTTGTAACAAACATCGGAGGTATCATCTACACAGACGGATAATATAAAATTTAAATAATTTAAACCAATAACAGAACAATTTTGCGGTAACATTATGGTTTCTAAAATAACAGATTTTTTTACATCGTGAAGGAGAAATGAAAAATAAGAAATTTCTTGTATAAAAACAAGCTTATGGACGTTCTAAGAGTTGTTTTAAGATATTGATTTTCTAAATTTAATTTGTCAAGACACGGCGTTAAAGCAAAAATTCCGTACTTATTAGATTCGAATATTAAAACAATTAATGGTGTTAAACAAATTATTAGCACAGATAGAGATATTGTAAGGCAGAAATATAAAAACCCAATTTCTATTTCTCATAAAATAGTGTTTGCAGATGTAAAGATAGAAACATAATTAACTGAGTTACCAGAAATAAAAAAAAAAACTTATAAAAGAACATTATTCTTTATTGGATTTTGGATACAACACACGATTTCGCAGGATTTTTTTAAATAAAGAAGATATAATCAAGATTATAGTAGATAATTTTAATTTTTGTATGCAAGCGGAATATAAAAAAAGAGTGCAATGTAATAGTTAATATTAATAATTCTGTTGGAAATATTCGTTTAACATGGATAAATTATAATTATAGAGTTTAGTTCTACAATAAATTTATTTGCCAATGAACAAGCCCAGGAGTTAACAAATAATTTGGGACCACATAATAGACTTTCTAAATTATCCAGATAGAAGATTAAAAGAAACATTTGCTTCTATATTAGCTAAATAAAATGGAATTACAAGATTGGAAGCAACAATCTATAATTATATTAACACAGGATATCTAGACGAACAAGAATTCGATCCATTAAAATATTGCTTAAAATTGAAAAAAAAAAAAAAAAAATAATGGAAAATATTTCGAGAAAGCTCCTTTTTATTCTGTTCCCTATCTAAAATGTAGGAAAAATTAACAGATTATTTACAGAATAATTGTTGTCTTGTTTTTAATAATCTTCTGCAATATGTTTATTGGGAGAATAAAAATACAGGGAAGCTTACAGGCATACAAGTGAAATTACCAGATAAATCCTAAAACAAAAATGAATAAATAAATAATGTTTTGTCTGCATTCAGTTTTAATCTTTGCCAATTATCTAAATATAAATTTTAGAAGAGACAAAGAATATAATTTCTGTAAATCAAAAATATTCTATAAATTTGGAGAAACATATTTTTCTAAATCCAATGGTTTATTTTCTACCACCCCTGAGGATATAAATATAGAAGAATTAGGTTTAATAAAAAGTAAAAATATTATTCCGTTTGTATATAGAAAAAGAACAAATATTTCCCACAAACTTTCTCCATATATAATTAAAGAATAAAATTCTTTTAATAATGCTTCTCTAATATCTATCAAAAAAAGATTTCAAGAATTAGACAAATTAAGTATACACGAAAGAAAATTAGAATGTTTAGATAGTACTGTTGCGTTAACAGAAGAATATACACGTATATTAGAGAAGGAGCAAATAATAAAAGAAAAGAAGAAGTGCCAAAAATTATTTTAAACGACTGTGGATAGATTTCGGTTTAAATGGATTATATAAAATCTATGCTTTTGTTGTAAACAATAAAGGTAAATTTACATATGTTGGAGTTTTAGCAGAAAAAGATTGAGTTAGATCTGTTATATTGTAAGGTTTCTAAAATGAATAAATTTATAAAAATTAAGGATGCTATAAATCTTCTAAAAAAGGAAGGATTTATATGTATTCAATATGATAGTTTTAGACTAGCATTAAATTTTTTCTACTATCCAAAAAAAATATCCATTTTTGGAAATAAAAACAATGGTATAACAACACATAATGGGAACTCTTTTACAGAAATATACAGCATAAAAAAATTAAATATTTTCGAAGACAAAGAAAGTTTATTATACAAAGAAGAAGATAAAGAAATAATCGACAATGGGAGATATAACTAGAAAAGTACAAATTAAATATTGTAAAAGGTTAGAAACTTTGTAACATGGATTATATTTAATTATTTCCAATATTTCCGTTAAAACTTATCGTGAAAAGGAAAGATAAATTTTAAAATTCGAAAACATACAAGATTGTTTATTTGTTCTAATTATTGGCTGGAGAAAGAAATACAAAAAAAAAAAAAATTCTAATTTTTAAAATAAAATTTAAATTGGATAGGATAAAAACAACTCCAAATAAAAATAAAGAGAGATTAGTTTTGGTTGCCTAAAGATATAAGCGGGGTGGTATGTGGTGGCACCCTAATTTATACATTAACATTTGTAACAAGATAATTTTCTGGTATTCATATATTATTTTATTTAAAGTAATTTAGCATCTCTGTTGGATAGCTGCCATTAATTCCAACTAAACTTTCGATATATTTTTATATAATATTTTCCAAAAACATATAGAGGACGAGTTAATTTTCCGTCTTCTGGCGAATAAATGTCGTACACATTATAGCGTAAGTTACTACACAACAATAACCAAAATCCTCTTTCTGTTTTATTTTTACTTATATATACCTCTACATCTTTCCCCCAAAGTACAATATCTTTGGGAACTGTTAATTTTCGATTTAATCGCTAACAAATATTTTAAAATTAAGTAACTTTAAAATATAGAATATTTTCAATAAAATTTTTATGTTCGAGTAATCTTTTATCTTTAATAAATGGATAACCAAGACCTTAACTCCAAGCTTTCAGCTTTGTTCTACAGCAATAAGAAACATTACCAAAATACCAGAGAAAAAGTAAATAATTTGCTAGAAGAAGATTACCAGATGGAATGTTCAGATGCCATTTTGCTGAAGAATTGCTGTGCTAAAATGACAGTTTACGATAAGGAAAAATATGCATTTCTAGAACTATTGGACTTAGATAAGCAAACTAGATCGAAATATATTGGAAGAATTCTGTATGCCATTAATAATTATTCTAAGGAAGAAGAGGTAAATGCAGAAGACGACGAAGAAGAAGAAACTATGGGCATGGATATTAACATAGGTAGTTGCTATTCATATTACTATACAGGAAGAAAATATAATTCACTATTATGGAGTTATAATGATTTAATCTACTATTTAGCACTAAATATTATAAAGAACTAAGAGGTAGGCAATTCGCTCACTCCACAAAAATTCAACTTTTTTCCATTTATAGAATGTTATATAAAATTAAAGAATATAGGCCGGATTTATTGATAAATATAGCAGGAATAGTTGGTATGCATTCGGGGGCAACACAAAAATTCAACTTTTATAAACGCTAAACACCAATGCTGAATGCATGTTATAAACACCAACTCTAAACGTGTGTTAAACGAACGTTTAAACGAACGTTACAATGGACGTTAAAAATTAATGTTAAAATGATTGTTAAATGAACGCTAAACAAGTGTTAAAATTAAAAAACAAAAACTTTGAAAAAAAATTCATAAATTCGTCAGTTTTATAGTTTTTAGTGAAGTTATTAATACGCTCTTGAAACTCTATTATCTCGCTTAAATTGTTTCCTATTTATAAATTTTTATTTTTTATAAAAAGTTGAATTTTAGTATGATATTGTATTCATGTAATAAATTGAATTATATTAATTCGTATCTTTTTGTTTGATTTTTAGCTTAATTTGTTAGATTTAGATTGCTCGCTAGCAAAATTGACATTTCTAAGAAAAAAACGTGAAAAATTGCTTGAAAAGCGAGAAATTATCATATTTTTGATTGTTTTTTAAGTGGCACAGATTGACATTGCGTTTTTGGCAAAATTGAAAACGTTGCTTGATTTTGGCATAAATTGCTTGATTTTAGATGAAAACTACTTGTTTTGGAGAGCTCCTGTTTTAAAAATTTTAGAGCCGAAATTTAGCCTCATAAACCTTGAATTTGGAGCAGAAAAGGCCTTCGAAATTTCGATGAAAATAAGGAGCGGTCCAGCTCTCTCTATATACATCTACTCTCACACATCTGATGAATCAGCCATTTGTGCGTGCGGATTCTCATCTCGCATATGAAGAAAACCAAAACAAACGAGCAGTGGAACATGGCGCCGCGCTGGCTCCGGGATCGGCGGTTGATCCCAGAAAATCGTGAAGAATAACGGTTTATCGTTCGCGGAGCGTGCAAATCACTGGCTGCAAGCCAAAGTGGAAAGTTTCTTTTTTCGGAAACTGTGTTGGCAGCACTTGCAAATGTGAGTTACTTCCTTGATAGGAGAACCGCTGAGTAGTAGGGTATAGTATGTCCTAAGACATCAGGCTTCAGGCAGTGGCTCAGTGGCTCGACCTTGGATGACATTTACCGCAATATTTCCCGTTTTTCCCTCCAAAAATCAGTCATTATCGCACAAAATCGTACGTTTTATCCCAAAAATGCCTTAAAATTTCTCTTTTTTCCCTTACAAATTTTCCGTTTTTCCTTCAAAATCTCCCATTTTTACCTAAAAAAAAAAATGCCATGTGCCAGAATGTGTAGTAGCGAACACCCGAAAGGCCAAAACGAGCCGATTTTAAGATTTCACCGGACTCGTCTTTTCAAGGCGCATAAAATCACGATGTCATAATAAAATTATTTTAATAAATATTTTTTTAAAGTTAAATATATTTTGTTAATTAAAAAATTGAAAGGCACAAGTAATAAGTGTTATATATCACCGGACTCGTCTTTTCAAGGCGCATACGATCGTGATGTCATACCACCATTCTGTCTCGTATTTTCATGCTCTATCATTCCATGCTCTCGCACTCTCTCATTCTCTCTATCATTACTCTTTCATTCTCTCATACTATCTCCTTCTCGCTTGCCTCCCTTATTTAATATATTTCTCCCTTTCTTTCGTTTCTCTCTCTTACTCTCATTCCGTCTCTTGTCTCTCTTTATTACTCTAATTCCATATCTTTATTTGCATCTCTCTCATTAGATCCCTTTCTCCCTATCTTTCGCTTCTCTCTCTTGCCTCCGTTCATTCAACAAATTACTCTCATTCGATTCCTTTCTCCCTCTCTTTCGTTTCTCTTTCTTTCTCTCATTCCATATCTTTCTCTCTTTCGCTTCTCTCTTAATCTATATCAGCCCATAGGTTTTCTCGGAGTCCTCATATTTTTTGTTGTTTCGTTTCTCTTTTTCATTCCATCGTGTCTTTCACCCTACGTTTCTTTCTCACTTTCTCCCACATTCCTTGGGCAGTTTCCTCACACTTGTTCGATTAGTCGGTTTGCTCCATTCCACCATCTACATAGTTCCTTCTTCGCCTGCTAGAGTGTACGAATCGTCAGTGCGTATATTTATTTAAGAATTTAAATATGGAATTTTCCAAACACGTGAAGGCATACAAAAAATTATTGTAATGTACATTCCAGGGAAGACTTTGTAAAACATATTAGATTCTCAATACTTTATATTTTGAAAAACAATATTTTGTCTTAATATTTTACTTTATACAAATTATTCCTACATTTACTGCCTAGCCTTGTAACCACGCATGCATCACCACGCCGCCAGGCCTACTATGCATCCGTGCATCCAGCGACCCGCGAAAAGCGACATCATCAAATATCAGCGTGAAGTGATGTCAGCAACAAACGTCGTACAGGAAAAAAAAGACAACTTCTTGCGAATACAAGGCACTAGGCTATCAACCCTGCCAGTCATACATTCAGTAATCTATACATCAATACATACATATAATTATTTAAATTTACTTCATTTTTCATCTGAGAAAGATGCCGAAATATTTATAATTACAGTATAAATGTATTTTGTAATGTAAAATTCATTTCAAACAGCTTCAATTTTTTTTTAAATTCTACACTTTATCAAGGCAGCTGCTAACATAAAAAAAATTATCATGCCCAGGCAGGTTTCGAACTCGGAACCTTTCCGATAGAAGCCCGGTATACTAACAACTATAATAGCAAACTGATAGCGACTCTACTGCTTAAAATTGCATATAAGATTATAAGGTAGAAGATGCATTCCCTCTTACAATTACAGAAACATTGTTAATGTATTTTATATAATTTCTTCAAGCAGTTTATATGTGGCTTATGAATAATAATATATTTTAGAACAGTTTTAGTTTATGTAAAGCCTCGCAATATTTTGTATTTGAACATCTCGTAACTTTCAGTTGGAGTCTAAATTCTTAAGCTCGCACCTAATTATTTTCTTATATTTACTTTTTAAAATAATTATGTAGCAATTCGGGCTGCTATAAGCAAGTGTATATTTAGATAGACAAATATAATTTGTGAACTATTCAGACCAGGCTCGTGAAATACAAGTATGGAAGCACAATTTCTAGCTCCAGGAGTGTATGTTCAAGCCATGTTAAAAATATTTTTCTTATAGCCATAGGGTATGTCAAATAAAAAATTTATAGATTAATATATTAAAAGATTTTTTTTTTAAGTTACAATGAAATTTTATTTCGAGTACAGCAAGAAAAAATTCTTCCAGCTTCATTTCAGGACTTCATAGAGCATGAAAATACGAGACAGAATGGTGGCATGACATCACGATCGTATGCGCCTTGAAAAGACGAGTCCGGTGATATACAACACTTAATACTTAAATTTTTAAATTATAAAAATACATATAAACGAAAAAATATAATTTATTTAAAAATTATTTTATTTTATCGATTTAGGCTGGAAGTATGAAGCGAGCCCCCCAATAACTTAAAATCAGCTCGTTTTTGTCTTTCGGGTGTTCGCTACTACACATTCTGGTACATGGCATTTTTTGAGGGAAAAACAGGAATTTTTGCGGGAAAAATAGGAGATTTGTAGGGAAAAAAGGGAAATTTTAAGGCATATTGGGATAAAACGTAGAATTTTTTCCGAAAATGAGTGGTCTAGGTCATCCAAGGTCGAGCCACTGCCTGAAGCCTGATTCCTTCGCACATACTGTACCCTACTACTCCGCTAAATTGACACGGCCTGCCGCGGAAGAAGACATGCGAATTTTTCGCCTTGCTAAGAGAAATGCGGCAGTAGGTCATACGAAGGTACGTCTGGATTTTGCGATATAGGGATAATGCCAAATTGCATTTAAAAACACTTTAGCTCACACAAACTTTCGGGGTTGCATGGTTTCAATTCTTATAGGTCGTTCACGGTAAAATGAGCACTTCTGAAAGCCTTGCCTAAGAGCTACTTGTATCAACGTTGTGTATTATTCCGCCATATGTACAATTAACGTTACCATGGGCCTGATCACTTTATTCGTGCGTTACGTCGTACAAGGGCATCTGAAAAACTTTTGGAAAAGCAATAATATTGTGCTCGGTGTCTCCACACAGACACAACCTCCTTCCCAACTCTCCACCAAAAACCTATCAAAATTAGAAATATTAATGAAGGAAAGACGAAACTTCAATGCCCCAAAATAGTAACGTAAGCAGTAGTAGAGTAGGTATATTTAGTCTTTGCTATCTTTCTGTTCAAAATGGATAGGTGTCACAACCACTACACATATAACACAACCTTAGTTTCCATTAACACCTCTCTCTGAAGTCAGGTACATGTTCCAAAACACGTTAAAACAGTCCAAATCTGCAATGGCTCGCTTTACAATAACACACATTCCTTTTCCTAATTTTAAAACCATCCAAAATAACATTTGGTGCGCTTAAAACAAACCCCACTATTAATAATGCACTCTAAAACAATCAAACATGAATTAGAACATTCCCATACTATACATTAATAAAGTACCTAGAATATCACCTCAATTATTTCTTCCGTGGCTGGATTATTTTTAATGTCACATGCCTCAAATGTCTGCCCGCGAATCATGCGTCTTCAGTATCGGAGTACTTTATTACGATTGGTCAAGTCAAATAAGAACGTGTCTTCTCAGCCCACGTGGGCACGAGGCCAATAACTAGGGATAGGAAAATTTCGCGAGTTCAATGATCTGTAGGCTAGACTCCTCAGTCCTCTGCATACTGGAGCCTCAGCTGTGTGTTCATTGGCTGTTGCCCCGCGCATGGCGGTTTTGGGATTCGCAAGGTGTTTCCTTGCAAGTCTTGCTATTGGCTCACATGCGTTCAGGGCGGTGTAATGATTTGTGATCCAATTGCGAAGGTGACTTCACTGTATATGTGTTTGACATCCATCTTGTCTCGAAATAAACTCGCGAAATTCTCCTATCCCTACCAATAACCAAATGAACTCGTGGTTGTGGACGTATGACAATGATGTATAACGTAGCCACAATTCTTTTTGCAAAACTCTCCTGTCCCTGCTGATTACTCTTCATGCGCTGTTCAAGAGAAAAATATTAAGTTTTTGAGTATATAATTATTTGGCAATCCTCGCTCTAGTGGGCATACAATTGACACCACACACATTAAGTCTATATTAACACTTCAATTTCAGCACAGCAATAACTAGATAGCTCGGAAATTTTGTGGATTCATTTGGCAGCAAGCTGTACTCCACAATCCTATTTATACTTGAACGTCAGTTAGTTGTTCATTGGCTGATGCTCCAGTTTACCTAAACCAGCTTGGCATTGGATCCGGTCTTCGTATTCTTACAATTTAATTACTGGTACAAACTCGTTCAGCGTTGGGGCATACAAACTGTAGTCAAATTGTAATGTAAGTCGAACGTACAGGTGTTTGAAGTATAGCTAGTCCTCTCCGCGAAATTCTATTTCTTACGTCTCTGCGAAACATTGCTGCGAAAATGGCAGTCAGCTTGTTCATTATAATACAAGTTCTTCACCAAAGGGTTGATTTCAAATGTGATTAATTAACAAATGTAGTAAACATCACAAGCGATTGCTTTTCCATTCAGTTCTGATCTCGTCTTCGGTAGAGAAAAAGAAATATTACAGAAACTACATGGCGCGAAGTGGCGTTGTTGAAGTAGGCATGAAAATATTTTGTTGGTATTCACTGTAACACATGGAATTTTAATTATTATGTTAATTATTTTGATGATCTCGGTTTGAGATAGCAGATGTATATAATTCGAGGGCATAAACTTCTTTAACTAACCCACAAATCATATTCGAATGTCAAACAAATTATTTCTTTCTTTTGCCATTGTTTTTCATGTAGGTTAGAATTTTATCAATCAGCTGAAGTGTCTGTCTCGTTTGTTTACACTTAATAGAAATATATTTTGTTAAAAATCGGAAGTGGTGAACTATTTGATTTCTCCTAGAGAGAGAAAGTTGTCAACATTTCGTCATTTACAAATATTTATTGCTATAACCACGTGAGGGGATAATAGCTAGTCTACGAGTGAATCTGTTTATTTTAAAATAAGATTGTTGAGAATTTTTTTACTTTCTCTGCGAACGTTTTAAATAATTTTAGGAAGTTTTAAGCCATATTGGATTCTTCGCTAGGGCTGTGGCAATCTGAGGTGATCGCACAGCTAGGGATTTGCTTTAATTTATTGACACGCGAATCCGAATAGCTATAAGACCAGGCAAGAACGATGGGACGAAGATGTGATAGTATTTTCAAGTAAACAGAAAGAGGGGACCTGAGTTCAGACGACAATCGTGTTAGATATTAGTTATGTTTCGCCTTCCGCGATCTTATAAAGTGAATGTGCAAGGAATGTACTTACACATATGTAAGCCCGTGAGCTTAATATGTATTTAAGGTGAGATCTCGGCGTAGAAGACCAAATATTACTGCAGTGGAGATGTCTACAATTAAATTGTAACGTGACTACATCGGCTAGCTGCAGTCTACGACGGCCAACATTTTAATTCTCAGATAAGTCTGAACCAGCTTAAACAGCGCGAACCACTTGTTATTTAATATACTACACTGTACTACAATTCTATATTATTTTTTTATTCCGTTTGCACAGATTTCTAGCCACGGAGTTCTCGAACGAAAGATATAAACTATTTAATATATATCCCACGCTCAGGCATAAATGTTGGCTAGCTAGTGTCGGCCACTATAGCTATAACTTGAGATTTGTAAATTGGTGATTTTAATCATATTCAAGTACCTTGATAATTGAAAGTATAATATTTATGCCCAGTTCGATTTTAATTTCTAATCTGCCCTCTCATCATAATATGTTCAAAATTTGCTTCTTACATCCTTTTGGGATTTTGAAAGAATCAGAGCTGCCAATTTTCTCATTTACCGTATTTCTGATGTAGTTAGGTGTTGTATTTCTCGGTTTATCACGTTGTCTTGCAGATGATAACAGGTTTTCGTAAGTATCTGCCTGGTGGTGCTACAGAAATTAAATTCGGAAAGTTTTGTTGGTGGTCACATATCTGAGCTGTACTTACTTCTCCTCGCATGTTCTGCAGTGTAAATCCGGCAAGGAACACTCACGTACATTATATATTAAAATATGTATGTTACATTTTATGTTACACTCTAAAAAATGTTTTGAATTTTTACAAGAAAAATCCTTGGAAACCCAGTTGCAAAGAAAATCCTTTGTAAAACTGCAAATAATCTTCTTGTAAAATCTGCAAAATATTTATTTGTAATATTACATATGATAGGCTTGTATTACAACAGACATTACTGAGAAGTACTCACGAAATAATGATTTTTCTTCTAGAAATAAAATATAATAAATTAATAACAGGGAATAAATTAATAAATTCAAAATATAATCTACGAAAAAATAACACACTTAGCCAGCATGGGGACTAGAACCCACGCCTCTTGTATTATAAGCCGGCACCCTTAACCAAAGACCAACTCAACTTAGGATCTTTATACTTATGTTTACAGTAAATATGGCTGCAAGTACAAATAAATATTAATGAAGTTATTTGGTTAAGAAGAATAACTATGTACATTTATTTCATTTTAAGATTTCTGTTTTTGAGTTATGAAATTTGGACTGCTCTTAACGAGATGTTGACAGCCGATTTAAGATTTCTGTGTAGCTAGGAAACATTGATGACAGCTATTGAATAATACCGTTACGTTATATTGAAATTGCCGTCTTATTATGAATATTCGAGTCGTTTTAAGTGTTTTACGTTATTAAAGCATGCAATACATCTCTTTCTGCACGCAGCTACACTTTACATCGCCCATAGTTTTTGCACAAACAACTTTATACGGATTCACGTTGTTGAGTGTCCGCCATTTTCCTGAAGCACGTGGAAAGGGGCCAGTACAGTACAAACATTTCTTGAGGTCTATTACAAACACAGCCCTTGTAGTTTTACAATCAATTTGTTTTACAATAGATATCTTCGTACTATTAAAATCATTTGTAAAATTACAAAGTATTTCTCAGTAAATGTTAGGCCTACAATTTTTTTGTAGAGCGTACATTACAAAATTTCTGGCATTCAGCGTGTTGCGTCACTTTGCATATTTTTTTTTTATTGGGTGATAAACACAATGCTATTCAGTTTTCACCCCTAACATTTGAGGTCACAAAGACATCTGGCACGGTAACTTTTACATAAAATATTTTTCTCTGTGGCTGACCACATGTTGTCGTGGGGCGTGAGACTCGGGTCTGGTTCCGCAGGTGCGAATCGTGCCGGAAGATGTCTCTTGTCGGAGGGTTTTGTTGGGGATGTCCCGTTTCCCCTACTTTTGCATTCTGACGCAGCTCCATACCCACCTCGCTTAACCCCCACTGTTCCCAAGACTCCACTCTCTCCACTCGCGTATGGTTGATTCTCAGAGTAATTAGTAGAGACCTGAGGAATTCGCGAGTTCATTGAGCTACAGGCTAGACTCTTCCGTCTTATTGTACAAATATGCTGACGTCAACTGCACACTGGCTGTCTGCTGTCACAGCGGAAGGCGACGTTTGGGCCACCGCTCGCCAGGAGGTGTCAAAAATCACGTGGACCAATGGATTACGTTATGTAAACACACGTGTTTTGAATCCTAGCTTATCCCAAAATGAATCAGCGAATTTTTCTGGTCTCTAAATATTAGTGTAGCATATGGCCCACATAGTAACGTATGATATTGCAAGTACTTTTACGAGACTGAAAAATAATAAACATGGGTTAATATTTATTACGATTACACATGCAACAAAAAACCACATGGGCTAAAATAGCGAGAACTTGAAAATATCTCTAAATATATGCTTTATGTCCTGATAACACCTGGGGCAGCGGTGGTATAGTGGTTAGACCACTCGCCTCCCACCTTGGTGAACCGGGCTCGATTCCTGGCAGGATTGCTCGCATGTGGGATTCGTGCAGGACGATGCCGCCGTTCGCCCAGTTTTATCTAAGAGCCTCTCGTATTGGATGTGAAAGGTAATGCATGCTGAAACAAATACAAATCTAAGAATTAAGTTGTACTGCCATCTCTATGAGACTGTCTAGTAGAATATTGTCTGTAAAAAAAGAGGCTGTGTTTCAACTGGCACTTTTTGTCAACAAAATGGTCACGTGCCTCTTTTTGTCTACGAAATCTATGATGTATTTTTCAAATTTCCTTTTTTCGTTACGCCAGTTTCGGAGCTGACAAATAATAAAATACGAATTACGAAACCACTGCCATAATATTTTTACGTGTTTGAAACATTTAAATACACATATAGACGAGGTTGTCGGAATAAACAAATGTGTATTGTACTAACAATATTTATTTAGCAAAACAATTTACGGAAATATTCTTGAAATTCTGTAAATTAACAATTTCACATCATATACGTTTCATTTGGTTAATTTTAAATTTTACACGGCCCTCGAAAAACTTTAGGGAAAAAATACTGATTATTTTAAGACTTGGTGTACTTTTAAATTTGGAATAACGATAACATCTATATAATAGCAGCATTGCGTGCTAGACAGTAATGCCGTGTTGTTCCGTATAAAACTTATAAAACGCTAAATACAAATTACAGAAAACGAAACTCCAGACGAATTAGAACATGGCATCTATACACAAAATGCTCTTATATTCCGCCGTCAAGTTTTGGTTTCACGCAATTAAATATTTATATTCCAAAAGAAAAAAATAGTAGAAATAGTAAAAAGTAGCACTTTTAGTGATTTTCTGTGGAGTTTCCCAGAGGTAATGGAGCAAAATACAAATTGGTATTTGTAATTTAAATTATAGGCTTTCATAGCGTTGTTACGTATTATCTTTTAAATCAGTTCATACCTGAAAGGGGATATGCACGTAGCTAAATAATGAGTCATGATAAGGTAGAGCAAAACAGTATAGTATGGGGTTTAAGGATTATACAATAAGTATTTACGTGAATATTGATCGGGCGAGCTTCAATGGCATACCAAGACTCTAATTAATTATAATAAGTTATATTACCGCACGCCACTACTATTAAATCTAATTGGAAAGTCCCTACCTTGTTAATGTTGCCGGAGGCTGATTCTAGGAGGCGGTTGACAACGGTCGGACATACCCATCTCCATGTATTCTTGATACGCTTCCCCGACGAGCAATGTTACGTTGGCCTATATTGGGCACGTTGTATAATATTTACGGCCCCGTTTACTGGCCGGGGGAGGCGGTTCCGGCAACTATCTTCCGCAATGTGTTATCGCAATCACGCTCGTGCCCTGGTTCAATGTTTGAAGGTGTGATCAGGCAGGCCGTTCACCTAAGGCCTGATCACAACAGCGTATAATAATGTCCTACTGCATATATAAAATTTTGCGAAAAATCCAGCTACCTGAGAACTCACAACGCTGTCTTGGGAAGACGCTTCGCAATGATTCCTTATTGGCAGACTTAACCTTGAGGCTTTTAACACTTTGAGGTCGGCACATTTTTACCAGCTTTAAAGTCAAGCTAGACGTCAGTCACTTATATCTATACCGCTGCAGGGACACCATGTTCTATTGGTCCCTATTATCACTTAACGCCATTCTAACAGTCAAAACGACACCAGTATTTACGTATTGGCCGGCTGCCAACAAATTATGTGCCGAGTTTTCCAACCAGATGTTCCTTCGTACGTAACACGATGTACAGTACATCTCATCGAGTTGATTTCCGTAACTATACAAAAATGTGTCGTTCATTTACGAAGTTCGTTGTTGATATATTATTAATTTCTATTTAAAGTCCTTATGCAATAGGGAAATAGTGTAAGTACTCACGGACCAGTTTGTTTTTTATGTGCAATGAAATATTCAGACAAGTTTAGCCCGAACTACACTCGAGTGTAGTCCTCAAAGTGTTACAAATTTTCACTACGTAATTACCTGTAATACTGGCGCTTGCCTGGCGCCTGAAGTGCGTTACAAGATTTTAGAAATTCAAGTATATATTTCTGCGAAATTGTTAAACGTGTGTCCAATGTGTTGGTCTGACAAGGGCTATGGTGTTCTTTCAAGACTAAAAACACCGTTCCCGGGTACTCCAAAATGGCTAGAAACTGCCTTTTCAGAGCGCTGTATCTCAAAACATACGCGTCAGATCCATACAAAACTACTCAATGCCCCTGAATGGAAACCTTCTACAGACTTTCCACTAATAAAATAGCAGGGTTACCGCTGAAAGTTCCATACGTATACGCTGTTCCCTGTCAAGTGAGTACTTTTGAAGCCCTAGTGATTTTTTTCTTTCAGCCATATTTTAAAAATCCTTTCACCACCTTTTAAAATAAAGTATGCCGTGAAAGTAATATATACAGGTTGTATATACCACAGCACTTTGGACGGTAAGGTCAAAGGTTATAACAAAAGATTTTTATTGACTATTATTTGGGTTACCTGATTTCGCAGAGATATTTCAGGACCACTTCTTGTAATCTAATACACTAGTGCTTAGATCCACTATCGTGATTGCCTCACTTTAACTGTCACGCACTGCAGGTGTCTGCACTCGGATCACGGACATACGGTGTCAGATTTACCTTATTCTGATTGGCCAAGTCAAGTAGGTCACCGTCTCCCGACAAAATCACGTGGCCAATAATTAGAGGCCCGAGAAATTCGCGAGTTCAATGACCTGTGTGTTAGACTTCACAGTCTTATATACTCTCATACAGATATATCAACTGTTTATTGGTTGATTGTTGTGGCAGTAAAAGGCGGTGGTTGGGCGCACAATTTATTGCATGTTTGTTATTGGCTCATTTATCTCCACGAGCTGTCAAACAACACGTCGACCAATTACAGAAGTAACAATGAACGTACAAGTGTGTGAATTGCAACTTGTCTAGAGATTAACCCACGAAATTCTCTGGTTTATAGTCATAGGTAGGGGTACCTGTTTTTCGCGAAAAGATTTCAGGGTAAGTTGCGTTCCAAAACACTTTCGTTTGGAACCTCTTTCGTAATTGGACCATTTGAATTGTTATCCATCTGATCTGTCAGCCCGCGAACTTAATTCCGATTGGTTTACTCACGTAGCAGTCAGTTTTCACACAACGACAAGCTGCCAACAGCAAAAGGATGACTGCAAGTGTGCACTTAGGATATTGAAGTTTAGCCTTTGCGTAAATATTTTCGCAAAAACATGTGGTCCTAGTCATGGGTAGAGACCCGAGAATTTCGCGGGTTCATTTCTAGACAAGTTGGAATTCACACACATGTACAGTACATACGTTCATGTTACTTTTACAATCGGTAGACGTGTTGTTTGTCACCTCTCGGATATAAATGAGGCAATAACAAATATGCAATTAATTGTGCGCCCAACCACCTCCTTTCACCACCACAACAATCAACCAATTAACAGTTGATATATATGTACGAGAGTATATAAGACTGTGAAGTCTAGCCCACAGGTCATTGAACTCGCCAATTTCTCAGGTCTCTAGTCATAGGACATTGGTCCTAGTCTAGCATTCGCGTAAATCTTTTCGCGAATAACAGGTGGTTCTAACTATTAAGATAAATGAGAGGGCTTTCAAAAGTGCTCAGTTTGCAGTGAACAGCCAACACACGCAGTTCGACGAGAACACTGTGTCTCAGTCCAGAGCCTTGCGCTTAGTGGCGATGGCGTACTTACTGCGGGAGGCAATGTCGCCCTTATAGCTCCTGCGCTTCAAACGCGGAAAACAGCTCCAGGAAGTGCAGCACGTTTAAATGTAGTTGAATGTGATCTGTAGCGACCATTGAACCATGAAACAGTTCACGAAGGAGGCACGTGCCATGGCCTGGAGACTAACTGTGGCAGCCAATGGCTGGAGGCGTTAATGAGACGAGGGAGCAGAATTCCTTTCCCCCTAATTATCCGCTCGTTCGTCTTCACCTCGTTCTGTTCTCAGCTGCCTTCCGGCCTCAGCTTGGCGTAAGTGGTTGGCTCCGTTCTCAAGTTATTTTCCACCGAAGGCAACAGCCTATTACAAATATTTCCCCCCTCTTCGGGCAGTTTTGCTTTCCTCCTAGTCCATCCACTGCTTTCTTAGCCCGCTCTTTTTTCTTAACGTCCTACACACAACTTGTGGTGACGTATGGTGAAGTGCTGCAAGGTAAGCTGGTGTTAGCGCTGTGCTGTTGCTTGCTTGTTTACGCTTCTACTACTAAAACGCAGTTCAGCAGCTGACGCCACAGGACACGGGTACTTGGTCCCTTGTTGCTCGCTTGTGAGTGGTCGGAATGCATTCAGTTTCCCTAGGTTGCACGCCTGTTACTGACTCCTGCTGCGTACACAAAATGTACAGAAGTGAGCAAACACCAGCTTGCCCTGCAACAGTTCACCACACGCCACTGGGCTTGATTCAAAGAATCGTGAGGACAATCCGAATAGACGATAGAAAACTCTTTCGTTATCATCACAAAATATTTCGTGACGTACGTTTTGTAGTAAAAATACATAATTTTTCCTTTTGTTGGTGATAACACGAGCATTAAATTATGTGTGTGCAGATAAGTGTTTGCCTAGTAGTTTAGAAAGACGAAAATAATTACAGTTCAGAGTTTTAAGCTTTTGGAAAAATTTTTAAATATTAAATTCACAATATTAGAATGTTAAATATGTGTGTGTGATATTGGGTAGGACCTCAAGATGAACCTCTCCATCCGTAAAATAGGTTACGTCCATGGTTTGTAAAATAAAATGTGTATTTTTATAAACAAGACACTGCAAACTACTTGTAGTTGCCAATATAATTTTTGTACCACGTTAAGTAAATCCGTAGAAATTTTACAGAAAGTCAATGTTTGATGTCTCTAACTAGGGCCACCTGTTTTTCGCGAAAAGATTTCAGGACACCTTGTACTCCAAAACACTAGAGCTCAGATTCTCTTTTCCGATATGCTGAGTTTAACTGTCAGGTGTTGTAGGTGCCTGCCAGCGAATCACGGACACTCAGTGTTGAAGTTACCTTATTCTGATTGGCCCTGTCAGGTAAGGACTGTCTCCCGACAAAGACACGTGGTCAGTAACCAATCTAAAACTGCACATATGCCATAGGACATTGGAGTCTAGGCTTCGCGTGAATCTTTTCGCGAAAAACAGGTGGCCCTAATGATCAGATTACGAGATACCTGCAGATTTAGCGTTATTATTTGGGCGCACTTTAAACTTCAAACACATGTAAATTTTCAATAAGTTTGTCATTGGACCATATTTTATTTGATGCGTCCTGAGTAATCTGCGCCAATAAATGAACACTTAACTATAGTGTAGTCCAATCACGTGCAGTCCAGTACGAAAGGGAGTGAACTCACATCTCTGCAGCAGCCAATGTAGAAAAGACACCGGCTCGAGTATATACAGCACTGCGAAGTTTAGCTTGATGCCAAGTAATAACATGAGTTTTGCAGGTCTACACAGATTACTATCCATTACTAGGGAGTAGAGACTCGAGGATTTCGCGGGTTCATTTCTAGGCAAGTTGGAATTCACACTCTTGTACGTTCATGTCACTTTTGTAATTGGTCTACGTGTTGTTTGACACCTCCAGGAGATAAATGAGCCAATAACAAACTTGCAATAAATTGTGCCCCCCGCCAACCACCACCTTTTACTACCACAACAATCAACCAATAAACAGTTTATATCTGTATGAGAGCATATGAGACTGTGAAGTTTACCCTACATGCCACTGAACTCGCGAATTTCTCAGGTCTCTACTAGGGAGGAAATTTCGCGCTGTAAATGACATATGGGCTAGACTCCACGGTCCTATGTATTACCGAGCCCCAGCTTTCTGTTAGTTGACTGCTGACCTAGTGTTTAGCGAGTTCTACGTCAGAGCTCGTGGTGCTGGGTTTGTTGGTTGTTCCCAAGCAGGCCTGTTATCGACTCAGAGTCCACCTGGGCGTGTCTAACAAACTGCGATTCAACTGCAAAATGACAGCAGAGCACGTGTTTCAAATCTAGCTTGACCTAATCTCAATTCGCTAAAATTTCCCGTCCCTAGCTATTATTTAAACACAACTATCATTGACGATATTGTATCTATCAGAAAACCTTAATTTTTTTCCCGCTCATATTTACGAGTGAGTAGTATCGATCAACTAGTATCGAGAATTTTAAGGAAATGATCGATGACTCTGATAGGCAATGTTTTCACCAGCTGCCACGTGAGGTGCTAATGTTACAGAAAACACGCTAACCATCACACCGTGCCGCAGGAGCGCAGCACTATCGCTTGTTTCACCAGAATCGCCGACATGTCGTAAATTCTCTTTACTGTATTTTGTTATAGTGTTAAGCCAGTACTGAGGTACAATAAGCTGTAAATATTAAATAATTATATATATGACCGTCCAATTCTTATTTTATTAATTTTAAATTTGGAAAGTATGTGATGGATTTCCATTTAAACTATTTCGAAATTATACAGATAAATTAAAAAAATTTCATTTGTACGACTTCCGAGTATTAGTAATCCTCCGCAAATTTCACGGATTCATCCGGGGACCAGTTGAACTGCATTCACATGTACATATGTGTTTGTGCTTCCATTGGTCCATAGTATGTTAGAGACGCCCCGAACGACTGTCAACAAACAACGAACCTGCAAGGACAATAAGAACCGAATCCCATGCTAACTGGTCTGGGGTTAAACTGGAGCAAGAGCCAATGAACTACTAACTGAAGTTCAAATGTACGAAGGACTGTGGAGTCTCACTTGCTGCTGAATGAATCCGCGAAATATCCGGGTCTCCAACTATTAGTATAGGCTGTTCAAGGTAAAATGAGCACTTTTGAAAGCCCTGCTTAAGATCTACTTGTATGCTAGTTCTATACTATTCCGCCTTATGTAAAATTAACATTCTCACGGGCCTGAGCACTTTATTCATGAGTCGGTCAAGAGAAATTCTAAAATTATTAGGAGAGTAAATATTTAAAAAACCTGCTAACTTTTACACTTCGATGAATTAAAAAAAGCAGAGGGGGAAAGAAATAATTTAAGCTATCACAAATGGTTACCTAACACTTTTTATTCGACGTTAAGATATGGAAATACTCTCTATTCTTCGTTGCGAATTTTACTGGGTGTATGTCACTCAGTGCGCCCGTTAAAATATAGGCTTATGCAGACAGAGCCAGTGACTTTTTTCTAAGGTTAGTTCTTGAACAGCCTCTAATTTGAAAGTGAACCTAAGGAATCCAGGCGGAAGGATTTTCTACAGATCTTTAGAATAGTACGCCAAATTCCCTTTTACCGGTCCTCAGTATACATCCTGTATTTATTTATTTATTTATTTATTTTTACGAAAATGAGGTGTCTGTACGTCACACACAGACGACAGCAAATGACGACAAATAAAGCCTTAAGGCGTGTACATATTACAATGCTGCCAGCTAAGAAATATATTATATTCAACGTTACTTCCAACTTTTCTGGAACCCTGACAAAGTTTCATTTTCAGGATATTCCCCCGCTTCATTAAAAAAAATCTCAACTGAATCTAAAAAATTACACCAAAGGAAAGCGCGCTTCATTCGTGCGAATTCAGTGTAATAATATTTCACATAAAAACTATTTATTACTAGGCATTGCCAACAGGGGTCACGGTTAGCCTGCTCGCCTCCCACCAAGGCGAACCGGGGATCGATTCTTAGTCGGGTCACTAACGGATTTGCGCATGTGGGGATCGTGCCGGACAATGCCGCTGGTCGGCGGGTTTTCTCGGGGATCTCCTGTTTCACCGACCTTTCATTCCGGCTCTGCTCCATACTCACCTCAGTCACCCTGGTTGGCTCTCAAGACCTCGCTGTTCAGAGCCGCCGAAATTTTACTCACGCATTGCCAATACTCCTATATTATCCCTGTTTTTATTTGAATTAAAAAATAAAAATAAAAATTTATAGATGTAATATTGTGCCGTAAAACAAATAACATTACCACATGTCAGTTCAAACAGTCTTTATTATAGACAAATAAATACATAAACCCTACAAGGTACCCTTTAGGGATCATTCAAATTAAGTATTACATAGAAAAATACATTTAATTATTATGCATAGGCTTTACAATCAAAATCCTTCTTTATAACAAAAAATTAAGTAATTGATCATAAAACTTGATGAATTTATACAATCGAAATAGAAATTCCAAAAGGTATAAATGGAAAATTGCTATATACCAATCTTTAACTAACGATTAAGGCCAATGGTGCACGAAAGCCGTATATTTATCTTAATGTTGGTCTTGCATTGATAGATATTCACTACCATTACTATTATCGAAGCACTGATGGAAGATAAGAAAGAATATCTTATTTCTCATCTTCCATCAGTGCTCACAGAATAATAGAGGTTGTGAATATTTAACAATGCAAAAAGATGTTAAAAATTAATATTTCCGTCTTCTCGTGCCAAACAATTTTGATAAACCCTCTTGAAAATAAGTAATAACGAAAATCGGGCAAATATATTGCTTTCGTGCACCATTGGCCTTAAAACAATTATTAGAAAAACTTGACTAGATTCCACTTCATAACCAACTGGAAAGGAGGGCAGCGATTTAAGCCCAGTAAAGCGTCCGCTTCTTAAAAATCCACACATTAAAATTGCTATTGCAAATGATTATTATTTCGGAGGAGGAAGTCAAACGACCCATTAAAGCTCCAACCGAATAAAATTGTTGAAAACTAATCACTTTTAAAAATAAACGTGAAGTAACCCAACACGAGAGTTGTAGACGCCACAAATAATTAAAAATTAGCAAAGCAGTCCTCAAATTCTACTTCGGTGGAGCCTAGTATCCCCTCCTTGTCTCTTCCCTTGGTCCGTTAACTTACCACCTCACTTCGTGAATTAGTTTTTTTATTGATGGGGTTAAGTTAATAAACACGCTCGTTCATCCGCTTTGGGGTGAACTTCACGCTCGTAGTCGCTCACTCTCCGGGAACTGCCCGCCCCTTGGATCCAGCGAAGGCTAGGTGTGTCTGCAGACGCAACTAGTCGCTTCCCCAGGTGGCGGGTAAGGTATTCCCAGGCTCTGGGAATGTCAGGACCAAGAGGCCGGTTCGACAGAGTCGTCGTCGTGACGTCGGGAACCTGGGTGGCTCGGTTGAAGATGTCAGTAGCACATCGGCTGGAGGCGGCCCAGCGATCCCGAGGTGCTGAAACAATGCGAAGTGTGGCGAACCTCCCTTCTGCTGGATTCTGAGGGGCTGTCGACTGCGGATGTGTGAGGAATGTAATTGAATATCATCGGACCTCGGAAGCACCCCGATGTCAGCCTTCGTGCCCGGGCCAGCGGTTTGCCACCACAACTGGATATCTCCGGGAGTCTTCAACAGAAGGATAATTTTTTTTGGAGGATGAGGGAGAGAATGGCTCCCTGACAGAGATTCTCCCCGCCTTCACCTGCGACCCGGAGTTCCTGGCGTTGGCGCTGACGAGAGATTTTGGCGTCGGAGCCACGACTGAGCTACCCAGGTTCTTGACGCACTCGTTGCGTTGCAGAAGGAGAAAAAGGGGAAGGGGGGCTGCAACAAATATTGCTATCTATGTAGTTGTGCAGAGAGCCTGCGCAGGAGCATGGACAACAGTATCCTGCTTAAAGACGCTTGTGCCCCAAACATGCGCCCACAAGCCCCGCCCCCTCTCTCTTAGTTCTTCTGTCGAATGAAACAAATATTGAGTCCACGCCTGCTATTTCCTGTAGCATTTTCATTAATGCTCCTACAGTTTGTCTTTCCTGTCGGTATGGGTTTTACCGTGTCTGTGCGGGTTTTTACCATGCCCCTTCTAGAATATAGTTTCAGCTATTTATACACTTAGGGAGGTAGTCATGGCCTTCTGGCCATGGCTACACAATCCCTCTTGTCGAGATGCACGCCTCCTCGCATCAACTCCCTTCCTTTTAGGCGTAAGGCGCGCAGCCCTGAGAAGCACTTAGCTCCTGTCCTGCCGCGGGCGCACACCTAATACTCGCAAATAGAGTAGGCTTAGAAAAAAAACTTCCCCTCTTCCTATTCTACTCCTCCCGGCACCACGAGCATGTTCGCGTCGGAGCTGCGTCGGTGTAACCTCTACAGCTGAGAGCTGTTCGCCACAGCTAGGGCACTTGGCTACATTCCTTTCCTGTGGCACGTTCAAGATTTGGTCTGGTTTAACTAAACTGCTTTGCTGCTTGTGTCTTGTCTGCTGTTTTGCTCATTTCCTGCAGCTCCGTTTGACTAGCTCTGCCTAGTTAACTGCGATGCATGCACGCCTAGTACTCGCTCTGTTTCGCTGGTTTTAACACTCGTGTCCTAAACAGTTTATGATCTGGGAGATTTGAATTCGGCTCAAGTCATTTACAAGCTGTCTCCCGGTTCGTCACCGTTTATAGTACAATTTTTAATCAGATTTTTAAAATGTTATATTATTACGAGAAATGCTTTGATGGCCCACACCTGGGTGCCGCTTCTCGCATATACTTTGTGTCAGGTAGGTTTTGTTGAAAATAAATATTTTAACATTGCTCCAGTGTTAATAACCTTTCAAGCCGAATGGATGTCGTTAAGGCACACATATTAGGGTTCCATTGCTACGTGAAATTAAAATAGTAGTATAGCAGTTCAGTATTAAATGCTTGAAGAGAAAGTATCTAGTCATTATTCTTGCCTGAGAATAATTTTGTTACTCAAGGTGAATATGTATAAATACATCTGACGTGTTATTTCATTGTAAGTCTCAGTTTAAAACACTGATCACGTAACATTAAATGCCTTGTGTAAGAAAATTAAAAGCTCTATGGTCACATGTTCAGGCATTTAATTATATATTTTTTTGCCAGAGGCGTTAGAGAGTATTATGGTATTTTTTTTTTAACCAGCTGAGTACTGTAATTATTAATCGTTTGTCGTTTGATTAATCCAGCCGATGGCTGCTTGAATATTTGCTAATTGTTTAATATAGCTGAGCTTGGTTATTGCAGTAATCACTATATTCAGCTCACTGTTGTTCATTTATGAATGTGTAATATTCATTACGTTTAGTGGCTCTGTAATTTAAATTATTACCTCTGGTGCTATCATGATCTAATTTTAGTAGAGCTTGGAGAGACTTTTATGATACAGTTTGTAGCCGAGAATAATGAAACTTGTATTATACTAAACTAGAAAAAAAAAAAGTATATTATTGCATTCTGATTCTTCGTGTACTTAATTTGTGTCGTCTGACACAAAGGAGCAGAGTAACATGACGTTTTAGTTTAACCGAAACAGAATTTTGATAGGCAACCGAGACCACATTTTGGAAAGAAAAAAAAAATAAAGCTAGCATTACTGCTCACCCAAGACTAACACAACTCGAGTGGGGAGCGAACGCAGGGCGAGGCAACACTCGCCGAGAGACGGGCTTTCCCGTTGGGACCCGTAGTTGCCCGTCATCCCCGGACATGAAGTGAGGCCCTAGGATGGAGCGGTGCTGGAATGCAAGGGCGGGGGAAACGGGAGTACCCCGAGAATACCCGCCGGTAAGCGGCATCGTCCAGCACGATTCCCACATGCGAGGATCCGGGAATGAGCCCGCCGGGTGTCGAGCCCGGGTCGCCGGGGCGGGAGGCGAGCGCCCTAGCCACTGCGCCACCGTAAATTACGCCCTAATGCTCGGCGGCTCAGGCAACAAAGTCTAATTCACGTGAGCCACATTGCGGCGTCTACGCCGAGGAGGTCGACCAGTGCGACAGTTAAACCATCCGGATGATCTCTTGCTGACGACGCGATCAGATGACAGGAGGGCGTAAAATATCCCTATTCGTACAGCGGCTTAAATAAACTGTCAGAAATGAATAAAACCATTTTGACGCACGAGCGGAGGGGGAAACCCAGAGGAGGGATCCGATCCGAGCAAAGAGTATATCAGAAGTCCGAACCTCTATAGGGATTTCGTGGGCCATTAAATTAAAGGGAAGAATGACTTCGCCAACTGTTTAAAAAATGAAAATAATGCTCATTAATAAAGAAAGCTCTATATTTTATAAACAGTATAATTTTATTTTTAAATATACTTAACTCGCGAGTGCTGTAAATTAAGTTGAATTATTCTCACCATTATTCACAAAATATATAAATTTTATGTAGGCATGCACTGTCAGCGCCTGAGCGTAGAGTTGTATTGTTTCTGTTGTTATGTTCGTTGCTGGAGAAGGTGAAGTTGATGTTTACAACCGATTGCAGGAATTGGAACGGAACTTTATTGAATTTTCAAATGCTGATTACCTAAGAATAAATGGTACAAGAGTTTTTAATATCAGCGACAATGCCTTTTCTAAAAGAAAGACAAATATTTACAATTAGCATTTTAATAAACGATTGCTCAGTTGACAGAGTATCACTTTATCCATACGTCGTCGGGGAAATGGTGGGAGGATTGGGGGGGGGGGGGTTGCGTTGGTTGAGCGGTTAGACTGCTCGCCTCCGACCAAGGTGACGTCCAGGTCACTCCGGACATTCGCAGGTGGGAATCGTGCCGCTTGCCGACGGGTTTTCTCGGGGATCTCCCTTTCCCCCCACTTGTCAATTCCAGGCGCTGCTCCATTATCACCTCATTTTGCCCTAAGCGGCTCTCAATACCTCGTTCTCAAGAGTTGCCCAAATCTCTCGACTCAACTCGGTCAAATGAAACTTTGAAATTTTTAGAACAGTAAATATTTTACACACATGATACTTTTTATAAAGTATGAATTTAAAAAAAGCAGAAAATATTTTCAACAACTTTTATTTACATAATTCTTTGAATCCAGCGTTAAGACACAGAATAATTAATAACTAGGGATAGAAAAATTTCGCGAGTTCATTTCGGGACAAGATGGATGTCAAACACATATACAGTGAAGTTACCTTCGCAATTGGATCACAAATCATTACACCGCCCCGAACGCCTCTGAGCCAATAGCAGACTTGCAAGGAAACACCTTGCGAATCCCAAAACCGCCAGGTGCTGGCAACAGCCAATGAACACACAGCTGAGGCTCCAGTATGCAGAGGACTGAGGAGTCTAGCCTACAGGTCATTGAACTCGCAAAATTTTCCTATACCTATTAATAACACAGATGTGAAACAGTAACTTATATAACGAACTGCAGCCGCACACGCTACCAAAATGGCGGCATGTCAGAACGCTGTGCACCAATCAGGGCCTGGTAAGCAAAGGTACAAGTGTTTGAAGTTTGATGTGTCCCCGAATAATACCGCGAATTTTGCAGGTTTCTACAGATAAGACGCGTAACAATAATATACTGCAAAAAAAAATTGTAATTTTTAATGAGAAATTGTTTGTAATTTTACAAATGCTTGTAACAATACAACAATATTTCTTGTAAAACCACTTATTTGTAAATCTTGTTACGCCCCTTTAAGTCATAGCAGGGCTAAAGGAAGGTAAGGAGGACACACACCATAAAAAAAAAATCAAGGAATCATGGACACAAAAATTTCCAGATCAATACAAATGTATCGAAGCCCATCTATACATTATCCCCAAGAACAGCAACTTTGCAACTTGATTTGAAAAATATAAATTGCATCTGTAAATTTCTGTTGCTTGCTACCAATCGGTGAACTAGGGGTAGGAGAGAACATATATGCACTGGAACAAACAGAAAAACAACAATAGTAATATAGCCTGAGAAATCACCCAACCTGAATAAACACTTGTGAAATCCCATTCAAAAAAGGTAAAGTGACTCCCTGAGTAAAGCAAGCACCACTAAACTTTAAAAGTAAAAGTACGCCTGATGATTCACTAAACAGTGCAACATGGAATACTAATTTCAAGAATAACATTGGGAAGGAGCAATAACCCTCATTACACTTAACCATGAGCATAAAGGCACGCCATAAAATATCCACTAAACTCCTTGGCATTAAAATTATTTTAGGAAATTGTAGTCCAGGGGACAATTCCTACAGCACGCCGAAAAAAAAGAGGGAAGAATCCACATCTTACAAACATTCCCATAAAATACCATATTGGAAATTCACACAATCAAAACAATGAAGAAACACTTCCCTACAAAAATCCATATACACAAAAGAGCTGAAAAAAACCACTACCAAAAAGGAATCTCTAACCCTGGCATAACACAACTACGTTCAGTGCCATACTTAACTTGAGTAGTACTCATATTATGTGAAAACGCGTCTAGCATGGTGAAGCCCCGAAGTACGAAGTGGTGTAGACATGATCTATCGTCGGCCATCCCACGCAACTCTAAGAGGAACACTGCACACTTGCTCGGCCTGGGGACGAACATTTATACGTGAAAACGCGGCTCGGGAAGATTAAGGAGGCGGCGGGAATAGCGGAGAGGCGTATGGAAGGTGCCAGAGTGTGCGAGGCTGAACTCGTTGCCAGTAGTAGCCACCAGACAGCGCTCGGCCTCGCCAGGAGCGCCGCGCGCCTCTCTTCAGTATAGCTCAGCACTTGGAAGCGTTCAGACGTGCGACACCGGAAGGGGGAGGGGGGGGGAGGGCGAAGAGTACCTTTTTCGGCAGAAAAACTACTGCCTCTTCAAATAGTAACCCCTCCTTAAACAAAAACAGTTTATTAATCTGGGCTACCAAATACAGACGTGGCTAATAACAAAGCAGACTTCATAACCAAGTTCATTAACGTCATATAGTTCTGTAAACACACCAACCCCATAATAGCAGCATTTAATCGTACTCTAGAAAATTGTAGTCATCACACATTTCACCAGCTGGCAGGACGAAAAATAAATCGTTCAGGCAGGTCAGGAGTACTCACATAAAATTGCTTGAGTATGCTAATTGACACGCGTGTCAGACTTGAAGCTGGGCTTCAAACTTCAAGGGCTGTGTTTGAAGTAAACATCTAGAAATTTTTGTACTATACTGACTCATATCCACGAGCTTCAGGAAAATGGTGGACACTCGACAACGTAAAACCGTATAAGGCTGTTTGTGCTAAAACTATGGGTGATGTAATGTGTCGTTGCGTATAAGAATAAATGTATTACAATTTTGAATAACGCAAAACACTTAAAACAACTCAAATATTCATACTATTTCAATAAAACATGACCGTATTGCCTCGTTAACTGTTTCCTAGCTACACAGAACACTTAAATCGGCTCTCAAGACCTCGTTGTAAAGAGCCCTCGAAATCTCTCAACTAAACAACAGAACTCTTAAAATGAAATAAACATATTTTTTTCTTAATCAAGTTTCATATTATTTTGTAGGCACTTACAGCTGTATTTACTATAAAAATAAGTGTTAAGAGTTCGTAAGTCGAGTTGGTCTTTTGTATAGTTAAGGGTGCGGGCTAATTACACAAGGGGTATGGGTTCTAGTCTTCATGCTGGCAAAGTGTAACTTTGTTTTTTCGTAAATTGTATTTCTATATATATATATATATATATATATATATATATATATATATATATATATATATATATATATATATATATATATATATACACCACACACACACACACACACACACACACACTCTCTCTCTATTAGTATTTCATCATATGTGTTTTCTACAAACAAATGCATTTACGCTTTTCAGTAATGTAAGATTTAATTTAAGGCCATCATTTGTAAAAACGGAATGAAAGGTCGTGTGTTCATATTACCTCATAAAATGGGGTTTTGAAAGACTGAAACGCATTTTAGAAACTATTTTGTATTAGTTTTATTCGTTTATGCGTGGTCATGTTACTTCACTTGATACACGTCGTTTAACGGCCATTTTTAAACGATGTTGGACGGCCATTTTTACACGCAGTTTCACTGATACATCAGTCAGAAATAATTAGAGACGGAGCAAGTTGCTCAGATGTTTCACTGGTCCATCAGTAAAAAATAAACCACCGATAAAACAGTGGACAAAATTACTGACGAATCAGTGGGAAATGTCACTGAATCAATCAGTGAAGGAAATATGGCATTTTTTCACTGGTTCATCAGTTAAATTCACTTAAGTGATTGTTGTATAGGCTGTTCACGGTAAAGTGAGCACTTTTGAAAGCCCTCTCATTTGGAATAATAGTCAATAAATATACTTTATTGCACCCTCAGACATAAATTTTCGAGTTTGGTGGAATATACACAATGTGTTTGTTAAATACATGGCAATATTTATTTTACAATATGGTTAAAGGATAAGAAATGGCTGAAAGTAAAAAGTAACTAGGGCCTCAAAAGTGCTCACTTTACCGTGAACAGCATATATGTCAGATACGCTTGACTGATTGAAACAGTGAAATTCTCACTGATTCAAATTAAGAGTGTATATGGATTCACTCAGCTGACACTGCATGGGTAGGGACAGGTGCATTTCGCGAAAATATTCATGGCCATGCTAGACGTCAGTATTATACGTTCACGATCACAACTACCTTTGGTTATTGTTAGGGTTAGGGAAAGTTCGCGAATTCACTTCAGGACAAGATACACCGAACTCGCCTTTGCAATTGGTTCAGAGTTTATTAGACAAACCCTGTTTGACTTTGAGCCGATATCAGGCTTGCAAGGAAACAAGAAGCGAAGCACAGGTGTGAGGTAACACTGGAGCAGCAGCCGATGAACAAAGATCTGAGGCTCGACTGTACAAAGGAGTGCGGAGTCTTAGCATACAGGCCAATTAACTCGTGAAATTTTCCTATCTTTAGTTATTGGTCGCGCGTCTACGCGAGAAAACATGTTTTTATTAGACTTGGCCAAACGGATTATAGTACTTCTATACGGGCCGTCCATGATTCGCGGACATACACTTAAGGCTCGTGGCATTTAAAATCATCCAACCACAAAAGTGCATATGAACAGAGTTGTTTTAGAGTAGACCTGGCTATGAGATCTTTCCGCGAAAGCACCTGTCGCTACGAATGGTTAAATTGCAGTTAAAGGCTGTTCACGATAAAGTGAGCACTTTAGAAATGTACCTTAGAAAATAGTCCCTGCCCCTGCCTGCATATATTTTAACGGGCGCACTGAGTGACTTTCGCCCGGTAAAGTTGGCAACGATGGCTGGACAGTAGTTCCATAATTTTTAAGCAGAATAGAAAATGCCAGGTAACCATTTGTGATAACTTAAAATCATTCCTTTCGCTTTCTGTTTTTTGTCATGCATCGAAGTGTAAAAATAAGCATACCTTCTTAATAATTTGACAGTTCCACTTGACCGACACATGGATAAAGTGATGAGACCCATGGAAATGTTAATTTTCGATAAGGCGGATGAATACACAACATGCATACAAGTAGATCATAACTAGGGGTAGCGAAATTTCGTGAAAAGATTTCAAGACAAGTTATATTTCGAAACCCTGTAGTGTCGTTTACCTATCTTGATTGGCTGAATTACTTCTTGACACGTGTTAACTGTCTGCACACGAATCACATAGGAGCCTTGCAGATGTCACCGAATTCTGAGTGGCTCGGTTAAATAAGACAACGCCTTCTCAAGCGGACAGTAACAAATGGCAATAGACAAACTGCTGTTGGGTACTTATAGAATTGAAGTCTACACTGTACTCATATTCTTTCGCGAAAAAAATCACTAGATCTAATAATAACCCCTTCAGAACCACCTTAATTTACTGTTTCAGGTGTCGCAAAGAAAAAATGTATGATGCGTGCTGTACTTAAGTGGACACAACACTTGTTTCGATGTCACAGCTAATGAGCTGTATGCTATACGTTGCGCTACAGTTATATGTACTAATCACATCCTAGACCAGTAAGGTTGCTTGCTCTTCATTAGACCACAGGTAGGAAATCACATCCTAGACCAGTAAGGTTGCTTGCTCTTCATTAAACCACAGGTAGGAAATCACATCCTAGACCAGTAAGGTTGCTTGCTCTTCATTAAACCACAGGTAGGAAATCACATCCTAGACCAGTAAGGTTGCTTGCTCTTCATTAAACCACAGGTAGGAAATCACATCCTAGACCAGTAAGGTTGCTTGCTCTTCATTAAACCACAGGTAGGAAATCACATCCTAGACCAGTAAGGTTGCTTGCTCTTCATTAAACCACAGGTAGGAAATCACATCCTAGACCAGTAAGGTTGCTTGCTCTTCATTAAACCACAGGTAGGAAATCACATCCTAGACCAGTAAGGTTGCTTGCTCTTCATTAAACCACAGGTAGGAAATCCCATCCTAGACCAGTAAGGTTGCTTGCTCTTCATTAAACCACAGGTAGGAAATCCCATCCTAGACCAGTAAGGTTGCTTGCTCTTCATTAAACCACAGGTAGGAAATCACATCCTAGACCAGTAAGGTTGCTTGCTCTTCATTAAACCACAGGTAGGAAATCACATCCTAGACCAGTAAGGTTGCTTGCTCTTCATTAAACCACAGGTAGGAAATCACATCCTAGACC
Source organism: Dryococelus australis (assembly GCA_029891345.1). Classification (NCBI taxonomy): domain Eukaryota; kingdom Metazoa; phylum Arthropoda; class Insecta; order Phasmatodea; family Phasmatidae; genus Dryococelus; species Dryococelus australis. The sequence goes on along the minus strand of CM056994.1, from coordinate 13,008,448 downwards.
AGTAAGGTTGCTTGCTCTTCATTAAACCACAGGTAGGAAATCACATCCTAGACCAGTAAGGTTGCTTGCTCTTCATTAAACCACAGGTAGGAAATCACATCCTAGACCAGTAAGGTTGCTTGCTCTTCATTAAACCACAGGTAGGAAATCCCATCCTAGACCAGTAAGGTTGCTTGCTCTTCATTAAACCACAGGTAGGAAATCCCATCCTAGACCAGTAAGGTTGCTTGCTCTTCATTAAACCACAGGTAGGAAACCACATCCTAGACCAGTAAGGTTGCTTGCTCTTCATTAAACCACAGGTAGGATGATTGGTAATTGTGAGATTCACAGTGTGCAGTACAGACAGAAAATTACCTACACGTGTGTAATGCACACAATTGTGTACACTAGGTCTGAATGGGTTAAGCAGGGCTTTCAAAAGTTCTCATTTTACCGCGAACAGCCGATATAATCCATTCACGGTTTCTTCGGCCGTTTTGAATAAAACCTTTGAAAAATTTCCCCATGTATGACGTGTTTAGTTATTTCCTAAATACACACAAGCGTTTTATACTCGTGTTCATGAAAGTTACTCTTTTGTCTGCTAAATTGAAATGTTATACATATTTTATCTATAAATTATAACGCTTCATTTATAAATAATCTGAATAAAAATCAGGGATAAAATAAGTATGTTGGTAGCGCCTAGTGAGAAATAGTCCTTATACAAAATACTGTTACACTTAGTACGCACGAATGTGGTACGTTGTCCCCCTGGTGTTATTTTCTCTACTGGTTAATAGAGACATGCAGAATTCGCGTTGTTATTTGGCACCACGGTAGATTTTACCGTACTATATACATTAGCGTATATGTCATTTGTTTATTGGCTTCTGCAAAAGCGAGGAGCCACAATCCGTTCTAGTTATGCGGGACGTGATTGGGCTATCTTGCCGTTGCTTGCTTCCGATTGGTTCTAGGCAGCCCAGGTCCTGTTAAACCAGCTGCAGTCCAATGACAAGAGCAATACAAACGCATATGTGGTTGAAGTATATTCTGTCTTCGAATGATAACGCGAATTTTGCAGGTATCTACTTGTCAGGCGTAGTTTGCACGAGGCGGAGGGATATCCTGGAAGTAGAACTTTAGCAGGTCTTGAGAAAAGGCTGAAGTAACCGCTAGTAGACTATAGATGTGTATCAGCAGTGGCGAGGCGATGTCAAACGTGGCGGTTGTGCATGGATGTCGCTGTCGTGTGGGGCAGGTGGGCATCATTGAGAAGGCCGACGGGCGACTCCTTACCTCAGGATGCATGGAGGTGGTGTTCGCGTGCAGGCCGCCCGAGAATAACCTGTCCAATCATGGAACTAAAAGGCAGCTGCTGCCGTTTGATATACGTGCGCCGTCACGGAAACACTGTCCGAGATCGATGTGGGCTCTCGATGCAGGGCAAGATGCCCACCAGTCTACTTGCTGACGTTGCGAGTCTGACAGCTAGGTACCGACCAACAAAGCTGTTGCCTGGTTTGAAAGCAGTCAGGACTTGGTATAGTTCACTGACGGTTACCTGCAACTTTTCTGAAGCTCTGCTAAAGTTCTACTTCCAGGATATTCCTCCGCCTCGTGCAAACAAAGCTAGAAATTTACAGCAAAAGGGAAACGCACCATAATCGTGCGCAAACATTTAAATAATATCTTACATTATAACTATTTCTTACTTAGGCATTACTAGAGCTAGTGATTTTTAGATACCCTAGAATTTCAGGGGTTCACTTCTAGACAAGTTGGAATTCACACACTTGTACGTTCATGTTACTTTTGTAATTGGTCGACGCCTCCTGGAGATAAATGAACAATAACAAATACGCAATAAATTGTGCTCCCAACCACCGTCTTTTACCACCACAACAATAAACCAATAAACAGTTGCTATATGTATGAGAGTATATAAGACTGTGAGGTCTAGCCTACAGGTAATCGAACTTGCTAATTTCTCGGGTCTCTAGTGATTTTTCACGAAAAAATATGAGTACAGAGTATACTTCAATACTATAGGTACCCAACAGCAGTTTGTGTTTTGCCATTGGTTACTGTCCGCCTAAGAAGGCGTTTTCTTATTTGCCCGAGCCATTCAGAATTCGGCAACGTCAGCACGGCTTCTACGTGATTCGCGTGCAGACAATTAACAAGTGTCAAAAAGTAATTCAGCCAATCAATATAGGATAACTCCCCTTTCACGTTTTGAAATACGACCTGTCTTGAAATATTTTCGGGAAATTTCACTACTATCAAGTTCACATATAATGCGTTTACATAGGTCCAAAACCTGGCCAGCAGCAAGGCCCCAGAGCTCAAGTATTGGAATAGTTCATGTCTTTGGAGGTGCAATCTTGGATTAAGATATTACTACTAAGTGCATTGAAACCACACCTTTATCATCTACTGCCTCAACATAAAGTACATTAATATGCCTTCTTGGTGACATCGCAAAGCCATGGAACTGAAGACTGGACAAATCAATGGCCCAGACACACACACATACATATATATATAAATCCTTACACTGGCCAAAGAAATCAGTCTCCCTTTTAAAATGCAGATATTTGTTAACAATGTAGCTAGGAACAGGTTCGTCCCAATCCCGCACTTATGTCCATCCAAGTATCTGAAGCATTTCTCACACTTAGATTTTTGTTTCGAGTTTATATCTTCAAAATTGGCTTAATAAAACGAACTTAATTAATATGTATTTCTTTATATAGTCTGTCCCCAGTTTCTTCACAGTTTTGAATCAAATCTTTAAAAACTTACCTCATGTGTGATGTGTTTGGTTGTTTTCTAAATATGGCGTACATCACGTGCGTTTTATACTTCTGTCAAAATACGTCTCTATATTTTTGGTTAAATTAAATTTTAATTCTGCTTTATTTATAAATTATAATTTTTATTTGTAATTCTAATGAATATAAACAGTGAGAAAATAAGTGTGTTGGTATTGATAGATGTTTCTCTCTCCGTGCGGACATATTTTAACACCATCTTCTCGTGTATTACGTCTTCTCCTCATAAGCTCGTAATTTGTGGCAAACATACCATGAGAAGTTCAAACATCGGTTGCTCTAACTGCACGGCGACGTGTGCTGTCTGCAGACAACACAGCAGATTTAGCTTCAAGGACTTGCTTTCAGGCCTGGCAGTGAACAGTACCTGCTGGTTTCATCGCACTGATTGGCTAAATAATTCTGTGAAGGGATTTGGCCTGCATATCGAATTGAAGTGTCTTGCGAGGTTGAGTCCTGAAAGTACAAACTAATACAGGTATGTGTTATAGATACTGAACCCAACCAGGAAGGTGTTTTACAATTGAAGGAGTCCTTTTATTACTTGCCATGCCTGAAAAGGATGACTGCCTGGCTCATTACAGTTCGAGATAACTTTAAAAATAAACCACACCAATAAGCTCACTAACTGGCATATGGAGAAATTCAATCTGCACTGGTTTGTGGGTTTTGTCTGTGCAACAGTACTACCTGTCAGATGAAATTAAGTCACTTAAAAAAGGCTAAGGTTCGTGCACTCTTAGAGTTTGCACCATTTTCTCGATACACAGGATGTTGTCAAGGGGGGCGGGGGGGGGGGGGAGCGGCAGATCGCGAAATTAATTCTTACGCGATGAAGCCTAACACCCAATTTTCATTCCAGGCAAATATAATTTGTCAATTGTAATATTCGATTTATTTAATGTCACTTATTTGCACGCAGGACGGAAAAATACCCTTGCCCTAATTATAAGACAATTTTGCATTTAAAGTGCTTGGCGAATAATTCGACAGCAGACGAACAAATGTGCTTGTTGTTTTAATTACAGTCTCGAGGCACACGCACCTCTCATCGGAAATCTAACAGAGTCCGGATTTTATCAGATTCGTCCATTCTCAAAGGTTGGTGGGGATATTTGTGGTCCATTTGTAACCAAACCAGGCAAGGCACGAAAGAAAACATCTATGAAGATCTACCTGGGCTTGTTCATCTGCTTGTCCACCAAGGTGGTCCATTTCGAGCTGGTTTCTTCACTTTCCACAGTTACCTTGAGCATTTAAGCGATTTGTATCACTTAAAGGGACCCATGCTGACATGTATTCCGACCAAGGTACACATTTTGTTGACACAGCATGTCAACTGAGAGAACTTGTTTGCAGAACCAACGTGGCAATCTTTTTATGTACAACTCTTTCAGCTCTACATCGGGTGGCATTTTAATCTTTCTGCGAGCCTTCACTCCGGAGGATTATAGGAGATGACCATTAAGTCTGCCAAGACACACATAAGGCGAGTTATAGGTGACCCCAAGTCCTTAACTTTGAGGAGTTTTAAACCCTATTTGCAGAGATTTCTGCCATAATGCATTCCGACCACTTTGCCCACTCTCCACTGATCCATCGGAATCAGACGCTATGATTCCTGGCCACTTTTTAATTGGTGCACTACTTGTTGGTCAACCTGAAGAAAAATTGTTGACTGTGATGAGCAACCGCTTGAATCGATAGCAGCTTGTGTGCAGATTGAAGCAGTCCCCCTGGAAATGCTGGAGCTCAGAGTATTTTCACACACTGCATCAAAGTATCAAATGAAATGTTCCAACACGAGGCGTAAGGGAAGAAATTTTATTACTGGTGAAGAACATAAACTTACCTCCCATGCAGTGAACGACAGCAAGAAAAATTGTGAAAACTCATCATGGCATAGATGGTATTGTGAGAGCAGTTACTCTGAGAACAACAAATGGAACTATGCAAAGACTTGTAACAAAGATTTGTTAGTTACCCTGAAACGAGATCACCTGTGCTGTATACCCTACTTTGTCTTGTAGTGTAGAATATAAGTATAAGTAATTATTTATTCACAATTTTTAGTCATACAAGAGAATTGTGTTGATGTTTTATGGTGTAGAAAATATACTATTTTCTGTGGGCGGTATGCCAAGAATTATTTATTATAAATACATTTTTTTACTTACCTGGCTTGTGTAACAGTAGTATGGTGGTATCAACTCGAGTAATTACAAAGACAAATATGATTTCACCTGTAGCTGATTCGTTTCTATAAATATGTGGTATTAATCCAAAAATAGGCCTTAGCTTATAATAAACTTGCACAGATACAAGGACGTTATCCCGTGCTATCTGATATCTGCTAAAATGGGCTGCTGAGCTTGGTAGCAGCCAATGGACAAATAGCTGATATTTTCCATAAGCAGATGCCAGTAGAGGCTAACCTAGAGGTCACAGAATTGGCGAAATCTTCCTGTTTTCAAAAATAACTCGTCCACAGAATATAAATTAACTAATCTGTAATAAGTAACCTAAATCTTCCCAACAGCAGTTGAATGTACTTTCATATAAGCAAAGAACGTGTTATGGGGATTAATCTTGATGACGAGACAGCAGGCAAAAGACAAACCTGTTTGCGCTTAGAACTAAACTACATATCTTCTTATTTCCAGACATGATTCAGAAGTGAACACTCCTGATTTTAAAACATAATGTATTGAGTATTATAATTATTAGGCTATTCCGCCCAGTTCTCGTTTATTGTACGTATTTGTTTTCATAAAGTGACTGATCACTTAATAAGCTAGAAAATAACTCTAACCTATTTCAAAGCAACAATAGTTCAAAACGAGGAAAATATCTTATGCCAATTCGGTTTACAAATGACTCGGATTTATGACTTATATTTAGATACCCGGATATTTCGCGGCTTCCTTCGGCAACAAGCTAGATTCCACAATCATTTGTGCATTCGAGCATCAGTTAGTAGCTCATTGGCTGATGCTCAACTTTAACCCCAGACCAGGTAGCACGCGATTCGGTCCTTATTTTCCTTGCGAGTTCTTTATTATTCGAAAGTCGTTCGGGGCGTGCCAACAAACTATGGACCAATGGAATAAAAACACATATGTACACGTGACTACAAATTAACTTGTCGGATGAATCTGCGAAATTTCCGCGTCTCCACTTATATTTAAATACTTTTAGTGCCAATGTGTACTAGAGAAAGCGTTGCGATGAAAGAATATTTATGAATTGAGCTTTCTTACAAAAAAAAGCCACCGGAAAACTAAGTTTTCTAATGTTAATTAAGCTATTCGTGAATAAGAAAAAACACCGTTATAAGCTACAAGATACTTCCTACAGTATTTAGTGTACCTCGTATCGTAGAGTGGCACGTTCTATAAGCGATCATTTACTATAATAATCTAATTTGTTGCGACTGCTTTAACACTTTGAGGACACTAACAGCGAAGTTCGTAGATGAACGACATATATTGGTATAGTTACGAAAATCAACAAGATGGGATGTATATCCTGTTACATACGAAAGAACATTTGAATGGAAAACGGTAAACTCGGCACACTATTGGTTGGCAGCCGGCCAATACGGAAAGACTGGTTTTGTTTTGACCAGTAGAATGGCGTAAAGTGGCAATAGGGGCCAGTAGAATACGGTGTCCCTGTAGTGGCATGGATGTAGGCGACTAACGTCTAGCTTCACTTTAAAGCTGGTAAAAGTGTGCCGACCTTAAAGTGTTAAAGAGTCATTCACCTTGTAGTCAGTGTATCAAAATTAGGAGTGTAAACATACATTTCACAATGAAGTAGAGACTGGCAAAAAAAACCTCTTTATTGTTTTCAGAACAGGTAGAATTCGCATCAGTAGAAATTTTCGCCTTAGTGTAATTTGCTCACTGACTGCCGCCAATGTAAGCAGCCATTCCCATTCCAACTTGATGGAATGTGATGTGGTGACGTCACTGTGACCTATTCATTCATTAGCCGGGATTCGTCCAGGAAGTGTGAAACAAACACTTCACAATAGGCAATGTGATTAGATCGTAATCCTCTTCCGTTAATAAACCAAGATTGTACGCCGATTCATTAGAGGAACCTGTTTTTCGGGAAAATATTTCAGGTCAAATTGTGTTCCAATGCACTTTAGTTCTGAACCACTTTCGTGATTAGATCGTTTGATTGGTTGACCACCAGTCACGGACGGTCAGTATCGGAGAAACGTACTTCTGATTGGCTTACTCATGTAACAGATTGCCTTCACACAAAGACAAGCGGCCAGTGGTCAAATGATGACTGCAAGCGTGCACACATAATATTGAAGCCTAGCCTTCCCGTAAATTTTTTCGCGAAAAACAGTTGGCCCTACAAAAACTCCGTCTATAAAGCCAACATCCACGGAGTTAAAACGGGAAATCATTTATACATATATTCTTTCTCGACGCATGAAATACGAAGTTAAATGCTTCAAACAAAAACATATTTAAGGCATCTTTCTCTTAGAATACTGACGCGTTTAGAAATGGAAAAAAAAAAAAAAAAAATCGATTGAAAATTTTAATGTTGAAATTTGGGGGAAATGATATTAAACTTACAAATTGCCAATATTTATTTACGTGGCAGTATTAATTAAAGAATGGCATTTATACATACATTTTGTTTGAAAATCTCATGTTTAAAACTGACATAATGAGAACGAATTTCTTTACCTTTGACTCCACACTTGGTAGGCATTGCCATAATGGTTTAATATTATTTCTTGCGGCTAGGAAAACGAACATGTATTTGGGTGATGTAGAAACGAGAAGGATAATGAAGAGTTTCTCTCCCTGAGGGGAAATTCGTCTGGGTGAGTGTGGCACCACTGAGTGCATAGTGGCAGGGCGAGTCTTCCTGTTGCGGTCCTGCATAGCGCTTCGCTCCCGACAGCGCATTCCCTTCTGCCTGGTACGTGCTTCACGTTGTCCTGGTGGTGGACGAGAGGGTGGAGGGGGTACTGGAAAACAACCCCTCCTCCGCCAACCGCCGAGGAAGATAAATGGGTTGCGCCCCCCGTCCCGCAATAATTGAAATGTACCCTCTTCGCGTGGGTGGCGTCGAGTAGGCAGCGGGAGTCAGTCCCTACGCGTCTCCGGGTTCTGTCGAGTCGACGTGTGACGTCTGGTGACGCCCTCCCAGGGTCCTGCAACACAACTCCTACGAGAACGCAAGTCTACAACTTGTAGCGATTAGTCACGTGACCAGACTTGTAAAATTACAGACTACAGTCCATACCCGGTTAATTCCCACCCGTCTGAAGCCCCGCTGAAGTTATACTTCAAGGATATTCCTCCGCCTCACGAAAACAAAGCTTAGCTAAATTGAGGTTTACTCTACTCAGGTTGCTCAGGTTGAGAAGCCTCAGTGCTTTCAGTTTAGCAACTATAATTATTCGCCACTAGGTAAGCGCTAGTGTCGCAGATGTACCGGGTATTCTCTGTTTTCTACGTTATAAATTAAAATAATTGCAATTATTGATAATAAAATATAAAATAACTTCGTACCTAAGTACAATTTCTCATTTCTATTATTCACGTAACTTAAAATGTTAAGACCTGAGGAACTCGCGAGTTCAATGACCTGTAGGCTGAACTTCACAGTCTTATATACTCTGATACAGATATAAACTGTTTATTGGTTGATTGTTGTGGTAGTAAAAGGTGGTGGTAGGGCGCACAATTTATTGCAAGTTTGTTATTGGTTCATTTATCTCCTGGAGGTGTCAAACAACACGTAGACCAATTACAAAAGTAATATGAACGTACATGTGAGTGAATCCCAACTTGTCTAGAAATGGATCCGCGGAATTCTCGGGTCTCTAGTTATAAGTAACCTTTTTGGAATACTGCGTACCTAGTGGTGGAAATTTTCTCTACGCCAATCTCTTCCATAACAAAATTCTTTTTATTCCTAACCTCAGTAGAATAAACCTCAGATAAATCTAGACAGTAACACCGAGGGTATAGTCCACTCAGCTCAACACTTTGACGTCAGCTTACGAGACAACCAAGGCAAGTTAGAAGTGAGTAAGTTATATCCACGACTGCAGGAACACGGGTTCTATTGGCCTCTGTTGCAACGGTGGTAGTTCTGCCGGCCTCTGCTAACGATCGCTGTGATTCCTGTTTACTGGCTATCAGCCTCGGGCGGAGGCCAGTCTCTCTACTCCTTATTCCCAGCCTTGTTCCTACCCACTTCTCCTGGCATGTTTGCTTCATACACGACGAGCTAGCTTACTTGAGGCATTGCATGACCTGTCCTCGTGCCTTACCTTCGGCTGTACTTCACGTCACTTGGGTGTTCTTAGTAATCAGTATGCAAGTTCGCAGTAATGATGTTATTTACCACGTTTTGAACGGCAACGCTGGTCTTCAACCCTTGTTGGAGTGGTCGAGGTTATTTCCCTTGGAGACAAACAGAATGTGGGCCGTGGCAGAGAATCCGAGAGTGTTTCTTTTTGTGGTGGCATAGGTGTCAGCTGTAGTTTTGCTTGTGAAACTTGCTATCGTGCCATCGGAGCGTATTGTAGGAGGACAAGCTGTAAGTGATGTGTCGTAATGATGTTGAAAAGTCAGAGTTTCATCAATATGAGTTCTTTGAACTATCAATCGGTTTGCGGCTTCTGTCCTATTACTTCGCCCAATTTTCTGGTGTCTCGAGTCTCAGCCACGACGCACTGTAGATCAGAGTTAGCGCAGCCACTTTTGAATAGAGGTTTGTTATTTGCTGAGCTGAGTGTACGTACTTTAAAATACACTTGGTTTTTTAAAAATTACTTTAGAATTATTTCAGTTTAGATCTCGTTTTATTCGAAGGGCTTTGAAACCCAATACTGTATTTGGATCGCTGAGCTCTCTGGTAATTTAGAGCTTTTGGGCAGATTGAAATATATTTTTATTTAGATTCCACTTAAAATGCGTGTATTGGAATGCTAAGCCCATACTTTAGAGGTGAACGAATTAAAAATATCCATCGCAGCTGCCATTGAAACTACGCCTTCTTCAAAGGTAAAAATTGTGCCAGAAAATAAGCCCATTTGGAAAAGCTATTCTAGTAATTCATGTTGTAGTCCCGCTACATAATGTCAAGGGCTTTAATCATTTATTTATTACAGAAGGTTTATGTAGGATTTTAATGCTTTTAATCATTGCAATTACGTGGTTAGGAAGTTGAAGATAAATATTTTAATGTAATACCATGTGTGGTATTCCTATTTTATATATTCTGCTACCCTAAATTTTATGTACGAGCGGCTTATAGATTTTTCTTGTAGTGTTAATATTCAAAGTCGATCAGTTCTATTAATCCAATACTGCTTTGTCAAGCCTTGTAAGACTCGCTTCATCCCGCATGTATGAGAAATGAGTATCGATACGAACCAATTTTGATGGTGAATAATAGGCAATATACAACTTTATAAAATATTAAATGGCTTAATACATTGTAAATTGTGTATTTGAATTTTCCGCCAATGAATATGTATTGTACAAGGCGGTAGTAATTTTTGCAGATGTTTAATTGCCACTTGGGGGCCTTTACTTATTGAAGCTGAAATAAAAGCTTTGTGCAGCGGGAGCACGTGCGTGTGAACGGTTTTAATTTTACGGCCTATTTGATAAACTGCTGGATCCATGTTAATGAACCTTGTGATATTATGGAACAAATATATAGCTTTTCAAACTGATGTTTTCCGCGTACATTTGAGATGGTCCCGCTGTGTTCCCACTCACTACGCTTCTAGTACAGGCCAATATGACAATGGACACGCTTACCCTACTCTACAACGTTCATTATTGGCTGGTCATCAGTCACTAAGGCTCTGAGTTTATTTTGACCCAGTTAAATGTCTTTATTCGTGTAAGATGTTTTACAATCACACCTGTCCTGCGGAGATGTAACAAAAATATTTTTGTAGTCAGGAAAGTTATTGTTACTGAGCTGTGTAGTTAAAGCTATTCACTTTTCGCGAGAAAATATGAGTACACGGTAGACTTCAATACTGTAAGCACCCAACACCGGTTAGTTTATTGTCATTGGTTGCTGTCCGCTTGAGAAGGCGTTTTCTTATTTGACCGAGCCACCCAGAGCTTGGCAACAACGGCAAGGCTCTTACGTGATTCGTGTGCAGACAGTTAACACGTGTCAAAATGTAATTCAGCCAATCAAGCTGGGTAAACGACCCTACAGAGTTTTGAAGTACAACATGTCTTGAAAACATTTCGCGAACTTTCACTACCCCTGTGTACAGTTATTGTAAGATCATGTTAAACACAGGCGGTAGAACGACTGAATGAAAATGCTAGTTTTCTTTTCAATGACAAAGCAATTTTCAGAGTATTTTTCCTTGCGCTACACTGCAAGATATTATTTGCAAACGTACCACACTAGTGTATAGGTACACTGAGAAAGCGCGGATAGCAGAGTGTTTACTATACATTTATGATAGTGTTCTCACATTTGTTCAGGAAAGAGTCGAATTCTTAGGAAAATCCTCAGCTTTCTATAGTATCAATCGTATATTCGGAACCTGATGTATAAACCGCTACTTTGGCCATCTGGTAATAAAATGTAACATTTGTGCCTTACCTCTGGAAACAAACAACTAATGCCCACGAAGTGTTTTCACGTAGTACTAGAGTAGGCCACGTAAACTTACATAGTTTAAATGAGTCAAATATTTTTTTTCTTTCGAAATGGCAGCAATACAAAAATTCTATAGACAAGTGCGTAGTATTGTATAAATACTTTGAAATAAATTGAAGCAAGAGTTTGTACCCCCGACAGTATATGTTAGAGGCACCAGATATGCCTATATCTAGTTCGGTATTAGGCCTTTATGTACAACAACGGCAAATAGAGAATAAAATTGCTGTGCCATGTTCCTGGAACAAGTCAACATTTACTCCAAATTCTTTACACAATTAATTATTCTGCGGGACATTGTATTTTTACGTGATTCAAGTGACTCACGCGCTGGTGTTCAGGATGATATTATTTTTAATATACTAGGTTGGTGAACCCTATCTACCAAAACTTTAGACAGATTGTAAGCGACATCTATGCTCCGAATTCTACCTCCGTAATACATTTTGTCGCACTCTATATTGCATTACGAGGTGTTCCGAGTTCGAGGGTGTATTTGAATTGTCTAATTATTATCACATTTGTTTCTGGTTCCACTTTAAATGATATTGCTGGCAAAGAGACATAGGCACACCTACCAATCACATTTGAGGAATTTCATGAAAAATATTTGCACCCATATAGAGGAAAGTAGGCTCATAAGTTATGTCGGTAACTTATGGTTATATTTCCATTTACTGTGCACGACGATGGGGGGGGGGGTGTTTTCATTACCCTATTTATTTCTGAAGTGAGAATTACACTACTTTAATACTGAAGGTTAGGTTAGGTTAGGTTAGGTTAGGTACTAATATATCCATCACATTGTCTGGCAAACTAGCTTAGCAAATGTGGATGTGGATATTATTCAAATAAAATAAATTCAACACGCAATTTATACTATATTGTTTATATTGACACACATTTTAGTACAACAAATTGCAGTGCTTTCATTACCACACATTTTTATTCTATATACAACACCCAACAGATACCAATCTTTTTCCCCTCAACAACATAATTAAACCAACCTTACTCTCCACATAAATACTACATTTATTATCACACTTAGCCTCCTCATAATCCCCCACATAGCTTCTTCCTTTTACTGCTTGCACCCGAGAGTCGATTAGATGGCCAATCTTCGAAATCAGAATCTCTACTCCAAATAAACGTTCTATCTAACACTTGTTATATATTTTTTCATTTTATCCATTTTAACCAGCAAGAGGAAACTACAGAGTTTTAAAAAATTTTGCAAGAATTATTTTTGCAACATGACAGTGGCCCTAATTATGACTGGTGTCTGCAGGCAAAAAGTAAGGAAACGGAATAAACAACAAACAGGCTCGTAAAAGTGAGCGGGGAATCTTTTCGCCCCCTTCGCGTTGCAATTCTGCCCTTGACGCTTGATCGAAAGGTTCACTCAGGGATGGGTGCAAGTTGAGAGATTTGGGCGGATCTTAACAACGAGTCCTTGAGAGCCGATGGAAGTGAAGGAGGTTAGAATTGAGTAGCGCTGGAATGAAAGGGCTGGGGAAAAGTTTAGACCCCTGAGAAAACCCGCCGACCAGCGCCACCGTACGGTACGATTCCCACTCGCAGAATTCCTGTAATGACCAGGCCAGGGGATTGAACCTGGTTCTCCAAGGTTCGAGGCGAGCAGGCTAACCACTCAACCATTGCGACTCCGGGGACGGATACAAGTATCGACGACTCCCTCGCAGGGGCCAATGGAAACAGACCCGAGAAATTCGCGGGTTCATTTCTAGACAAGTCGGAATTCACACACATGTACAGTACATACGTTCATGTTACTTTTACAATCGGTCGACGTGTTGTTTGTCAACTCTTGGATATAAATGAGGCAATAACAAATATGCAATTAATTGTGCGCCCAACCACCGCCTTTTACTACCACAACAATCAGTTGATATAAGTATGAGCGTATATAAGACTGTGAAGTCTAGCCTACAGGTCTTTGCACTCGCGAATTTCTCAGGTCTCTACTAGTGGAATCACTGCGCAAATCTACGGCCAGTCCTCCACGGAACAAGGCATCACGTTTTTAATTTCGGCGCAGGACGCAAACAGAATGTCCTCGCCCGGGCGAGCGCGGCGACGAGAGGGCCCGCGTCACAAAAGGATCGTGGCGGGAAGGTCCTTGGAGCGCCTACAGATCCTGCCCACAGAGAAATATGGACGTTACTCTCGTAGAAGGCGGGTTCCGGAGCTGCTGCTGCAGCATTTAGAGCCAGGAGGACATCCTGAGCTCTTACCCACTACCCCCCCGGGCCTACTTTCATAATCTCGCTAATGAGCTTATCTTGCTACGGCCGACCCAGCCTCCCCCCGCTGCACAACCCCAGGACGTGTGCTAGAACTGCCCCACGCCTGCGGCAAGAAATTTTCATTCTCCAAAACGTTACATTAGGAATAGAAACCTGCAAAATTCGCGACACTTTAAACTTCAAACTCATGTACAGTACATTTGCGATAAGTTTATCGTTGGACCATATGTTATTTGCGATAAGTTTGTCGTTGGACCATATGTTATTTGCGATAAGTTTGTCGTTGGACCATATGTTATTTGCGATAAGTTTGTCGTTGGACCATATGTTATTTGACACGCTCTAAGTAACTCTGCTCCAATAAATGAACACTTCACAATCGTGTGATCCAATCACGTGGAGTCCAGTCAGAAAGGGAGTGAATTCTCATCTAGACAGCATCCAAAGGAGAAACGACCCCGGCTCAACTATATACAATAATTGTGAAGTTTAGCTTGACGCCAAATAATAATGCGAGTTTTGCATGTCTCTAACCAGGAATGGTGCTAAAAAATAATACGTGAAAATATTTCATAAAGTTGGACGATTTCATGGACACGCACTTTCACATAAACACACAAAAATTACAAATCTTCTTCAATTTTAATTCTGTCCGTCCTACATTAGTTTATGTTATTGGCTGTGGCCATTAAGTTGAGACCTGAAAAATTTGCGGTTTCATTACTAGACAAGTTGTTGGATTTAACACACTAGCGCTGTTCGTTTCACTGTTGCAATTGGTCGCCGTATTGTTTGACACCTGCTGGAAGTAAATAAGCCAATAACGAAAATGCAATAAATTGTACGCCCAACTACCGTCTTTTACTACCACAACAATCAAGAAATGAACAGTTGATATCTGCATCAGAGTATAAAATACTGTGAAGTCTAGCCTACAAGTAATTGACCTCGCGAATTTCTCAGGTCTCTAACAAGAAGTAATACGTTGCTCCTAAGCTCACACAGTACGTAGTTAGTGAAACCAGATTTTCTTTTACACTTTATGAGGTCGGCACACTTTCTCCAGCTTTCTCCAGCAGTCAAGCTAGACGATAGTCACCTATATCCATACCGCTACAGGGACGCAGTATTCTACTGGTCCCTATTGTCACTTAACGATATTCTACTGATCAAAACAAAACCAGTCTATCCGTATTGGCCAGCTGCCAACCAATAGTGTGCCGAGTTTACCGTTTTCCATTCTATGTTCTGTCGTATGTAACATGATATACATCTCATCGTGTTGGTTTTCGTAACTATACCAATATATGTCGTTCATCTATGAACTTCGCTGTTGGAGTTGTATTGGCTCATATTTAAAATCTTCATGAAATATGGAATTGATGTAAGTATACCCGGACCAGTTTTGTTTTTTATGTGGAATGAAATATTGAAACAAGTTTTGCTCTAACCACACACGAGTGTAGTCCTCAAAGTGTCAAACATTCACTCTATATCCAGTATCTCGCATGGTCACCCTACGGAGGGGCCGCAGTAGTGTATTGGTTTACACTACTCGCCTCCAACCAAGGCGAACCGGGCTCGATTCACGGCGGCATGTGCGGGACCATGCCTATGCGGTCAGCGGATTTCCTCAGGGATCTCCCGTTCCCCCCCCCCCACTCTTACATTCAGGGACTGCTCCATACTCACTTCGCTTCGCACTCACAGGCTCTCAAGACCACGGGGATAAGAGCCGTCCAAATCTCTTCACTTCACTCCACTACGGTTTCATTCTTTATTCTAGTGGTTGCATTCCTTAAAAGCCCCTATAGGCCGTTCATGGTAAAGTTAGCACTTTTGAAAGCCCTGCTAAGGTCTACATGTGTGCACGTTGGTAATTCTTCCACCTTATGTAAACTTAACATTGTTATGGGCCTCTTCACTTTTGTTATGAATCGGTCCAGTGAAATTGTGAAATTATTAGAAAAATAATTTTTTTCCCCTTCAAATCTGCTCATCTTTACACTTTGATGCATGCAATAAACTGAAAGCGAAATAAATAATTTAAGTAGTCAGAAATGGTTACCTAACAATTTTTATTCGACGTTAATATAAGAAACTACTCCCTATCCATCGTTACCAACTTTACTGGGCGCATGTCACTCAGCGCGCCCGTTTATATGCAGGTAGGGGCAGTGAATTTTTTCTAAGGTTGATTTGAAAAGTGTTCACTTTATTGTGAACAGCCTTTACCTTACTTCACTAACCTACTTAGAATTCGGATTTTTTAATACTTGAAATTTGTAACTCGCTTTCAGACAGTAGTCGTGAAACTAACGAATCTGTCCGTCATGAAACTGGTTCAGATTTTGGATTGTTATTTTTTGACATCTAGTAATTGCAGGCTTGTCGGAAAATCTATGTCCTCGTCAGTGCGTCGTGGGCCTCAATTTCAGTGAAAATAAGACCTCAGAGTCGTTAAAAAAAACAAAATAAAATAACAACGCCCATCGAAGTGACTATCACGCCATTTCGTTTCTGTAAATTTATCTTCACTCTAAACTCGAATCAATGGAAAACCACTGATTCGCAGTGAAATTCAACTACTCTGATCAGTGATTGAATCAGTGACATGAAGCAATTTCGCTGATGAATAAGTGATGGTCGACTGCAGTGGCGAATTGAATTTTATTTTATTGAATTTACCCAAATAATTACGCGAAATAAAGATATCTACGACAGTTTACTAGCTATATTGCTCAATTTACCGTAATTTTAAAAAGTAAAAAAATTTTTTGGAGTAGCAGGGATTGAACACACACACTCTTTTCACTTCGCGTTTAGGCCATTAGCTGGCCATCAGAGCTACGAAGTCAAGTTCGAAAATAAGAGGAAAATACTAACCACTGAAAAACAGTGAAAAAAATGACTGACGAATCACTGGAAAATGTCACTGAATCAATAAGTGAAGGATATCTGGCATATTTTCACTGACTCATCAGTTAAATTCACTGAAGTGACTGTTGGATCAGTCAGATACTGTTGACTGATTCAAACAGTGAAATTCTCACTAATTCAAGTTTAAAGTATACTCTGGGCTCAATGACGTCATTTGGTGGCGTGTAATGCTGGACTGCTAATTTGCCTCTGTATTCTCAAGTACTCTGTGATACAGCTCTGCATTGTAGATGACCGTCAACAATAAACAATGAGTGCCAAGAATTTTGTTCAGTGACCATCTGACTCAAGTCAATAGAACAAAAAAATATATTACTTAGTTGTGTAACGTATAATATTTCATGGAGTTATTTCCTTTTATTGCTTTCCAAGATGTATATTTTGCTACAGTTGGTATTAAGTTATTATTACACTAGGTGTCATTACTATTGGTTTACGCATTTTAATTTTCAACATTACGTGTAATATATAGATAAAATGTAATAATTTGCTAATTTTTTATGTTCCTGATATAAGTTGATGAGCATATGTTATTTCAAGTTTTAAATATGTTTAAAGGGTTTTATTCATTTTGACTTGCAATTTTGTGCAGTTTTGTGGTTGTATTTTTATTTAAATTGCCGTGTGTTTACCATTTTGAGAATTTGGCAGCACTGATCGTAGATAGATTTTTAATTATGTATTTTTAAACGCAGCTCCTACTTAAGCCCTATATTGCCCAGGTTAATTACAAATTCCCATTGTTTTAATTAATGACATACATGTAGCTGGAAGAAGATTTTTGTTAGCTGACTTGGGTGCCGAAATTGTTTTAATGTCATCAGCAGTGTTCGTGGAACAGAATAAGAGGAACACAGATGACATTTAATAAAAACATGGCAAATTTAAGTAATGTATTTCGACCTACAGAAGACTTTGTACCCAGGGCTGGTTCCTGTCTCAAGACTCCTAGTTGAAGAGATCCAATCTGTTCCGGCTACATACCTGATGTTTCTACAGAGGTATAATGCTTATTTTATGTTGCCAAGAGAGAATTCCAGCTAGTCTCGACCTGATTTTGTTAACTATCAAACATTTTATGATAAAATTATTCTCTGTTGATCTCTGACAAGCTGTTATAGTTTCATTTAAGATAACGACGGGAAGGACGAAGGAATGAAATGAAACGTAGTAGATGTAAGAGAGAAGACTAATGAATAGGGAAAGGGAAATTTCGCCAGTTCATTTCGGGACAAGATAGACGTCAAACACATATGCAGTGAAATCACCTCAGCAATTGTATCAAAGTTAAATAGTCCCGCCCTGCACGCCTCTGAGCCAATAGCAGACTTGCAAGGAACCACCTTGCTAATCCCATAACCGCCAGGTGCGGGGCAATAGCCAATTAACACACAGCTGAGGCTCCAGTATGCAGAGGACTGGGGAGTCTAGCCTACAGATCATTGAACTCGCGAAATTTTCCTATTGCTACTAATGAAATAATGTTCAACCAGGGTTATTTACTTTGACATTAATGACCATTACAATTAGACATGAATAATATTATGGGATCTGGCCAATTGGAGAGATGGGATAAAGGTACGAAGACTAAGTGAAATATATAGAAGTCGAAACATGGTGCAAGGGACTCACCAGGTGTCGCACCTGGACAAGCTGCTGCCGCTCCGTCTGCCTTCCAGTCGCTGACTGTGTCTTCTCCAGTCCTCGTAGCTCCGTCCACACTTCTCACCCCACCACGCGGCGTGCTTGTTGTCGTAATGTATTCTGATTGGTCCCCGCCGTGCCCTGTGGGCGGAGTCTTGTCGAGGGGATGCAATGCTTACCGGTGAAACCTCTGAGTTAGCTGGACCCACATATTGTGTTATCTTCGGCGCACTTCTTTGACGGTTTACAGGCTGCACTTTCGGTCGAATTTTTTTCCAAACTAACTGTGTCCTCGTGACTGTCGCTTCGCTTAGGCGAAACTTGGTGTGACGGGTGCTCGGCGGGGCTTTCATAACAAAGCTATAAACATTTTTCTCCGTCATTTGCCTACACATCTCTCAATGCTAAGAGTAATAATGTTCTACCGATAAGAAACTGAGCTACCCAAATTATCTTTATTATTTCATCTTAAACCATGCGAGAGAGGAAATGTTTTTTGAAGACACTATAAAGTAAAATTAATTACTACGGAGCCAGTCAGCCATACTCTTAGAATTATTATATTTTTTATTCAGACCGCTAATTAATTTTTAAACTGCAAATATTGTCATAAGTTTAAACATAATGAAATATTTTAAAAGCTGCTCTACATAAATTAGGTTATCAGTAAACGTTGCTCCTCCAGATGTGTAGTGTTATCATTGTTGGTAATTTTGGCTGCAGTTTGAAACATATGACAAGGGTATATTTTTTTATGTCTTTTTGTTAAAGGTATTTTTTTTACTTGCAAATGTGTTGTCAAGTCCGGGACATAGTACGCACGTTAAAGTGCAACATAATAGTGGGTTATAAAAATCATTAGAATCAAGCACGTCAAAATGTTCCATAGTTGCAATATTTGAAAAATATAATTCACTGTAGGGAAAAATAAACGTTGGAGATCGCGACAGGGAAATTTGAATCGAATTACCGTTCAATAATCGATCTGGGTTTTAATATTTTGTTGCAAAAATTTATAAGATAAATAATTAACCAAAAACTGCTATATAATTCCGAATTTTTTCGAATGCATGGAATATTATTATCTCACTTCTGCACTGAGAGAATATCTAAAAAAAAAATATTTGTTTGTATAGGGCCAAATATATATTTTGTTGCCCTAACAAAATATATTGTTGAGCAGACAAAATTTGAAAAGCAACAAAATTACTTTTGTTCGTCTAACGAAATATATGTTTGAATAAACAAAATCCCTGTTTTCGGCCAAAAAAAAAAATTAGTCTGTCAACTAAATATTTTGTTGAATCAATATATATATATACACATATTGAACGAAGGAAGTCAAATGAGTGACCAAACATATAACTCTCTCACACACACACATATGTTGGGCCACTCAATTTGACTGCCTTCGTACAAAAATAAAGGCTCGACAGTTTGTATTTTTTATGACAATTAGGTTAGCGTGTTTGTAAGTGCATCTATTGGTGCTTAACAATCGTATAAACATATTAATAAAATAATGCAACGAGAAACGGGCAACTAAAGTTGTAAAACTTGAAATATTTGTTTACACAAGTTGCGCTATATTTGCAATGAATCTATTTCAAAGCTTTCCGAATTCATTAACTGTCACATTAGCTGAGATTACTTAGGCAAAGCGTTTGGACGCTGGTGGTCTGGGTTCAAAACTCGCTCGAACTCGTTCAGTTTTTTTTTTATATCAACACAAAATGTTTAATGTACGTGTAGCCAAACAAATCTTAAGTTGCACCAACCAAATCTTACAGTTTGGATCAACCAGATGAGAACAACAAAATAATTTGGTTTCAGCAACAAAATATTTCATTGCCTCTAGACAATCCAATAATTTGGTTGCACAAAATGAATCTTGTTTGATTCAAGAAAACATTTTTCTCAGTGTAAGCTACTGACTGACACTGTAACCAACTGCTGACATTACTGACACTGTAGCCAACAGCTGACATGACTGACACTGTAGCCAACAGCTGACATGACTAATATATGCCAAGACATTCCAAACGCCGTTATGTACAAACAGGTTATAAATTTTGTTGTTTCCCTGTCGGGTGCTTCGCTCTAAAATACTCTCTTTGCTTCAACACGTGATTTGTTGCACAAAAAAAAAGAAAGTTAAATATGAACCACTGCAAAGTAGTGTGATGGCGGTAGCGCCATCGTCCGCTGTGTTTCCGATAACGAGCGCTACGATTGATTTTGCTTTGGCTATTAACACTTCGTGGACTATGCTCGAGTGTAGCTCGAGCAAAGCTAATTTGAACATTTCTTTGTTGTTCAGAACAAACCTCGCATGAATGTGGAGTCTTTGTTCGGACAGTGTTTAATGTGACCTCACAAGAACACCACAGCGCAGTAACAATGATATTGCTAACGAGAGATTTTTTTTATAGCCCCTCAAAGGGTCGTGATTGATTGTAAATCCTTTTTATACTATAAAATACGTTTGATTGGGTCAATATCAGCTCGGCTGTCCATTGGTTGATGACCGGCCAATAGTGAACGCTGTAAAATACAGGGCAGTGTCAGGTGTGGCGTATACCAATAGGACGATGGTGAGTTTTAACACATACACTAACAGAGTCGGTGTTCTCGGAGGAGTGTATATAGGTGAGTCAATTCTAATTCGTCTTAAGTGACAGTAAAAGTCTGCTGACTTCAAAGTGTTAACCTTGGCGGATGTTGGTGGGCCTGCCTTCCTCTCCTAGCTGGGTGCGTCAGCATTCTTGAGTTTATCTAAGGTGTTACACGACCTGCCCTCGGCCGATTCTACCCTCCAACCGTACTTCCGTCTAAATCAGTCGCAGCGGCGACTTCGGTGAACATTTTCAGCAGTGATGGGAGTCATTTTGTACAATGTTGCGAGCTGTAGTTGACGAGATTTTTGGGCTGTCATTATGCTACGAGTCAGGGTTCTTCTACCCTGGAGTTAACTTTCAATGGTTAACATTATGATGACTTTTGGCGCTGCTTTTAAGGAGAGTCGTGGCAGAGTGGTTCGATCGGGAAAAAGTGCTGAAAGTAATTTTTTGAACTTCTCGTTAGGTCGTGCATGGATACGTATATAGTTTCTTTTTGGACAGGCTGTTAGCTTCATGATGCGAATTTTTGCAGCACGAAAATTGACCGCATATTGGCTGCGATTTTGTTGAAATATGTTTCATGTGAAGTTCATTCGCGCGTCAGCCTCAGTCCAAGTTAACTGGCCATGTTCATGGTAGTTTTTTTTTCTCTCAGCCATAACCCACTTTTATTAAAATTTGCCGCTCAGGTGCAAGAATATTGAGTGCTTAAGAGGATTGTACGTTGAATTGGCATGTTCTTAGTGGTCGCTATATGCCTTTTGGTAAAGAATTAACTAGTTTGATGTGTTATTTCGTGGCTTGGATTGACAAGTCGCCGCTAGTAGTATACGGATAGGTCCAGGACAATCCATTTTTTACCCTAAAACCCCCGATTTTTCCCCGGATTTCACTCTTTTCAACTGCAAAATAGAAACTACAGGAAAAATCATGCAAGGATACTGGTCGTAATACTTCTCGCAAAAATTAAGCAAAATTAATCGATTACCCTTAATGCATAATCGATTAATTTTGCTTAATTAAGCAAATTTAGACAAAAATGCAACCTAATCCAAGCAAAAAGTTGAGGTAATTTATTTAAAAAGTATGCAAATTACCTAAAATCAAATTAAATGTTATGTTTTTATTATTTGTAGATTATATTCGAAGCTCTACTAATTTTTTAAAAACTTCTTCTATATGTTGAAAATCGTCACAAATTTCATCGCAAACACTATCTAAAATCATTGACTGTAATTTTTGTATATTTTGATATTATTTAAAAACTATTTCGGAGTTCTAGAGACTTCAAATGTATGGTTTACGCTGGAGAAGTTGGTTTAGAACCTTCTTCTAAAATGTTAGTCATACTGCATGGTATACCAAAGCGAAGACATTTTTATTTTCAAAGAAACAATTTATTTAGGTTTAACAAATTAATTTGTTATTCGATTAATCAACTTAACTAAATGTCTAAAATTTTCTATAAAATTATGGAAACATCTTGTTTCCGTACAATCGTTTACATCCTCAATTTATTAATTAAAAAAACTTTGTATCTTCAGTAATATTTTCTTTCAAATAATCATAAGCTGGATTCCTTTAACTAATTAGAACAACATTCCAAAATGTCCCTGCTTCAGCAGCTTCATTAAAATCTACACTAATTTTTATGTTTGTTTTATCTTTAACAAGAGTTGTTTTTCTTATAAACAATCAATAACAAATAATGGTCTTCGCCCCAAAAATTTATAATAATTGATATCACCTTGAGTGTTTACTGTTGGTTTATAATAAAGTTCATTATTTCTATATAGAGTATATAGCTTTGATTTTGAATTTCTAACATCATTATAAGTAAGGGACATTTTATCATAAAACAATTTTCAATATCTTGATTACAATTTTCTCTAGGAAATTTCTCATTTCTTCCAATCTTAACATAATATTTCTTACACAGTGATCAAACATAGAAGGTTGTACATACATACTGCTCGACACGATTTTTTCTATTAGCATGAAAGCCTACAATTACAAAATCAGGCATATCGAAAAGTGAATTATTAAACTGATCTCTTATATATAAATTGAAACAGTTTTTCCAGCAGGATCTTCTTTTTCTAAAAATTACCAATAATTAAAACTAATTGGTATTTTTGGTTGTTTGTATATTTTTTCTTTAATTGCAATGACTGTGTTAGATTCGTATTCAACAATTGGCCACATAATTTTTATAATTTTTGAATAACAAATCTACCCTGATCAGCATAATTTTTCTAAACTGCGCCATCTGCGTTCTTAGTTTCATAAACATTTAAACAATTGTTATCAGACGAATTTCGAATAAATGTAGTTTTGTAACTGCCTTTCCAATGAATTTCATTGTTATCACGAATCAAGCCAAACAAATATCTCAGCGGATAGGTAATTTCATTTATTTTATCACTGTGAACAGATTTTACATGATATTTATTATCAACACCAGTTAATTCTAAATAATTTTGTTCACTTGGGGATAGTAACAAATTATTCATCATTGTTGAAGTTAAGCCTGGGTTATCAACAGACTCAATAATATGCCCATGTTTTGAGATTCCTACTCCAGAAAACTGGAAAGGAAAAAAGTTAGCACAAACATCAATATTATCTAATTTTGCGTATTTTGCCTCATCTTCTTCTTTACCACTATTTAGTAATCTAAATTGTTTAAAAACATAACCGTCATTTGGAAAAGAAAACCCCATCTCCTATAGGAATATCAAATTCAATTCTATTATTGTAAACATTTAAATTCCCCCTAGTTTGATCACTTGGAGGAACAGTTTGCCTTTCAAAACTCTCGATACTTTTATAACTCATTTATAATTTTAATATACATAATATATACATATAAGTGAAAGATTCATCAAAGGAAATTCCTCGCGTTAAATTACTAATTGAAACATTCAAAACTTATAAAAAAAAAAATCACGAAGCAGATTATGAAAGAACTAAGAAGAAAGACCTGCCTTTAATTCATGAATTACGAAATATTGATAAAAAAAAAGTAGAACAAATAAGCGAAGAAAATAAAAATTTAATAACAATACTAGTTCCAGTTGCAGCAAAATATTTAGATTATCCACCTACTCCTGAAGAAACATCATTTGAAAGAAAATTATTTGCTCAAGATAGGTCTCCAAATTTGGGTATAATACCCCTGAAAGACTCAACTTTCAGCTTTGGAAAATATATTTCTGGAGATATTAATAACATTAAAGAAAAATACGGTTTACGAGGACATATTTTTTATATTAGCGATACAAAAGTAAATATAGGTAGAGATGTTCAATTTATCAAGGATAACGAATATGAATTAACAGAAGGACTTTCTAAACTGTTAACAAAAAATTGCGCAGAAGAACTCGAAGGTAATTACAATGTTAATGTTCTTAAAAATTACACAGAAATTTTTTTACTAACCAATGATGTATTTTAAAAATATATTTCTAATAAGAAAGGGAATAATCCAAGTACAAGTGTTGGTTGAAGTATAATAATATAATTAGACTAATTTATGAAAAATATATAAAAGATTCAAGCTCAAGATCAATACCAAATACACCAGAAAGAATGATTTCTCCAAGAGCTCGTAGATCTGGAGATGGTATGAAAGATACAACAATTTGCCAAACGTATATATCTGGATGGATGATGTTAGGAAATTGGTTGATAGATTATTTGTTATACACGGTGCAGAAAATGCTCGTAATAACAATTATTACACTGAAAAAGTGAAGATAATGAATATGTCGAACAATAATTTTCTGATTTTGTTATTAATAATCCAAAATGAATTCCTTATCTTATAAGTTTTAAATGTAATTTCACATTATTTTTGGAAATCTGAAATGCATTTGCCAGGCTGTAATTATTGTGGGCCATTTACAAAATTGAATGAAAGACTGGGAAGAGGTGACACAGGAATAAATAAATTAGATGAATCCTGCAAACAACATGAAATTGCTGACAGAGACCATCAAGATTTAGTATCTAGACATGAAGCTGACAAAATTTTACAAAAAGAAGCAAAAGAAATTATGTTAGATAAAGATACTCCAATCAGTGAAAAAACTGCTTCTGCTGCTGTTGCTTCAGCTATGTTTACAGAAAGAAAATTGGGATAGCGTATTAAAATTGATAAATTACTTATATATTTTTTACTTATAAATGAAGTTAAATTTAACATTCGATATACTCACTGATCAATTAAGATATTTGGGAATAAATAATTTTTTAACAAAGGAAAAACTTGAGAGAAAAAAAAAAAAAAAAAAAAAAAAAATGAAGCCAAAGGTTTGAAATTAACTTTGTCAACATCAACAATCAAAAAAATACTAACAGAAATATCTGGAAGCGGTTTACATCACGGAGGTTTTTTTACGATTTTAACTTCCAGTTTTAACTGCATTCGGCGCCTTAGCTGGGGCAGTTAGCTCAATCTACAATTCTGTCGAACAAACTAGAAATAATAAAAAAGAATTAGAAGTGCAACAGAGACACAATTTAGCAATGGAAAATAAATCAAGATATTGTTTAGTTAAAAAAAGAGAGGGACGCCAAAAAAAAATTGAATATATCCTTATTATGTAATATCGATATTGAAATTTTTTTTACAAAGTTTTATGACTGATGAATTATCATAAAGTATGTACAAATATAAATGTGCTGTGGTAATTCGGACATTTCATCAAATCCAGGTACTCATTGGGTTTGTTATTTTAAAGAAAATAACGATGTTTACTATTCTGATTCATTTGGAGGTAATATTCCTATTAATACAATTTATTACTTCAAATATAAATGTTTAATACAATGATAATGGAATTCAGAATTTTAATTGAATTTTTTGCTTACATTTATGTTTAATTGTGCTTCATCTTTTTCGAGAGGTTTTAGGTTTCATGATATAATTACTTTGTTATTAACAGATGGATATATTTGGGAAACCATTATTCTAATATAAAAAAAAACTCTGACACTGATGCTATTGAATTAAAAACGTGTAGATTTAAAATACAATATTATAGTTTCTGTTTTACGAGATCAAGTAAGTAAAGATTTTGTTCATACAACAGATTATGTTTCTCTTCAAAATCGTAGATTTAATAATATGGCTGATCCTATAGATGGTAAAGATTCAGTCAATAAAAGATTTTTTGATTAAAATATAACCGATAAATTACAAATTTGAAACCAATCAGTTTAGAATTATTGTGAAACACTTGTTAAATCGAAATTTGAAAAATATAAGGAAGAAATGCCTCATATATTTTATTTACATGCAAAGTGGGAAAAAAAAAAATTTTTTTCACCTAGATAATAATAACATTTTCTTTACTTGTTTGATGGATCGTACTGTTTATAAAATAATTTTTGCTATTATCAATTTATCTGATGATACTGTGACGGTTATTTATGATTCTAAAAAAATTGATTACAGTAAGCCTTTTGATGTTAAGGTAGGATGGAAGTTGATTTGCTGGTAACTCTGCAACCAGCGCTACACGAAAACACCCCACTGTCTTGAAATGAATGTAGCAAGAAGTGCAATTATACGACTTCAAGGATTCAAATTCCATAGCAAAGAGGAAAGCCTAATAATTATTAGTTGCAAATATAATTTATTAAAGACAAATTATTCCTGTCAACATTAAAAAACAAATTGGAGAATAATACTTTGAACTCACTAATTTGCAAATTATTTCGTCAACTATTTTTTTTCTAACAAAATTTAAGGAAAACAATTGGCTTATAGTGTATGAGCACATTGTTCTCTATGGTATTAAGTATTTCATGTTAATGGGCCGTTAACAATACTGCTAAAATTAAGTATTTCCATTAATGATGTGTTTTAGACAAAACCTTATATTTGGCCATATAAAATAAAATTGTATAGTTGAATGCATGAAACTTTCAAGAACGATAGAAATAAACACGAATGTTAATTTGCTTCTTGTCTCATGCAGATACCACAAGTAGTTTTCCCGTGATTTTGGAACTACGAAAAACTTGATTTGCCTTGGGAAGTGCTGCTCTCACTGGATGGTGGCGTATTTTCTAACTACTAGACGTGGGCACCCTATTAATTCAGTCCTAAGCAGGAGCTTCAGCCTATGCTGGCGAGAGTCCGACCCATGTGATTGACAGCGGCAAAACGCCGCGAGAACGGAGTAGTTTGCCGAACAGTCATTTTTTTTTTTTTCGCATTGGTTACTGTATTGACACAAATGTCGTATACTGCCCTCATACTTACTCATAAATGTATAAATCTTAAGGTGACAGTTGAGCATTCAACTTTTTCTGACCAAATGAATTGCGAATTAAGGTCGTCATTTCCACCATCATATAATCCTGGGCCTTTTCTATTGAAAGCTGACGATTAACAAACTATGCGACAGAGGTTGAATGCATCGTGATAACACGGATACAGCTTAGGAGCTAACTAACAGTTGTCTTACTTGTGCTTAGGTCCTGCAGATCATGTAAATATAAGTTAGCCCTCCATTGAGCAAATCTTCCCTTAATTAACATTCAATGATATAAATATTTAAAAGTTATTTTGGGTTGGCTTTACTTCTTACATGCACTTGCCCCAGTAAAACGCTCAGAATTCATAAAGTGCTATAACCCTTACTGTGGACTTGTCCGAGGGCCTCCAAGTGTAAAAATCATAACTAACTCAAATACATAGATTGAAGAATAACACTTGATATAGTTTAGTTAATAATGAAATTGTATGTGCACATCAACTGCCTCATAGAAGAATAATTCCTGTTACATTACACTTGGAAACAGAGACTATTGTGCACATTTATTTCAGACATAAATAACCCCGCGGGCCGAATGATATAGCACGGAGGGTCATATATGCGCCACGGGACTCACTGCCTCCAACTTCGGTGCAGTCTGCAAGCGACACACAGCTACAGCAAGCCTGGTGACGAACGCACAACACAACACAACACAACACGGAACAGCAAATGAAGAAGTTGCCATCAAAGGGTACGAGACCACACACGAAGTGCATGTGTCGAAGTGTGGTCTTTTCGTAGATTTAGATAGAGGCGGGCTTGTTGCTTCGCCGGACGGTCTTGTTGGGGGTCGACGGGATTGCAGAGGTGAAATGTCCGTACAGGGCAAGCGATCTCACTGCGAGCCAAGCTGCCAAGAACCTCGAGAACACGTCATTTGATTGTAACTTGGATAATGAAGGGAACTTCGAACTTAAAAAAAAAAAAAAAAAAAAAAATTCATGATTACTATTACCAGGTCCAGGGACAATTGGCGATTGCAGATAGAACGTTCTGTGGCCTCGTGGTATGGACACCTCGCGGAATGTCTGTAGAGCGCATTGAAAGGGACGAAAACTTTTTCCGGTTAATGTTTGAAAAGATTGACAGCTTTTATGATAATTGTTTAGCTCTTGATACACTAGACTCGAGGAAACAGCGTAATATGCCGATCAGAACTACCCTGCCATGCTGAAATGGCGTCTCTCTGTGCCAAAGTAATGGTAGGATTAGATTATATATATATTTTTTTGCAGTCTGGAACACAGCCATGGCTTTGGGTTCTCAAATTTTACATACACAAATTACCATTAAATTAGTTTAATTTAGTCTCTTCGCGCTAATGGCTTAAAATATGAATGGCAGTATTCATTCGACCCTCCTAGTTACAAACGGCAATTAAAAAACAAAACTTCAATTTTTTATATTCCTTGTAAAAAATATTTTTAACTGCATCATTGACACATTCTAATGACTCAGTGTACGCCAATAGATTTTTATTCGCAAATTTTGTTTTAGCTTATACCTTATCAAAGAGAAATTAATTCTGGTATAGTTTGATTGCGTCTTCTACTGTTACAGTAAGAGGATACTGAAACCTTTCTTTATTTTACTAACATATTTCCGTTCATGTATAAAAGTCCTTCCTTAATTTACAGCTATAAAAATTTAAAGGAGCAAATTTCGTCTACGTATTCAAATGAGTTAGATATACTGCTAAATGTTATACTGTTTCTAAAACTGATGGAAAATGTGTTTTCTCAGATATTTTTACATACTATACACTATTTATAACAATTACGCCCGACCTTTACATGCATTTGCATATGATTAAAGTTATTCTTTCGCTATTTACTCGTTCGCTCGTTCACTTTTCTTTCTGACCTGTTCATTATGCGTCATGTGAATCATGTTCACTAATTGTTATTGTTTCTTGTAAACGACTAGTATCTTATACTCTTAGATAATAGCTCTAAACTTTCAGCATTCAAAGACGCTCAGTCTATTATTTTTTTCGGTTCCCTTTCTCTCAACCTGAAGACCTCTATGAATCGCAAACATTGGATGAAAACCAGGAAACTACAGAACCATAAGCGCATTTTTGGAGCTATGATCGCGCTATAGGTATGAGCTACCTTTCTAGCTAGGCTGTAATAGGTATGAACTACCTTTCTAGCCAGGCTGTAAGAGCTGGTAATGACTAAAGGTACTGTCTCACACTGGCCAGGCTTGGTCACGCCCTCGTCAGATGTCTAAATGACTGTGTTCTCAACTACTGGTTTCTCATCAGCGTGATGTAGCAGTGCTTTCCTTCTACTAGACGATGTGGGTTTGTTAAAATTTGGCGGCCGTTGCTATTAGCTTATGGATTTTCTAGTGGCACTTTTGTTTACCTCGCAAATGCATTTTGTCGCTGCTCCTTCTCCACCTCTCTTTATTCTCTCGCTTTCTCCTTTCTCTGTTGACAAAGAGTGAGGATACTTTCTTTAATAAATTTACATGAGAATATAATGTTATGTCAAGAATTAAATAATTGGAGGAAATTAACGGAAAAAAGATGACACCATGGTGGTATTCTGCTATATTAATTACCTGCAGATGACCCCAAAGCTTTTAATATGATAGGCTTCAAGCATCTGGAGGGACGGTAGTAATTAATGATTTCTAATTTGATAAACGTTTATAAATATTGATAGACTTTAAACAGTCTAAATTTATAATATTTCTCACTTATCGGAAGTATACTGATACCATATAAATAGCACGCAGTTCGAATTCCGAAATTGCAATGAAAAGTTTGATCCATTCAAACATTGACTGAACTTATTGTTGAACTTAATCTTATGTACTGATGTAATTTTGTTTTTAATTTTGTCATTTGGCTACTCCATTACGAGTTAGTTACTTTCTCTTTCAGACTGAAAGACAATATTGTGTTGGTGCACTGGGACATCTATGAGTAAAAAATTCAGCACGTACATTCTACTGTGACTTGGATATTGCTATAATTTGATTGTGTTTGGATATAAGTTGCTATTTGCGACTGTCTGCTGTAAACAACAAGCAGGCAGCAATAACCACTCTGCTAATACTACTGCTATTTGCCAGTAAGACTGCCCATACTTTTTGTTCAGTCACTCAGCTGACACTTCCGGTTAACTAGGATGACACCTTGCAAACAAACGTTTGGCCCGACGCTCAGATCGACTCCCAAGTTCCAAGTAGAACCGTGGAATCTCCAAGCCAGTGCTTGCTGCGCTGCTGTGCCGTACTTTGTGTATATTACATTTGTTGTTTTTAGCAAATTTTTCCTTTTTGGCAAAGTTCCGCCTAATTGTTTGCCTTGTTTTTTTTTTGTTTGTAATAACACATCTGGTTAAAAATAAGCATTTTCAACTAGTTTATTGATTTCACTATTTTACGAAATTGTTCAAATGATTATTTTGCCTCTGTATAATAACTTTGGATGGTATTGAATTTGTTGCCGCTTGAGGCCGGTATCGAACATATGTTTTGACACTTGTGTTGGTAAATTTTCAAGGTGTTATATTATCTTATCATGATAATATTTTATTTTCTTATATCGTGGAACTTACTGAATTGACAGCAGTTTTGTGTTTTAACATTATCTTTGAATACTTACAATTGTAATGTATTCGTATCCAGCGCTTGGGTGATCGATTAATCGAACGGTCTCGCGTTTGGAACACACATTTCACTCCGCCTATTTTGTGTTGCTTTTTCCGTAGCCATGTAATCTTACTTGCAAAATATTTCGGATATTTTTGTCACAACTGTTATGTGGTTATTTCCTTCTTTGACCTCTTCGTGTGGTTGTGGTGTTCAGGACTTGGTTTTGTCGTATCGACTGTTCATGGTGTGGCCAATGACTGCCCTTCCTGAGGGATAATTTCGGCCTTCGGCTCCTCTGCTGTCACTTTTTTCATCTTGGGAGCTTCTGCGCTCAGGAAAGCTGCATGTTTTATTTCATCTTCGTGATATGATCGCCCAGCTCCCGTCGCCTATGCAAATTCTCTCTCATAATTGGACATAATTAAAAAAAAAGTATGTTCTCTGCTGTTTTGCTAATTATTTATGTTAATGAAAAAAAATAAAAGATTTAAAAATTATACATAATATTATGTAGCCTTGGTATATTTTTCTTATGTGTTGACTAAAAGAGTATTATCAAATCAGTGTACTTTGTTCAACAACCTTTACACTCCTTTTTGATAATTTACTTGAAAAGTTTTATTTTGTCTACTTATTAAAATTAAAAGATGTACTCTCTAATTTTTTTGATAACTTCCCTGTGTTCTAAATTGTGTAGGAAGCAATTATTTACTGTGAAACGGCCTTCTGTTATTAACAATAAACTTTCTGTAGAGTGCCTACACTGTTAAAAAAAGTTCAAACATATTTATATTTCTTATTGGAATAAGAAAACGTGGCAGGATGTTATGTTACAAGTTAATCATAAATTATAATAAATTAAGTCCGTCCTGCCCTCTCCCAGAGACTGGGCGTATGGGCATTCTTTCCCCTTCCCCCTCCACCCTCCCTGGGCTGCCTGTACTCTGTTGACATCAGTTTTTGGAAGAAGCTTTACAAGAGGAGGGACGTCACGCTCTAACCCCCTCCTCTAGGCGCCGTTTCTGGAACCTACCTGAACGACCCCGGTTCCCGGCTGCACGTAGTTCGTCCAAGGTCACCCCTCGCCACGATACCCGAGAGCACGCCTACTTCACGTATTAACAATGCAATTTCAAGTGTGATAGTACGAAAAGTGTATACAACTTTCTTTATTCTGTCGACTCGCTCACCTAGTAGAACATTAAAGATAGAAAGAAACGGGAGAACCTACGATTGCTAAAAAAATTAGTATTTCAGTATCACAGCAAAAGACAGGGACGTGCCAACGGGAGGGGGGAGGCAAGGGGGCTGGAACCACCCTTAAGTAAACCTGAGGGAGCAAAGAATGTCTCTTGCCAGCCCATCCCCTTCTCCTGCGTTCCCCACATTTACAGTTACATTAAATAATTACGTCTATGCAAGAACATTTTTTTCGATAATAATGAAATTAATGTTGTTCTACCACTTTGTCCGTTTACTTTGCTACATCAATTAGTAATTGTTATGATATTTACATTATACCTGCAACGTGATCAAAACTTTTAGGCATAAAAATTCCTTAAATAGTACCATTTTGCACCATAAAAACACGAATTTTCCCGGGGAGGATCCTCGCACCCCCCCCCCTTTTTATTTGGGTTGTCACGTATTTCTTCAACAACTAAACCAGCCCCTCCGGAAAAATTATTTCTGGATACTCCTCCAGCAATGCCCATAATATCTCATTCAAAAATTACCCCTTCTAAAACATTATTTAAAGATATCAAAATGTATTTTCACATCCGTCCTTCACCTGCTCCCAAAATAAAAACCTATTCTTTCCTCCCCCAACCCCACTCCGGCTATTCTTAGAATAATTAGCACGTCCCTGATGTGCCAATATAGCATGCGTGAGCAACACCCATGGTGGTTTTAATAGACATATTTCGGACTAGAACCTTTTTTACTTTCGAAATTGGAAATTGTTCCCGCTCACATGCGAGGCCGTCGGGTGCAAATATTGACTTCGTAAGTTTACCGCGTTATGTTTGTGGCGAGCATTTTGCCCCCCTTCAACATCGTTGTAATGCTGCAAGACCCTACACCAGTTTTTATGGATTGTGGTCACGGTTAAGAATTAGGGTACTGTTTGTGCACTTTAATCGGCAATAAAACGACAGGAACTTTAATCTGTTTCTTTATTTATTTATTTTCCATTTCAATAATTAATTGCGCCTTCCATGAGTCTCGCTGTTCTCCAACTGAGCTAGTCTAGGCATTGTAGCGAACTGTTATAACTTGCTTCAAAACCTAGAGTTAAAACGTAGTGTTTGTCGGCCCCAATTATACGGAACCTCAAACGAGTGCGTATATAACCCCGAGAACTGCGGCGGCTAGCTAGCGGGATTTCATGGCCGAAATTATGTCGGCAAGGAGACTTCCATGTTTGAACGTGTATACTCGTAATCGTGAAAACGTTAACAAATTGTGCATAGTCCAAAGACTAGAACTTGAAGATGTTTTAGTTGCTCAAGAAAAATTTAAGTTTTATTTCCTTCTTTCACATGTCAGTGATATTGTTTGGTAGAAAATATATCAATATTAATTTGCATACGAGATTTCGAAAAACAGTTTAACTAGCTAGTAAAAAATAGAGAATACTTATATTTCTAAAAATGCTACTCATAAATATGGCCATCTAAATATACTTCTATAAGTCCAGAAGGAAATTAATATTTATTAAAATACTACAATTATATTTTCATAACAATTAGCCCCTATGTTGATATTGCAGCCCACCAATATCAGTAATTAACATAATAAAATTGAGAAAAAAATTCTCATCGCTTCATTAGTTAAAAATTAACACTAATATGTCAGTGCCGCTGTTTGATTTATAATTTACAAAACCTTTGTATTACAACTGTGAGATCACTAACGCCTGTTCGCGACTAGAAGAGACTTTCTTTGAATCTTTATAACTCCCATTGTTTAGCGATAAATTGTCGCATACGTGGAACTATATCCTATCTCCACGCTGTCAAACTAGATGTACCCGCATCTGTCATAGTTTTCAGTAACGATGCATACAACTAAAGACTAGTGGGATTTTCAAAAGTATCTTCCAATCGTGGACGGACTATAGAAATAAGTTGTTCTTGTCGTTGAGATTCCACACGTGTTTCCATGTTCACTACGGGATGGATTGGAGCCACACTTTGCTGGGTCAGCATGCGGGGTAGCGGTAAACTTTGAGTGCCAGGTCATTATCCTTGCAAGGTAGAAGAAGGTTCGGCCCTCCCCAACCACCCCCCCCCCCCCGCATTATCCCCTAGCCTCCAAAACAACAGGTAGTCACATAGCGGTTCGTGGAATTTCTGGTTGCCTACATACAGACCAACATTATCCTGAAGATGTCCACAATCAATGCCATCTCTGGAGGCAGAATCTCACTAATCGTCACTCCCATTCAGTCTTAACATAGGTGATATTTTATCATTTAATATAAGAAAAATTCAATAATTAGTTATGATTATGGAAAACTTCGTGTTTGAAGTGAATGGTCACTAAAAATAATAATATAAAAAGTGAAAATACTAAAAATGGATGTTTATTTCTGAAAAGTAAATGTTCAATATGTAATTGTAATGAATCAAAATTAAAAAAAAAAACTACCCACTGTAAGAGAAGGCATAATAAAATAATTATATAAACCTGCACGAAAAAATTTCCCAAGAAGAAAAGTAATTTCGTAAGGTATTGATGATTTATGGTAAAGTGATCTTATTGTGATGGATACCGGTAATTTTAAATGTTTGTCACATATAAATAATGGATACAAATATATTATGACAATTATAGATATTTTTTTTTTCATAATATGCATTTGCTATACCAATTAAACATAAAACACCCAACAATGTAGGAAATGCTTTATAATGCATACTGATTAAAAAAAACCACATAATTTACAAATTGACGATAAGTCCGAATTTTATAAAAAAAAAAATTATTTAAAGAACTTATGCAAAAATACACCAATCATTATTCTACATTCGGTGAAATTAAAGCCAGTGTTGTTGAGAGATATAATTTTACAATGAAGAACAAAATGTTGAAGAAATTTTCTTTGAATGGCAATTACAAATGGGTAAATATATTAGAGGATTTAGTTAAAGAATACAACAATACCAACCATAGAACCATTAGTATGAAACCAATTGAAATCAATGAAAAACATTAACAAATTTATATCAAATATATGATTACCGAACTAAAATACAAAGTTGACGATATTGTCTGCATAAGCAAAAGTAAACGAATTTTTGAAAATGGTTATACAGCTAATTCGACAACAATTATTTACCATTTTTGAAAATTTAAATTAAGATGTACCAACTTACAAACTGGAAGTTATCACAGGAGAAGAAAAATAAAGGTAGTTTTTAGAACACAAAATTATGAAAACTGACTATCCTGATGAATATTTGGTTGAAAAAGTTTTAAAAACAAAAGGTGATAAAATTAGTGTAAAATGGTTAGGTTTTGATCATTCCCATAACTCATGAACTAATAAAACTAAGGTTTTGTGAATTATATATTTTTCTGCAAGGATTATTAATCATGCAGGATCATTAATCATGCACAACTACTACCCTGATGAATATTTTGTTGAAGAAGACTTAAAAACTAAAGGTGGTCAAATTGACAATTCACATAACTCTTGGATTAATAAAACAGATTTTTTGTGAATTTTTATATTTTTGCTTAAGGGTGTTTGGCAGACGCCCTTTATATATTATTTAAATGCTCTACAATATGATTAATTACATAGGCTATATCAAAATATATTTCATCTGGATTAAATCTCATAAATTTACAATTTTAATGAAAGTCTATATATTTTTGCCTCTATTTCATATATGACATCTCTATCTTTATGGTTAACCTTGTCACATTCAATAGCAATTTTAGACCAGGAAAATATAAATATATTCTATAATTGTCTATAGTATATTGTTGTTTATAATTTAAATGTTTAAAACATTTGATAATGTGGGAGATAATGTTAATTTTTTCCTTCATATTGTTTATGTTTAAATTAAGCTGCTTAGAAATTATTTTACCAATTATTTATTGGCTATTATAGATATTGCCAATAGTTGTGCTACTCCTTTTTTTACTGATATAGATTTCTTTGCCAACATTATAATTAATATTGCATTTGTTAATATTTTTAAGTATTTCTGATAAAGGTTTCTTATATTTTAATGATTTTTTTAAAATTCATCTTTTAGATTATAATGTTCTAAAATATCAGCTATATCTTCTCCTAAACTAAGGTTCACTATTAACATCTCATACAACAGTCATATTTTTTATAATTAAAAATTAAATAACTTAAATCAAATATTGTAGTCAATTCATTATCAGTTCTTAGTTTTAAGTTCTGTAATTGTTTATCTATCTATTCGGCCATATTGTAAGTAGGAAAATACGATTTTAATACACATTCTTTTTTAATAAGAAAAGAAAAAATTGATATAAACCAGATTCTTTAACAAAAGTAGTAACATTTTTGTTATTCTCAAGTAGTGCTATTTTGGTGCTACCTTAAATATTCAACTTATTAACATATAATTTTCTATAAAAGTAATGTGGATGCATCTTGGCTACCCCACAAACATTCGACTTTTTGACTTTTTTTTCTATGAAAGA
Organism: Dryococelus australis; assembly: GCA_029891345.1. Lineage (NCBI taxonomy): Eukaryota > Metazoa > Arthropoda > Insecta > Phasmatodea > Phasmatidae > Dryococelus > Dryococelus australis. The sequence goes on along the minus strand of CM056994.1, from coordinate 12,971,819 downwards.
AGTTGGAATGCATATCGGCTCCTTAGAAAAATTCAACTTTTTAACATATTTTTTTCTATAAAAATATTGGAGATGCATTTTGGCTCCATGAAAATTCAACATTCTATAAAAATTCAAAATTAATAAATATGAAATAATTTAAGAGAAATAAAAGAGTTTTAATAACTTCTCTAAAACTATAAAACTTACAAAATTATGAATAAAGATCTTCTTAAAAAAGATTATATAGAATTAAGGGAAAAGGCAAAGAAGTTATACATTAGAGGCTAGTCTTACAGAAGGAAACTTGTTTTAATGGAATGCATAGATAAAGTGCAAAATAATCACCCAGAATCCAAAGGAATATTATATCCAAAAGACTTGGATATAGAATCTCGAAATGTTAAACAACATCGAAATTTAGCAAAGATATTAAAGATAGAAAAATATTATAATCATCGAAGAGAATAACTAATATACCTAATAAAAATTTACAAACAAATACTAGAGAAACCATTTCCAGATATATAGAAAACCAGAAAGTTTCGGAATTAAAACAAATTGCAAAGTATGATAAAATCGAGGATAACCATACATTAACAGAAGCGAAAGTTTTTGTAAGAAATATTTAATTATTATAATATTGCAGGAGAATGAAAAATTAATATAATATATGAATTTAATTCTGGAGAATCCTTAAACAACTTTTTTTCCTGTAAATATATTAAATGGGTTGTAAGAAGGCTAATCATTTCAAACATAACATTGTTAAACATACATAAAATATGTTCAACATGCATTCAACATTGGTTCATTCATCAATCTTTTGTTCATCATTTGTTTATAGAACACACAATATCACCTATAGTTAGCTTTATTAAAAAAAATATAAATGATTATGGGCTGTTATACCATGCCATGGACCACCCAGGTTTAGGGGATGTCACACCTCGCCAGTGACCTGTTATATATATTTACAAACTTGATACTGACACCAGCAAAACACCATTTAGAGAACTACCAACTTCACAACTGGCTGGACTCTTATTTATTATTTAATTTTTTTAGTGGTTAAGTTAGGAGTTTTAATTATTATTATTTATTTCTGCTACCCCCTCTCATGTGGCGTTGGTGCCTTACACCTTATGAGACACCCCAGCTATACATCTGTTATATTAAATTTGTACTATATAAAGAATATTTACTGGAGCTTCAGTGGTAGCCATTAATAACATCTACTGCTCCAATTTTATATGATCATAAGTAAGATTTTTAGTCAAATTTTTAACAATTGTATGATAAAAATGTTTTAAAATTAATAAGTGAGGAACAAGTTTTTATAATGTATAAAGGTTTAAAAGAAAAAAAAAATGGAAAATCTGTACATGGTGTTAAATTCTCTTAAAATGTATAAATTTCTATTAATTTGAATCTATCAATTAACTTTTTTATATTTTCATTTGGTTAAACCTAAATAAATAGTTTCTTTATAAATAAAAATGTCTTCATTGGTTTACCACTCAGTTTGACCAACATTTTAGAAGGAGGTTCCAAATCAACTTCTCCAGCGTACACCATACATTTGAAGTGTCTAGAACTCCGAAATATACTTTTCAAATTATATCGAAATCATCAAAAATTACAGTCAATGGTTTTAGATAGTGTTTGCAATGAAGAAGAAATTCGGGAAATTTATGACGAATTTGGACATATAGAAGAAGTTTTTAAAAAATTATTAGAGCTTCGAATATAATCTATAAATAATAATAACATAATATTTCATTTGATTTTAAGTAATTTGCATATTTTGGACTAAATTACCTTAACTTTATCTTGAATTAGCTTGCATTTTATGGTCGAAATTTGCTTAATTTTATGCGTAATCGGTTGGTTTTGCTTAATTTCTGTGTATCCGTGCATGATTTTTTGTGCAATTTCTATTTTGGAGGTAAAAAGAATGAAATTGGAGGGAAAATGGGGGGTTTTAGGGTAAAAAATGGATTTTCCTGGACCTACCCATAGACTACTGCCGCTACCACTAAACTACACCTACCATCAAAGGTGTTAGGATATCCTGATGTGTATATATTTGAAATAAATATTTAAAACATATTTGAAGGGCTGAACAACGAGTGATATTAAACGCTTAACCCTATACTTTGTAGTCCCATTTATATAATTTTTAAATTTATATTTTATTGGGAAAATATTTTAGTAGTTGTGGTGAATATGCAACAAGATATTTAAATGATGTTGAATCTTTTAATATATGCCATGCTATCTGTATTAATGTGCGAGTGGGTTTAGTGTGTTGTATTACTACGGGATTATACATAAATTTTACAAACTTCAGGGGGAAATCAACGGTGTTAATCGAGGCCAAGTTTGTCTCACAGCTGTTAGGCTCGTCGTGTGCCACTTGCATGTGCAAGGTGTATTGAGCTCAACAAAAATTGATAGTGAGTTATAGTTAAGAATTGTAATTACTTCCAGTAAATGTTCCGAGTATCTGTTGCTCGAAGCCTATGGTAAGGCAGTCTATATATGAGTATTATATAATATGTGTAATATCTCTGTCTAGAAAATTGGCACACAAAACTTTACGTATCAAGTGTACATTTTCTGCCGCCGCACGTCTCGTTTGTGTAGCTTAATGAAAAAGTGCTGGCGATATGGGTACTGTTTTTAATATTTGTGCATAGTGTGTGTACCCGAACGTTTTTAATGCTATTTGGAACAATACATGCATTTATCTGATACCGAATTTTCTGTGTATATTTGTGAGGAGTGTCACTGTGGGTTTATCACACACAAACTGTTATATCGGTATATTAGAGCTTCATATAAACTGTTATATCGGTATATTAGAGCTTCATATAAACTGTTATATCGGTATATTAGAGCTTCATATAAACTGTTATATCGGTATATTAGAGCTTCATATAAACTGTTATATCGGTATATTAGAGCTTCATATAAACTGTTATATCGGTATATTAGAGCTTCATATAAACTGTTATATCGGTATATTAGAGCTTCATATAAACTGTTATATCGGTATATTAGAGCTTCATATACACTGTTATATCGGTATATTAGAGCTTCATATACACTTTCGTTGTTACAATAGTTTAGAAGTATTCTTTCTGGTAATGAAGGTTAGTATATTTCGATGGATAAGTAATTGTGCTGATGATCTAACGATTTCGTTATTTTTCAAGGTAGCATTTAGTAAGATTCGTTATGTAATAAACATTACATTTAAATCAGAAATGTTGACATATTTATTAACACTATCCTTTCGTATCCGTCAAGATTCCTTTACTGTAAACAAAACAAGTTCAAAACGATTTTTGTAGCCTTCTCTCAGAAGGAAAGATAGGCTTTTGCAATCATGTGGATATATGTCTGGAATGTATGCCCACCACCTCCCTAACAACTTTTAAAACTGTGAACCGAATGTCAGCTAACTCGGTGGACCGAGCACACTGCCAACCTCAGGTGTGCAGTAAGGACTCGCCGCGCAATAAGACCAGGTCGTCGATGCAGAATAGCGTCCTTAATAAGCCTTAATGTTTCCTCATACGCAAGACGCCACTTGTTATCGCCAGGGGATGGAAAACTTAGTCTTATGCTTATATAAATTTCATGGTTACGACTAGGGACCTGGGAAATTCACGGGTTCAATGACTTGTAGAATAGATTTTATAGTCTTATGTACTCTCATACAGATACCAACTGTATATTGGTGGATTGTCGTGGTAGCAAGAGGCGGTGGTTGGGCGCACAACTTATTGCATGTTTGTTATTGGCTCATTTATCTACAGGAGGAGTCAAAAAACAAGTGGACCAATTACAGAAGTAACATGAACGTATGTGTGTGAATTCCAACTTGTCTAGAAATGAACCCGCGAAATTCTCGGGTATTTGGTTATGACGAAAATAAAGGGGTTGTGGTGAAATGAAGGGCTGTTTATTTTCCTGACCTATCTTTCCCCGTTCACCTACAAAACGAAATAGGGTAATTTACTGTACCAGTTGCTAGCGAACTTCAAAAGGATTTCCGTTCGCGTAACCTAGCCTGCAGGTGAGCGAGATGCCATCGTGGCTTCCAGTCACCTTCTGGCACAGCGCTGATCCGGTCTGTACACGCGTCGCTAAGTTAGAATTATACCCCCGCTGGCTGGGGAGGGCTCCCCTGGAAACAACCCCTACGGTAGTCCGACCCCGCCGTATATTTTTTCCCGATTCTAAACACCGTAATTCTCGTTGTGTGGGCAAGGCGACTTGATTTATGGCACCGCAAAATGAAAATTTCTGTGTCCTGGAATGTAATTCCAGCGTGTGTTTTTCGCGGGAAAGATGATAAAAGATGCGCGGCTTTTACGGCGATGTACGGTTGCAGCGGAATTACCGATGGCCGTGCGCGATAGGATATTAATGTTCATTAATTTCATTTCCCACGGGGGAAATACCTGTAATAAACATCATACGGGGAGGTAGAACTCGATATCCAGAAAGGCATTCTCATGTTAGAATTCTCGAGCAGAATTATGACCCACAGCTACGAAAGAGCACAAAAATTCCACACATTCCTTAAATTTCCTGTTTGTGTGTATACCAACTTGAATAAACTATGGCCATGTCTGTCAAAAGTTTATAAAGTATAAAATTAATTTCGAATAGCTGCAAATTTAATTAAATCTATTAAAAGGTTTAGTCCATAACTAGAGACCCTAGAATTCCGCGGGTTCGTTTCAAGACAAGTTGGAATTCACGCACTTGTACGTTCATGTTACTTTTGTAATTGGTCGACGTGTTGGTTGACACCTCTTAAAGATAAGTGAGCCAATCACAAACATGCAATCAGTTGTGCGCCCAACCAGCGCCTTTTACTACCACGACAATCAACCAATAAGCAGTTGATATCTGTATGAGAGTATATAAGACTGTGAAGTCTAGCCTACAGGTCACTGAACTCGCTAATTCCTCAGGTCTCTACCCATGTCCCTTGAAATGACAGTGTTTTACGTGCAGGTTATGTGATTGTGTACGTCGTTATCGCGCTGTTTTGGTCACATAATTTATGAAACAGTGTCTAAGTCCCTTACACAATTGAAAACTTTAACATATGACTTTACGATTTGACTTTACGTTTACTTTCCGACATGTCGATTCTTATGGAGCTTGGCACAATGGAACTGTCAACGATAAAGTTAAGTACTCTTGATTTTATGGTTTTGAAAAGTTGAAATTTAATGTCAATGTCAAGCAGCCATATTGCCGAGAATCTAACAGAGGTTATTTGGAAAGTGCGTTATTTTATTGTAGGCTATTTTAATCTCGGTATATTAAACAAAGATCGTCTAAAATAGAATCAATGGCAAACAATATATAATTTGAAGAGGGAATATATGAATTGATATATTTGAATAAAGTAAACAAATTAAATTTTGTTTAGAAATAAACTTTTAAAATAATTATTAAGCTCCTCTAAAAAAACAAAAAGGTACGGAAAATGCATTCGTGGGTAATATCATATTTATTTTCATAACAAGATACATATTTTTACGAAGTTCGCAAAACCGATGTTCAATTGTCTGAATTCTGACTTTACAATATTGTATTGTGTATTGGTGGTTTCGTCAAGAGGAAAGGAAAAGTTAAGTCAAATGCTAAAGTTTTCTATTTCGTAAGAAGCTTTATACCGCGGACTCCAACTACGCACTCCCCCAAGATGGCGGCACCAGCCACGCAACATGTCGCCCGCCAATCAGCGCCTTGTAACCTGCTCGCTATCCGCGACGTCCAGCCCATCAGACATGTCAGCACTCAGAGCTTCCCCCAGCTTGTGATCGACTCTGTGCTTTGGTAATGCCCAGTGACAGTAAACACCGATAATATAGCACACACATCACTGGCAGCTCAACAAAAGTACAACACACTCCATCTATTAAAGGCTATCCACGGCAAAGTGTGATTAAAAAAAAAAAAAAATCAATGTTTGAAAAATTCCACCGCCTCTATCTGCATGTATTTTAACAGTAACACAAAGTGGCATGCGTCTAGTGAAGTTGGCAACGCCGGACGGAAAGTAGTTCCGTGATTTATTGTTGAACAAAAAATATGTGATTATTGAAAATATTACTTTGCTTTCTGTTAATTTTAATACACGTAAGTTAAATAATAAGCAAAAAACTTAAAATATTTACTTTCCGAATAATTTTACAGTTTCGCTCGACCGGTGCATGACTAAAGTGATGAGCCCCATCACAATATTAATTTTACGTATGACTGAAGAATACAAAATGTGCATACAAGTACCTAGGTCTCAATCAGGGCTTCCGGAAGTGTCGGGTTTACAGTGAACAGCCCATATATACTTGTGACATGCATAGTGGAATCGAAACATTTTGCTAAAGGCTATTCGCCATAAAGTGAGCACTTTTGAAATCAACCTTAGAAGAAAGTCACTGATCCCACCTGCACACGTTTTAACCGGGGCAATGAATGTCATTCGCCCAGTAAAGTTGGTAACGATGGTGGGGAGAGTAGTTCCATATATTAACGTCGAACAAAAGTGTTATGTAACCATTTGTGATAACTTAAAATTATTCAATACATCGGAGTGTAAAAATTAGAAGATTTGTAGAATATTTACTTTACTAATAATTTCACAGTTTCACTTGACCGACGCACGAATAAAGTAATGACGCCCAGGGCTATGTTATTTTTTTACATAGGACGGAAGAACGCATAGCGTGTATACAAGAAGATCTTCAGCAGGACTTTCAAAAGTGCTCATTTTACCGCGAACAGCCTATACGGATGTATAGTACATACACCGACTGAACGAGGAGGCGCTGTCGTGGACTTGCATTCGGTAGGAAGGCAGTTGGTCTTACAGTCTCGTTTACAGCAATGCCATTAGAGACGGCTCTTGCATTCGGGAGGATGTGGGTTGTATTCCGGGCCCGGCTGCCAGACATGAAACAAGTAAACCATACTATTATTTATAATACTGTCAAAATTTACAGAAGTAGAATTTTCGATAAATAACCGAAAAATATCAAACAAATAGTCTCATAAATATAAGCAAAGCGGTTAAAAATTTTTAATCAGAAAATATTATTACACAACACAACGATATATTAATGAATTAAATAGCAGTTTTTAGTAGATTATATCTTGCAAATGTAGCGTATTTGAAACTTAATTATAGTGTTGTTTGTATTTAAAGTGCTTTGTGAATTATATTAAAATTAGTAATGTCTAATAAATAACAATATATTTTAAAAACTTATGTGTATATTTATTCAGATAGATATATACTATCTGTCTTGTAATTTATTCATAATATCCATAGTTCAGCAACTTATTAGTTATTTTGTTGTTAAACTAAATTTTACATGTAATAGGGGAAGGTCTTACAGTACCGACCGTCTTATAGCACCGACCATGGCTAGTTCGCGCTTGTGACGCTAGGTAGCAGTACTTTTCAGGCATTCGCGGGAGCGTATTATCTTCATACTTGATATTCTTTGGCGACACGATTGTTCGTTCAGAGTGGCGAGAGCTAAGAGCCATTGAAAATGTTTGTTTGTTTCGAAAGTGAAAAATTGTTTTGACGCTCCTGTTTCTCCTTGTTAAGGTGAGTTGTTGATTTGATGTTAGTTTCTATTTAATCAATAGTCTATTAGGTAAAAATTTTTGACACAATTTTTACCATATCGTGAGTAAACAGTGCACAGTCGATATATTTGCTACCAGTGTGTGTCGTACAGTACCGACCACCTGTCGTACAGTACCGACCACCTGTCGTACAGTACCGACCACCAGTCGTACAGTACCGACCACCTGTCGTACAGTACCGACCACCTTTCGTATAGTACCGACCACCTGTCGTACAGTACCGACCACCTGTAGTACAGTACCGACCACCTGTCGTACAGTACCGACCACCTGTCGTCCAGTACCGACCACCTGTCGTACAGTACCGACCACCTTTCGTATAGTACCGACCACCTGTCGTACAGTACCGACCACCTGTAGTACAGTACCGACCACCTGTCGTACAGTACCGACCACCAGTCGTACAGTACCGACCACCTGTAGTACAGTACCGACCACCTGTCGTACAGTACCGACCACCTGTCGTCCAGTACCGACCACCTGTCGTACAGTACTGACCACCTGTCGTCCAGTACCGACCACCAGTCGTACAGTACCGACCACCTGTCGTACAGTACCGACCACCTTTCGTATAGTACCGACCACCAGTCGTACAGTACCGACCACCTGTCGTACAGTACCGACCACCTTTCGTATAGTACCGACCACCTGTCGTACAGTACCGACCACCTGTAGTACAGTACCGACCACCTGTCGTCCAGTACCGACCACCTGTCGTCCAGTACCGACCACCTGTCGTACAGTACCGACCACCTGTCGTCCAGTACCGACCACCAGTCGTACAGTACCGACCACCTGTAGTACAGTACCGACCACCTGTCGTACAGTACCGACCACCTGTCGTCCAGTACCGACCACCTGTCGTCCAGTACCAACCACCTGTCGTACAGTACCGACCACCTGTCGTACAGTACCGACCACCTGTCGTACAGTACCGACCACCTGTCGTACAGTACCGACCACCTGTAGTACAGTACCGACCACCTGTCGTCCAGTACCGACCACCAGTCGTACAGTACCGACCACCTGTCGTACAGTACGACCACCTGTCGTACAGTACCGACCACCTGTCGTCCAGTACCGACCACCTGTCGTCCAGTACCGACCACCTGTCGTACAGTACCGACCACCTGTCGTACAGTACCGACCACCTGTAGTACAGTACCGACCACCTGTCGTCCAGTACCGACCACCAGTCGTACAGTACCGACCACCTGTCGTACAGTACGACCACCTGTCGTACAGTACCGATCACCTGTCGTCCAGTACCAACCACCAAACTATGGTCCAGTACCGGCTAATGGTAACGAGGCTATAAAGAAAAAAAGTCTCATTTTCGTTTTCTTTTCTCCCCTTTTCAGAATAAATTGCTGAAAGAGCGAGAAGGAAAAAAGGAAAATGGACTGAAGCTAATATGAAAATTGCTATTTCTGAAGTTCGTTCATACAGAATGTCACAATGACAGGCAGCTATGACGTTTTCGGTTCCGAAAACTACGCTAGGAGATCGACTGAGAGCCATTGAAGCTGGCAAAACTGTAATTCTAACCCCTCAGATGGGCAGATTTAAAATGACTTCTAGTGATGAAATAGAAAAACAGCTGGTTTTTCACATGCGAGATCAGGATGACAGATTCGTGCCACGCAGTAGGAGAGAATTTACGAACTTGGCTTTCGATTCTGCTGAGCATCTAAAGATACCTCACGAGTTTAACAAACAAAACAGAGCTGCCAGAAATTAGTTTTATTATGACTTAATGGCACTTCATCTTGGGCTTTATCTGAGAAGACCTGAGTCAACAAGCCTCCAGAGAGCATTAGGTTTCAATAAACATCAAGTAAATCGCTTCTTTAAAAAATTCTCAAAGCTGCTTGATATGTACAATTTCTCCGCTAGAAGGATACACAACTGTGATGAAACTGGCGTTTCTATTGTTCATGACAATGATGTCAAGGTGATCACACAGAGAAGGTAAAAAGCCAGTAAGCAAGATCACATCGGGTGAGAGACGGAGAAATGTGACAGTACTGCTGTGCATAAATGCTGCTGGTCATATTTTCGTTCCTCCTTTTTTTGTTTTCCCTGTTAAACAGCGAGTATAAGCAGTTCTGAGCAAGGATGCGCCTTAGAGAAATATATTCGCTGTTGAATAAAGTGGTCGGATAACTGCTAAAGCATTCCTGAAGTGGTTGGAGCTGTTTGTTGAGAGAACTCGTCCCACTAAAGAAGAACCAGTCCTTCTCATACTTGATGGGCACAGCAGCCACAAGGATCTTGATGTTATTCTGTTTGCGAAAAAGTATTTCGTTCACATGATAAGCCTACCACGTCACATCACACATGAGATGCAACCCTTGTAACGGGCAGTAATGCGGCCTTTTAAAGCAGCCTACAATCAAGCATGTGGTGTATGGATGAGGAAGTATTAGCCTTTGAAAATCACACAAAGAGATTTAGCTGGAATAGACAGCGCCTTGCCGCCATCCAGCTGTCGCAGGCCCAGCGTCTTGCCGCCATCCAGCTGTCGCAGGCCCAGCTTTTGTCGCCATCCAGCCATGGCAGGCCCAGCATCTTGATGCCATCCAGCCACCACAGGCCCGGCGTCTTGCCGCCATCCAGCCACCGCAGGCCCAGCGTCTTGCCGCCATCCAGCTGTCGCAGCCCAGCCATCTGGCCACCATCCAGCTGTCGCGGCCCAGGCATCTTGCCGCCATCCAGCCACCGCAGGTCCAGTGTCTTGCCGCCATCCAGCTGTCGTAGCCCTGGCATCTTGTCGCCATCCAACCGCCACAGACCCAGCGTCTTGCCGCCATCCAGCCGCCGCAGGCCCCGCATCTTGCACACCATCCAGCTGTCGCAGCCCAGGCATCTTGCCGCCATCCAACCGCCACTGGCCCAGAGTCTTGCCGCCATCCAGCTACCACAGGCCCGGTGTCTTGCCGCCATTCAGCCACCGCAGACCCGGCGTCTTGCCGCCATCTGGCTGTCACTGGCCCAGCGTCTTGCCGCCATCCAGCCACCACAGGCCCGGCGTCTTGCCGCCATCCATCTGGCCGCTTCTGGCATAAGACAGCGGGCTGGCATTTTCTGGCCGGAGTTTGTCGGCTATCTTTTACCAGTCCGATTTCGGCCCATACTTTTAGTGTATATCGGGCCGGGATACATTTTGTATCTTGCCGTTAGCGGTACGGTGCTTTTTTGACACTGTTGGCAAACTATCAGCCGCCAGTTCTTATTTCCATCGGGCCGCTTCCGGCGAAGACAGCGGGCCGACATCATCTGGACGGAGCTTGTCGGTTATCTTTCACCCGCCCGATGCCGGCCCGTACTTTTCGTGTTTGTTGGGTTATTTATGGATTTTCAGATTAATAAAATTAATAAATAAATAAATCCTGATTTCGGTTTCTGATGGTTACTCGAAATCACCCCGAATGCTGTGATTAATCCTTGTTGGTAGATGCCATCACTAATTCCTTTCTTTCTCTTTCTTGTCTTAGAAACTTGTTGCGTCTCTGATTTCGCTGTCGACGAGAATACTACTATAACAACTACCACGAACACTGCTACTACTGCTATTGTACAAGAATATGTACGTGTTGATACGGCATACATTTTTATAAGGCAGGGAATCATCACAGAATACACTGTGCGGCTAAAACGTGAACAATACATTTTCTTGACTGCCCGTGTCGTTCATAGTCGGTTAACTGCTCTGTTGATACTATCTAGTGCCAAGGAGTTTTAATTTTTTACGTAGCTAAAGGAAAGGTTACACAATTCCTAGAGACACACTTACTATTCTATTAGGTTTCAAGGTACTGTTAACAATTACATTGCTAATTTTCCGTATTGGAATAATCTGTGTGTGATGCTGGTTCCCAGTTCGACAGAGCTAATGAAACTTTTGCTACCCTGGTTAGGAAAACATTTGATTTGTTTAGAAACAATAGAGTATTGTCAAATATATACTGTCCAATTTACACACACCTGTCAAGACTACAGTATGCCGTTGTCTCAAAAGTATGCTGACGCAAAAGGTTTCCTCGACATACAAGGTAGTGGCTATTAAGTAAAGGGACTATGATGCTTCCAGACTAAACAACCCTCGGCCCATATTTCTATATGGTTTGTTTTGCCTAATGGCTTTGCTTAACCCCCTCAGCGACAGTGTCGTCTAACTGGGACGTTGCATATGAAGTGGCTTGATTGGCGCACCCTGTACAGAGCACAACATACCGTGCAATGATAAAGGTTCCCTACATGTGTGACACATCGTTCGCTGCTGAGACTGTGTTCCGTAACCTCATAGACCACTGCTATCGGTAACATAAAGCACAGATAGATTTCTATTGGCCCCGATGTATAACAAAGCGTCGTATGGATATCATTACAGTTCCGAACAAGAAATTTGTTTGTTGCGACGCCTAAAATTATATACTTATTTTTGTTGAAAAGAGTTAAATAGAAACCCGGATCATCTCACCGAGATTACTGCCAACGAACAGTACATGAATACAAAAATTTTAACTTTGGTATATAGGATATAGCATTTTCCTCACTGATCTGGGGACAGGGTAAATGTTATGAAATTATGCTAGTTTCACGGCTGTCACTGTCAGAGACCGGAACAGATAGGACTCGACAGCGAGATCATTAGCGAGGGAGAAAGTTGCTCAGATATACAGGAATGGTCAAGGAATTGGCCATCCATGAACTGCCTAGTAAGGAATCACGCCCTGCATTCGCCAGGGGATATTTCGGGAAACTGGAAAAGAGATTAGCCTCTGCTGTGTTAAAAAAAATTCCTCATACACCTTTCGTAGTGAATAATTTCAACTACCCCTCTATACTGTAGCTGGTTTTTGCATAACAGAACTTATTCTTTGAGGCTGGGGCAATAAAAACTGAAAGGAATATGCAGATTACACACAGAAATGTTTGAAATCACTGTAAGAAAAATTTGGTAACCTATACATTGTATGGAAACCATACCACATTTCAGGCTACAAGTACAGAAATGTTGAGCGTCACAATTACTCACACAAATTTGGGAACTCCCGTACACGTTTTACAGTTTCCTGGGTAAATGTAATAACAATATAATGGAAGCATGGTGAAAAAAAAAAAAAAACTTTATCATTCGCTGTTTCTCACTGTACGCGTTCACTGATGTGGTAAATTTGCGGATATTTTCTTGGAGTGTTTCAATGGGGTTGTTTGCTGAGGTAATTTCCAAAAAAAAATAAAAATAAAAAAGTCTCACGTGACAGCGATCTACTGAAGCAAACACGGGGCAGCACCAACGCACAAGCTAAGATCCTGTGAGTTGGAAGGAGATGATAACCCGGGCGGGCGGTTTACCGCACCAACACCGCAGGTAGATGAGTGCCCGAGAGTCGGTAAACACTTGATGGCTTCGAGCCGTGGCTTGTTCCACGCGGAGCGGGAGACTACGGTCGTAAAGTCGGGACTCTATACCCGCTCCCAGTTTAACCAGCTCCCCACCGCGCTGCCCGCGTCATCTTGGTTTACGACGTCACTTCCGCAGGCCGCCTTGCATACTTCCGCCCTGGCGTCATCGCTAACTGATACTTTACGTCTCTTCCCATTGAAGGATTTCGAGAGGGAACACGCTTCATTTTTATTATTCTATTTCAGGTCTTTTTTTTTTTAAATTTATTGTTCGCGTCGTAAAAAATTCCCTAGTTCAGGACGTGTTTAACCAGTTTATGTCGTGGATTTAACTGAACTTCCGATATCTGCTCAGCCAGTGGGAATAAAACTGGGTTCTTCGGACGCATATAGCAGGCTGTAAAGAGTACTGCTCATATATGTTTACCCTCCGCAAAACGTCAGTTATCATGAATATTGTGAGCGAATAGGTTGCACAAATCGGTCGAATGTGATCAAATACACGAAGGGGAAGGGGGCGCCATTCGTATTTCCCTTCTCACAATTTCTTGTTCCCCCCGGCCCATGCAAAAAAAAAAAAAAAAATTATTTCCCAGCTTCAAGAGCACTAATTTATGATGATATATGAGACGAATTGTTCCCGCGTACAAATTATAACAACGAACCTTGATGCCTAATTCAGGTGGATAGCACTGACTGCTAAACACACGCGGCCACAAACGACTAAGATATGAGCTGTACTGACTATAAAAACAAATGTTTTAGGTGTAGCGAAATATTTTGTCTCAACCTTGGTGTACTTAATTTCGCATCAGACGCGGATTGCAAACATAACAATGCAATTTGTAATCTGCGTGCTGGTACATATATCTGGCAATGATATCAGTCACTTTGCTGGCCAAAGTGAACCTCAGCATGTTTCGAGAGTTCACGCAAATCAAGTCTCCCCCCTCAGAAAAGTTTCAATTCACACCAATTATATATTATATATATATATATATATATATATATATATATATATATATATATATATATATATATATATATATATACACACACACGGCGGTATAAATACTGAGCACAAATTCAAAAAAAGATTAAATCGGGGACTATAGATTGCGGGATAGCTAATCTGAACATACTAAAACTCCGCCAAATTATTCAGGTTTAAAGAACATATCTCTTACTACCATGGCTAAAATTAACAATAGGCTATATAATCCTAAGTTTCATTTTATATTTTAAAAACCTGCAAACAAAATTAATAAAAATTAAAATTTCATCTTAATATCAAAAAATTGAACTAAAAAATTAAAATTAAAATTATATTATAGGTATACATATATTATTTAAATTGAAAAGAAATACATTTATTCAATAACTATATGATCTTATAGCACCCTGACATGAGTATATTCCATAACTGAACAGAACATAACACATAACATGGCGATGTAACATGGCGATATGGCACAGTGCACAAAACTCGACTTATTAGAGTAGATATTATATTTTTCCAATCTTTGCACATTTACTATTTCACTATGTGCTGGCAGCCCTGCGCAGGCCATGTCGGAGCTACTCTGACACACGTGTAACTTACATGAATTATCTATACGGTCCAGCCTGTTACTAAGTAGCAACGGGAAGCGATAACTCTCTCCAATCGCCAGACAGCGGTATAAAGCGAACATAGCTTGTTTCAAGATATTTTGTTTAAACTCTATAGCGCCTTACTACTGTTATTATTGCGTTCCGCAGCTTGTCTTTATGTTAGAGTATGATAGACTGGCATTATAGGAATAATAAGGTAATACAAATTTACTTTCACTCTTGGGTACCAAGGAAAATTGTGACATCACTAATGCCCGGTTGCACCATCGTGGTTCGAAACTCGATCCGAGATCGGATCTAAGATCGACACAGGAAACTGTTTCACCATTCGAGTTCAGAGCTGGACTGGAGATCGAGATGAAGTTCATTTCGAACCGCCGGAATTGGCTGTTCGATATATTGATCCGCGATCAGCAGCCATCGTCGAAAAATGTAGTTTGAAAATACGCCAACAGATTGAACTACGTTCGATTGTTTTCTTGGGAAATTAAAACCACTTTATATACGCAATTGAATATTATTCAGTAAAATTCGTACATTAATAATTCACTTAAAACAGATAAAACATCGTAAATCTAGTTTTATCTTTGGTGAAAAATACGCCTACTTCCATGACGTAATATCTTAGGAACCAATGGAAAATTTTGTCTCATACTTAATCTCGATCTCTCACATTGGAACCGAAATCGAAGAATCGGAGATCCAGAATCAAGAAATTTCGTTGGTGCAACACTTTTACATTGGAACCAAGATCAAACAGAATCTTGGTTCGGAACTAGGATCATTCGATCTCGGATCGGGGAAGATGTTGGTGCAACAGGGCCAATAATGGTAGGTAACGTGAAAAAAAAAATATTAAAAAGAATAAAACTGATTAAAAACAGTTTTGAGAAATATTCTACAAGAAATTTAAAGATTTTTTTTTCAAATATTCCTGCAAAATGACCACATTCATTACGAAAATATTTCTCGTAATATTTACAGCATTTTTCTCTTAAATAATTAATTTGATTATTTTCTATTGAATCGATGATATAGCTGATTGTGGTTAGTTAACAAGTTTCGACATTTCTTATGTGACTGATGATGTTTTAGGTAAAGTAATCTCAGTTATTAAGGGGCTCGCCTTATTTACACGTTCGAGGCCGCGAAGATCGGGAATGATAAGGGCGACATTGCCACACTGATCAAGTGCGCCAACACCACTGTTACACACATGGTTCTGATTGGTCGACCAGTGTTCTTGTCGTGCTGCGTGCACCTGTGGGTAGAGACCTGAAATATTCGCGGATTCATTTTGGGACAAGCTAGGATTCGAAACACGCGCGTTAACATAACGTTAGACATTGGTCCACGTGGTCTTTGACACCTCCTGGCGAGCGGTGGCCCAATTGGACGCCTTCCACCGTGACAGCAGACAACCAATGTGTAGTTGGCATCAGCATATCTGTACATAAGACTGTAGAGTCTAGCCTGCAGGTCATTGAACTCGTGAATTTTTCAGGTCTCTGCCTATGGGACTTTAAGCGGTGACCCTATAATTTTATCGGTGGTTCATTGCAGGACCTGTAAGTATTTTTGGCCAACCGAAGGGCGTACAAAAGGCTGCAGCCCTCCCCCCCCCCCCAAACAATCTCCTATTTCCTTTTGTTAAGCTCAAGAAGTTATATATGAAAAGTGCTCACAAAAGCGATGACAAAATGTTTCCTTACTGAGCCGCCTAGGTAGAAGCACTGTTGTGATTGTTTCGTTATCCCCAATACTCCGTGTCCGGTATTATTCTCTACTGGTTTCGTTGCAGTCTGACATGGGCAACTCGGCCTCCAGTCAAGACGTCGCGACCTTGCAGCTAATAAAATTGAAATTTATATTTATTAACTAATATGCTTTGTTGAGTCATGTTATTTCCGTGTGCAGCAAGTGTTTTGCTTTGCGAAATTTTGTTAAGGAGTTTTTATTAGTGCTGCGGTAATTCATGCTGTAGTATTGAAAAAAAAAAAAAAAAAAAAATTAAGGTCACAAGAATGCTCATTGGAAATTAGTGTTCACTATTGACTGCAGTTTGTAGCGGTTAGCTTGGTTTGAATTTTTGTAGCTCACACATAGCATTAGCATAAAAAAAAAAAAAAATTATTTTCAGAGTGGTAAATGGTGAACACAATTTTTGTTACTGGGCAGACTTATACTTTCTATTGCATAATCGTAGAACTATGTAATGCTGTACTGGAATATGTTATTCATGGTCCCAATTCAGAACACATGACAATTTTACGGTTCAAAATAATTGAGGATTTAGAAAGTATAATTTACTGAGTTTGAGATCACTACGTTATCAAAAAACACCTTCCAAGAGTATTTCCTGTAGTTTCATTCGTTCGTCACTGTTTTGAAGCTATTTTTAGGCATGTTGTTGTAACAAAAAAGAGACAGTAAAATTTAACGAAAATACAGTATTTTCTCGTCAATTTCCATTGCGATTTCTTTCATTATTTCGTGAATTATTTGGGATTTTGAATTTTCTGACAGTTTTCTTTTTACTGCTCTAGGGAAATGACTCTTAGGATTCGCTGCACTTGTTAATTCTGGAACTCGCAAATTAGGGATTTGACTATTATTTAATTCTGAAATTGGTTTATGCGTAGCTCAACAAGTCGAATATGTTAACATTCAGAGGGCAACTGAAATGTTTTTATGCACATTTTAGCTAATTCACAAAGGTTCAATAAACATAAAACAAATAAGCAACGTAACTCTAGCTGTCTTATGCCAGATTTTTTTTAAATAATGAGAAGGCCAATTGCCTCATGTTTTATATGTAGAAAGAAAAAGAGAAATTGACTGAGGCTACTAACACTCCAGCACCATCAGCCAATTCACATGTTGCCGATAATGTGACAACAACTACAGAGCCTAGCGATACGGAGTCCATTGTAGTCCCTGAATTGAGTTATAAAACTATGCGTCAGTACAAGTTGAAGATACAGGATCCAGAGCAGGGACAGTTTTGTTAAAGGGAAGATTTCAACACTAAGTACATGCATCGAAGTTTGTGACGAAGGAGTTAGCAAAACAATGCCCACCAGCGTGACAGTTGTTATCGATATTTCAGAATTTGTTGGTGCCACTGACAAGCTCACAGACTCTCAAAAAGTGGACAAATTCTATTCCTTGTGGAAACCCCCGTCAGATTTTGAATTCCCTACTCAAGGCGGAAAGAGTTTCAAACACCATTTCCAACGAAAATGGCTGGACGAATACAAGTGGCTGGATTATTCAAAAGTTAACAGTGGTCTCT
The DNA here is from genome assembly GCA_029891345.1 of Dryococelus australis. Taxonomy (NCBI): domain Eukaryota; kingdom Metazoa; phylum Arthropoda; class Insecta; order Phasmatodea; family Phasmatidae; genus Dryococelus; species Dryococelus australis. Next base: position 12,953,827 of record CM056994.1, on the reverse strand, counting down.
ACTGTACATCGTGTGTTTTTTTCCTTAGCTCAGAATGAAGTCGGAATGGGTAGTCATCAAAATGCAGTTTCTTTTGTTACAAAAACATTTTATAATTTGAAGAAAGCTTGTCGAATCATTCAAACAGCATCAGTCTACAACATACCATAAAAATAATATTTTGGCCCAAGCTGATGTCGTTGCTGTTGTTGAAAAAAGAAAGGAAAGCATTGACATGCAGTTAGACCACAGTAGGAAGAAAGATGCTAAGAACAATCGAGAACGACTGCATGGAATAGTGGAAACCATTCGATTATGTGGCTTGCGAAACATTCCATTAAGAGGTCACACCGATTCTGGATTAATTTTCCTTTCCATAGCTGTGGATAGTGATGGCAATTTCCGTAGCTTTCTGAGGTATCGAGCCAATGGAGGGGATAAATCACTTCAGGATCACATCGAAAATAGTTCTCTAAATGTTCTGTATACCAGCCCTCGGATTCAGAACGAGGTTATTGATTTTTTTGGCAAACTCATCCAGAAGAAGATTGTCGAACGAGTAAAGAAGATAAGTTTTTATACAGTTACAGCTGACGAAACCACAGTCATCTCTCAGGCTGAGCAGTTCTCATCATGTGTAAGGTATATCGATGACTATGAAGAACTTTACAATGTCAGAGAGGATTTCCTTTCATTTGTTCCAGTTTACGATGTGACTGGCGAGGATCTGGCAGAAGTAATAGAAATAAGCATTTCTGCTTGCAGTTTGGATCTGGCTCACATAAAAGGGCAAGGTTATGATGGAGTGTCCTCCATGAGAGGTAAATTCAGAGGTGTTCAAGCACTCTTAAGAAAAAGTACCCAAAAGCCATATACACCCACTGTGTATCACACTGCCTAAATCTGTGTCTCATGGATCCTTTTAAGGTACAAAGTGTCCGGAATGCAATGGGTGTGATTTCAGAAACGTGTACTCTTTTAGGGCAAGTGCAAAGAAAAGAAAAGTTTTAGAATAGAAAATAAAAGAACTTGAATCAAGTTGCAGCAGTAGCCACATCAAGACCCTTTGTGAAACCAGATGGCATGTGCATAATGAAAGTGTTCTTTTTTTTAAACAAATGCTCGAACCAATTGTGTCAGCTCTCGAGTACCTTAGTGAGCTACTAGTTGATCATTCCAAAACGGCATCACTTATCCTGAACACTATATGTACTGCATCATTTCTCACAGCCCTCGCTATTACATCAAAGTTGTTGGGAATAACATATAATCTCTCAAAATACCTCCAGATAGAAAACCTACATCTTTTCAGTGCTGTCAACTAAGTTAATGAGATCAAGGCTGTTATACCAAAACTTAGAAATAAAGCGGATAATCAATTTCACGAACTCTTTGTTGATGTGCAACAAATGCCTCTTGTCTCCATGCCATCATTAAGGTACCAAGTATTTCTGGTACCCAAAGACACAGGCCAAATCCACCCTCATCAACTGATCGAGAGACTTACTACAGAATAACTGCATACATTCCTTGCGCAGATGACATGATATCTTCATTAAGTGTGCGTTTCTTAACTCACCAAGAGACCATATCCTCACCCCATTTTGTTATCTCCGCATGCTGTGATGTGCCATTTGAAAAAATTCGCAATGTGTTTGACTTCTATAAAGAAGACTTGAAAGATACCTACGAAGATGCTTTTAAAGGAGATTAGGATCTATGGAAGCAAAAGCGGAATGGAATAGAAGAAAAACCTACTTGTGCTATAGACAGTTTGGTTAAATGTGACAGACATCCGTTCCCAGATGTGTACATTCTCCTCAAAATTGTAGCAGTGCTTCCAGTTTCCATCGCTTCAGTAGAAATAAACTTTTCGTACATGAAATTGATCAAATCTTGCTTAACAAGTACCATTTATGAAAGCAGACTCAATGGTCTAGTATTGATTTTTATGCATAGAGACTTGACTCTCCAAATAAGTAATCATGAACTTCTTGACCACTTCACTCAGTCTGGAGTTACAATGCGTCTAAAACTTATTTTGTAAAATTATTTCATTTAACACATAAACATGTTTTAACGTCTCAATGTTTGCCACTATATAACTGAATGTATAGTTACTGGTATATTGTTTAATTTATTTCTTATATATATATATATATATATATATATATATATATATATATAATATTAATATATATATATATATCGCTGGAGCCATCCCTTGGCGCTCCACATCAGGAGTCAAGAAAAACAGCCCAGTGCTTTCCAACAAAAAGGAAAACCCCAGCTGCTGGCCCCCATGAGCACTAAGGTGCCCCAGAGGAGGACGCGAAAAGAAGTATCTCCACTCCAACGTGCAATCCTTCAGTGTAGAAATAAATAACAATTGAGAAAGGAAAGCCCAGCCCAAAATAATTATTTGACAGCTAACTCCACTTTCTCACTTTGTTTTCCAATCACTTACACTGTTGTAAGGGTGTTTTACACCTTTCAGAAATCACAACAAATTGGAACACACTCAGCAGTAAATAGGGTTAAAAGATATGATGTAATTTTTATGAATTTACTGGGTATCAACTATGTTCCTTAAAAAAAAAATGAAACTTTGATATTCATTTGGGTTTAATTTATTACCGTTTTTTTTATCTCATACAATGAGAACCTACAATCCCAACAAAAATAAACAATCCCTACAAAATTAAATAGTTCAAACAACAACATTCAAATATATATTATTATTTGGTTACCATTTTATATATATATTTTTTATTATCTTAATTATCGTAGGCGTTTTACAATCAATTATTAAAATGGATATAACAGTTAGGGTGCACCTATATTTCTACATTAAGAAGTTAAACCTCACATACTCTGTAGTATTTTTTTATATTGGTTCATAACCAAAACATTATAAATTTGTAATACCAAAATGGTTGCTTGTATACAGCAGTGTTTTGACTTCAAACATCTTTATTTTTCTTTTCCTTTTAAGACTTAATCCAGTTCCCAGTAAGTTGATTTCATGATTACAATGGTAAACAAATTCAGTGAAACTATTAAATGATTTTTAAAACATCTTGAGGGACATTGAGGTGCAGTCTCCTTCGTCGGCGTTCATGCAGCAAGCAAGTTATAAAATTATCACATGCCAACAATTTTAAAACATCTGACCGAAAAGGTAGAAAGACGGTGGTCGGGCGCGTACGTTTCGAGATATACAATCCTGGGTACGCCCCTGTACGAACCTGGCGCGTACGTTTCGAGATATAAAATCCTGGGTACGCCCCTGTACGAACCTGGCACGTACGTTTCGAGATATAAAATCCTGGGTACGGCCCTGTACGAACCAGGCGCGTACGTTTCGAGATATAAAATCCTGGGTACGCCCCTGTACGAACCTGGCGCGTACGTTTCGAGATATACAATCCTGGGTACACCCCTGTACGAACCTGGCGCGTACGTTTCGAGATATAAAATCCTGGGTACGCCCCTGTGCGAACCTGGCGCGTACGTTTAGAGATATAAAATCCTGGGTACGCCCCTGTGCGAACCTGGCGCGTACGTTTCGAGATATAAAATCCTGGGTACGCCCCTGTGCGAACCTGGCGCGTACGTTTCGAGATATAAAATCCTGGGTACGCCGCTGTACGAACCTGGCGCGTACGTTTCGAGATATGAAATCCTGGGTACGCCCCTGTACAAACCTGGCGCGTACGTTTCGAGATATACAATCCTGGGTACGCCCCTGTACAAACCTGGCGCGTACGTTTCGAGATATAAAATCCTGGGTACGCCCCTGTACGAACCTGGCGCGTACGTTTCGAGATATAAAATCCTGGGTACGCCGCTGTACGAACCTGGCGCGTACGTTTCGAGATATAAAATCCTGGGTACGCCCCTGTACGAACCTGGCGCGTACGTTTCGAGATATAAAATCCTGGGTACGCCGCTGTACGAACCTGGCGGGTACGTTTCGAGATATAAAATTTTGATAAGGCCGGTTTTCCCCTAGGTTTCAGTGATCTGAAATTGCATTAGTAATGTGCGGGACATTATAAAATCACTCAAAAGGCTTCGTCTGAAATACATGCTGTTTTCACAGTTCGGCATATTGGAAATACGCTTGATATTTTCGAGGTAAAACGTTTATTTCAAGCTGTCTTCAACATAACTCAGATACCAAGAAAGCCGGCCCATTACTTAACGTACCACTAATAACGTAATTTTTAGATTCGTGGACTTCAAATATCTTTTACTTTGTTTCTGTTATTCTTATGACAAGTAAAATAAGAATTTCTACGTACGTACATTACAGTAGTAATATATACACGTTTCTAAAAATTATACAGTTTCATATGACTGACGTGCAATAATAAGTATAATCGGGCACATAGTAATTTTTAGACACGTCGGAAGAATAAAATATTGTCATGATTAAAATACGTTCTCAGCACTGCTTTTAAATTTTTTTTGAATGGCTGGTCACATTATACATGACACCGGGGCTAAATATTCAATTATCATATTTCCATATTCTTTGCCACACCTGTATTACGGACATTTGAAAGAAAATACACATTAAATATAAGGAAATGCAGTCTGTACTGACAGAGATCATCTCCGTAAATTTCTTTAAATATGTATTTATTGAATAATTTATTTTCTAAAGAAAACTCGCATTTGCATTTTACTCGTTTAAACAAAATCGAATTAATGATGTAATTTACTAATAAATCACCACCTCACTAAATTCAACGTAATTTATATTCGAGCGTGACTGGTCGAACATAATTGTGACTAAATTTACTATGAACTGCATATTTCCGTACAAATGGTATGTATACGTCTTTTACATACACACAGACGGAAAATTTTTCTGTTAGCGTTGTCACATGTGTTCCTAGACCACCATTATATGAACACATTATTAATAACAATGAAGTACATCCTTAAGTATTCCTTATTTAGTGGCAAAGCATACTATAAACACGTGGATTTTGGAGTTATTGTCTATTCACAGTTTATTTACACTTTAAGAATTAAACCTTTGAAAAACCGTCGCATGTAAGACGCATTTGGTTGTTGCGAATATCTTTCATATATCGCAACTCTATTATACGAGCGCTTACATATAATTGCCTTATTTTTGGTTAAATTGAATGTTTACTTATATTTCATACACCAATTATCATTTATGATTAATAGTAATAAAACACAGGGAAAATAACGGTGGTGGTAATACATAGTAAGAAATAGTTCGTATGATAATCATTATTACACTGAGTACATACGAATGTGGTTCGTGGTCCCTTTGGCGCATTTTTTTTTTAGACACGGTTCAGATTATATTGCATGAGGCGGAGGAATATATTGGAAGTAGAACTTTAGCGGAGCTTCAGAAGGCTCTGAAGTTACCGCGATCGATCTATACTATTGTGATTGTACGGCAGGTACACTCTTATCTGCCAGCCGGAAGTAAACAGGTAGCACACGAGTGACCAAGTTATAAACAACCCCCAGTACAAAGTCTTCACGCTCTTGCAGCAGCCAATCGAGAAACGACAGTGGGCCGAGCATATAGAGGGTTGTTTCAGGGTTGGCTTGCTTGGAACACTCGAGTATCTAACTATAAGCTACAACTGACAAGTCTTGTATGATCATATGCAACCTGTACTCGTTAGTAGTTAATCGAAAAAATAACGTAGTTTTTCGCATATTTATGATTTGTTCTACTAGTACTATTCCGTTATTTCACATAAACTTATTTTCGTTCGAAACACAACTACCGTTACCGGGATTGTTAGCATTTGAATAGTTAATTTTTAAATTTAGTTACAAGCACCAAGAACACGTTGTGCATTAAGATGTCGCAGTATGAATTTCCTTTAGATGAGATATACGTATCAGCTTTGTTATATATAAACAAAGGACAACACATTTTTAAAGAGTTCAACTGAACACATATACTGCTTTAAAAAAAAAAAAAAAAAAATTGATTGATTCAAATTCATGTTTGATCGCTAAATCAACTTAATTTTTCGATATTTAATATATATGCTTTTCACGGTAAAATGAACGCTTTTGAAAGCCCTTTCATTTGGAATAATAGTAAAAAGGTGTACTTTATTTTAGCCTCAGACATTAACTTCTCATGCGGCGGAATATACACACTTTGTTTATTACATACATGACAGTATATATTTAAAGAGGTGGTTAAATTAAAAAAAAAAAAAAGTGAGTAGGGCTTCAAAAGTGCTCACTTTACCGTGAACAGCCTATACGTATTAAGTCAACAATTAATTTGGTTGCAAAAACAATCCATTTCTGGGAACTACATAAACAGAAGTTTCATAAAATATATATATTAAATTAAAAATAAATCAATGGAACTGATATACACGCATTTTTCTTGGAACGTACGGCTGGCGATTACTAAACTGGAATTTTGCTGTAGAAAATAATATGATAAGGTAATTTAAGAATATTTAAAATTAAAATCATTATACGGGAAAAAAATTCATTTGCATGATTGAAAAAAAAATGATTTTGGTGTATTTTGAAATTAATTGTATGGCTGGTAATTAAGAAGAGCCAATGTTTTATTAAGAGAAACTCCCTTTACACGATTTATCATATTTTTCGCTTTCAAGAATAATTATGGGCGCATCTTTGAACTTTCTACATAATTCTTGATGATTTATTGTGGCGTAACAAAAAAAAAAAAAAAACCCTAATCCGTACCTCTAGCTAGCATAAATAACACCCGAGCAAAAGTTATGGAAGCCATGTTAGTAAATTTGAGAAAGTTTATGATCCGCAGGGCGTAAAACTGTTACTTCGTTGAGAGATGTTAGTGAATTATAAATACCACGGAGCCCAGGTACGTAGCACCAGCTCTCAGCGACTAGAGCGCGCTCGATGAGAATCTTCGGGGAGCGCGGAAACTGGGCAGGAATACACACGCGCTCACACCTGGTGATGAATTATGCATGACATTAATAAGCCCGGAGACTCTTTCCAGCGTCAAAAGAACAATGGAGTTCGTGTGTGTGTGTGTTTGTGTGTGTGTGGTAGCGTGAAAGGGAAAGGGGAAGACACCCGAGGGGCTTGGTCACTCTCTTGTATATGTGACCCTTTCTACATTCCCGCGTCACCAAAACACACCACCTTCCACCACCCTCGACCGAGGCGATGTCAGTTCCCTTCGTCGCTGATATCTGCATGATGAATCCCCTCGGGCCGGCCCATCCAGTTTCCAAACTGGCGGCTATCTCACGCCCTCGAATATTTTATCGGAGACAACTCCGGCGTATCAACGCGGTGACTAGCAGCCTCGAAGCCTATCGAATAGCGGTCGCCAGGGGGCGTACAGGGGGGGGGGGGTGGAGGGCGGATGTGTTGTGGCATCGATCTGCGGCCACCCCTTTTACCGCCGTCATCTCGGCTGGTCGCGCACACCCCCAACATACCTACCCCCGATAAAATATTATTTTTATTCGGTCCGAATGATTTGAAGAGGGGGGGGGGGGGAGGACAGGGTTTGTTTGTCGATTGCTGGCACGTGTTCCGTACCGGAAAAAAAAAATGTTTGGAAAGTATTCTCCACGTGTATGGAGTTCATCTGTATATACATGTATAGTTCATATTCGTTGAAAATGGGTAAACTCAGTGGTGGGTCGGAGAGGGCTGAGTACTTCAGTATCACTCTCCTGAAATAACACGTACATAGGCCTATACTTCAGCGTCAGTCTATCTGTATGATAAACATTTAACACTCACGAATATCCATTTCCCCCTTCTTATACACACTGTGGGCTGAGAAATTTAACATAATTACTTGGAGATTTCGGTTCATCAACGCGGAAGGAGCATTCTGAAAACGCCCCTTGCGCGAGCTCAAATTTCTTATTTAATTTATCTGTTGCCTACGAATGGGCGTCGGAAATAAGAGAGACGAACAGTTTTAACTAATTCCAGTTTCCATTGAAATTAATAATGCACAGAAAACTATGTAATTGATTGTTCGCGGCTGAGTGCTTCGTCGAGTTTTTTTTTATTTATGCTTACTTTTTGTCTTTTTATGGAATGTAATCGTTACAAATTAAATCTGAACCAGTCACCTTTCTGTATTTACTCTGATAATTACTTAAAAATGATTCGATTTAAAACGTCACTTGTTTAAAAATCACATATTTAAATAACAGTTCTGTGCATTTCAGTAAGCCTTTATGGTATCATTATTCAGCACTCGGCGGTATTACGTGGGGAAATCACGCATATCAACAGGCGAAATGCAAAAAGCTTAAATGTGCCTATGAACTATTGGTCGTTTTATTGGGAGTTGCAGTTTGCTTTCGCCATGTAAGTATCTCATTTGTCTACATGGAACTCATCAGGTGTAGGCCTACTGAAAAGTATTTTGTAAACGCTGATTGTTTTTAAAGGTGTGGCCATCTACCCGTCCACCAATAACACTACAAATGCCATTGGTTTATCATAGGCTGTGCACAGTAAACTGAGCACTTATGTATGTAAACGGTGTTTAGTGATTACTTGTAAACACATTATGTACTTATCCTTCCACCATATCTATAACTAATATTAACTTTGATCTCATAATTTTATTCATACGACTGTTAGTAACGCTGTAAAATTTTTTTAAAAGTACACCTGTGATTGTGAAAATTGCACCACCCAGAAAGAATGGTCCGAATGAATCTAAACTCAGAGGACGTGTAGAATAGTGTACCAGCAATAAGTGATTACGATTGTAGAGAGATGGTATACATGTAGGCCAAGCAGCGTGATCGGAAGGGTCCATGTAACGCCAAGCTCAGTCAGTGAAGAGCCGTCAAACGAAGTGGAAACAAGTGCCGGTATGCCTCGTCGACGTCAAAGGGCGCCATATCAGCACGTGAGCGAGTTCGAACGAAGCAGAATGATCGATCTCCGAGGAACGGGTTTGTCACACCGTGACATTTCCGCTAGTACAGGGTATGCTGCTACGACAGTGATTCGTGTGTTTAACCAGTGGATATAAGCAGGCTGTACGCAGCGGCGAGCGGGTGCTGGACCACGCAGTGTGACCGCCATCTTGAACGCATGGACAGTAACGGACTGTACAGCCTCGTTCACAGTGTTGTCTCGACACTGGAGCACCGCGACTGGTGAGGACCTGTCTGCGTCGAAGTTTCGACGCCGCCTGCAGTGGGCTGGACTGGTATGCCATTCAGTCTGCTTCCATTGTCCAGAAACTACTAACGCCTCAGGCTGCAATGGGCGCGTGAACGCCATATCTGGCGTCGAGAGTGGCCAAATGTGGTGTTTTCGGACGAGTTCCACTTCAACCTGTCCTACAGCGGTGACCACAGTCTGGCAACCTACGTGTGTGATACGGCATAGCGCGGAAAAAACGCCAAGTATGATGGCGTGGGGCGCCATTAGATACAACATGCACTCACGACTCCTACGTATCGGAACGTAAAACGCTTCATTAGGCAGGCTTCTGAGCCCAAGATACTGCCCCTCTTTTACGCAACTCCACATGCCATATTTCAGCAGGAGAACACCCGTCCACATGTGGCGAGGAATGCCAACGCCTACTTTAATGAACGACGGGTACCACTGTTTCCCTGGCCTGCACGTTCACCTGACATGTCGCCTATCGAACATGTCTGGGATATGATTGGTCAGCGACTTGTTAGTTACGGGCCTCTATCAACTACTGTTGATGTGTCGTGGACTCGCATACAAACCGTGTGGAGGGAGATTCTCCAAGAACGTATCCAGGTCCTCTTTGATTCCATGTCACGACGTTTAGGGGCTCTGATTGCAGCGCATGTGGGCTTCACACCGTACTGAATTCTGAAGGACAGAGATCATGCAGGCCTACAGCACTGTCATGTACTTAATCTGTGGTATAAAGTTCAGTTCAACCCCATGTTACCTTCTTGGTGTTGCATTTTTCACAAACATTACTGTATATATTGCAAAAGCTTAATAATTAATACATTTATATGCTTTTAAAACAGAGTGCAGATAAAATTATTTCAGTGTTCACAAAAGTTTACCTTGCAGTTTAAATTCAGCGTTATCACATGGAACCATTTTTCCTTTGTCGTTTCCAACTTCACTGGGGACTTCCGAATCAGCTTCCCCTTTATAAATTACACGCAAGTGAAGTCAGTGACATTTTTCAAAGGTTCGGTTTCAAAACTGTTCAATTAACAATGTACATCCTGTAGTTAGTGTAGTTCATCGTGCTCATTTACATATGTTAATGACGAAGAAATTATTTCTCGGCTGCGTGACACTTCGAGATTAGAGAATTTCCTGGATTTATCTCGGGTCGAAACCGACTTCGAACGCTCACGTCCTTGTGATACTTCCGCATTCGGCGCATGTCTTATTTGACTCTTTATGAATAAGACCTACATAAACATACAGACCCACGTATGTCGGTGGGTGAGCCTTAGTTAGACGGTTTGCCTGAACACGCCTTCACATTTGAGCAGGATTACGGACAGCCATTTTCCGCAATCGGGGCTCGCATCGCCAAACCACAGGTAAGCAGGAATCTCCTCTACCAGCCAGGGAATCAGGCCAGGTTGTGTTATGTGACGCCGATATGAGGGCGATGTATAGTGGCGGCAGGCGTCTTTGTCCATGTGACGTCGGCCGAGATAGACGTCCCAAGAAGCCATACTTCAACAGCCTCTGGGTACTTCTCAAAGTGGGACAATAACAATATAATAACACGGCTCTCGATAAGGTGCATAATGCAGTTACAATAACAATGCTCCCCCGACCTTATTTTTTTGTATGTCAGGATGTTCAATTTCATAACCATGTAGTAACATATAGCTCTTTATATTTCATTTAACCCACATTGCTATACCATCATGAGATACCGCCTGAGTTATAAATCGTCACCTGAGGAGTCGGAAGATATTAATATGTATAACACCCTGCACTAGGTAGCGAACAGCCAATGGCAGGTTGAATTGCGGGCGAATAATTTTCTTCGCTCTGTGTCATCTTCGTTTTATGAAAACTTTTGACGTTGGCGATGGTCAGAGTTCTGGAGATGCAATATATTTGTCCTTTCATATCCTACCCTTCGTCACATCAAATGCGATAGGCGCCACAATATTATTTACGCATGTTTATAAAATAATGCCGGCTTATTTTTATAAAAGTCGATTATGGGGAGTATTTTCGTGTGAAATAAGTTTGTTCTAAGAGAGTTCGTTGGATTTCAACTGTCGTTGTGAGAGAATGTGTTAAGAGCGATTCAGTAAAGACATTTACATGTGTCTATACTTTTTTTAACGTAACTTGCTATTGATTTTAAATAATTTTATAGTTTTTTCTTCGAGCAAGTATTTGGAGATTTTTAAAAAATTCAAATCGTTCAGTTACATCTGGATTATATTTCCTCACTAAGTATGGATTTCCATTTTTAAGTTAATGTTCATCATGATTATACCGAGATGTCTTCTCACGATAAGAAAATGCATGAAATACTCAAAGTGAATTATTTATTTTTTCCAGGGAAGTGAAATTTTCAATCAATAATAATTAGAAATATGTAATTGGGGTACGTTTTTAAAATTTCGTGTGAAACATTTCATTATAGGTCTAATTATTTTATTGCAATAGGTTAAAGTGTGCAAAATTGTTTCCTTCATTTGGAAGTTTGCCTAAGTCTATTATTTTTTTAAATAATCCGTTCATCATTTGGTTAGGATTTCCAAAAATAGCCTTCATGTATTCGCTACGAGAATTTTAAACTCTCACTGCGATATGTTTTCTATGGAGGTTGTGTTAATATTAATTTCCAGGAATTTTGCATTTAAAGAAATTTCACACTTAAATGATAGTGATGAAGAAATTATTTTCCAGTGTGATTTCCTGTACATTTATTTGTTAGCGACCGTAATTCGCGTAAACAAATATTGTTTAAAAAAACTTATAGTTTCGTAATAAAATCAAGACACAAACACGTATTATAGAATATATACATACTTACATTTAAAATGCTTATCGAATCGTGTCAGCTATTAAAATGTTTGGATATAAAACATGTTTAAATACTGGAAAACAGATTTTCAAATACTTAGTTTAAGTCTTGAGAGGCGATGAGTTTGAGCCTTGAACAACGTAATATTTCTGTCACTACTAGTGATTATCTTAAATCGGTATCGTTTGCGAGATATTTCTTTGAAATTTGGGTAAAACTTTTACAATGCATTTCAATTAACAAATATTTTTTTAAAGTAATAATCGTAGGTTTGTTGGAGACGTGTTGGGAATACGTTTCTAGTCTTTGAAAGTTACTCGCCGAGGCAGGCTTGTCTCGACATGTGAGTTTGTTCCTCGCCCTACCGACTCCTCAAGCTGTCTTGAGGCGTGAAATAATGAGGCCGCTTCTTTGACACTGTCGGGAGATCGCGTTGGAAGGGTGACTCTCGCATTCTGCTCGGTCCTCGGAGAGTTTAGTTACAAGCGAATAGCTGAGTTGGCAGCAAGGCTTGGAGAATTGAAACCGATTCATAGACAACACGCTACTTTTTCCTCTCACGTTTTCGGATAATTATTACGTTTGGTTAATTGAAACGTTTCTATCATTAAATAACATTCGACGGCGCTTTTCGCAGTAGGCGAGTGTTGTGACGGTCGTATGAGCTAGCGAAAGACATGCTTTAGAAACAGACTTTTGGCTGATCATTCATTTTTGTAAGGCGTTAGGCGAAATGTGGAAGATCAGTCATCTGATTTGGTTGCATGTTTTGAGAGCCAATGAGGGTGAGGTATGTGTGAGTGTGACTTCGTTAATGTGTTTAAGTGTGGGAGGTGATTAAATTAGGGGAGATGGGGAGCTGGAGTGTTGGTGAGTTGTAATTTTGATTGTAAATCGTGTGTTTTTTTCTATTGAGTTGCGAAGTGTGAATTTATTACACCTGTGTTCGTGGGCGATAAGCGAGTAATTTAGTGTGCTGCGGTTATTTAGTTCCTGGGTCGGTGTAAAAAATATTTTTTTATGTGTTCAAATTTAAATAGTTTGTTGTAGGATTTTGTGTGTCCACCTGATCATTATAAATTTTGCATATTTTGAACGTGTGAAATTCGATTTGTAAGGTTAGACATTGTTTCGTGACATTTATTAATGTGTTTGAAATATTGTTAAGGAAATTCGTTCTTCATATTTCTTTACGATATTAATATAAACATTGTGTTGCGTTCTGTCGTGTGCGATGTACTCGGGGTAAGTCGTTCAATGAGTTTTCCCTTGTGATGTGTTTGGTATACACATTATTAAAGAAATTTTTAATATCTCGTGTGACGTGTTTGTTAATGGCATGATTAAAGTAATTTGTTCGGTTACCTATTTAGACGTAAATATTAGTGGGCAAGACCATTCCCGCCTGCTCTCACTCCATCCACACCTCACTCGCCTAGAGAATTAGAAGGGGATCACTTGTCCTCGCTCCATCCTCACCTCACTCGCTAAGTGGGCTAGAAGTGGGCCGTGTGCATGCGTTCCACTCATAAATAAAAATGTTACTTATACCACTCTTACACGAATATCAACTCCTATATGAGCAATTACAACATACTCCTTTGTTCAGTCGATTCCTGTAAGTCACAAATGACACATCGATGCTGCTCCGCCAGTATCACCCTTATGACAATTAGCTCTTTCAACAACAATGAAGTAGTAATATATTTATATAAACATTTTTTATATGAATCCTTTAATTATTTGATTAATTAACCAGCAACTAATCGACTACTCGATTAGCAACTAATCGACTTTTCGATATATCGATTAATCGATTAACTTCTCCATCCATATGTCATTCTAATGAAGTGAACCAGAAGTGGGTCGTGCCCCCTACTGATACTGTGATCCTACTTTAAAAAAAGAGACACACCCAACATACTATTTTTCGACTGATTCCAGAACATCTACGAATGTAATAATTCCTAACAAAACGTTCCGTTGCTGGTATTGGACAGTTCTGTAATCGTATTTGCGGATATCGGCCACAGAATGTTCTGCTATGTTATTACAATTCTGGTTATTGTGGGGAAAATCGCCAATTATTGTTGCAGTTGTCGTGTTGGAAGTTGCACCTGTGTTGTAGTAGGAACACGATGCTCTACTGTATCAACAATTCGCACAGTAGCAGATACAATCACATACAGGAACACGACGAACCGTTGTGTTGGTATTACTGTATATGTTCACAATAGTCAGATGGTGCCTAAAACCCATCATATGGGCGTCGCCTGCCGCGTGTTCATCCAGTAGGTTTAATTTTCACGTAACGCGGAAATGAATACCAACAATTTTTTCTCTAATATTTTTTTTTTTTTTGGAAAACCATAACGTATTAGTATTCGCATAATTTTTACAAGGTTCTGCCTGGAATGCACTTAAAAATTATTTCTTATACCGAGTGAGGCAATTAAAAGAGGCCACCTTAGTAAACCGGTCACGTGTAACGTTAGATAAAAATGTTTCAAATAAACGTTGTTTGGGGGGAAGAGGCCATGATGTTAGGTTAGTAAATAGGTGTGTTATACGCCGAGAGGTGGCGTAAATATGGAGGTCAACTGCGGTGTGTTAAATGGGACAATGGGGTTTAATGTTCACATTTCTAGCAAGTGTGACTCATGTTTGCATTCATCTTGCGAAGAGCTGTTCAGAAGTGTGTAATAAAGTATGTCATCCCGTTTACAATACCGACGTTGACCCCCTTAACTCCTTAACCCATTGACGTAACACCAAACTGTTAACGTCGCATTATGGCCCCTTTCACACCAAACATAGTTTGTCTGAACCATTTTCTTCTATCATTACAAGTGGGCGATTTATTAAGGTGGCCTGTTTTAAATACTTCAACCTGTATATCTTCTGGGGTATTGAAAATTACGTCTTTAAATGCGTAAATAAATATACACACACGGGCGATCGGCAGTCTCGTTGGGGTCGTGCAAACGGAGGTATTTTTTTTTCTAGGAAATTCACATGTGTATTAGAAATCGATATTTTCGAGAAATGTTTATTAAATTTTTTTATAAAAGAACTTGTTTTGATAATATATTTTATTTAAATAGTTTTTATGGTTGATGGGGGGACGACTATCCGTCATGGGATAGAGCCGTGGCTGTGACACCTACCAACCTTTAACCCCTGTGTCTCCGATCCGACATACTTTATCTACTAGCGTCTGTTTCATCCCTTATACTTAATCACTCTGTGCCATCAGCTTTCTCCTTCTTCCGTCTTTCTTTTTCAATCCGAAAGTGTAAACGGCTCGTTACTCAGGCTGGATCATCAGTGTAAGCTAACGGCGGCCTCTGGAAATTTTCGCGGAACCATTTCTGCCGATGCCCGACGATTATGCAAATTGGCGCAGCCTCGCACTCGGCGGGGAATAGAACGGGAACTCGTAGCTTGTGCTGTCGTAGCGCCTAACGACCTTCCATAAAATGTTAGTGCGTAATAGCACGTCAAAACACGACTTTGTCTTCTGTCAAGCTACAGTTATAACATTTTTCCTTTATTCAAAGCATATGGAGAATAATGTTTTTCTCTTTTGGATGCAATGTTAACTTTGCGATTCACTTGACTTAAGAGCTTGGCAAAGATGTTCGTAATAACCAGCCCATCATCATATTTCAAAAACACAGAAAAATTCCCACATCCCTTCAAAACAAAGTGTAAGATGCACACACCAAGGCGAGCCAACAAAAATCATACCAAAACACTTGGATACTTCAGAACTTTGATCTTTTTAATGATTTCTTCCATTATAGCAAACATGAATACAACAATAGAAAATTTAGAAAACGCCTTTCTCCCATTTTCCTTTACTCGGAAAATGTAAATATTAATATACGGTAATCACAAAATGGAAAACCCCTTTTTAAAAATTCTTACATAAACCGCATTATTTTAATACAATGCTATCCTTCATTTGCTTTCTATTAAGAGTTTCATTCCGCACAATTTTACTCAGAACAATCGTGCAAGATAATTTTACAAACGTTCTTGCACCTTTCTGCCCACACTATATTCTGGAAATTTTGGAACATAGGATTCATTATTATAGGGCTAATTTTATAAAATTGTATTGGTTACAAGACATTTCAAGAATCATGAAATGACTTATTTCAATTACAAAAACATTCAGTGATAAATGTTTATTTTTTCTGGCTAAACAATATTTCAAAAGCCATTTAATATTTCAAGCATAAATTTACATTGCCCAAAACATCTTGTGGTTACATTTATTTTACTGACTAAACAGCATTTCAAAAGCCATGTCATATTTTGTTTCTTTACTGAATTTACGAACTTTTTACAAAATATTTAATTTAAAAAAGAAAATTTCTTTAAAATTCTAAACCAGAATCTCCATGAGCTCTTAAGTTACGGCTATTCTGATTCATTAAAATTTCTATTTCATAATTTCAGGACATGGCAATACATTCCTACATGTCTTTAAAATATTACATTTACCGCCTTTAAGAAATATACGAATTTCTAAGTTTTCTTATGCGCTCCTGCATGGCGCCTACCAGCTAAGGACCTCAACATGTCCTTCCTGACGCGACCAGAGGGGTCCTTATCCTGAAATATACATCAACTTTCTAATCTGCAGTCAGAAGTTCCCAGGGCTGCTCCTCTTTCCACTGAGCCAGCCCCAATATTACACACACATATATATATATATATATATAAGTCGTTGCAAAACACATATCCGCCGGACCTTACGTCATATGATATGGCCACGTGTCTCCACGTTCCATGCCGAGGCGCTGCACTGGAGCGCTCCAAGCGGAGATAGCGCCAATCAACAGTCGTGAGTGTGTCAAGCCAGAAGACGGACGTGTATATTATTTTCTGCCGCGACGGTCTACACTTTGTCGTTGGAAAGACACATCGCAGATCGTCCACGGCTCAAAGGATACGCAGGTTAATATCTAATCATAAGCACGTGTAAATTTAAAACCACCATTGTACAATTAAGTGCAGAATTTATCGCTTTCGATGATACGAGTTTTCCATGAAACGCCGGGTAGGAATAGCTGCCGTGAACCGTCGCAAGTCTAGCCCCGAGGCTGGTGAGTTGGTCCATGATATTGCCCACGTAGACGGGCGAAGAGAGAGAGAGAGAGAGATACAGAGAGAGAGAGAGGGGGGGGGGGAGGACTGCAATTATGAAACCCACTGTCTCAACGTTTACTGTGGAAATGAACTCCAGTGCTTTGGCTATTATTCTCATTTTGAAAGATAAAAATAAAGCTTAGGTATTGACAATCCATAGGGGCACTTGTTTTTTGCGAAAAGATTTTAGGACAAGTTGCATTCCAAAATACTTTCGTTTGGAACCACTTTCGTGATTGTACCCATATGACGTAGCTGTAGTTACAGACCCTCCTCCTCCTCCTCCTCTTCCTGGAGAAGCCTCTAAGTGTAGAGGATGCGCAAGAATATTCTGGAAATTAGGACCCTCGGCGCAATGTGGCATCTAGAGAAATTTCTGGGCAATGGTCTATGCCCATATAAATATTGCAGCGGTCCAACGGCCGGTAGTCCGGCGGAGACCCATCCGGCTGATTGCGGTGGTGAAGTTACGTGCCGTGAGGGACGGACTACGACGGGAGATTGCGAGACGACGGCGGTCGAGGTGTTTGTGGTGTGGATGGACGAGAGGGTGTGATACCCGACGAGTGAAGGCTACTGCGCATGGGTGCTCTCGGATAACTATAGGACATTGCGGACTGGTGGGACGTGCACTAAAATGAGGGGGGACTGAATAACATGTGATACTTACTTAATTGTAAAAACTGTAACTGGCAAATATGGACATATAATTTGTAAAATAATTGAACATGTTCTCGTACGCGGTCTATTGGGACTGATTTTGAATTATTTAATTGCATTAAATTCATTCTGATTGAAGTCATTAATTGTAAACAGCAATTGATATCAATAAATTGTGAGAATTCGGGTCGAGAGAATTTGGTTTGTAGTTATTGTAAATAAAATCATGGAATTTTAATTAACTCTTTTAATTAATTAAGACCTCCATCCCTTAACGAACCTGGTTCAGCCCACTGACTTTTGAGAGAATTGTAACAGTATGTACTTTTTCTGTAATTTCTCAAAAAAAGTTTTCTAACAGTGTAACATCAGATCTCGTTGCCTTTCGAAGCGATACTTGGGCCTCTCCATGAGAAAGCGGAACTCCTTAAGCCCCTGTCGAACTGTCAAATTTTCCTGTCAAACTGCTTCCAGTAAGTTTTGTCTAATAAAGTTGGACAGTTTCGAAACGTCTTAAACGTCATCGAAACGTCTTAAACGTCATCGAAACGTCTTAAACGCAACCATACTTGTCTGAAATAGTTGGATGCCTTCATTCTCCATGAAACGTTTGGAAATTGGACCGGTTCTAAAATGTATTTGTTGTTTGACCGTCTCAGCCAATCAGAATCGTGCACGACAAATATGGACGTCAAGAAACTTTAAAACGACGAACAATTGCTGGAAAAAAAAAAGTAGGTTTTAAAGATAATTAATTTATGTAGAAGCAGTCTGGGCATGAATACTATTTTAAGTGAATATTGCACATAATATTACGATCACGGAGGCATTAAATTTCTTTGTGCAGGAAACACCTCTAATAAATATAATTTTAAGTTAGTAATGAAGCGAAAATAAATGTCAACATTTCTTAGATTTCGTCCCGTAAATGACAGCATGTAAAAATAAAAACCGTATCTTACTATGAAAATAGTTTTTAACACATTGAGATTTGCACACATTTACTGTCACGTAAGACAAACTAGAAGTGAGTGATCTATATCCAGCACTACAAGAACACCAGTATTGTTGGTATCTTGTGTTGGAACTCACCATCGTCCTATTGGCCCATACCACACAGGACACTACCCTGTACTTTACAGCGTTCATTATTGGTCAGTCATCAACCAATGGATAGTCGAGCTGAAGCTGGCCCAATCGAATTTCGTTAATCATATATAAGGATTTAGTATCAATCATGTCGGTTTGAGTGGCTCTAGAAAATAAATTCTCTCGTTAGCAATATTATTGTTACCTTGCTGTGGTGTTCTTGCGAGATCGTGTTAAACACTAACCGAACAACTGCACATCCATGAGAGTTTTGTTCTGAACAACAAAGATATTTTCAAATTATCTTTGCCCGAGCTATACTCTAGCGTAGTCTACAAAGTGTTAAATAATAATTCAGATTAGATTCTCCCAATAAAAAAAAGTTGACGGTGTGGCACATTTTCAAACACATTCTAGGATATTCGATTCAATTTGTTGGAAGGAAAAATTTGATGGCCGTATTTTGTCTTCAAATTTTACTGTCAAATATAGTCGAGGGCGCAAATTTGACATTGTGACAGGGGCTTTACAAAGTCCATGTATTTCAGTAGGTCCTATCCAGGCCTCTTTCCCGGGCACGTGAAATGTGATTTGCATGGAATAAAATAAAAAGAAAATTAACTCCGTTCTCTACACGCCTCTCCGTACGTTACGTCACTTAAAAGCTGTTTTAATTACAGCGTTCTACGGCGTGCGTTTAATTATTAAACAACGGCTCGCTTCAGTAACAAGGAAATTACTTTCTCCCTCCCTCTGCAGCCAATATAAGAATGTGCAGGCTTATTAAAGAACAGCGCACTTTTAAATAGTTCGTTCTCAGGTATACGCACGTTGATCAAATATCGAAGCTAAATCATTAAAAATGGGCCGCGGTGGATGAGCGATGAGCACGCTCGCCTCCCACCAAGGCGAACCGGGTTCAATCCCCGGCCGGGTAACCGGATTTCCGCAAGTGGGAATCGTGCCGGACGATGCAGTTGGTCGGCGGGTTTTCTCGGGGATCTCCCGTTTCCCCCACCCCTTCATACCGGCGCCGCTCCATACTCACCTCAATAACCCTCATCGGCTCTCAAGACCTCGCTGTTAAGAGCCTTCCAAATCTCTTCACTCCCTACATCACTAAAAATGGTGACCAAAGAAATACAAAACGTTACAGATAAGTGCGTTTAGGTCGAAATAACGGAATGAAACAAACGCGCCATCACCCTTATGCACACTGCACATAATTTAAGAGCCCTCATGAGGGCCACGGTGGATGAGCGGATAGACTGCTCGCATCCTACCAAGGCGGATTTTCGTAAGTGGGAATCATGCCGGACGATGCTACTGGTTGGCGGGTTTTCTCGGGGATATCCCGTTTCCCTCGCCTTTGTATTCCGGAGCTGCTCCATCCTCACCTCTTTTCAGCCTAATCGGCTCTCAGGAACTCGTTACGAGCCACTCAAATCTCTCAGCTCACAAAATTAAAGGGTTTTATCATTATTTCTTGTGTAGTGGATCCTCGCCTTATAATATTGCATTATTTTTTATTTAAACTAGCGTATGCTCTGCATCGTAGCATTAGAGCCATCCACGGGGATTTTGGTAGTTGAAAATTTTGGCAACAACGTTTTAATGAAAAACCTTTGAATAAATTCTCAAGCACAAATATCTTGTGGCTCAACCTAAAACTAAGAATGTCTCAAAGAAAACACTTCGCGATTGCAAGTACCTGCAGGCTACATGATGTAGAAAAAAATTGCTTTGACGCCAGTTGAGAACATTTCTCTCGTAACACTGCAAGTGAAATGTTTTATGTTTACGACACAGTTTTTGTATGAATATAAAAATTAAACGTTTCTTGTAATAAACATTATGTCTACAGTACTTGCTTGTTTATATATAGCTTGAGTTTTGTGTATTCCACAGAAATGTGTTGTATTATTTTTCTAATTTACTTCTGTTGTTGAAAGTAATCTTGTCAACTTGTTTCTAAAATATAGTTTATTTAAAATTATACCTCTTTAACAGAGTTCGTACATCATGTGAAACACAAACATAGGCGGATTTTGGACGCCCACGAGTTAATAATAAAAAAATACTAAGCGCTCGCTTACGGCGTTCTAGAGCACGGGAGAGGTGAGTGAATAGATCTGGGCGGCTCGTAACAGCGAGGTCTTGAGAGCCGATGAGGGTGATTGAGGTGAGTATGGGACGGCGCCGGAATGAAGGGGCGGGGGAAAAGGGAGATCCCCGAGAAAACCCGCCGACCGACGGCATCGTCCGGCACGATTCCCACCTGCGAAAATCCGGTGACCCGACCGGTGATTGAGAAGTGGTTCGCCTTGGTGGGAGGCGAGCGGGCTAACCGCTCCACCACCGTGGCCCCCTAGAGCACGGAAGATTTGCTCTGGAGTGTGATTAATTTTTCTTTTTCGCTTCTTTGCTCTATATCGCAACACAGATAACCTGAGCTACAATGATCTGTACACACGCGAAGATGGTACAGTATGGTTTAGAAAAAAAAACATGGGATAACACAAGACTGCAAAATTTAGACCATTGAAAACTTTTTCCACAGTTGATGCTATCCTGATATATTTTGGGGATGCTGAATTCTAAACTGTCCCCAGTTTTTCTTTATCACGTACCAATTTTTTGCAATCTGCCTTTGTGCTGTAGGCCTATTTACTGTTGGTGATAAATTATTCGGGAGTATATTTTTGAACAAAAAAAATTGTAAATCTATATTGTATTAAAATATTTCTAAAATGCTTACATTTACTCATTAATTTAATAGCCATATAGTCCCATATCGTTTTGGTACTGGAGGAGCGGGTTTGGAGTTCCGCCTGTACGCGGTTTTTGAATTGTCACTGTAAAGAGTGCAACAGAAATAACCATAAACAAAATAATATTCCAGACATATTGTTTTTGTCAGAATGAGTCGATATGAAGTACGGAATTTCCTTCAAGATGGAAAATGTGGAGCTTACATTAGTCTGTTAGATAATCTCATTTTGTGGAAAAAAAACATTGCGTGATATGAGAATTCGAATACCATTTCAGAGTTTAGCACAAGAAAATATATATGAAGGCGACAAAATTATTAAAAAAGTTTTTTATCGCAGGTCTGTGAATCAGGCGATTACCAGCTGTTTAATATGATAATAATAATAATAAGTAATTATTTTTCTGTTTGGAGGGATAAATTGCGTGATAATAATTACTCGCCATGTAAAATAAGAGAGTTATCGCAGCGAATGCAGTGGGACGTAAGAAGTGCGGATGCTGGGCGAAGCACGGAGCGGTATGTTTTTCAGTCTCGACGAGTGCGGTCGAATAATGTGAGCCGATCGCACGTGTAACAAATGTGGTCGCACGTTATGAAGGTTTATCCTACGACCTTGCCAACGCACAAAAACACACCGCACACCAGCTTGTCGCCCTTACAACTTTCCGGAACTGGCTGCACTTTAAGGCCCCCCCGCCTGTCTCAGCTGTGTTGAAATACACAATGTTCAACGGAAATATTAACACATTGATGACTATACTCGAGTGTAGTTCGTGCAACACTTCTTTGAATATTTCATTCCACATAAAATACAAAACTGGCCCGGGTGTAATTACATAAATTCCCTATTTCATAAGTATTTACAATCGGAACTAATACAGTTTCAACGACAAACTTCGTAAATGAATTTTGTCTAGATTTCCAAAAATCATCACGATGGGATGTACATACATCCTGTTACGTACGAATAAAATTTGTTCGGAAAACGATAAACTCGGCACACCATTGGTTGGCAGCCGGCTAATACGGAAAGACTGGTGTCGTTTTTATCAGTAGAATGGCGTTAAGTGATAATACGGACCAAAAGAACACAGTGCCCCTGCAACGATATGGATATAGGCGACTGATGTCTAGCTTGACTTTAAAGCTGGCAAAAGTGTGCCGACCTCAAAGGGTTAAACGTGCAGCCAATGTGCTATCTACGAAAAGAACACACACTACAAAAGAAGGTTGATGAGTGCTTTTAAGAAGTCACGTACATTAGAAACAACATATCAGAGATCTATGAAAAGCCTAAAAACGGCTTTTTCAAGGCGCCATATCTAAAATATGCGCTTTAGATGCATACAAAAGTACTCAAGGGTCCTGCACTGAACCTTCATACAGACTTCCCACCAATGAAGTAATAGGGTCACCATTCAATATCCCACATGTAGAGACCTGCGGAATTCGCGTTATCTTTCGGTATCATGATAGACTCAACTTCCTTATAATCTAGTGAGCACAGTTTGTGGTTTCATTGGACGCTGCACTGTAATTAACGTCATGTGTCTGCTTGATCTCTTCAAAAGAGATTGGCCACTCCACCGCTGAACTTATATTATTGGCTCGAGAGTTCTCCGACGACTGCCGAACATATTTTTGGCCAATGGCTGAAATTGATCAAACGCATATTAACTTGGAGTCCAGTGTATCCTTAACTAAGGACATGAATTTCGCAGGCGGCCCTACACATAGCCAGAGACCTGAGAAATTCGTGAGTTCAATGAACTGTACGCTAGACTTCACAGTCTTATGTACTCTCATACAGATATCAACTGCTTAGTAGTTGATTGTTGTGGTAGTAAAAGGAACTCAATTTGGGCACTCAATTTATTACATGATTGTTATTGGCTCTTTTATCTTCAGAAGGTGTCAAAAAAACAAGTCGACCAATTACAAAAGTAACATGAATGTACAAGTGTGTGAATTCCAACTTGTCTAGAAATGAACCCACAGAATTCTCGGGTCTCTACCCACAGGTATAAAATTTCTCAACCCCAAATACACAAGCAAGAGCTTCATTTTCATAGGCCGAGTACTTTCTTTCAGCGGATGTTAATAGCCGACTAGCATAAGCAATGGGAAAAACACAATCCTCATATTCTGTGACAAAACGGCGCCTAATGCCACAGAGCTTGCATTTACATGCAGTACAAACTTACGGTCAAAATCAGTCAATCTTAAAACTGGTGGAGAGGTCAAACAAGTTTTTATTTTAACCAAAGCCGCCTCTTGCTCAACTCCCCACAAAAACTCATGGCCCTTATGTTTTAAAAGATTCAGGGGTTCGGCCAATTCGGCAAGAGATGGAATAAATCTGGCATATTAGCCTATCGTGCCCAAAAAACACGCCTTACACCAAGTAAGTTCTTCGGACGAGGAAAGGAAAGCACACAGCTAATACGATGAGAGTCTAACAGCAATTGTCCTTCACTCAGAATAAATCCCAACAGCCTCAAATGCCGGCTACACCAGTTGATTTTCTCTGGATTCACGGTCAATCCCGCTTCCAAAACTTCTGTAGGACTAACGTGACATGTTCTCGGTGCAACTCTTTAGTCTCACTTCAGATGTCAATATCATCCAGATAGTTGAAAACAAATTGAACTTTATGTGGCAACAAGATAGTCTCTAAAGCACGAGAAAGTGACTGGGCCCCAAACGAAACACCAAAAGGGACTCTGGTCCATTCAAAAACTCCCCAAGGTGTAACAAATACAAGAAATTTTCGTTCATCTTGGTGCAACAAAATTTGGCGAAAGGCCTGATTCAGATCTAACACTGTAAACTACCTAGCCTTCCCTAATAACTGAAAAACATGGTCTACTTTAGATAAAGTGTAGGTGTCTAGTTCAATTTTTTTATTGATACGTTGGTTGTCTATCACTAACCGAAATTTACCAGGCTCTTTTTTGTTTACTAAAAATGCAGGGCTTGCATAACGACCAGAAGAACGCACAATAACTTCCTCATCAAGCAAGTGGTTTAGCATTGCTTTAAAAGCTTGTCCCTACACTATAGGGATGGCACCTAACCAGGGTGTTGTCGGTCAGTACCAGATCATGCGCATATTGATTACATACTCCCAGTTTTTCTGTTATTACAGATGGGAACTTCTCTCGCATTTCTTGTGCAAAATCACTATCAATGGCATTAACCTGCTTACATTCCTCCTGCCACATATACTTTACCCCTTCTTTACAAAAAGGAAAACTCAGTGTGCCTTCATGCAAATTTAACTAGGCACGAGGGCTGTGGAGGAAACATATGCCCAAAATTATATTGTGGGTTAAATGTGGCAAAATAAAAAATTCCCTCTTCCAGGATAAATTACCTATGTGCATACATATTGTCAAACGAGCACATGATTGCATTAAACCTCTATTTACTAGACTAAAAATAGTTTTCTCACTTCGTTCAACAGTCATGACGCCTATTGGGTGTTCCCTAAACTACTTATTACAAAAAGCCTGATCGATCAAGGACGCTGAACAACCACTATCAATCAGGGTAGGTTTTAAATTTTCTTAATGTTCTTCTTTTGCTTAGGGCAGTTACTTCCTTTTGTACTCGCATTCTTATGGAAATTGTTCCCTGCCCTAGTCACTTTGTCACCACTCACAGTTTGGACATGCGGAATCTTAGAGTGATCTTGATTAGGACAATGGGCTTTAAAATGGCCAGACTTACCACAGTCAAAACATGTCGCAGGAGATCTACTCTTTTCCACTGACTTAGTCTGAGAATTATCTGCCGGTACCATACACACTTTACATTGGTACACTTTGTGATTAGGTTTGCCACATTTAAAACAATCTTTTCGTGGGCTTGGGGAAACTTTTAACCTGAACATGAGCCCAACTAACCTCACCTCCTTCACAATCTTTCACCTTCATGCGCACGTCTACAAGGTGAAACAACTGTCTCAGAGAGCTCATGGTTTTCGGACTATCAGCTGATAATACATAAGGCTGATACTGCGGCAGCACATGATCGATAATGCTCTCTACAAACTCGGATTCTACCAGACATTATATTTTGCCTAAATATGTCAACAAAGTATCTCATTTTTGTGGATTTTGTTGGAGAAACAAGCTTTGTATATGTTCATTAATACACTCACTTTCAAACATTTTTAATACTTCTTTAACTAGTGTCCCAAGGTGAGCCCAATTCTCTAGCTCTAATGATAATAGGCTGTAGCTGACTAGGAATAATGAACCACTAAAACGCCCAAAATATCTTGCAAAGAAAAGGCTTGCGATTTTGCTATCAAAGTTACTTGTAAAAACTTTACCACTTCGACTGCAGTACCACTTCTAAGAGTAGGAATATCCCTCAAACTTTTTCCTACATGCTTGCTGGCTACCGAGGAAAGTATACCAACACTGGGAGAAAATGCAGATGACTCACCGCTAACTTGATTCCCGCCACAAGTAGGATCCCGCGCCAAACCACGAGCTGAAGTCCTCAACTCGTCCAAAGTCGCAAGTCTGGAATATGAAGTTGTTGGTGCAGCTGCGTTAGAGTCTCTGGGCAGTAGCCGCAACCAGGCGGTACCTTATAACATTTTCAAATCAACAGTTAATTTCCACTCAATAACAAACAAAGTGAACAAAGGCCAACGGAATGCACTCAACTCCGCCGTAAGCAAAGTGGCGCAATTTTCTGTTACGCACCTTTAGGAAGTAGCAGGGCTAAAGGAAGGCAAGGAGAAGGACGCACGCCATTAAAAAACAATCAAGAAAGCATGGACACAAACAATCCAAAATCAATACAAATATATTGAAGCCCATCTATACGTTATCACCAAGAACAACAACTTTGCAACTTGATTTGAAAAATAAATTGCATCTGTAAATTTCTATTGCTTGCTACCAATTGGTGAACTAGGGGACGGAGAGAACACACTTGCACTGGAACAAACAGAAAAACCACAATATTAATATATCCTGAGAAATCACCCAACCTGAATAAACACTTGTGAAATCCCATTAAAAAAGGTAAAGTGACTCCCTGAGTAAAGCAAGCACCACTAGACTTTAAAAGTAAAAGTACGCCTGATGATCCACTAAAAAGTACAACATGGAATACTAATTTCAAGAATAACATTGGGAAGGAGCAAAAACTCTCATTACACTTAACCATGAGCATAAAGGCACGCTATAAAATATCCACTAAACTCATTGGAATTAAAATTAATTTGTCAAATCATAGTCCAGGAGACAATTCCTACAGCACGTGGAAAAAAAAAAAAAAAAAAAAAAGGAAAAATTCACCTCTTACAAACATTCCCATAAAAATACCATATTGAAAATTTACGTAATCAAAACAGTGAATAAACGCTTCCCTGTAAAAATTCGTACATACAAAAAAAAAACTACTAAAAGGGGAACTCTACCCCCAGCATAACAACTACGTTTATTGCAATACTTAACTTGAGTAGTACTCATATTACGCGAAAACACGTCTAGCATGGTGAAGCCCCGAAGTACGAAGTGGTGCAGACATGATCTATCGTCGGCCATCCCACGCAACTCTAAGAGGAACACTGCACACTTGCTCGGGCTGGCGACGAACATTTATACGCGAAAACGTGGCTCGGGGAAGGTTAAGGAGGCGGCGGGAATAGCGGAGAGGCGTATGGAAGGTGCCAGAGTGTGCGAGGCTGAACTCGTTGCCAGTAGTAGCCACCAGACAGCGCTCGGCCGCGCCAGGAGCGCCGCGCGCCTCTCTTCAGTATAGCTCAGCACTTGGTAGCGTTCAGACGTGTGCCCCTACATACCCCCCACACCGGGGGGGGGGGGGGGGGTGTTGGACGAAGAAAAACAAAGTACCTTTTTCTGGCACAAAAATATTGCCTCTTAACCCCGTCTTAAAACTAAATAACAGTTTGTTAATCTGGACTACCAAATACGGACGTGGCTAATAACAAATCAGACTTGCTAACCAAGGTCATTAACTTCATGTAGTTCTGTAAACACACCAACCCCATAATAGCAGCATTTAATCGTACTCCAGAAAATTGTAGGCATCACACATTTCACCAGCTGGCGGGATGGAAAATAAATCGTTCAGTCAGGACAGTTTTTGGCAGGACAAGAGTACTCACATAAAATTGCTTGAGTTTGCTTATTGACACGCGTGTCAGACTTAAAGCAAGGTTTCAACGTGCCTAGGAATATGTTAAAAAAATCAATAAATGCAATGTATTACTTCAAAATTAAGGTTAATAAGTACTACATCATAATGTTAAGTAAAGTATGGATCGATAAACTCAAAAACAAAATCTGAGAATCATCCTGTATCTTGAATAATACTTAAAAACTAAATGAAACGCATGCAAACAATGCATTGCTTTAAAAATATCCTAGAAATCCACTTACACGATGAATACAAATTATCCTACTTGTTTAACAGCAACCACAAAAATCACACCTGTGCGTTTTACATTTTTTGCCTTCTACCCCAGCACTAAGGTAATGAGTCCTGCAACCATATTCAGCGCATCTGTACCACTTCCCCCCCACTACAGTCAGCCTTCTTAGAGTTGCTCCAGTAAAGGCATTCTTCATCAGCACTGCCCACACTTGCATCATCGGAAGACTGGCCTACTTGAAGCATAGCATCTTCACCTTCATTTTCAGATGATGGTGGCTCTAGTTGTTTGTGCGCCTTCACTAGGTCTAGAGAGTCTAAAAGTTTCATTTTAGTCCCTGATTTTGCTTTGAAAACTTCAACTAAATCCCTCGCCACTTTAAAATAACTTCTTTGTTTTTTTCTTTGAAGTTCGCTTTTTTTTAGCTGTTATTCTTTTTGTTCCTGTATAGCTCGTTTTTCTGGAGTGTCTGTAGCTATCATCGTCTTTCCTGATCGTCTTACTCTAGTTGATGTTTTTCTTCGCTCAGCCTTCAGATATGGTAGAATGTCTTCAGGGGTGACAATTTCTTCACTTGTCTGCTTGTGCAAGGTGTAATAAAGCCAACAGTATAATATTCAGAAGATGTGCCAGATGTTTGTTCTTCAACAGTTTCAGAGGTGGAGTCTTTCTGTCCCTCCGAGCTCGTCGTTTTGTTTTCTCATGAAACTGTGATATTTTCTGTTGATGGTTTTCCTATGTTTCGATAAATAACATATACACTCAAAAAGTCATCATTGGAGAAGATTTCTGAGTCTAATGGAAAGATTCCTGATCGTTTAAACCCAGACAAAATGTTTTTTAGGTGTAAATGCTCGAGGACAATCCACTCCAACGGCCTCTGTTACTGTGTAAATGTCAGATGTTTTTCCCTTGTTGTTATACATCTATCCATAATAGCCTGATCATAATAAGTTTCTAGTCTGCCATATACAGATAGGTCTAGTGTCTGGAGCTTGTGAGATGTGTGCAGGGGAAATGTTATGATTACTACTCCAGCAGCAGAAGCCTTTTCGACAGCTTCCACAGACTGATGAGTCTCGTAGTTATCTACCATAAAAATGATTCTGTTTTCTTTAAAACATTTCACTGAGGCAAGAAAATGATCCAAATACTTCAGAAAAGTTACTTTATTGGACCACCCTGTTATAGGCTTATCTCTCTGATAGAAACAAAGTGCAAGATGTCGGCGAAGTATACAACATAACAGGAATGTTCCTAAAATACAGGAAGATCCGCACTATGAAACTGCGCTTGTGTATGGGGTTACCGGTGAAGTAAATTTTTGGACGTACATAGGAGAACCCAAAGAATCGACAAATGTGGGATGAGCCAGTCGTTGGTCTGAATGAATAACAGAACCATTTGACACGGGCTGAATAAATTTGTACATATGGACTCTGGTAAACCTTCTGTTCGGCGTCACCGGATCACACGCAACGCAGTAAGAAATAAAATTACAGTTTTACGAATACTGCAGACTCATCTATGAACTAGGCGAGGATTTCGCTTGTCTGTGTTCATCAGATAGGATGTTGTGGTTATCCAATGCCAATTAAAATTTTATGATGCGTTCATTATTATTGCCAGATTTGCGCTGGCACTGTACCATTATCGACAGATCATTCGTCAGCGTTAAAACGACTTAGTTGTTTCCACAGTTCAAGACACGCACATACTTACAATGCAACAAGCGCCTGAGTGTACAGTCTCCCTCGCGATAGTCCTGTGCGGCGGCTGTTGTCGTGTTTCTGTGTGCTTATTTCTGGATCCCGTCCCTTTAGATTCTGTACATTACATTTGTTTGCGTCGAATTTCGGTCCGTAAGTCCTAGGGGCTGGGTAAGGCTTCAGCGAGACGTACAGTGGCTTCAGTTTCAGAAACTCGCCTCACTAGACCGTACGATGTACAGACTTTGTTAACAACGAGTACAAATACCACCAAAATTGCCAGAAAAATACGAATTACGTTGCATGTAATAGAAGAAAGCATGTATTTTGAAACCGTGAATACTATTTCGTTGGAATAAAATTATTAAAACGATTCTATAAAGCCAATTTTCGAAAAGTATATTTTAAATCTGAAATTAAGTATATTATATTTCCATTAAAATTACTTCATTAAGCAATTTAAAAAGAAAACCTTTTCCGGACAATATTATCATAATGATTATTACAATTGTACGTAATAAACATTAGTAATAATATTTAAAATTATTCAAAATAAATAATAATTTGCAACTCTGAAGGTTATAATTTTTTAAATTGAAATTAATGTGCATATAATGAATTACAAAAAAATACACTATTATTAGAAATGATTCAGCGGGTTTTAAAAATCTGTAAATCATAAACTATTTTTGTTAAAGTTTCGCGCTAACCACCAAACAAAAAAAAACTCACAAAGTTTTTTTTATACGAGTTTAAACTTCCTTTTTATCACACCAGATGACAGCACTAGCTTAGTTCACAAAATGGCGACAAATCAAGAGAAAGCGTTTTGTGTTTTTGGAATATGCAAGATGTTTATAGTTTGTTACCGTGCAGAGTGTGTTCCGAGGGCATAACCGCACAGAACCAGAGCATTCTACAGAGGTATCGTCAGTTCCAGGATACAGGATGCTTGTGCAAAGGTTAAGAGCACTGGGCGGCAGGCCAGGTGTTTCTAACGAAACAGTGGAGATACAGAGAGAGGGGATGTTATATGTGTAGCCCATGACAATCAACTAACCGAGCAAGACGGGAGCTCGGGATTCCTCAGCCGACTGTGCGGAAGATTTTGCAACGACGGTTACAACTTAAACCGTACCGCTTGCACTTGTTGCAACACTGATGATTACGCTATCAGAGTTGAATTTAGTGAGCACATGCAGAGAGCTATGCAGGAAGATTAATTTGCCACACGTCTGGTGTTCAGTGACGAAGCGACGTTTCACTTGAGTGGATAGGTGAACCGTCACAATGTTCGGACATTGGGCATTGAAAATACCCATGCTTCTGTGCAGCACGTACGGGATTCGCCAAAACTTAATATGTTCTGCGCAATCTCACAGACGAAGGTGTACGGGCCCTTTTTCCCCCCTTGAAAACACTGTGACGGGTCTGTCCTATCGCGACATGTTGGAGTTGTGGTTATTTCCACGAACCAGAGAGGATTTCGCCAACTTCGTGTTCCAGCAGGATGGGGCCCCATCTCATTGGCACACAGAAGTGCGTCGCCACCTCAACAATGAACTCCCTCGCCGTTGATTGGACGCTGTGGTCGGGATGACTCAACGCTGTTCAGATGGCCGCCCCGGTCTCCTGACCTCACAACGTCCATTGCCAACAACACTACATGAGCTCCGAAACCGCATCACCACAGCTGTCATGGCCATCGGCAGGGACATGCTGCAACACGTATGGGGTAAACTCTACTACCTATTGGATGTGAGTCGTGTGACGAAAGGAGGTTACACTGGACATTTGTAGAAATTTGTGGAAAAAAACTTGGAGAGTTTCTGGCTGTTTTCATGTATTGCTCATAATTTTCTGACAACTACTTTGTGAATTACAGATTTTTAAAACCCGGTGAATCATTTGTAATATTTGTTAACATAATTAGGCCTAGTGATATTTTATTACATACAAACGAGGGTATGGTTGTCTTACTTGAAGAAGGATTCATTTTTGCAAAATGTTCTTTCCAATGCATTCAAAATGTGAAATCGTTTAAATTTTGAGTAAAATTGCACTCTTATTATTTTATTTTAAAGACATAAAAATTAGCAAATCCCAATAACAAATATTCTAGTATTACAAACTACGTGGTTTTTTCTTTCAAGTGCAACACTAATCATTCTTTACTGACAATTTTGTCAGTGTTTAAACTACTTTTTAATTAAGTCTGCATGTTGTACAGTAGGGCTAAGAATACTTATACTACAGGTCAAAAAGATCCGTGTCAAAAGTTTGGCAAGGGCAATTTTTGCCACTAGGTAAGCGCTAGTGTCGCATGTGTTCCTTATTTTCTCTATTTTATACCTTGAAAAATAATATCATTGCAATAATAATTAATCAAATACAAAATAACTTCTTAACTAACTAGAAATTTTTTTTATCATTCACGTATGAAAAATTTTTAATTGAAACTTTACTTTTGGGAACACAGCGCACCTAGCGGTCGAAATATTCCCTACACCAAACGCTCCCATAGTAAATCTCGTTTTGTCCGTAACCTGGGTACGATAAACCTTAATACGACTCAGAGCTGCATTGTACAAAACTTACATGAAACATAACATATGAATCAGGTGAATTCTTAGTATAGGCAGTTTACGATAAAGCGAGCACTTTTCAAAGCCCTGCTTAAAACCTACTTGTAGGCACGTTGTGTGTTCTTCCACCTTACGTAAAATTATCATTACCATGGGCCTCGTCACTTTGTTCATTCATAAGTCGGGTGAAACTGTGAAATAAATATGAAAGTAAAATATCTCACAAATATGCTTACCATTTCATTTATATGCATTAGAAAAAACAGGAAACCACATAAATAATGTCAGTATTCACATATGTTTGCTCAACATTTTTTATTGAACGTCAATACATTCGACTACTTTTCCTCCGTCTTAACCACATCTACTTGGCGCGTCGCAGTCAGTGTTCCCATTAATATACACGCAGGTTGGGGCAGTGACATTTTCCAGAAGTTGATTTCAAAAGTGCTCACTTTATCGTGAACAGCCTCTACCTAACTTTCTTACTCACATTCAGTCGCAGCAATCATTCTTATTTCCCTACTCGACGATTGCTCCCTGAAGCAACCCGAAATTAAATGCGTTTAAATTTTGGTTAAAAGTAGACTCTTATTAACTGAATATATTAAAATTTAAATAAATAAATTATAGCAAAGTAGTTTACATTGTTACAAAACATTTGCATTATTCTTTTATTGGCAACACTAATCGTATGTTACTGGTAATTTTCTAATTTATTTTAATAATTAGTAATGAAACCGGCGTGTAGTACAGTTGGCCAAAGTGTTCTATTTAAATCCACTCTCCTTCTACTATCACCCTTTCGAACACTCTGATCGACACCACAGTCGTTTCGCTGACTCAGCCATAACTTTAGACCACCAACACACGCCGGACCACGGATTCCGCTGCGTGCAGTTCACGAATACGGACGCCGTGGGTTGGAAGTTCGAAACGACGTCTGCTCGTCCTTTGATCCGGATGGGAACTGCAGCCCTCGTCCGTTCGGGGGGGGGGGGGGGGGGGGGGGGGGAGGCGAGAATGAGTTGCGTTTCTCCAAGTCGGGAAGTTACGACGAGATTATGAAGGGGGATTCCGGAGCGCTCCGTGCGAAAACAAATCAAAGACTCTTCCATCTCCATCGCCGCTGTTATAAATTAGTGATACATCTCCAAGTCGAGGGACGACGAGAACTACGCGCGCCGCTGCCTCGAGATGCAGTCTTCCACTCGAAGGAAGCGAATTGCTCGCTCGTCTAATTATTCCACTGCGATACTATCAGACACGGCTCGAAACAAGAGTTGGGTAATTATGCCAGGAGAATGCTCCATGTAATGAGGATTACTTACCGATGGCTGCAGCAAGAGTTTACAGAGTAATGACGTTCCCCAGCCAGGTTAAGTGCACCAGTTGTTTCTTTCTTTGCTTTTCGAAACTCGACGTAAGGTCTCTCGGAAAACGCTGCTTCGTCAAGTATTTTTACACTCCCTAATGGAATCGATACTCATCAGTGGCGTGTAACTACGTGAAAACACCTTCCAAATTCGTAAATAAAATTGTTGGCAAATGCTGAAGTGGCGTGACGATGTTTTATTTCAAGCGGGAACAAAAAATGAAAGGAAGATAATTTTCCTCGTAGACAGTTGCGGTGGAATTGAAACAACCATAACCTTATCAATATAATTAAGAAATCAGAACGTTGTGTTGACTAATGGTTGCTATAGTGATGCATGAAAATAGCTGTTGGAGTTGCCACCGTACTGTTACGTAGGAAGTTAACGAACTTATCGGCTCTTGTGCGAGGTCCAATGCATGGCGGATCCCAATACACTAGTTACAACCATTTTCATAAACTTTTTCTTTCGCCAACGAAAAGAGGCACACATTTGACTCCAGTGTATATTTTCCCCATTTATATACCACCCAAACTGTTACTATGTTTACACTGGTGAAGTGACATGTGCCGATGCCGAGGACAAGCGAAATTAAATTAATTAACTAAATTTCGGATGTTAACATAAGCTTAATTATAATGAAGTATAATGAGATAAAGGCTGTTCACGATAAAGTGAGCACTTTTGAAATCAACCTTAGAAAAATGTCACTGCCCCTACCTGCATATGTTTTAACAGGCGCACTGAGTGATATGCGCCCAGTAAAGTTGGTAACGATGGATGGTAAGTAGTTCCGTATCTTAA
This sequence comes from Dryococelus australis, assembly GCA_029891345.1. Classification (NCBI taxonomy): domain Eukaryota; kingdom Metazoa; phylum Arthropoda; class Insecta; order Phasmatodea; family Phasmatidae; genus Dryococelus; species Dryococelus australis. Next base: position 12,919,246 of record CM056994.1, on the reverse strand, counting down.
CGTCGAATAAAAAGCGTTAGGCAACCATTTATGATAACTTAAATTATTTATTTCGTTTTCTGATTTTTTTTTAATGCACCGAAGTGTAAAAATGAGTAGATTTCGTAAATATTTACTTTTCTAACAATTTCACAGTTTTAATTGACCGAAGCATGAATAAAGTGATGAGGCCCGTGGCAATGTTAATCTTACAAAACGCGGAGTAATACACAACGTGCATACAAGTAGATCTTAAACAGGGCTTTCAAAAGTGCTCACTTTACCGTAAACAGCAAATAGGTGAGCAAACAAACATAAAAAACTCAGCACGCTCTCACCAAAATTACCTTTTGGAAGGGATGTTTTACGCCTATCGTGAGGAATTTTCATTGTGGCCCGAGACATGCCAATATATGTTTCTTTGCCTTTTTTTTTTCCTACGCAGTATTTTCTCTTGGCCTTTGAATGACGTTAACGAGCGAAGTTGGAAACTGGAGACCGGATTCTGCATATTAATTGACTCGCGCTATTATTATGTAACATATATGTTTCCAATAGAGGCATAGTTGGATAGAAATACGTACATTAAACTTGATGAGTGGTTTCTGTAAATCATAGACGAAAATAAATATATGTGTGCTCACAATAAAATAGTTCTCTCATCACTACAAAACACGTGGCAGTGTATATATCAAATTATTTTTTTACGTATTATTTTGTTGTTAGATCACTTACATACAATGACAAAACCAAGATAAATGCGATTGGTAAATTTTTACTGGAGCTTCGTGGTCTTGGCATGAAAACACTAACGTGAAGGTTAAATTTATAAATGTGTGAGTGAGTGACTCGAACTACACGAAAACAAACATAAAAATATATTTATCTGATACTATGAAAAAAATTAGCAAGGATGAATTTTATTGTTTAGTCAACGCTTGCCGTGATCTTAAAGAAACTTTAGAGTACATCAGCACAAATTATACTAAATAGCGTATCACAAAAACATGAAGTGATAACAAATATTTTTTTTTTAAACGCCGTTGTATCTTGCTCTTGTTGTAATTGGATGAAACATTTTGTAACTGCTTATTTGCCTGTAGGCGAAACACAAACATTCATTTCCGAAATAGCTAATTTCTCTCCGGCCTAGTCAAGTGGAGTGAGCGAGTAAAGAGATTTCAGCGGCTCTTAATTGCGAGGTCTTGAGAGCCGATGAGATTGACTGAGGTGAGTATGGAGAAGCGCCGTAATGAAGAGGTGGGGGGGGGGGGGACGGGATATCCCAGAAAAAATTCGCCGACCAGCGGCATCGTCCGGCACGATTCTCACATGCAAAAATCCGGGTGTTACCCGACCGAGTATTGAACCCAGTTCCTCTTTTTGGGAGGCGAGCAGGGTAACCGCTCGCCTCCCAGAGAGAGAGAGAGAGAGAGAGAGAGAGAGAGAGAGAGGTTGTCTCCATTCCACAGAGATAGAAAGCGCGAAGCACCACTAACACCAGGTTGTGCGAAAGAGTGCTCTCTCGAAGAAGTGTTCATTAAATTGAGACGCAACCTAATTTTTCAAAGAATTCATAAAAATAGTTCAAGGACTTGACTTTTTATTGCAAGTGTAATGTTAAAATCTATTACCATTGTAGTTAGTCTTAATTGTTTTGTACACAATATATCAGTAATTTGTTTATTAAGCCTGTATATGACGATAAGATTTTCCCTACAAGCTCTGGCGGAAGCCTCCCCAAGACCTTTTATCGGAGCCTGCATGCAAACAGTTCTTGCCGCACAAAAAAATATGAGTACATATTTTTAAGAGTTTACTTCTGCACGTGTGGTTCACGAACAATCTTCACTCAAGACTTCGGCATTGTGTGTTTGTGCACATAGCAAATTCGTTATTTCGTTATAATAGGAACTTTTTTTTTTAAAGCGCGAATACCTAACATAATTTTCACCCAATGCTGTTTTAGAATCATTAAACATGTTGGTCTTTTTATTTACAATTTAATTCTTGTTTAATAGCCTTTCGCTCTTTCTCAAACATAATAAATGAAATTATTTTACCACTCTCTCTCTCTGATTTACTAGAAATTCGACCTTGTAGGAAACCTTCTATAAAAAACTGCACCCCGTCCAATCACGAAAACGTCGATTAAAACGGGCAGCCGATGGCCAGATATTTATTACAGGTACACATACTGCGGCCACAGAGGCTTGGAACCCTCCAAGGAATCTCCACCGTGGCATATATGAGTTATAGTAATACATTTCCACTATTAACAGTTTCGCTTGGATAGTAACATGGACAAAGTAGTTAGTCACATGCCAACGTTAAACTTGCATACGGCGTAAAGTTACGCAATGGGAAGATAATTAGTTTGTAAGCATGGCTGCGAAAAGCGTTACTTTAACGTGAACATCATGTCATGTATTCACAGCACTGAACCCAAACTATCACCCAGAAACTCCTACTGTAATCCACTCTCCGCATTGTTATTAAGGTCGTGCGTGACCACGTTCTTCAAGGGATGGAGATACATTTTGTTTTCCAATTTATAACGTTGACAAAATATAAGCTACTACACTGTATGTCCTACACGAAGCATCATCACCAGAAGCCTGCAGAATTCGCGTTATTATCTTACATCAGGCTAAACTTCACAGCGCTATACGTAAAGGAGACAGCGTCGTTTCTACATTGGCTGCTGCACAGATGTGAAATCACTCCCTTTTTGACAGAACTCCACGTGATTGGGGTACACAATAGTGAAGTATTCCTTTATTGGTGTACAGTTACCCAGGGCGTGTCATATGAAGTATGGTCCAATGACATACGTATATAAAAGATACACGTGTTTCAAGTTTAACGTGTCCCCAAACAATAACGCAAATTTTTTAGGTCCCTAATTATTACCTAAAATACCATAGTCCTTACTAGAAAGTTGATCACTTATTTTCGTTATAAACCACATATCAATATTCCTACGCTAATCGCACAGTCATATAATAAACAGAAATGACTGACGCCAACGAAACACCTAGTGCTAATCACGAAGTACACTGGTTGCTGCACACAAGTACACAGTGTACAAACAATCATTCATTTACAAGTTATGTACATATAAATGTATGTCGTACGGGATATTGTAATGACCAAAAGCAGTACGACTCAAGCCCGACCACACGAGTACGTAGTTTTGGTCCTTATTCAGGACGCAGCTCTCCCTGGAAGCATTCCGAAGTGAGCTGGAGGCAGGCGACTTGGGCAAGTGACCGGAAAGGTGCATTAAACGCTCACGATTCGCCCCTTTCCGGCTGACGTCTTCATCCGGGCCCTTCTTCCGCGGGAATCTAGACCCTCGTGTCCTACCACCCTCCCCTACGCCGCAAAGAACGCGGTTGCGAGAGAGGGCGAAGGAGGAGTTAGAAAAGGATAGGGTGTGAGAGGGTAGAAGTAACGAGAAGGAAGACATGTGAGAGTCAATATACGGTCTCAGCGGGTAAATAATATATGTCGGGGAGCACCTCTCGACTGCTTGCGGCACCCGGGTTACATCTTCAAGATTGTCGTGGTGGTGGTTGGGGGGGGGGGGGGGTGTGAAAATGGGGCGTTGAGAGCCGATGAGGGAGAAGCGAGGAGAGTAGAGAGCAGCGCACGAACTCAAGGCTGAGGGAGACGGCAAACTCCCGAGAAAACTCGCAGACAAGCGTCATCGTCCGGCACGATCTCCACATGCGAAATTCCCGGAGAAACCTCGCCGGGAATCGAACCTGGGTTTCCTTTTTGCTGCAGCACTGCACCCCGTCTTCGAGATCGAATCATTCATCGACTACCTGGCAACATACGGGGTTGCCCAGGTATTATAATGTCTTGAAAATCTGTGTTTGTATCTAGGCCTATACACATATCTGAAACAATTTATGTTCTAGGAATAGGACATTTTGTTGGGAAAGGTGAAAAATCCTTTACGTAATGCCATCATATTTTTTTTTGTTTTGACCTATTAAATAAATTAAAAGGACAAAAATAAGTGACAAATTTCAACAGTAGCATTTTTAGAGCTTTCCCGCGCAGTAGTTTTTTTTTCCTTTTAACAGAGGAGACAGTTCGCAAATGCACCTGTAGTTTAATCAATGGACTTATATGAGATCTTCACCGATAATTTTTGAGGAGACTGGACTGATGAAGATTCACGCCCATCTTCAGCCGTACATGGAATGCAGTGTAGAGTGGACATCGTTATATTTCATTTGTGCAATTTGTATCCCCGGAGGTTGAGATATTTAAAGTAGGAAGTGTTGAAACGGATTACAATTTATAGGTATCTGAAAAAAAAAATGGGCTGCAAATAAGACAGGTCGAGATATAAAGAAATATATTTTAACACGAACTACTGGCATCACAGCAAAGGGTGGAACTTACATATAAAACTTCATAAGCTGCGCCTCTTACGGGAATACTTAAACACAATCCAAAAAGTAATGTCTGAATTCGAATACCACATGTAAAAGGCAAAGGAGAGGCAATTGTTTCACGTGCTGATATGAACTATCATGATCCAGTGTATTTTGATATTACTTTTTGCTTGCCTGAATACCGACTTTATGTCGACGGCGTCTTCGGCTGTCCCGTGTCTCGAAGGACCTATGCACACACATAAACCAGCTTGCCAGAAGCGCAGTAAACTGATGGATGGCCAGTCGCGTTATTATATAGTTCGTTTTCCTCTAAAACCACCTTCAGCTTCGGCTGAAGCTTTAAAGCTTCAGCCGAGGTTAACTAAGTGCTCGCAATAACAGGACCTACGTGTTACGAAATTTTACAAAACTTCCTCACACAGCATGGTTCAATGCCACTACTGTACATTCAAGTTAAGTTAAATATATTTTAAAGAAATAAATAAAAATGCGGGTCTGTTCGGAAACAAAGTACAAAAAAGCATCTACTTGAGCGACTGTGACTGTTAGTTTTACATCTTGAGCAAACTTTTGATGACAAGTGCAGGAGACGAAAATCGTGTTAAGCCTACGTCCCCGGTCTGGTATACGCATGTAAACCATCACATACCATTAAAAAAAAGTATTGTATAGCCGGTATTACGGAGTTACTAGGCTACTAGGTTGCTCCAGACCGAAGAGGAAATATGGTATGAAAATACACACCGTACTGAATACCACGCGTATTACTCCGATGTCTCTCTGTAATGTCACTGCCATCACAGTGAACATCCTTCACGAGCTACCGAAGTACAGTTGTTGCCAAAACTCTTTGAGGCGCGTGGAATGGCGTGCCTGCCCCTATGTTAGTTCTGGAAGTTTGTCTTGTGGGTGATTGGTAGCTTGCCGTTAAAAGGTTCCCAGTTAGTGGCGCCGTCAGTGATAGTCCCTTATTGCTGGCAAGTTCGGCTACTTTCTTGCCTCGAGGAAAAGAATTTTGGGATACACATGCTCTGTGTGGCCTTGGTGGCCCATGCTTCATCATTTGCTCATTTCTTGTTTTTGCGTGAGTCTGTGACTCGGATTCCGCTTTCAGGAATCGGTAAAACTGCGTAATTCAGTTCCAGTTATCCCATTTTCTGTCAAAATTTAAATTAAGTGTAAAGTACTTGTTAGTGTAGTTCCTGTGGCAACCTAATTCGTTAACGATTTTGTTCATATAATTGTATCCTGTTTCATTATTCTGTCTCATGTGCATATTTCAGTCTTGCTCAGAAAAACAATCAATTATTTTTTAATTTATTTTTAATTATATACTAAACCACTTCATAATATTTATGTCAACCATATTATTTGATCAGATCAATAAGTGAATGGTGTAATAACTATCACCAATATTCTTTGTATTTTAAAGACTTTAATATTTTGTTTACTAATGCAACGTTTATCTGAGATTAAAAATCCCTTTTTGTTGATAAAATTAATTTTCAAGCCATGCCAGCCAGTATGTCAAATATTTGACAAGTGTCAGAATAAATGAGTACTTGCTCTTTGTGATATTAGTGTTTAGTATAATGTGATGGAATTGAGAATTAATAACTAATTCTGCTACCTTTATCATTTTGTTTTACTTTAAATGTAATTTTTGTAAACCAAGTATTAGAAGACGCAAAATGTAACTCGAATCACTTTGGTACTGGTCTTCTCGAATCGATCTTACTCTGTGACGATTTCCGATACGTCACTTCCTTCTTCTTCATCAACATGAACTGACTGCGACATCTAAATTTTCTACAGAAAATTGTAATCTTACAATCCTGATGTAAAAGCGATACTTTAACCGCGAAAGGCATGTTTATTGTGTAACTAATTTTCCGTCTCGCATTTTGTACTTTGTGGCTGTCGCGGGATCTGCCAATTATTTTCTTAATTATTGATTCAGCGGTTCCGCCCGACTGGCCTAAGATGGCGACCTGAATAATGTGGCTTCGGAGTTGAGGCGTGGTCGTACTTTGGAGGATTTTCCTCGCCGCCATTTCTCCATGAATTAGTTTCCTGTTATCGGGATATGTGTTCCTGATCTGCAACTTGTGTTTCACAAGGACAAATTTATTTTTCAATTTCTTTCACATGAGCATGTGCTACTAACCTTCGAATATAAGCCTTGGAAAGGCCTTCGAAATTTAGATTGATAATTTGTTTATCTTGGAAACGATTTAAATTTTGTTTTCTAACATATTTTAGATGATTCCAGAGTGGCAGTAAAAAAAATTATTAATTTTGTTTGGAAAGCCAAAAGGCAATGTATTGTGTGTGTTATGTTTCTTGGCCAAAATGGCCACTAACGATAAATGAATTTGTAAGTTAAATTTTATCACGGGATCCCGAAGTAGGAAAGTGAAAGTAATATAAAATAACAAAATAAAATATCAAAATACGTATTTGGATTAACTAATAATTTTAAAAAATAAAAAAATAGGTGAAAACAAAAATACTCATGACAAATACTATTCCGTAATAACGCCTGTTACTCTACTTGAGAACATTTCTGGTTGTTTGCAAATGGTAAGATTTTTTGAGCCATAATAAAGATAGTTTGACGTCACCCGACATGAGGTTGTGTTTCTTCATAAACAAGGTAGCTATACCTAGCACCTCTGTTGCATAAAAACTCAAGTCTCTGCTGATACATACCGAGTGTTTATAGCGTGGAATAATTTTTAAGAAACTGAATTTTGGGTTAGGCGTTTAATTTTACATTACTAACATTTAAGTATGCACAATCGCACCGCAACCTGGACTTCGGGAGTTTCATATCTTGTGGTGTTGTCGAGGGGAGAAGGCTTTTGGTAGGCTAGTCGCTGCCATCTGCCTTGCCCCATAAATACAGCCACAGTTTTCAGTTTTGGAATCGTATCTCACTCAGTACGATGCCCCTATGTCGTGTGGGCAGCGATGTATTATTATTTTTTTCATGTTCATTATATTTCGTAAACCAAATTATTAAGTTTCACTCTTTTAGCACGGAACGTCCGATAAAAAAATATGACCGTGAAAAATTATCGTAGAGCAAAAAATAATCGCTTGGCGGTAAGGTACGCGAATGAAAATGGCGGTTTGATAACATCTGTTCGTTATAGGCTGTTTACGGTAAACGGAGCACTTTTGAATTCTTTTCCAAAAGCTACTTGTATGCAAATTGTGTATTCTTCCACCTAATGTAAAATTAAAACTTTCGTGGGTCTTATCAATTTAATCATGCGCCAACGAATTAAACCACGGATTTGATAGGAAAGTAAATATCGTACAGTTTACTAATTTATACCGTTATGCGCATTAAAAACTAGAAATATAAAGAACTCATATCAGTATTGTAACGTGACACCACACTGGACATCGCCATCATAAGTCATTAAGGAGTTTTGTTCTCAAAATATTCATCCCGATCACTCTATGCGTCAAATTATGCTTTACCTGTATTCTATGGGAGCTGAAAGGTTTTTTTTTTTGCGTGGTTTGCAGTGGTAGTATGTCTGTGGTGTTAATAAAAAAGAGTAGTCTTTATGACTGAAACATAATATAATTATTTTGAGTCCATTTCACGTGAGTAATTCATTATTATTCTATTAAAACACGAGGAACTGAAATTCATTAGAAGCTTTCCAAGTTATCTACTCAACTGGACGTTTCTTGTTAGTCGCTACAGCTGAGAATTCCTCTGATTACGTTCTTTGTTATACTGCCTAGAACAGTCAGAATTAAACCAAATTATTTTATTCTATCTATCTCCAAACGATATGTAGTGAAACAGGTTTTGTGGAAACACGCGATGTTTGGTACGATGTACAGACCGCGAGGAAGTAAGAACTGTGTTGCCTTACGACGGGAGGCAGTAACTGCTGCTATACGACGTGGTTTGGAGATGAAGAGACTTTGGATGACAATCTGTGGTGCCTTCTATCATGTTGTCGTGGGCACGGTCAAGCTTGACTACACACGCTAACCCACGCAGAGAAGCCACGCACTGCAGCATCCAGGGCGAGGTCACAAGCAGCGAGACATCTCGGGAACACGGGAATGCTTGTAAATCCGCGGCGAGTATTTAGCGCCTGCGGAGGCTCGAGGTGCGACCTTGCCACGACCAGACGTCGGGGACACAAGATGTCGGGAGGAAGGTTGTGCCGAGATGACAAGACGAGCAGACTTCGGCGACAATAAGCTGAAGACGTTCTGGTGGTCCAAGTAGAACTAGATAAATATAGCGTGGCATGGTATAAAGTAACAACAGTAACTTAATAGTTTATATTATATCTAGCTCCTCTGTCTTGACGTAACGTAACTTATTGCTCAGAGTTGTTTGATTTGATGCAAACGTTGTACGTTTAAATCTCCTAAATATATATTGACGTAGCAGTATGTCTACGGTCTGTCTATGTTTCCCCACTGACTTTGTATGGCCCCCATATGGGACCATCACAATATTGCTTCGATGTGTAACCAAGGTCTATCTGTTGTGGCCGCGGTTTTCCTGCGGCAGGCCAGTTGCCGTCCACCCATTGACTACACGTTACGTTTTCACATGGGCTAGAGATCCAGGAAAATAACCCGCAGGTCAAGGGAGAAGTGTGAATGTCCCAGTCTGATCCTGAAGACAGGAGACAATAACTAGCCCCAACACCTCCACTATGTATCAGTTCCTGGTCAGCGTAGCGGCGATGCATACTAGGCGCGAACGAGGGTGAGTGAGCGAAGATATCTGGGCGGTTCTTAACAGCGAGGTCCTGAGAGCCGATGAAGGTGATTGAGGTAAGTATAGTGTGTACAATGTGTAATTATCGGTCTGTTTAGCTCATCTTCGTTTCTAGGTTTCATTTAGTTTCTTGTGCTATGGGAAATTTTCCGTTTTTCTTCTAGCAAACTTTCCACCGCCTTTGAAATACTCGCTTTCCTCAAAAATGCAGTGACAATGTTTTTGTTTTGAGAGAAAATGAGTGTATTGGTTCTAAAAAATTTTTAAAGAAATATGTAACTGGAATTTGTAGAATGGCTGTGAGACTGTATAGCCAAAAATTATGGTTTTGGTTGAGAATGACTGTCCAAAACGACTTCCATCCCCTTTGAAGAGCATTACCTACATATTCCCTAAATGTTGACCTTCCCAGTTCGTCACACTTAAAAATGAGCTACTAGTGAGTCTATATACATAACAGATAATCAAATGTTTGTAATTTTTCGTGTGATATTAGAATAGTATGCAGTGATATTGGTCCTCTGCTTTAAGTGTTATAGCAACAATCTGATTAAATTATGCTATTAATTTAATTGTTAATGGCCAATGGCCCTTAATCACTAAAAGAGTGCCAAGTGAAGTAAAAGTACTTAAAATCATAAAAATAAAAGAAAACAAAAAAATGCAAAAAAAAAAAAAAAAAAACATACTTTTGTGCTGTTGCACAAACGTTTTTGGTTTGTTTGTAATTTGAGCAGTTATCGTCTTGTTTTAAATTGCACCTTCGTTATTTCTGCTGTTCGTTGTCTGTCTGACTGGATTTTCATTCCATGATTCATGTAAATTATTATTCTCGTAGTTTCTTAATAGACTGCGGTTTTTTTAAAATCATTTATGGTACCTGTTTATTGACAGGTCCTATGTCGAACTTAAATGTTGTGTCTAGTCTTCTGTTGTAAATTTCTTTCCTCCGTGCCATGATAATTTAATTTTAATTGCATAATTTGAATTTTAGTTGATGACTGTGTCATTTATATTCAAGTTATTTATTCATGGATACGCTATACAGAATGTCAGGTAACTTGTGGATACTGACTGCACGACATGAAACTGTGATCAAAACTAAGCGGAAAATACTCTTCGGTAAAAATGCACAAGGCCCTTCGTTTACGAGGAAAACGACATAAAAAGTCTAAAAAACCGTCGTAGGCAACATGAGGTATCCAAATTAAAGGCTGTTCACAATAAAGTGATCACTCTTGAAATCAACCTTAGAAAAAAGTCACTGTCCCTACATGCATATGTTTTAAAGGGCGCAATGAGTGACATGCGCCCAGTAAAGTTGGTAACGATGGATGGGAAGTAGTTCCGTATCTTAACGTCGAATAAAAAGTGTTAGGTAACCATTTCTGATAATTTAAGTTATTTCTTTCGCACTCTGTTATTTTTATGCATCGAAGTGTAAAAATGAGCAGATTATTTTATATTTTTACATTTTTATTTATTTTTAATATTTACTTTTCTAATAATTAATTCACAGTTTCACTTGATCAACGCATTGTTAAAGTGATGAGGCCCATGACAATGTTAATCTTACATAAGGCGGAAGAATACACAGCGTGCATACAAGTAGATCTTAGGCAGGGCTCTCAAATGTGCTCATATTACCGTGAATAGCCTATAAATAAAGGTGAGGTATTGTGGCAACTAATTTGTCGATAGTGAGGCAAACAGTAAGGGAACGAGCCGAGCTCAGTGAGTACCTGGACATGGCAGTGGCCATGGGTGCATCCGGCGGCCAAGCTCCGTGCATGATGCATGCATCCAACGTGCGGAAAAGTGCATTGCTATGAGCAGAGCAAACTTGGAACAACTGTAATGACGTTTCGACATTTTCTATGCTGATGCTGTATGCTGTACTTAACGTGTAATAAAGTCATCCTCTCGACCCCCAGGTCGTTTTGTATGCTGATGCTGTATGCTGTACTTAACGTGTAATAAAGTAATCCTCTCGACCCCCAGGTCGTTTTGTATGCTGATGCTGTATGCTGTAATTATCGTGTAATAAAGTCATCCTCTCGACCCCCAGGTCGTTTTGTATGCTGATGCTGTATGCTGTACTTAACGTGTAATAAAGTCATTCTATCGACCCCCAGGTCGTTTTGTATGCTGATGCTGTATGCTGTAATTAACGTGTAATAAAGTCATCCTATCAACCCCCAGGTCGTTTTGTATGCTGATGCTGTATGCTGTACTTAACGTGTAATAAAGTCATTCTATCGACCCCCAGGTCGTTTTGTATGCTGATGCTGTATGCTGTAATTAACGTGTAATAAAGTCATCCTATCGACCCCCAGGTCGTTTTTCTCGTAAAGTTTGTTCTTTACGCTTTTTCAATAAAGAATATTTTCTACTTAGTTCTGACCACATATTCGTGTGGCGCAGTCCACATCCCCGAATTACCTGACATTCTATATACTGTAAGTTGAAGTATTTTGCGTTGTGTTTCCCCCATTGCTATATTCGTTGGGAATACATTTTTTTCCCCTAACATTAAGTAATTTCTTTTGCTCGATACAATTTTTATTCCATTTGAGTTAAAGGGCAAATTTAAATTTATACGTCAACTAAATTCTTTAGTGTCGTTCTTACGACGTATGAACGCGCTTTATCCATGTTTGCTTTTCGTAAAAGATGGCTTCCGAAATGGAGATCTCTTTTACGTTATTCTATCACATTATTATTTTTATTTTGTTTGTCTTTTATTATTTCAGATGCATTTTTCCTCCTTGAATTTGATTGCTGCTGTTACGATTCTCGATTTACCTCGTTCTTGCAGTTTCTAGGTTTCACTGCCGGATAGTAAAACGCAGCGAAGTTTAGAAAACCAATTGTTCACAGAGACAGCTTCATGTTCCTGTTGGGATTGTATTGCAGTCCGCTCGGGAAATGGAACGAGTTTTTAATTTCAGGAAGCATGTTTTCACAACCCGGACAAATCGTACATAAACGGCAGGATGACTTCAAATGTACCGAAGTCATATTCAGGAATAAAACAAATGAAGGCATTTGTTGATACAAATGACTTATAAAATTATGACCACTTAAATTTTAATGATGTGACGTACATTTTCAGTACTATAAAGTGTCAATTCTATATTGTAAATACTTGTGAATTTTGTGTTCGTTCGATATGATAACCAGACACGGCTGTAGACCAGAAAAAATCTTTGTGTAAATACACAGTCGAAAGCGCTGTATCTTTATTTTACATATGCAATTTTATTACAAATTTGTCCATGCGACTTAGCTGTTTACAGAATGATCCCTGGGGCTCAGAATTATATTGGTTCATTAAAATTGAAATAATAAATGAGATGAATGTTAAGAACAAAAATTAATCCTCGGACATATTGAACGCACGTATAAACTGAATAATTATTTTTGAGAGAAACGAATATTTTCTAATTATAATTTGAGGTTGTGACGTACTGCAGGAATATTGGAGTGCTTGCTAGGAATCAGTGTGTATTGATATAATTGTCTTGTATTTTTATATCTTTAATGGCGGAAACGCGTGTGAGAAATTATTTCCTAGTTTCAATGATCGAAGGAGAAATCCCCTGCCTCCATACTCGTCGTACTTGACTCGTCTACAGATAACTGTACTAAAGGAAAGAAAACGCTACCTTTAGTTATAACATTTCTAAAGACACCTAAGCTTTTAGAAAACTTCCTTAGCGCGGAAGGTTTTCTCCTGAAATATTAATTACTGGCGCTTTTGTTCACAAGAAGTTAAAAAGATAATGCAGTATTGTAAATAAATAATTCATAACGACCAACTCAGGTAAAGAAATGTGTTCCGACAAAGACACACTGTCTGTATCGAAAGGAAAAATGTAACTGTGAGCATACAACCGTAAATAATGTTGTAGTTTTTCAACGAATTCTTTTGACACTAGTAGCCAAATATTGTATCCGTAGCTCTACACATAATTATGAGAAAAATACCGAAAACCTTAATTACGGAAATGTGTAAAATTAACGTCGAACTTAAACTGTGAAGTGTTGTAGACTTCAAGTTTATATGTAAATGTGGAGCTACATAAACAATTTAGTATGGTTTCTAATTAAAGGTTTTCTAAACATACGATATTTAATCTGTACAGTTAGAAGAAAATATTTGGTACCTAGGTTCTAAATAATTGTTTGTAACACGTACAGAAAATGATTGCTGTGTAGGGTATTGAAGCATATCTTTTCTTGGACATCAGGTCTCCTTAAAGTTGACGAACTACACATGCAAGAAATGTAATTTTCGTTCACTGGAGGTATTTGTAACCAACTTTGGAAGAAACCTACACTTGTTGATATACTATCTCAGCCAAATAATATCGTGGACTGATTTTCACCCCGTATGTAGGTAGCCACGCATCAAGTGTTGTTTAATAAGGACGTGAACTGGTGCCTGGAGTGTAGGCAGATATGCAGCACAGCGTCTAGGAGCCTATTTTACTGTACTAATTCATATACCAAGTGATTCGCCAGCGCATATTTCTCTGTAGCTATGCAACCAGCAAACAAAATATTATTACACATTTACCAAAATATCTCCTCCGATGTAAAATAATTGTCTCTTGTGTAACCGGGACCCGTGTCGTGTGCGTACTCGGTACGGCGCCTCGCCTGTTAGCTGAACGTTCGACGCCGTTGTGAGCGTGCACCAATCAGCGCCGCGTAAATAGAGAGTCGCTACATAATAGCACGTGCGCGTTGATTAATTATCATCAACATAGTAAGAAGTAGGAATTCAGGGAAGTTGGGCACAAGGGCGTGGGACGTCGGATCCGGATTATGAGGAGCCATCATCTTGTTACGTAACGGTCAGCCATTTTTTTCCCTTTTTCCATAAAAAATTCCCTTTTTCCCCTTGAATATTTCTCTTTTTTTCCCCAAAATAAATGTTAGAACCCCCAAAAACGGTAGAAGCCCCCCCCTCCCACGTGCAAAAACTAGCCCCTGATATACAAATTTCGCCAATTTAATTAATTTGGGGGCTTCCTTCCGATCTACAGAGTAGTGGCGGTCATATTGATTTTATAGGCATACCTTACGCCAAATCGATACTATGTATAGATGATAGGGCTCAGACCTAAGCAACAGCCATCTTGCATCCATAGTGTATGCAGATGACCTTTGACCCCGACCATGACCTTTGACCCGAGACCTTGACCTTTGACCTTGAAAATTCAAAAAATTAAAAACAATCCAAAATATTTGACAAAGAATTCCAAAGAATCCAGAAATATTCCAAAAATTCTAAAAAAGTTATTATCAAAAATAAATTATTGAAAAATTATTTAAAAATATTTTTAAAAACATATAAATTATTTCTTTTAACTTACATTTCCCAGCACCACCATTAAACACATTCGTTTCATCCCCAGCAGACTACTGACTCCCTAGCACACAACCCCCCACCACCCCAGCTATACTCATTCCGCATTCTCCATTTTTTTTCGTTCCTCATTTGTTTATACAATACTGGAGACCGCCATCTTGTTAGGTGACAACCATATTGGTATACATCACTCGTCTGCCATCTTGGAAGCCAATGCCCATTAACAATTGAACTTTAACCTGTGACACATGACCCCTGACCCCTAACCATAACCTTGAGCCCATGATCTTGAATGATCTTGAAAATAAATAATCGAGAAAAATACATAAAATCAGCAAGCCTTTTACATTAAAGACTGCCAACAACATATTAGATGCAGACTATTTCGATCTTGACCCCATGACCTTGCATGACCTTGAAAACAAAAATTCGAGAAAAAATACATAAAATTCGCCAAGCATAATACATTTCAGATAACCGCCACCATGTTATATGCAGACCACCTCAACCTTGTCCGCGTGACCTTGACTTACCTTGAAAATTAAAAACTCGAGAAAAATGCATTTAAGTCAACAAGCATATTACATTACAGTCTACGATGCCCATATTATATGCAGACTACCATGACCTTGAATGATCTTAAAACAAAAGTAAATAAAAGTTAGCAAACATATTATGTTACAGGCGACTACCACCATATTAGATGCAGGTGACCTTGAAATTGTATGTTTATGTGACTAAACCAGACCCATCATACTAATAGAGGCCAAATGCACGAGTATATTATAATCATGGTATGGATCAGCATTACGATAGGCTTAATTTTTGTTAAATTTAAATGTGTGTGCTGCCAGGTACCTTGAGACATGGAATGTACGAAAGCAGCTAGGGCGATAATCATTTATGCTCTTCTAAGACACCAAGACGCCACCAATCCGCCAAGAATCCTCCTCAATCCTCATCAATCCTCCTCACCGTTTCATCCTCAATCCTCACCAATCCTCTTCAGTCTCTATAAATCAATTATGTTGCCGGGTGCCTCTACCCATACATATAAGAAAAAACATTCACCCGCTATCTCCAAAATGTTTACATGTCGACACAATTAATATTTGTGTATTCAATCAACTATGCGTACATTTTTACTAAAGTCTTTAATATCATCATACTAACGCTTCTTGACGTTTATAAGCGAGTGCTCATAGCACCACTATAAAGTTGTGAGGGATAAAAGGATACGAAACACAAAAAAATAATGGAAGAAACATTTATTTAATAATAATAATTTATTATTATTTTGTAATTATATTTTCAGCACAAAGCAGTTCATCACATCATCTGATATAACCCCGATCCTTAAGTTCTCTTATGATCGAAACTACCTCTTTCATGGTCGAGTAATCCCCACGTTGTTGCCTATCAAGCTAATATCTAAGTCTGTGTACAAGTTTGTTGGTATCTTAGGTAAACATATCGTCAGTATACTACATGTCTTCTGCCTTCTTCACGCCACTTGTCGGAGGAAACTCGTTGGGGAAATGTGGGAGACCGTCGAGGGAATAATCATCGTCTTCAACACTATCATTGTCGCCATGGTCATCATCAATGCTGTCTTCATGATCGTCTTCACTTCCTGCTGCATCCTCAGTATGAAGTTTACTTATCTGTGTAGCAGGAGTTGTATGTTCATCAGTATTTAGAGCTGATGGTCGTTTATTTTGAAGTTCGTCGACTTCACGCGGACATATTGCAAGTGTAAGTTCCGTACAAGCCGACTGTACTGCACTCATTCCGACTTCAGCATTAGATGATGGTGCTATTATCGACTTCGGAAAGGGTTCCCATCGATGTAGGAGATGGTATTGATGGCATCACTTCCTGGCTCCCAGTAAACACGGACCATTGCAGATCTGACTATCTTCCTTCATTGTATTACCTCGCACAAGCTGTATGTGGCCATTGTCGTAATGCTTCATCGCGCGGAAAGGTCTCTTCGTACAGACCGTTCTCTCATGTTGTCGAGCATTTTGCCCGTAGGCGAATACTCGTTTGCAGAATCGACACTGGAGACAGCAAGTTAGCGATGGCACAGGTCGTGGCTCCATCTTAGTCGATGTCAAAGGCAGACCTTCGTTAACGCTATTCATCTTTGTGGTATAGTGAGAGAGCACTTCCAAATATATGATTACCTCGCGGTGTCAGAACTTCAACTGCCATTTTCTATATAAATGCGGTTCTTTTAGAAGTAACGCGTCTAGCTTGTGCCTATAAAATCTATATGTAAAAAATTGGAGCACTGTGAGAAAACCCAAATACTCGTTCGCCTCAGATAAACACACGCAAGAACTATTTTATATATGTTCATATATATACATATATAATAGCACTATGTATAACTATGTATTTACATAAGATAGGTGTGGTATGATTAGACGAGTGGAGCACAAGGGCATCGATTGTAGGATTCGCCGGTGCGCCATATTGTTACGTCACCGTCCGCAATCTTGGAATACCTTGACCTTTGACCCGTGACCTTAACCTTGACCCCGCTGACTTCTGGTTCCAAAAACAGAAAAAATTCTAAAAAAAAAAATTTAAAATATGTATAACGAACAATTAAATTGAAAAATAGTACAAAAATATAAAAAATCGATTAAAAATATATTAAGTATTATTATTAAAATTCAATTAAAAGATCGTTAAAAATTTATAAAAATCGTTTAAAAATTTATTTTCATGAAATTTTGTTTTAAAAATTTCTTTATTGAAAAGTCGTTAACCCCGGTGGCCATTCTTCCCTTTTTTTCCCGGAAATTTCCCCTTTTATCCTAAAAATTTCCCTTGAGAAAGTTTTCACTTAAAACTTCCTTTAAAAAATTGTATTAAAAAATACTTATGTACGTTACTGCCTCTCTCACGCCCGTTCGCTTACGTTCGTTCGACTAACCCTTGCCTATTTTTATCATTGGCTAATTAGTCGGTTCCCTTTCACCCACACCACTCCAGCCTTGCAATATATAATTAAGTGCACAATTATCCCGCAAATGATTCTCATTGACTAATTGTCGCTTTTATCCATCCCCTCCGCCCATTACTCACTTCTGTTCGATCCACGCCAATGTTTCTCATTGGCTAATTACTCACCTTTGCTCCATCCCCACCACATGACAACCATTCCGATTGGATGATTGACTCGGGTATCTTCGGAAAGCTTCGTGCCGCCTATGATTCTCATTGGCTAATTAGTCACGTCCATTCCCCCCGACCAATCAGAGTTTAGTCGGCTACCCTCCACCACTACCGTTCCTCTCATTACTCACCTCTGTTCGAGCCCCTCCAATGTTTCTCATTGGTTGATTAGTCGCATGCTTCATCCCCTCCAATCTCTTCGATTGGTTTTATAAGGCGCATCCCCGAGATCACCCGGGAAACAATTGCTCCTCGCTTTTAGAAATGTAGGCATGTTGTCCAAACGGTTATAAAATCCTTTTGGACATTTTTACATTCGGAAGCGTGCGATCACTTAGTTCCCTGCACAAACGGGACGAGTTGCCGTATCTGCCGAGAGAGTTCCTGCTCACGTACGCACCGTCCGGAATTTCGACAGTATGCAAGTATTTGCCAGCCTACCTACAGTTGGGCGAAGACATACGGGACTGCCTCTCGTGCAAGGAGTGTTTCAAGGGCAGCACCTTAGTTCCCGACACGCCACACAGGGCGGCCTGGCAGCAACCAACTTCCCTGTGGAAGACTCTGTACAAATCTTCTACTGGCAAGCAGTACCCAGCGACGAGGAAGCTAACCATGAACACAGTATGAAATAACGTTTGTAAAAAAATGTGGTGTCTGGGAAGAAAAAAAATGTTTTGCAACATCCAAGCGTTTTGCATGCTGGACTCGTACGTCATCAAGCAGACTGGCATCTCGTACAGCGACGACAACGAGCAAACCAAACTGTTTACGTCTTTACCACCATGCCAAAGGAAGCACCTTGGCCACATCACACAACAGGCTGGTCACCAATAGCAACAAATGCACGGACTTAGGTGGAACGATGGAAATATTCACGATTACCTCGTGTACGTGTATCGACAAGAGTAGGCGATGCACAGTGTCTCTCCTGCCGGTAAAAAAAATTGTAGACTCTACAAACAAAAACAACTATGATGTCCTCCATTCAGGCAGCTGGTGGAGAAGTATGTAGCATGGCTTCACGACTTTGAAAATGGACTATGTGCGTCGTGCAATGCCCAAGCATTAAGGCTCTGGATGTGTGATAATCCGTGGCACACATAAAATAATATTATGTGTATGTAATGACCTCGAAACTGGGGGAAAAAAAATTGTGTTTATTACTGACGAGGAGAAAAATCTTCGTATGCTACGTATGTAGACCAGAACAGTATTGAAATGTTGTCTGTAAATAATGGATGTTACTAAATAAAATGTATCTCATGTTACACCATGCTCACGTAAGTTAAAAAAAATGGTTTTGTTTTTCGACGTTTCAAACAAATACTATTGGTAAAGAAAATGTTTTGTATCAGCTTCAGCATATTGTAAGTAATGCTTTGTTTAAAAAACATGACTGGTAAGGAAAATATTTAGTAACAGTGGTAAAAAAATACACGCCTGGTATACATACATATATATGATTAAAAGTCGCTAGATCGTAAAGGTATACAGAATGGAGGTACACTTTATAGGAACAAGAGACAAACAAATACATGCTAAGGTTTACGAACGTAATTGAATGTGTTTTTTTTTTCTGTACGAAGCAACAGCGCGTGTCGCGCCAAGCCATAGCAATTGTCTCTGCTCTGAAGACGCCGGCATGTTCGTCTGCTGGCCGGAAGGAGTTTGCAAGTCGGCGCTGTTTCATCTGGACGGATGTGTAACTGCCACTCAGCTTCCTGTCAACTGCTTGTAGCCATGCTCCAGAGGCGACGTCACGCCAGCCATCAATGCATGGAAAATATGTCACACTTAATGTTTGCAATATACTCAGTTAGCGTCCCAACAGCGAGCAGCTGCATAGTCAATTAGCATGTTGTATGTCTCACCCCAGTCGTGAATAAGTAAAGTAACAGAGAAGATACCATCGTGAGAAAATATGTTACAGTACTTATGGTGGGGAAAACACCTACGGCACTGTATTGTCCCGGAGAACAAACCCAATTTATTTGTCTGTAATTATACAGGTGGAACTAAATACATGATACTCTTTATATAGCCAGGGGAACAAACTCAGTTATGAAAAAAAAAAAGTGTACACATCATCAAGACATACAGAAAGTCCAGGTTCGACACCCGGTACCCACTATGGTATAATACATGCAGTACATTGTTCATAGTCCACGAGCGCATACACACAACAGCCCCGTAGGCATCAAGAGGGGACATAAATGAAAGAAAGCAAAAACGACTCGGTAAAACAAGCAAAGCTTTATTATAGTAAAAAAATTGTAAGTTTTACATTAAATGTTAGATATAGCAGGAATGTTACGACAAAATGTCCTCGTCGACCCAGTAATCATCATGCTTCGAGTGACCCAGCCACCGTTTGTACACACGACCTTTACACCGTTTCAGCACCTTCTCCACCAAGTACACGTCTGGAAACCGTGTAGGCCAGTCTCTTTGACGTAAAATCCACCAATGATGGGTTCGCCATGCAGTTCCTCGAGGTAAAACATGCGTGGGTACGCATGTCGTATATGCATCACCTTATACAGCTCTGCAGACCAGTTCTGGGGGAAGACTTTGTGGAATATTCCACGTTTTTTCGAAATCCGCACCAAGTCGCCGATCTTGACTTTAGGCTTGCGCGGGTCCCTCCTCTTTGGAATAGCGCACACAGTCAGAAGCAAGGAGTTGTTTTTCATGTCTTCAGGCTTCATGTGAGTGGTAGAATAAACGGTAGAATTATGCTTGCGTACAAGTTTCGGGAGTAGTGTCAACCACTTGTAGTTTCCATTCGCCGTGAAATGTCTCCACAGTTTAGCCTTTAGAGCCCTGTGAAAACGCTCAATGATGTTAGCATTAAGCCCAGAGAAAGTAGAATAGTGATTGATGTTATGTTTCTTCATCAGGGTACAGAAAATAGTGTTAAAGTATTCTTTACCCTCGTCGGTGCGGAAATTTTTGGTACGCACCATTTGCGCAATACACTAGCTACAGCTGCCGCCACATAGCAGGCATTATTCAATTTGAGCGGTCTGACCCAGGCGAATTTGCTATAGGTATCAATCATAGTCAAAATGTACCGGTAGCCTTTATTCGCATGAGCAGTCTTGCATCTCGATCAGGTCAGATTGGAAAGTATCGTTAAACCCTTTTATGACGTATTTTTTTCATGGGTAATTTATCCTGATCATCTCTCTTCTGCAACTGCATACTTGTTCACCTGGAAACGTAGCCCGCCTCTGAGAGTTCTTCGATTATGAAAAATATTTCGTTGGTGTGCGAGCGGTTTCCTGCAGACTGTGAAGCGACCAAAAGTCTCAGCCTATCTACCAACTCGTTCGGATCGTTCCAATACTGATAGTAGATTTTTTCTCCAATCTCAGAGTCAATCCAAATCCGTCAATTTCACATACCTTGGGAAACAGTTAGGTGATAATGGGAAATTTTGTGTGCTTCACATCCTTAAATCGTTGCCTTGAGGGGTTATTCTCAGCATAATGAGCACGACTGGACTGTAGCAGGCGGTGGTACTTGCGCAAATCCGATTCAGAGTAGTGTCCGGGTGGCCTACAAAACAAAAGTTCGCTCAACCCCTGCATGATTTTCACCTTGCGCTTGCCGATCTGCAGTACATCCCGAGGTAAAAACAAAACTTTCTTGTTTCCGAGAAACCATTTTCCACCACTTTTCTGCAAACCATAAGTCTTGTCTGCAGTACGGTCAGAGAAGGAAGCAATGTAATGAGATAGAAGAGTACCTAACTCAGGTCCACGCTTCCAGGTTCATTTCCTTTCGTGCGCACGTACTAAATTGATCAGTGGCAAATCATCCTCGTCGCTAGTGATGGCACCTTCCGAATCGCTCAGTTCCGGACTTAGTTTCCGTTTATGCGCGGAGGTCGGTTCTTCCACCTCGATTTCACGCTTGATATCAACACGGACATCATCACTCCATTTTTTTCTTCTAATTTCGTCTAGCCTGAGGGTAACAGGTTTGGGAGCCTCCTCCCTTCGAGTCTCGACAGCCACTCTGTTAGTATTCGCGAGTAAGTATTTGGCCTGTACCGCCTCGATCGCTCGCTGAAGCTCGCTCATCAGTTCGGCTCGGTTATCCATCGTTCACTGAGTGGAAAAGACATTTCTTACATATATTTGTATATATAACCTTAGTTTGGAGTCAATCATTTACGATATCCCCCCCCACCCCCCCCAGAAACTACTTTATCGAGGTATCCCGACATCGGTTTTCGTAGCTAGGTTTGAAAGTAAAATTTTTTGTAGCTCCTTCAATTCTTTTCGTCTCTGCGCATTCGATACGTTGATCAAGTCTATTATCCGAGCCTCCGCACCCCCTATGTTCTGGTAGACGGCTACCAAATCCTTAACCACTTTTTCCTACACACTTTACAATTTTCGACCGATAAGAGACAAGCCTTCTCAACGTGTAGGAGCGAAGCGATTTTATCCACATTCGTGGTCATTGTGGCGATCGATGTGGCCAAATTTGGAAATGCTCCCGTGACTCATCGTTGCGGTCTTAGGATAAACTGATCGAACCCAAGTCCTGTACCTACCATTATATAGTGGACAGTGCTTTACGAACGTCAAAAATCCGTATTTCTCTTTCCAGCACAACGCGCACATATTTTTGACCTGTTCTTCATAAACGTGGCGTAAATTAGTATCGTCCATGCGAAACAGCACAAACACATTAGCATTATCACGAAGCAGTTGTTTGGGTATGCAAGAATACATCTGGCCGAAGTACACACAGTCCATGTACACATGCCGTCGCATGCTAAAATACTCTCGAATGCGAGTTTGTCTTTCGCAGGCAATGTCGCCGAAGACAAATATCGAGTTTGGAAGAGCTTCACTCGGTGGCATGATGGCATAGTTATCGCTGCGTGGGAAATACTTCATACATTCAACAGCTTGCAGTACTAGTGCCAACCGCTCTTATTTCGGTTGCTGAAGTGATTCGGAGTACAGGTACACGATCTCGAACCGAAGGCCGTTCTCGTCTTCCAGCAGGCTCACTAGGACGCATGTCTTGCCACAAATCAGACCTCGCACACTAGTAGGCAACAGGACACAGTGACTTGATTCGTGGGTGATAGCTTCATCTTCAGCATGAATGTGTATGGGTAGAGTAACATCTTGCTTGAAGATCTGTATGTTACCACTACGATCTTCTGGCACAGGCGGAGCCGATTGTACTTGCAGAGAACCAGAGCTACAAGTTTTAGGATGTATCTTTAAAGCACCACTCCTAGAAAAGTGTCTATCTCAAAATTGACATTCAAAAGTCACACTCAAACTTTTCATCCCGCAGGTCGTTATTTCATGTCGCCGTAAATTCCTAAAAGCTGTGAATTCTTTACCGCAGAAGCGACACAGCAGATGCATCATCTTTGGAATTTTTTTACATCTGTACTGTTCCAAGTTTAAAGTGACACTGAAACTGAATAGGATCGTATTTATACATTTTAACCAGCATCGGCAGGCATGTGCCATAAGACAAATGGGTGATATTCAACACCGCAGATATATAAACTAATATATGCATCATACAGTTGGTGAACGAATGCAACTTCTAAACATATGTACGGAGAGCACAGACCGAAATATTGCGAAAAAACAATGGGGCGATGGAGGTATGGTGTGATGGGACGATGGAGCTATGGAGCTATGGATCTACAGAGCGATGGGGTGATGGGACAATGGAGCTATGGAGCTATGGATCTATAGAGCGATTGGGTGATGGGACGATGGAGCTATGGAGCTATAGATCTATAGAGCGATGGGGTGATAGGACGATGGAGCTATGGAGCTATGGATCTATAGAGCGATGGGGTGATGGGACGACGGAGCTATGGAGCTATGGATCTATAGAGCGATGGGGTGATGGGACGATGGAGCTATGGAGCTATGGATCTATAGAGCGATGGGGTGATGGGACGATGGAGCTATGGAGCTATGGATGTATAGAGCAATGGGGTGATGGGACGATGGAGCTATGGAGCTATGGATGTATAGAGCAATGGGGTGATGGAGCTGTGGAGCAATGCATGTTATTTGTATGTGTTTATAAGTTCAATACAACTACGTGTTATTTATCTTATAACTGAGTGTGTGTTTAGTAATTTATTTGTTTTTCCCCTGTGCAAACAGAAACGTAAGTAAGGTTTATAGTAAATAATCTGTATACATTGTACTTACTTTTCCCTTGGAGAACGGGACAAGTAGGCGCAATAGTTTTTTTATTTTGTTAAACAGTTCCTACTACCTACAATCTTTTAAAAAAAATTACTCTTAAATTTATCGCATTTTTTTTATTACAATAAATAGCCATTTAAAGAGGCGGCATTCACTTTAAATAAAATTACACACTGCACAATAGAACTGACCTATATTAACTAGCGCACGCAAGTGAGTGTGTGTGCAAGTGTGTGTATGTGTGTGTGTGTGTTTGTGTGTGTGAGTGGAGACGGAAGGAGAACAAGAATGCTGACGGAGAGAGGAAGTGCTTGTGTGGCAAACTTCATTCTGCCACTCGACGCAAGGACGGCCCCCGACTCTCTCTGTATCACTTACATGCGGTAACACGACGCAAGGACGGCCTCCGTCTCGCTCTGTTATCACTTACATGCGGCAACACGACGCAAGGACGGCCCCCGACACTCTATGTATCACTTACATGCGGCAACAGCAGCGACAGAGATAATTCGCCATTTTTATCATGTTTTTTACTACGAATAAAAAAATATTACGTCCGCACTTGTAATGTAAAAATTTTATTTTACATCGTATATATAGACACATCATAATTTTACACAAAAAATAATTGAAAGAAAATAATATAAATACATACATACATACATAGTACTTACAAAAATGAAAGAAAATAATATATACAATTTATTTACACACAAACCACTTGAAAATAAAATTATTTTTCATACGATAAACATATTCACTGACAAACTTAGTAAACATGAATATTACAAGATGAATATAAAATTAACGAACATTTTACTGACAAAAAATAAAAAGAAAAAAAATGAGATAATAATGTTTTTCCTTATACATAAGATACTTTGCTTTCCCCTCCATATTATTATTCCCGTACAGCATTATGTTGTTTACACAGTATGTTTCAACTGAACATAACAAAATCACGGCGGGAATGGGAGGTTTTCATCACCTGGCTTCTTCTAGAGATAGAGTCAAGCTCGTATGCGTAAGCACACACAAGCACCTCTGGCCATGGGTTCGAAGGTGTTGTAACCTCCAAACTGCGCCAAGGGCCATCACACCGTCCCGAACATGACTTTGTCTTGTTTTATTTATATTTATTTCGTGAACAATTTCGCAGTTTTCCCTGTCGTACTTGGTTGTAAGTCTTTCGTCAGCAATTTCTTTTTCCATATTTCCAATGTTTGTGGGGAACTTTGTTCGTGGACGGCACATATGAACCGCGCAATCGTCACTATCGCAATCTTGCACTGTTAATTTCAAACGCCTTACCGTAGATTATTCTTCTTTCGAGGAGGAGGAAATGAACATTTTCGTCACATCTCCCCAGCTGACGTTCTGACTCCGCGAGGTAAACATATATTTGGAAGTGCTCTCCCACTACACCACAAAGATGAATAGAGTAAACGAAGGTCTGCCTTTGACCTCGACTAACATAGAACCACGACCTATACCATCGCTAACTTGCTGTCTCCAGTGTCGATTCTGCCATCGAGTATTCGCCTACGGGCAAAATGCTCGACAACATGAGAGAACGGCCTGTACGAGGAGACCTTTTTCGCACGATGAAGCATTACGACAATGGCCACATACAGCTTGTGCGAGGTAATACAATGAAGGAAGATAGTCAGATCTGCAATGGTCCGTGTTTACTGGGAGCCAGCAAGTGATGCCATCAATACCATCTCCTACATCGATGGGAACCCTTCCCGAAGATGATAATAGCACCATCATCTAATGCTGAAGTCGGAATGAGTGCAGTACAGTCGGTTTGTACGGAACGTAGACTTGCAATATGTCCGCGTGAAGTCGACGAACTTCAAAATAAACGAACATCAGCTATAAATACTGATGAACATACAACTCCTGCTACACAGAGAAGTAAACTTCATACTGAGGATGCAGCAGGAAGTGAAGACGATCATGAAGATAGCATTGATGATGACTATGGCGACAATGATAGTGTTGAAGAAGATGATTATTCCCTCGACGGTCTCACACATTTCCCCAACGAGTCTCCTCTGACAAGTGGCGTGAAGAAGGCAGAATACATGGAGTATACTGACGATATGTTTACCTAAGATACCAACAAACTTGTAGACAGACTTAGATATTAGCTTGATAGGCAACAACGTGGGGATTACTCGACCATGAAATAGGTGGTTTCGATCATAAGAGAACTTAAGGATCGGGGTTATATCAGATGATGTGATGAACTGCTTTGTGCTGAAAATATAATTACAAAATAATAATAAATTATTATTATTAAATAAATGTTTCTTCCTTAATTTTTTTGTGTTTAGTATCCTTTTATCCCTCACAACTTTAAAGTGGTGCTATGAGCACTCGCTTATAAACGTCAAGATGCGTTAGTATGATGATATTAAAGACTTTAGTAAAAATGTACGCATAGTTGATTGAATACACAAACATTAATTGTGTCGACATGTAAACATTTTGGAGATAGCGGGTGAATGTTTTTTCCTTATATGAATGGATAGAGGCACCCGGCAAGAGCATTGATTTATAGAGACTGAAGAGGATTGGTGAGGATTGGTGAGGATTGTTGAGGATTAAGGAGGATTGTTGAAGATTGAGGAGGATTGGTAGCTGATTGGTGTCTGAGAAGAGCATAAATGATTATCGCCCTAGCTGACTTCGTACATTCCATGTCTCAAGGGACCTGGCAGCACACACATTTAAATTTAACACTAACTAAGCCTATAAAAATCCTGATCCATACCATGATTATAACATACTCGTGAATTTGGTCACTATTAGTATGATAAGTCTGGTTTAGTCACATAAACATACAATGTCAAGGTCACCTGCATCTAATATGGCGGTAGTCGCCTGTAACGTAATGTGTTTGCCGTCTTTTATGTACTTTTTATCGCGCTTTTGTTTTCAAGGTTATTCTAGGTCATGGGGTCAAGGTCATGGTAGTCTGCATATACTATGGACATCGTAGACTGTAATGTAACATACTTGTTGACTTAAATGCATTTTTCTCGAGTGTTTATTTTCAAGTTCATTCAAGGTCATGGAGTCAACGTTGAGGTAGTCTGCATGTAATATAGCGGTAGTCTGTAATGTATTATGCTTGTTGAAGTTTATGTAATTTTTCTCGATTTTTTGTTTTCAAGTTCATTCGAGGTCATGCGGTCAATATTAGCGGTCAGGTGTCATGGGTCACATGTTAAAGTTCAATTAATAATGGGTGTTGGCTTCCAAGATGGCAGACAAGTGATGTATACCAATATGGTGTTTATCTACCAAGATGGCGGTCTCCAGTAATGTATAAACAAATGAACGAAAAAATATCAAGATGGTTGAATGAGTTTTTGGGTGAGGGGAGTGGGTGCGAGGGAGTTAGCCGTCTGCTGGGGATGGAACGAATGTTTTTAATAGTGGTGCTGGAAAACGTAAGTTAAAAATATAATTTGTGTTTTTATATAGTTTTTTAATAACTTTTAATATTTTTTAATACTTTGATTTTAGTAATAAATTGTTTGGGACTTTAGCAATATTTTAGGAATTTTTTTTTGTAATTGTTTGGGAATTTTTAAATTTTATTTTTATTTTTGCATTTTCTAGGCCACTGGTCAAAGGTCATGGTCGGGATCAAAGGTCATCTGCATACAACATGGATGCAAGATGGCTGATGATTAGGTCTGAGCCCTATCATCTATACCTTGTATCGATTTGGCATAGGGCATGCCTATAAAACCAACATGGCCGCCATGGTCTGTAGGTCCGATGGATGGCCCCCCCCCCCCCAAATTAATTAAAATTGCGAAAATATGATTTCAGCGGCTTGTTTTTGCACGAGGGGAGCTTCTACCGTTTTTGAGGGCTTCTAAATTTTTTTGAGGGGAAAAAAAGGGAAATGTTAGGGAAAAAGAGAAATTTTAAGGGTCTTTTATACGATTTTGAGGGAGAAAAGGGTAATTTTTGGGGATAGAAGGGAACAAATGGCGGACCGTGACGTAACAAGATGGCGACTCCTCATAATACGGATCCGACCCCCCCCCCCCTTGTTCTTGTGCCCATCTTCCCTAAATCCCACTATTATAGTAAGCGGCGACTGTATTTTTATGTCACATGAAGAAACACAATGGCTCGAAGCGAGACCCAACCTTCACCTACCAAAGTCTCTGGTAAACATAGCGATCAGTACAATAAACGGACGTTCATTCTTCGAAAAGTGACTCCTTCTGGCTGATATAACACCATCCGTTCACCGCTCACTGTTCTGATGACAACGATTCAACGCTCACGTGGTGTTCTGCCACCATTGGTGTTTTGTTAGATGGGTTCTATTGTTGCGGAATAATATGCGCGTGTGACTCGACATATACTTAAATTTTTTTGCACGTGTATTCACCATTAAATTAAAGTTTAAATAGCCCTTACTCTTAACGAAATGTATACTTTTCAGTGAATCGTTATTCTTATTTGCCAGTTTATTTGTACACAATTTGCTGTAAACCGGCAATATTTGGATTCTAAATTAAGATTTAATTGTAAAAGTTATATAATTACCGTTCTAAATTACCTCACCAGCAGGTTACGTCACGTGTCGACAGCCTTAGAGGAAAATACGCAAGTAATTAATATCAGGTTTGGAAAATTGATTAATATATATACATTTGATGGAAGTAAGGCAATCAAATACTTGCAAAATTAATGAGTTAATTTGTAAACACATCAGACATCAAGTGTTTGTACGTTCCTGTTCCTTTCGGAGTTCAGTCACAGAGTGGTTACGTACACGGAGGCGAAATGGCGTGGCGGTTTTTTTTTTTATGTGGGCGTATCCATTCTGTGATCGGATGCGCGAGGCTCGAGGAACTGGCCTCGTGTCTGATTGGATAATGCATGCTGCGGAATATTCCCTATTGGCTGGGCTTCCTGCCGGCGAGTGTGTTACCAGGCGCTGATTGACGAACGGCGTTGGAGCGTTTTGCTGGCTACAGACGCCATTTTGCTGGAGTGCGCGTTTGTAGTTCGCCGTGTAAGTGGCTGTTTAACATCTGTATTTGTAACTACTCTTTTGTTAGGTGACGATTTGATCGACACGCACTGCAAGACTCTGTGTCAGTAGTAAATAAAGCCGTAATCTAAATCAAACCAGACACACTTTAAACTTGGCATACTGTAGTACTATTAGCGTGAAAAGTTCGGTAGGAATCGGTTGATTGGTCGCTGACGTATGACAAAGTAGCTCCATTTCCTCATGTGGTTTTATCTTCATTACTAGAAAACAAAACGGAGATTTAATATCTCACTCTATGTTTGTCACGGATACTGTTACATATTAAGTTGCCCAAAATTGTTTGGTATATGTGTCATACTGACAAATATTTACACTGCTGAAATTTTGAATGCATGTGACTAATTCATGTGTCGTATTAATTTAGAAGGACTACACAAGTACAACTTCTCGCCTGAATTTGGTATCAGTTAATCGTTTACAGGGATGGGACCCGAAAACTTTATTTTTCATGTGGTACTATCTTCCAAAATTGCGGACAAATGAGATTATGTATTCGCTCATTCGATGTACGCATAGATACTTTCAGTATACAAAGTTAGGTTTAAATTGGTTACATTGTTTTGTAGAAATAGCATAGTATTCTAAATTGTTTATACGGCCACCATCTTGACTCTAACAGTCTGACCTACAAAGGCCTGTCAGTTTACATGACCTACCGTGGTGTTACCTGAGTGCCGTACAGTATTTAGTAGGAATCGGTTGATTGTTTCCCAAGATATAACATTAAAACTTTATTTTCATGTTGCGCTATCTTACAATATGGCGTACAAAAGAGGATATTTATAGACACATTTGATTCTTGTAGAAAATAATTTCAGTACAGCAAATTTGGTGGAAACTGGACAAACAGTATGGTAAGTACTGCAAATAAACCGACAATATTTACAGAGTAGCCATTTAAAGACGACAAATGCATTATCCGTTCAAATTTCATAGTCGAACATAGCCGACAGTAGTAAAACTTATATGCCTAATTTGACAGGAATCGGTTGTGTAGTTATAGAAATATAGGCTAATATTAAAAAAAAGTCTTTATTTTTCATGTTGCACCCTTCCACAAAATGTCCAGCTAATAACATGATCACAATTCAATGCATACATCATTTATTGTCAACGTACGAAATATGATTTAAATCGGGTAAATGGTTCCCGAGATATATGGAGAATCTTTATTTTTCAATTTGGGCTTTCTTACAAACTGGCGGATTATTGATATTATCGCTTTCAAAATGCAATGCCTACATAATGCACGTGCAATGTTCCGAATTCTGTTTAACTAGGATAACTTATCCCTGAGATATAACTTAGTGGCCTAAATTAAATATTGACACTATTTTGAAAATAAGTACCCGGCGTGATTGACAACTTATAAAAGTCTGATGCCCTTACCAACTGCTAAATATGGACCTAGTATATCAAATCCGATTGTCGCGTTAGACGTTATTAGGGGGGTGGGTGGGAGGTTACATACGTTCCAGACAGACAACCAGCTGATTGCATAAGCTCATCTTCCATTCGGAAAGTAGGCTAATAAATAGGGTCCGAGAAAATCGCAGATTCCTGCGGTAACACGATTAATTTCAAGCTATTGTACATTCTCCAAACTTGTATTCAATGAGGCCACGACTTATTTGGTATGACCTGGTGGATTCCGGATCAATAATCAATTAGCAGAATGGGAGATGGAATCTCATGCAACTATCGGTTAGCGTCAAAATTACATCTCACTGTCACGGTGGCTTCTGTGCTCGGTGTCTGTCGCGTAGTTCACTGGACCAGAGGGTATATTGCGTATGTGTTTACGTGCTGCGCTAAGGAAGACATTTGACTACAAAATGCAACCACTGATCAATGCACGACGTGCCAAAATTAAGACGCCAACGTCTTACTTATGATGCGAAAATGTGGCCATAAGTCGTCGCGTTATAAGACACATACTCACGAGATGTGCGGCTAATCGAAACAAAGTTTCAAAATCAGAAATACTAAAATCATTCTAAATTAACTTCTCGACGCCAACCACTGAGATCATCCTTGCTGTCGAAATCTATTTTGGAAGAAATTCTTTCGAAACCTACTTTAAGGAATTGTGGCCTTGTCTTAAGTAATTCTGGGTTCATTTCGGAATCCCCCATGGACGTAACATGAGCGTTAAAAATATTATTTCGCTTGAGAAGGTGTAATTTACTAAGTTTGGAATTCTGGGGGCAACAAAGACAGTCAATTAAAGATGTTTTGCGCTTGTAGTTTTATTAATATTGTTTGCCGGATCAATATTTCGGCACTGTGCCATTGTAAGCTAACACTTTCAACACTCGCCGAATATACATAGCGAAGATATCGCTTGCAACAAGCTTAATGCGAAACTTGTGTGTTTGCGAAGAGCTGAGCATTTCACTGGCTATAGATTTTCGTTTCCGCGATGTACTTTGATCACCTGTTAACAGAGAGCTCATCAGGTGTACCAACAGAGGGTTTCTAACGACGCGCTGTGTTAAAGCATGATGCCGTATTGACGTCCTCACATGACAACATGGAACCCAATAAACAGTGATTATCAGTTTGTCGAGGTCATCACGTAGTTTTGATGCCCAAGCGGTGTTTCCGGTACTGTGATATTTTCTGAGGGACATATTCTTCATCTTATGCTCCTTGCTTACTGGACTATAGAATAACATCAATTCTATGCAGGTGTGAGATTTTAAAAGTGAAGCAATATGAGTAAATGTTTCCCTGTGTGTGTCGTAGGGCACCATGTCGAAAGTATTGCATTTTTTTTTTTCTGGATGTCCGAGAAGAAGTAAAGACCAGTTTCCACTCCGGGAAGTACTAGGAGGCAAAGTTGGTTGGGGAGGGGAGAGGGGCACGAGGGCACGGCTCCGTCCTTTGTTATTTTCTCGTGACGCTCCGTGGAGATCCATCAGCAGGCCCCAGGGAGGGCGCCAACCCTTCTTGCATCGCGCACCCGTCGAGAACGTGGCGAGACTTTTACGTCTTCCACAGAGAAAGATTCTCGTCCCATCCGCCCTCCGCCTCTCTTCCTCGGGCCTCTCACGCCCCCGTCTCTTTATGTGTTCAGAGCCCCTGCCCGATACGGGAGTCCTCTCATCGAATTCAGGAAGAGATAGAGGAAGGTCTCGGTGAAGAGGCCGACGGGGGAACTGGAAGAAAGTGCGCCCGGTGCCCTGGGATGTAACCCGCCTACCATATCCACTCCCTCGGCAGCTCCTACCACCCAGCGGGGCGGTAACGACAAGTGGCAGCCGCCTCTCAACTGCGAGTAATTTCATATACGGAATGATTCATGCCAACGCTCCTGCACTTAAGGGGATCCTCAATTCGCCCTGTTGGATACGCGGTTTTATAGCTCGTTTACGTTAAAACAAAAATTCCGAAAGTACCTCTATACCCAACTAGCTGTTGACCTTAAACTGCAGACAGACAAGACAACGCAACTGCGATCACATAATTAAATCACATTTTAATTCTGAAAAGTTCAGCAAAAAAATATCGACATATTTGCTCTTGCTAGTTCGTAGTTCAGTCGTTATATTTGTACTGTTGTGTAAGGCCGAAAATTAGTTGAGTATTAAGGTGTTTTCGGAACATAACATAAACAGCCTTGATAAAATTTGAGTTCAATAATGGCAAGGGAAGGTTCAGTCCGGATTTTCACAAGTGGGTTTCGTGCCGGACGATGTCGCTGGTCAGCCGGGTTTTCTCGGGAATCTTCCGTTACCCCAGCCCTTTCATTCCGGCGCAGCCCCATACTCACCTCGCTTCACCCTCATCGGCTCTCAAGACCTCGCTGTTAAGAGCCGCCCAAATATCTTCACTCACTCACTCACTCACTCTTGCTGCTTTAAGGAAACTGCATAGGCACGCTTTAAAAATGCGATATTTTACTATTTTCAGAAATTTTTTTCTCCATGTAGAGGACGAGTCCTTTAAAGGAGGCCCGTGGGACATGTGTGTAACGGAGCGAGGGAATGAGGAAATACAGTCCGGTGTGACAACATATAGAGTCAGGTGCTGTTAAGTGTCCGCCAATGCTTACTTTCAGCAGGATGGAGACACGACGCATATTGCACGTGCAACGATCGCGCGCATTGAGTCGGTGTTCCAGCCTGATCGTGTCATCAGCCGCGGAACAAACCGACCTATGCCTCCCCGTTCTCCAGATTTATCCGTCTGTGATTCCTTGTTGTGGGGTGCTCTAAAGGGACAGCCTACAGCGACAACACGCGCACACTCGAAGAACTCCAGGCCAACATTATCACAGCTATCAATGCCATCCCGCAGCATGTCCTCGCCCGTGCCTTTCACAACTTTGGTGTCGTCTGCACACCTGCCTCGAGGTCAATGGCGGCCACTTCCAGCACCTACTCTAGGTATGTTGTTGTCACACTGGGCTGTATTTCCTCATTCCCCTCGCTCCGTTAGACACA
Organism: Dryococelus australis; assembly: GCA_029891345.1. NCBI lineage: Eukaryota > Metazoa > Arthropoda > Insecta > Phasmatodea > Phasmatidae > Dryococelus > Dryococelus australis. Next base: position 12,885,751 of record CM056994.1, on the reverse strand, counting down.
TGTCTCGCGGGGTTTCCTTTAAAGGACTCGTCCTGTATATACTTCACATGATAAAAGTAAAAACACAGAGGCGTTGGTAAATTTTTTTTTTATCTTTTCTAGCAAAAAGTCTTATATCCAGAATATTTATTTACCGAGATACGAGGATACGCGCAAACAACGATCGATTTCACATAAAATGTGTCACTGTGGACTCCTCTTAAGGAGACCTAGCAAAAAAAAAAAAAAACTAAGTAGAAAAGAGAAGACCAAATCCTCGACAATTACTTTGGTGAGAGAGGTAAACGGCAAAAACTTGTAGATTAACCCACTGACCCGTACAGTGCCGACTTCTTTTACCAGCTAACTATTGTCGCTGGTGTATTGAAGGTTGATTATCTCACGTCCGTTCTTAATCGCTACGGGCAGCTCGATTTGCTAATATACACAGCTTCTGGTGGCCACGCACATCCTGGTCTCACGTAGCCAACCGATCTGATGGGGCCGCACACCCGAAGTACAAAGGGAAACCGCTACCTGCTGGTAGTGACCGACCAGTTCCCCAGATGGACAGAGGCATTCCCTCTACCCAGCCAGGATACCCATCACATCGACCGGAAATTTGAGAATGAATTGTTTCCACGCTGGGACTACCCGCAAACCATCCTCACTGACAACGGGTCCCAGTTCACCAGCCAGGAATGACGGGCAGCATGCAATGAATGGGGGTGCTGAGACCTGGACAACCCTCACTTACCACCCGCAAGCTAACCCCACTGAGCGGAGAAACCAGGAGCTGAAGGAAACCCTCCGCCTCAGTGTAGCGAATACTTCAAGGATCCTATCCACTGAAACGTGTTCTGTGAAATCGTTGTTTGCGCGTAAACGCGTATCTCGATAAATAAATGTTCTGGAAATACGAAGTTTTGCCAGAAGGGATTAAAAAAAAAAAAAACGTGAAAGTGGTCAAATATCGCATTTTTAAAGCGTGCCTGTGAAGTTTCTTTATGCGGCCAGAGACAAGTACGACTATACGTAGGTAGTTTGATCTGTGTACTTTCATCACGTGTATAAAAACCACACAGTTACAGATCTAGTTTACACAGTAAAGCGTTAGGACGGAAACACTGCACGCCTTGCGCGTAGGAGCGATGAGGCGCTAGGCGTGCGTGTTAGTGTCGCCCGTATCGCTCCCTCGCTTATTGACCTTGGACGCGCAGATACATAGTACCCTTAAACACTGGGACAAACACATCCCGAAGATTGATATTGGAGCTGTAGGTAATTATCCTTCGACAACGCCCATCCAAAACAATACTTTATGTACTTTTCCTCGTAGCTGCATACTTTTCTACAATAGTATTTACAGCTATATATATATACCTCCTGCGTCACATATGGGTACGTTCTTCGTTTTAAATGCTCGCCTGTACATCTCCTCGTCGAAAGGTTCTGGTATCGCACAGATGCGCTTGAGTCACGTACTGGATTTTATTGAAACTACTACCGTATTTCTTTGTAGAGTTGGCTGACAGATTTTTTTCTCCGCGCAAGCAAAACCTTCCAAAAAAATTATTTCAGGAACTACTTTTGTTTCGGGCGACAGTCGTTTTTAAACTGAGATGGAATGCATTTTCGGCCTCCACAAAACTATTGCCTTTAACCTCCTCAGAAATTGTCACGATTCTGGGGCGTGGCAGTAGCTGACACGATGGTGGATGACCGTCTCGAACCCTTGATGTAATGGGAAGATGGGGCAGCGGTGGAGCAATGGCTAGAGCGCTCACCTCCCACCACGAAGATCCGGTCTCGATACCCGATGGGTTCACTCCCGGATGCTCGAATGTGGGGATCGTGCTGGACGATGCCGCTTGCCGGAGGGTTTTCTCGGGGTACTCCAGTTTCCCTGCCCTTGCATTCCAGCGCCGCTCCATCCTAGGGTCTCACTTCACGTCATGACAGGAGAAGACGGGCACCTGCGGGGCACAGCTGGCAACCCCGTCACTCGGAGAGCGTTGCCTCGCTCTGGGTTCACTCCCCACTAGAGTTTTTTTTTTAAGTGGGAATATTACTCGTATGCTTAGGCGAAGTATTCTTATAGTCTTTTCTCCCCATGTCTGACGTGTTTAGTTATTTCCTAAGTACGCCATGAACCACAAGCATTTTATACTTGTGTTAATATAAAATCGGGTTTGGCCGCTTGTTTTGCGTGAATACGTCTTTGACGAACTCGGGAGCCTTGATGTTTATTTTACGTTCCCGGCACCGCTTCACTCGATCATATGGGGTTGTATGGGTATCGCTGGATATATTTGAGATACTGTTTACAACTTTATACTATTTCTGTATTTCGACTTGGCTTTTGACGAGTATAGGCCGAAATTATGTTAAGTTTTCCTAATTTTTTGCATTAAACACATACAATTTCACGATAAAAACGCCACGCAAATGTTTTTGTACACGCAATCGATTGATCTTCACGAGAGCTGTCAATTGAAACTCAAATGAGCGTCGTAGCTTATCCTAGTCAAAAGTTATACTACGCGGAAGTTATGAGACGCGGCGAAACGAACTCAGAATTGATCCCCCCCCCCCCCCCCCCTCGCCCGAACCTCTCTTCCGCCTCGCGTGATGCTTCGCAGTCCGCACTCAACGCAACATATTCTTTGGTTCTTTCGTAATCAAGTGGTGTAGTTGAATTTTGAATGTAAACGATAGATTTGGCGCTGCAATGACAAACTCTATCCCCCAATTTGGTTATAATCTGATTTTATGGATTGCCTCCTACCATGGTTGCATATTTAAAGACGTATTCACGTCACAATGCCTTTTTTATTTGTTCAATTGAAATGTAATTTGTAATTTTTTTTATAAATTATAATGCTTCTTTTATAAATAAAATTAATAAAATAGTGAGAAACCATAAGTGTTGATAACGGCTAGTAAGAAATGGCACCCATTCAAAGTATTATAACAACTGAGTTCATGTGAATGCTGCACGTTGTCCCTCTGATATAATTTTCCAGACTGAGTCATGCTTAGTGTGCTCGAGGCAGAGAAATATCCTGGAAGTAGCATTTTAACAGAGCTTCAGATAAGTGAGAAGTAACCGTGTTATACTTAAACACGCCGCAGTTTGGCATGTGATGGTGCTAAAGATTCACAGTTATTCGTGTGTCTCTGCAGGTTATCATTGTGTGAGAAGTATTCACACGATTTCGCTCGCGCACTCATGTACCCCGTGTTCTGTATTCTTCTCACAGCTACGTTCTTCGTGTCTCCGAGCACATTGGCTCTATGCAGACAACGCACAACTGAAGCTGGGTGTCTGTCGACGTATCGCCTTTGCAGATGGCGCAGATGAAGTTGAAGTTGCTGTAGATGATACACGGAATACTCCGCTGACGACATACTCCGAGAAAAAGGTTTTGTTGAATCAAATAACGTTTGTTTTCCTCAACCAATTTAATTGTATGTATAGGGGTAAATAGAGTGAGTGAGTGAAGAAATTTGGAAGGCTCTTAACATCGAGGTATTGAGAGCCGATGAGGGTAAATGGGGTGGGTATGGAGCAGCGCCGAAATGAAAGGGCGGGGAAAACGGGAGATACCGGAGAAAACCCGCCGACCAACGGCATCGTCCGGCACGATCCCCACATGCAAAAATCCGGTGACCCGGCCGGGTATTGAACCCGGTTCGCCTTGGTGTGAGGCGAGCAGACTAACCGCTCAGCCATCGCGGCCCCTGGCAAATAGAGGCAAATTTTTCTGTTGCTCTTATTGGTTTGGTGCAAATGAACTTTTATTTAGCTCTACTTACATTAAACAGTTTCGGTTAATATAAAAATTTTTTTTTTAATGGACGGAGATTTCAACCTACGTCAGCTGCCCCCAAGTGCGACGAATTAGGAGCCTCAGATAAATACAGAGTGTCCCAATAAAATGTACTCGCCCCTAGAGCGGCTATAATTCAGCTCTGACAATTGCTTATGCTATCCTGCCGAGACTCGTTTACGTTCATTTGATTCATATGTGTGTACTCTGCGTTAATATTGATATTTACATCATTACACATGCACTTTTGTTAATAAACACGGCATTTATTACAATTCCACAGGCGAGTACGTTTTATTGGGATAACCTGTATATTACTAACCGAAGACGAATGTTAGTAAATATATACATTTAAAACCTTGGAAAACGGGCGAAAATAAATATTTCCGATTTTACACCTTTGTTTTTAGTTTCCTACACTCTAAATCGGAATCAGTTATTTTTTACTGATTGTCAGTTGGAACTGCTCCATCCGGAATCAGTAGAAAAAGAAAATTACTAATATATTCAGTTAAATGAAATCCACTATTACAAACAGTAGAAAATCAGTTATTTATAGTAGATTAATAAAAAGCACAAGGATTAAAAAACCATACATTAGGTTTGAAATAAAATAACTACAATTAATTGTCGCTAAACAAAACTACTACACGTGCAAAGAAATTTTGTAAATGGTTGGTACCGAACCTCCACCCCAGAACGCAACACATTCTCTTGTTTATTTCGGCTGGCGCTCTACGAACTCTGCTACTTTGCCACTGAGAGAAACGATCTCGCATTTGCGTAGTAACATAAACTTACAATAGCGAACGGCTGTAAGTTTTCGTAATGTGGAAGTACTTCATGTTGTCGAAATATACACATAGTGTGCGTACGTAGGTACATGTCTTTGTAAGGCTCGAAAGTCATTATAAGTTAAGTTTAGTTCATATCGTGTGCTTTGAAAGACAAATATAGTGGTTTTAACGGTGTTGTCGGTGTTTCCTATGTATCTGCCATTTTACAATGCAACGAGATTTTACAGAATTAAACTGTTATTTTGAAGGGTCAGATTCACTAGTAATAACTGTGCTAATTAGACAGTAGAACGTCAGAAACAATGCAATATTTTATAAATTTTGTCGTTTCCTCATTATTTGGTCTGTTAACTTGCAGAGACCACAAAACTTTTGGTGGTGTAAATCCAACTTTCTTATTGAATCACCGCATTATCGAGTCAATAAAATTATCAGTGATCTATCTGTCATTTAAAATAACAGTTTAAATCCGTAGTGTCTCGTTGCATTGTAAAATGGCGGATACTAGTGGACATCGTACGTTGAAGCCACTATATTTATCTTTTAAAGCACAGAATCTGAACTAAACTAAAGGTAGATTGACTTTTGAACTTTACAAAGACATGTACTTGCGTAAAAAATCTGTATATTTCGACAACAAGAAATACCTTCACATCACGAATCTAACAGCAATATTTGACATTACATTTAGTGGTTCAGTAACCATAATACGAGCACACATTTGGCAGTGATAAAGTAGGGTAGTGGAATTGGCTGATCAGGAAAGCTTCAGTATGCTTTGCTTTATGTGCGGAGGTTCGAGCCCAACCACGTCCAAAAACGTTTTTGTGTAGACAATATTTGCGTACTGCGACAAAATAAATCGTACCTAACTTACATCACATATGAATTCTCTGTGCTTACTTATTAACCAACTATAAATAACTAGTTTTTTACTGCTTGAATTAGTAGATTACTTTTAACTGATGCATTAGCGATATTTTTTCTACAGATTCCGGATGGAGCAGTTTCAACTGACAATCAGTAAAAAATAACTGATTCCGATTTCGAGTGTGTTAAGCTTGTTTTATTAGGGTGTTTTTGCTATTATCAAACATACATAAATGCACTAACAAACACTACTACTGTCCTAATTGTCAAAAATATCAACATACTCTCTGTATTTTCTAACGAAGGCATTCAAATAATTGGCCAAACTATATATGTATGTATATACATATATATGTATAAATATTATATATATATACACATACATATATCAAAGTTGATTCAGCTAATCATTTTGTTAAAAATTCAATTTATTTAGTCCCAACACAGCGTTTTATTTAATTTGAAACTTGTATTTTGTAAAATGAACTAAATTAATTTTGTTGCTTTACGAGTTTTATGTACTTAACAAAACATTTTTTTGGGACAACTAGATGTATTTTTGGCCCTATACAAACAGTTATTTTGTTGGCTATTCTCTCAGTGTAAACGTCTAATTTGTTGGCAAATTGAGACGGCGGATTATCTTACACTGAATGTTTGTATAATACACCGTAACAACAAAATATTAGTTTGGCACAAACAAACTTATATTAAATAAATTATTTGGTTGTGTGAATAAATTTCATTCATTTGAAAGAACTGAGACGGGGTTGTACCAATGAAATATCTTTTATCTGAAACATGCGCCACGCAAACAAATACAGATATTTTGCTTACTGAAACAATTTTTTTTCAGAGTGTAGTCAGCTCAGCTGGAGTAGAAGACAGCTAAGTGCCACCAGTCGTGGGCAAACTATTAAATAAACACTTAAATTTTTTCTATGCGGGACAAATGAAAAATACAGAAATATCAGTTGAAATATTATTTGTGGCAGCAAGGCAAATAATGAACTGCACGGGCACACGATGTAGGAAAGCAAATAAATGGTTCATCAAAGAAATGTCAAAGAACTGTTGCTGATAATTTAAGGCTACGAAGGCCCCGTACCTTATTTCGTCATGTAGTACATACTCTAATGGCTCGCTGGACTGAGCAGGTACTTTAAATTTAAGCAGATTTTTCACAAGAGCAGAACGGAATGTAACCTACTTGATTGATTCCTAGGAAGTTTAGAAGAGAGAAAACTATTCATCACGCATTTGATCAGACGAAACAAAAACGAATACTTCCGAGTCGAGCCGAAGCAAGCGAGCTTCTAAAACTCACAGTCTCATTCAAAATACATTAGGCAATAACTCTCGAATGCACACTGCCGCTCGATTATATAAAGGGCTGTGGAATCTTCCATACATTCGATATTTGTCTTGCCCTTGTACGGCGTGTCGAACAAACAGTATACACGAACAAATGTTTCACTTCTATTATGTCACAATGACTAAAAAATTAATTTGTACGTCCATGTGATTAAGTATGTGCCTGACCTTTCATATTTTTAAACAGAAAAAGAAACCATTAATTTATTTGAAAACCAGCTTGTCTTCTTGAGTTTGTATGTTTGCTTAATTTTTTTTTAGTAGGAGCTCATGCTTTTATTTTTTTTATCCGAGAGCACACTCAGCTGTTAACAAATAACACCGCAGTTGAGTCCGTAGAAACATTGTCATATCGCGCAGTATCCAAACAGTCGGCTGGACTTTACAAAACCCTACATCAGTTTCACCTGTGTAATTGTACATCCGTTCATATAACACAGCACGCATGACTTTAAACCAACAATATATAGTACGTTCGCGGCTACTCCCAATTTCTCTAAACACCCGCTATAGGCTGTTCACGGTAAAATGAGCACTTATGAAAGCCCTGCTTAAGATCTGTTTGTATGCACATTGTGTATTCTTCCGTCTTATGTAAAATTATCATTGTGATGGGTCGCATCGCTTCCTTCATGCGTCGGGTCGACTGAAACTGTAAAATTATTAGAACAGTGAGCATTTTAAAGTTCTGCAAATTTCTTTACTACGGCGCATTATAAAGAAACAGAAAAAGATAGAAATAATTTAAATGATCACAAATGGTTACCTAACACTTTTTATTCTGCGCTAAGATATCGAACTACTTTCCCCTCCATCGTTACCAACTTTACTGGGCGCATATCACTTATTGCGCCCTGTAAAATATATGCAGGTAGTGTCAGTGAATTTTTTCTACGGTTGATTTAAAAAATGCTCACTTTATCGTGAACAGCCTTTAGAGTTATAATTCGATGATAATCCCCCGCCTCGTTCAAACAAAACTTAATTAAGTCTTGAAAATTACACCATGGGGAAGAGACACCATAGTCGTGAGCACTTAGTTACATAATATTTCCCATAAGAATTTTTTCTTACCAGGTATTCTGAAACACACCTATTTACCTCTATTTTTATTCATATCTATCATAAATATAATATTAGAATTTACAGATAAAATGTAAGTAAAGTTTAAATTGAACTTATATATTAAAATACATGTTTATGTTTACACAAATATAAAACAGTAATGATACATGACATATTTAGGAAACAACCAAATGTGTCTTGCCTGGGGCGTTTCTTCAAAGGGTTGATTCAAAAAAGTGTGAAGAAATCGCCTATAGGCTATAAAAATGAAGTAGTGGGGAGGCTTAATTCCATGTGGTCGAGTGCAATCACACTGTAAAGAATTTCCTAGCAAGCTTCCCAAAGTATAATGGAAGTTTTAAACCTACCCTACATTGTATGGTAACACTACCATATATCAGGCTGTAAATATATGAATGTTTAGTTTAACACCACTACAATACATCATTGGTTATTTCCCTATGCATTTGACTGTCTCCTGAGCAAATGGAGGAATGCTACCATGGGTGCATGGGAAAATACTTTACCATCCACTTGCTATCTCTGTTTGTATACACTTGTGTGGTAATTTCTAAGAGCTGAGGAGAATGAGTTTCAGTTGTGGCAACCGCTGAGCAGCAAACGAACTCTGCTCGAATGTTTAAAAGACTACTAAGAGCTTAGTCGTACCGCATTTTATAGTGAAATTGTACAGCCTCTTCTGAACACAAACGTCTGAGTTAATATAATCGATGGGCGAGAAAATTCAGAAAACGTGACCGAAACTGTAAGGATCAATATAATTTGCTTGCGTAGTTCTTCTATTATTCCAGGTGTATATATATATATATATATATATATATATATATATATATATATATATATATATATATATATATATATATATTTGCTTGCGAGATCGTATCCGGCAGTCGCTGTAGAACGACTCGTTTTGTTATGGATGGGGAGAATGTGGAGAGAAGGGCACATTGCTGGTAATATTTGCATAATAATTGTTTTTCCCTCCTTTACCCTGCCTCTACGTTCGTTTGAGTGAAATATGCATAACGGTCTTGCGAGGGTGGGTAATAATTTCTCAAGTGTCGTGCGTGCTATGCTAATGCCGCCGGAATCCATATCGTCCCTCGGGAGCAGAATGGAGCCTCTTTTCTGGCCGTAAACGCCCCGTGCGCGAGTGTACCGATGTACAGGGTGTTCACCGTAAAGTGAGCACTTCCGAGGCCCTAGTTAGTTTTTAATTTCTGCAATATTTTTTTTCCTTTAGCCTCTTTTAAAACAAATATTGCTGCGTGAGTAATAAACCCTGTGCATATATTCCACCGCACTCGGAAGTTAACGTCTAAGGCTGAAATAAAATTAATATACAGACTAATAATGGAAATGTAAGGACTTTCAAAAGTGCTCATTTGACTGTGAATAGCCTATACCAAGGAGCACTTCTGTTGATGTGACAAAGTACTTGTCACACATACGCAGTATCGAGATCAGAGCTTAGTGTTGCCAGGATTTCCGTTCTTCATGCCTATTCGTAGGCTAGTCCACGATTTTATAATTACGTCTCGAGACATTACCAGCGTGAGAAATAAATCCGAGAGCCGTAATTTTAACTTTGCATTCTGTTGCGTGATTTATATGTGTGTTTCTTTCACTCGTCCGTCCTCTCAAGTTTCGAAACTTCGTAACTCAAAGGCTCCTCGACATCGTGGATGTTAGGAACCGAAGTATGTTTTAGGGAAAACCGACAGAAACTTGGAAGGAATTAGCCACGGTCTGCATTGACGAGCCATCCTGGAGTTTCGCCTGGAATGGTTTTGGAAGAAAAAAACATGGAAAAACACAAATCCGGATTTCCAACCGGGAATCAAATACGATTCTCTAATGTTACCCCTGAGCCAACTAACTCGATGCTTTATAAATGCGCCAGGTGGGATTAAAGATGCAAGCAGTTAACGCAAGAAAAAAATAGCTGATTTTAAAAATACGGTTGGGAATTATTCAATGAAGCGTACGAACTGAATATAAAAACAAAAGCACAAACAAGTTGTATACGTCAGAAGAGGGACAAAAAAAACAGTTGTTAATTGTCAAAGTCGTTAAATTGTGAGAATCATTTCGTTCAGAAAGTAACTCTATATTAGGAATTTTTCTCGCTAGTGCATTGAAGATATAATAAAGAACCATAAAAAAGGTGCAAACATGCTTAAGTAACCAAAATCGTTTTATTATGTATATATTGTATCACATATTTTAAAGGCATCCTTTCAATTCTTTGTTTTAAATTATAGACAGTAAATACTAAAGTTTTAATGGGATCAACATTACATGAAATTTTCTCTTCCTGCTAAAAGCAAACACATTTCTCAAAAACCTAGTTTCGAAAAAAAAAAAACTTACTTTATAATAGTAAAGTAAATAGTTATGCATAAGGCATGTATATATTTCTTCATTTCAGTTGCTAAGGTATTCATTTACACATGCAATCAAGTAACACTTTAGATATCGCAAATGTGATTGTAACATTCTATTGAATTTCTTAGACTTCTATCACTGTAGTAATTTATATAAATTGGCGAACAAATAAATTTTTGTTCTGTCACACAATTACTGAAGTTGAATTATTAAAACTTTGTCCGACACCCCCCCCCCCCTTCCCTCAAATAACGCAGTGTAGTGTTTACATTGTCTCTTTAAATCAAATTCTTCTTTCGACGTTTGTTATATATTGTCATAAACGTATAATTATCCGATTTGTGTCATACTTACGTTAAACGTTTTTTTTTTTTAATCGTATCATGACCGGAATTTGTTACTCAAAATCATATTTTCTTCAAATTCTGTAAATTTTGCAATTTGTACATACATAGTGACTGATTAACAAATAAGAAATTTCCCCATCACCGCCATACTGATTTTTCCCTTCACATAAATTTCAGTGCACAGTTAAATCAATTTGAATTGCCACTTTAATTTTAAGTAGCAAACAATTTTTATGCTGGTCTGATTATTTTCTCAAAAACCATGAGCGGTGTTATTAAATTCTTCTAATATATTAGAATTTAGGCAATTCCGGGTGAAATGACAAAGGAAAAAATATACAATTTTCAAGCTTAAACGCGTCTTTAGCCTTTGTCTTATGGTTTTACTCAATACATAATTGTTTGTCGTTATGTGCACAGGACAAATGTTCGCTAACAGTATGCTAAACGAAATACATAACCAAATGGATCATAGGCATGTGTTTGATGGCCGTGGAAAACAATTTACCTTAGCAGTGTTTCGTTGGGATATTTTATGTCTCTCATGTTTCCAGCTGAGCAGCCTGACAGCAGAATATATTTCGACATACCTGGCGCATAGACAAGTAGCTCTATTTACCTGTCAGCGTGAAAAGCCATTTCGTTCTTCTGATCAGATCACGTGCAATCTACTCACAACAGTACTGAGTGCCTGTCATTTGCCTGCAGACAGATATATCCTGTGCTTCAGTTTAACACTGCTTTCCCTGCCATGAAAATTTCTTTGACGTAGCAAACTAGAAATACAGGAAGATGCCTACAATTTTTTTTTCAACTGTTTAACCACATTCATCAAGACGTCCGTATGTCATATGGTCAGCATATAGTTTTATTGCGACATTTATAAAATCTCGTAAAAATTATCGTATAGACATAAATTCGCTTCACAATAATTTACGTATCTAAAGAGTATTGAATTGTTAAACGCTCTCCTTTCTTATAGCTACTCTTATTAATGGACGCGAAGATAGACAAACCCCAAACACAGTGCATAATCAGAAATACTTTTAGACTCACTTGGTAAATTCTGTAGTGATTGGCGAACAAGGAAGGATCTATAGTGTATACAATTTTATACCGTGTACTTCTGACTATAGGCTGTCCACGGTAAACGGAGAACTTTTGAAAGCCTTGCTTAAGATCTAATTGCATGCATGTTGCGTATTCTTTCGCGCTATACAAAATTAACACTGCCATGGGTCTCACCACTTTATTAATGCGTCGGTCAAGTAAATCTGTGAAATTATTATAAAAGTAAATATTTTACAAATATTCTCATTTTTTACACTTGCTTAAAAAAAACTGAAAGCGAAATAAATAAATGTAGGTTACCACTAAAGGTTACCTTACACTGTAAATTAGACGTTAAGACATCGAACTACTTTCCCTCCATCTTAACCAACTTTACTGGACGCATGTCACTCAGCGCGCCTATTAACGTATATGCAGTTAGGAACAGTGAGTTTTTCGTAAAGTTGATTTGAAAAGTGCTCATTATATCGTGGGACATAAACAACTGGAAACACAGCAACGATCATAACTATTGCTCCCGCAGCGACAGATACAGGAGAGATACTCTTGGCTTGTCTTCATTTTGAGCGTATGGGACGCCTGCGGTCCGCGGAATAATCATCGCGCAGGCCATACTTCAACATCCTACGTCTACAACAACTTTACTGCTGTTACGGAGTCCTGTATAATACACTCGTCGTTGCCTCCAACTTTGTTGAAGCGCCGCTGAAGCCTTGCTGAAGCCTTGCTGAAGTTATACTTTCAAGTTATTCCTCTGCCCCACACGAACAATGCTTCACCGAGGCTTAGCTAATTACACGAACACGACAATGCATCACGTTTGCGACCATTCAGTTTAGTAATATTTTGCAAGAGAACTATTTCTTACTAAGCACCACCAACACACTTATCTATCTCTTCTTTATTCATATTAATTATAAATGGGGAAAAATGGGGGAAAAAAAAGGGGTGGGTTGTCTCGTGTAGAGCGTAGGTATTTTTACGTGGGCGGTGAGAGGAAACAAAATAAAACGTCATTTATTTAATTCTCTGAGTTGTTGCAATCTATCTTGGCGCTTTATTTTTGCGTCTGCTCTGATTGTGTCGTCATCGTTTAGCCTTAGTCTCGTCACGTGATGAGCCATGTGATGGAGACGCAATCGCCACGTCCGCATTTCGCTGCTGCGTAGAATTGTCAACTTCTTCTTCATATAACTCCGGAATGGATTGAGGTAGTTCAGTCATCCTTTCAGTATTAGATTTGTCTTGTCGGGCACTATTCATGTTGTTAATAACATTACTGTCCCTTTCGCCTAGCTCGTAATTTTGAACTATTTTCGTATGTAATCTGCAAAGGAAATTATTTTTGGTTAGAAAGTCATTATGTGTGTTTATGGTTTATGATTCTTGGTTATATTGTTAGTTACTCCTTTATTTACACACAAACTAACACCAGAATTTCTCTGATCGTATGAGCCGCTCGGTCGCTACAGCGGTCTTAAGCATACTAAACCTCTCTAAATCAGAGGTTCCCAGCGCTTCTCTCTCACCGCGGCCTGATGACTTCAGAACGGCAAGTTTCTGTGTGGAGCAGGAAGCCAAAGGACCGACCTTTACTATCGTGTATTTACATTTAACGTAATGCTCATTCTCAACGAGTGATTGCCGCGGACACGAGATCAAGATTTCCTGACTCTCACTTTCTGAATATAAGCGGCTGAGTTGTAAGGCGTCACGTCAAAATTATAACTTATATATAAAATGTATGAATTAAAGTTCAGTTGAACCAAAACACGGATACATTTATGTTAACACAAGTATAGAACGCTTTTGACACATGCCGTATTTAGGAAACCACAACACACGTTATACATGTGGTGATTTTAAAAAACGGTGGAAGTTAGTGTGGGCAGACTATAGACAAGACTTTTTATTACTGCACTGATGAGGTAATGAAGGTAAAGAAATCCTCCAGCACACACTGTCACAAGAGCCAGCACACACTGTCACAAGAGCCAGCACACGCTGTCACAAGAGCCAGCACACACTGTCACAAGAGCCAGCACACACTGTCACAAGAGCCAGCACACACTGTCACAAGAGCCAGCAACACACTGTCACAAGAGCCAGCACACACTGTCACAAGAGGCAGCACACACTGTCACAAGAGCCAGCAACACACTGTCACAAGAGCCAGAACACACTGTCACAAGAGCCAGAACACACTGTCACAAGAGCCAGAACACACTGTCACAAGAGCCAGCACACACTGTCACAAGAGCCAGCAACACACTGTCACAAGAGCCAGCACACACTGTCACAAGAGGCAGCACACACTGTCACAAGAGCCAGCACACACTGTCACAAGAGCCAGCACACACTGTAACAAGAGCCAGCACACACTGTCACAAGAGCCAGCACACACTGTCACAAGAGCCAGAACACACTGTCACAAGAGCCAGCAACACACTGTCACAAGAGCACTGCTACATGTTTACCTTCTGCGTGTATTATTCGATATAATACAATTGTGTTTCTTTTAAATTGAGTAAGATTTCTCTGTTCAAATATTAAATAGTATCGATTTAAAATCACGTTAGATTAACGTAACAACGATGGAGATGGAATACTTTCTGTGGTTTTATACATCAACAGTTTACTTGTTCCTTTTTTCTACATTTTCATCATATCTTTCGCCATTAGAATGGGGGTGAGTGGGGGGATACAAATATTTGGTCTGAAGGTTTACGGCCCGGCGTAGTAAATATCTCAACTGGAATGCATTACTCAAGACAAAATTTGTTCACAAAACTTGCAGACATTGAGGGGCTTGGGACAGCATAATGCTAAGCCAACTTGAACACATTTTACAGCATAGCAGTTTTACTTCCAAAAATCCAAACATCATGCAAATAATAACACATAAATTCGTACACAGCTGTCATCTATCTAGTCAATGCCGAACGTTATTTCGTAACATATTGACGGAAAGACCGTTTGAGGAAAAAAATTTTACCAGCACTTTTCCGTAAAATTAAGGAAGTTTTTTTTTTGTTTTTTTTTTACAGCGAACAGTCCGACAAAATAGTCCCGACACCGTTGAAAATTTTTTTGCCAGCAATTGAGTTGAAGAATTAGGTCACCCCGACAAACGCAGCCCGAACCAAATATATCGTATTCCTACTTTCGCCGGGTGTCGGACCGGTCGGCCTAGTTTGGCACTAGAGAATAAAATCGTAAACATAACCTTACAAAATAAAATGTCCTGCGGATTTCACTACTCTGGTAAATTTCACATTAAACATATGTTTTTTTTTTTTCGTGTACATCCTGGTTATCGTGTAACAGAAAGATAATGAACTGACGAAAATAAATATTCGTGGAAAAAATACTTCTCCGAAATCTAAAGATATTCCGTTTACAAAGTTATGAAATAAAAATAATGTACAGTGAGTTGGGATTTATTCGCACTCCATATCATGTTACAGGCCATTCTAGGCTCTGCCGAAAGCCATGCCACTCTTGTTGGAAGGAAGCTGTCGGAGTATTGTAAACATTGAACTATTTTCGGTGGTGGATATGGTCGCGCTGTACCGTCGTGCCTGACTGTCGGGACGAACTCGTCGTGGCAACCTAAACCAAGCATTACATGTAAGATTTATTTCAGCACTTTGCAGTAAGACATTATGCCAGCTGTTTGTGAACTCAGTGCAGATGACGATTCTCTTTCCAGCAGGTCAGTGCAACGCAACGTCACATCAGAGATGCACCGCCGCTCCTGGGCGAAACGTTTTTGAGACGTGGACATGCCGTCAAAGAAGCGTCGAGTGTCCACCCAGATATCTATATTAAAAGCCGTTAGATCTTTGTCCAGGGGAACTCTGAAGAACGCGGCGTTCACTGTAAAGCCACGTAGACTGGATTCAATGAGAGGCGTTTCTGACTGCTTGTACACCCACATCCGCGGTAATCGTAGCTGGTGTTTGTCGTTTCGCTCTTTAGCGTTGGGGGACATTGTTTTTCTGTTGATGGCTGACATGTATCATCGTTATTAACATTCGCACGTACCCGTGTCATTTTTTTATCTTCAAATACGAGCAACTCCATCAGTGTCGTTAATACTCTAACACCCATAAAAAAAGGTTTTCATGAATATAATTAACCTATATCATTTTCTTGTTTTTATCGATACACATATTGTGAAGTAAGGTTTTGTGTAATATTTTCCACACATGACACTTGTATGATTTCAACTGTTTATGTAAATTTTATTTTTCTCAACACGTAGGATTTTTTAAAACTTAGCTTTATGGGGGCAATATTTTATGTTTAATTGCGATAGGCTGGTTCATTTATCATTGTGTTTTTAATTTTAAATAATTAATATTTATTTTTGGTGTGATCTAATTTTTGTAAGTGTTCTATTTATTATATTACTGTATCTCAGTTCCGAGATGACGCATTATTTTATTTGCCAGCATTTAGGCTTTAGAAGAGGTTCATATGGGTGGTTAAAATAGTTTCGTTCCCCAATGGCCTGCAGGTTAGAACCCTGATCGTTGATTTGTTAGCCCCTTAAGCCCCTTGGGCTAGCGCCAGCCGGCAGAGCATAACGCTCCCTTCGTTAGCAGCGTCCAACTAGGCCAGACGTAGGGCGGGACCTCCCGTCTTAATTGGACGGAGAGGTAGGATTGTTAATTAGTTTTAGGGCGTGTAGACGTTTCCCTGAAACGACTTTTAGTTAATTTTTGCAGCCAGCAATGGGGTTTTAGAGAATAGTCACCCATTTGCGAGGTTTAGTGGTCAGGAGATAGCTAGTTTTGAATACACCTTCTACGTACGTGGAGAACTGAGCACCACGTATAATCAAGTTATCTTGTTACACGTGTCCCTGCGAGGGTATTCTACCTTCAATTCAGTTGGTAAATTAAAAAATAAGTCCTACTCTGCGATCTGACATTTTCATCTGGATATCAATTTATCCATAGTTTGGATCATCTCAATTTCCATCAGCGTCAGGAAGCCAGCGGCGCCATTTTGATTTGTATAAGTACGGAAGTTTCCAGCACACATTCAACCACTGCAAAACTTAAGATAAGAGTCATTTTTCCCAGAGCTGGACCGTTTAGTGAGCACACAAATTTTAAGGTAACATTTGCCACAGGAAGCAGTTTAATCTATCATTCTTCGAACAATTATTTTCAGACACTGGTAAGTTACATACGCAACCGTCATAAAGTTCAAGCAGGCTAGGCATGACGACTTTTAACGTTGTTAGGATAGCGTGGTGTCTTTCTAGCTTGGCTCATATCGCCATAAGGATTTTTAATTATTTCTCATATCAAACAATTCAATTGCAAAGACAAAAGAAATGAAAAGTTAAATAAATGAATCATATCGACAGGGCGTATCTGCCGTGTCGTTTTCTCTGCTGTGGTGTTAAGATAACACGTTTCTTACCTGCCTTGTTGTCACGTACCTACACAAATGGTGTACGTGTCGAAACGTTATTTTTAAAGAGGGCGCTACTAGTTATATGACTGGTTGCCTACCTGCCCAGGACTGCACCGGGCAATATTACAGCGCCAGCCTAGGTACGAGCACACTTTCCCACTGAGTTATTGCAAAGTCAGCTGTTCAGTTTGGACACTATAAGTTTTTTTTATGTGCTGTTCCAATGGCGCGTATTTGAACCACGGTGTTCACGAGAGAGGGGAATATCAACTAGGACGTCACACCGACACTAACCTATGCGCAAAACTGCTCGCGAGTGCCATACGCAGAGTGTCCCGGCTGGTGTTGACGAAACCGACAGAATTAATCAAGGTTCAAAATTACTAGATATTCAGTAAGCAGTGATCCCAGCAAACAGTTATTTTAAAAAAGCTGAATGTTTTAAGTTTTAAGCATTTTTGACGAAAACCCAACGACGTAATCTGCGTATGCTAACAGGCATACACCTCTCTACAGATAACTACACAACATTCTCAATATGGTGAAAAAGAAAAATTGAAATCATCACGTATTTTTCATATCGGACACACGACGTGGTGGTAGATATTTGCATTCTTACAATACATCACGTTATGGATATTGGAATCCATACGTGGGGCGAAATTTAAGTGCAAATTATACACCCTACTCAACAACAGCGGCTCTATATTATACTAACTTCAATGTTATTCATTCTCAGTGAGTGTAAACATTAATTTCAGACATCCAGTTTAGTTCTATCTTAAACTCGACAGAGAGAAATGAAATTTTTTTCGTGTAATAAGATGGCGTTCGGGAAAATACAGGCAACATGTTTTCCAATTTATAACGATAATCTGGGTCAACGGCAGGCTCTGTCTTCTTAAAGCAAAACCAATAATGGAACGAATATGGTTACTATAGGCTGTTAACAATAAAGTGAGCACTTTTTAAGGCCCTCCTAACAGGTATTAACCGCTACTGCAGCATCATACATTACATTTTGATGGCGGTGAAATGTATACACTGTGTTTATCTGTCACATTGCAATGTTTATATTAAAAAGCAGCAGGAAGATGGAAACTGGATGAAAGGAAAAATTTATAACGGACTTAAAAAGCGTTCACTTGCCCGTGAATGGCCTATAGGGACGAAGCTGTCGATAATCATGCAGTGTGGAACTGCGATGTGTGTTGACATAAATGCTCCCTGATATAGGCCTTTTTTTTTTTTTTTTTTTTTTTTTTTTAATCCGCTCGTTCTCTATAGCGTTGTGCGGTTCGGAATGATGGCGTAGACCGTGCACTATGGGGTTTGGAAAGGGGGATGGAAATCGCAGGACTAGATGCACGCAGCTCCACGCCAACCCCCCCTCCCCATCCCCCCCCACACACACAAAGGACCGTTGAAACCCAAACATGCTGTCGGTCCCGCGGCATAATCATTTCCATAAATAAAGCAAGCACGCGTAATAACATGGAAATTGAGTCGGTGTTTGCTCTCGGGCCGCGGGCCAATCACAGCCGTCGCCGAAGGGGTGCGCACGCAACTGTAGAGGGGGGAGGGGGAGGATTGTTTGCGGTTTCCGTCGCCAGGTTCGCTCCCCCCCCCCCCCCCCCCCCTTCAGACCCACGCCGTTTTTGCGTCGAAATGCAATTACTAGAGGCGTCTCGAAGTTGCAGCTCGCGGGTTTGACTTGGCGAAGCAGACACACTCTCCGAGTCACGCTGCTCGGCGAGGTGATAGCGAATACACCGGAGCTGTTGGACATCACCCGTGGAGCTGGGTCAACCAATCCCGTGGCGACCAACTTGGTGTGTTTATGCGACAGGATACATCGGCCCCACACTGCTGCTTTCGTTCTGTTCTCATAAACGCCGAAAATATTCGTTTCGTTTCATTTTTTTTTTCTGTACACGGTGCGTATAGGCTTTTCGAGGTAAAGTGAGCATTTCTAAAGCCCCTGCTTGGTGTCTGATTGTATACAGGTTGTGTGTTCCCCAACCTTATGTAAAATTAACAATGATATGGATCTCATTACTTCGTTCATTCGTCGGTCAAATGAAAGTGTGAGGTTATTAAGAAAGTATATCCTTTACAAATCTGCTCATTTTTACACTTCAATGCATTAAAAATACAGAAAGTGAAAGAATTAATTTAAAGTTTTCACAAATTGTTTCCTAACACTTTTTACTCGGTGTTAAGATATGGTACTACTTTCCATCTATCGTTACCAACTTTACTGGGCGAATGTCACTCAGTGCGCCCATTAAAATATATGCACGCAGGAGCAGTGACCTTTTTATAAGGTTCATTTCTAAAATGCTTACTTTATCGTGAACAGCCGCTATCACTCCGCAAGAAAACGTAAACTTTAACGTTTTACTCATTGATTAAAAACTCCAGGGTTATAAAGATATCCTTTGAAGTTTTAAGAAATACAAATATATTAAAATTATGACCACCATAAACATATTACGATTTAACTATGGCATAAATGGCGTAGCAATGCTTTCTATATAAAACATTAGCTACATTTCTGGTCACATGGCAAACGTAACGCTTACAGTGGTTTGAACTGGAAACCGTTATCTTGCCGCTCTGAGAAGCGATCGTAAATAAATCTGTTGAACTGGCTGTACATAGACTGTCTAAATTATACATCGCACCCCTTCATGGCCAGTATGATCAGCTTCTTCTCTATGGCTTGTAAGATCTGTGGGCGTTGTTGAATTGGCCTACTTCAGCAACACCATGCGCCAAACACATAACTTATCACTCGCAAAATTCGCGTTATCAATCTAAACACCAGAGTGCTGTAATCTGTATATGCTCATGTCGGTGTCTTTTCTCCATTGGCTGCTGCGTACTGTGTAAAGTCACTCCCATGCGGACTGGATAGCACGTGATTGGACTATATCATTGTCGAGTGTTCATATATTGGCTTAGATTACTCAGGGCGTGTAAAATAAAATGTGGTCCAATGACAAACTTATTGCTAAGGTAAGGGGATTGAAGTTTTAAGTGCCCCCAAATAATAGCGTGAATTTTGCAGGTCTCTACTTATCAGTTGTGTAAAAAAAAGCCAAGTTTAGAGTTGAATAAACTACAGGGTATAAACAAGTATTGCTGGTTTGTAACACACGAAATCGTAATCAAAGTGTTTTGTGCATAAAATGTGCGCAAAACAAACAGAAACTCAAGTGAAATAATTCAGTTTCCCCAAACAAGAATATTCCACCTTCGCTGTGACGTTGAAACGTTAATATAATTTCTTCGAATTGCTGGCGTATCTAATGGGATGATGTCAGTCACCGTTTATCTCAAAACATTTGCAATTACGCGCAGATATACTATCTATAGGTTGGTTTCTAAAGAGTTAACTCAGCTGTGAAACACCTAAACATCCGTGTCAACATTTTCTTTGCTAGGCGTATTATGTTGAAAGCTGTTTTTGGTAAACTGGGCACTTTTAACCCATTCAGACCTAGTGTACACAATTGTGTGCATTACACACGTGTAGGTAATTTTCTGTCTCTACTGCACACTGTGAAGATCACAATAACCAATCATCCTACCTGTGGTTTAATGAAGAGCAAGCAACCTTACTGGTCTAGGATGTGATTAGTACATATAACTGTAGCGCAACATATAGAATACAGCTCATTAGCTATGACAACGAAACAAGTGTTGTGTCCACTTAAGTACAGCACGCATCATACATTTTTTCTTTGCGACACCTGAAACCGTAAATTAAGGTGGTTCTGAAGGGGTTAAAATCCCTCCATAATTTACTTTTTGTGTACGGTGTGTGTTCTTCCACCATATGCAAAATTAACATAGCCTTTGGTCCAATCACTTTCTTCGTGTGTCGGTCAAGTAAAACTGTAGAATTATTGATGAAGTAAATTATTTACTAATGTGCTAATTCTTGCACTTATATGCATAAAACACAGCAATCAAAAGAAATAATTCCAGTATTCACGTATATTTACCTATCACTTTCAATCCACATTATGAAAGGGAACTGATATCTCTCCGTCGTTATGAACCCTGCTTAGCACACTCCATTCGGTGTACCCGTTAAAGTGAGCGAGTGAAGAGATTTGGGCGGCTCTTAGCATGGAGGTCTTGAGAACCGATGAGGGTGAAGCGATGTGAGTATTGGGCGCCACCGTAATGGGGAGGGGCGGGAAAATGGGAGATCCCGAAAATTCCGGAGTTGCTCGGCTGGGGATTGAACCCGGTTCGTCTTGATGAGAGGCGAGCAGTCTAACCGCTCAGCCACCGAGGCCCCTAAAATTCTGGTGATGTGCCAGCAGTATAAATGTTGCAAGTACAGTAACTTTTCCTTGTCTGTGAACCGCCAGTAACTAATGTTAGGCTATTAATGTAAATGTATAGCATGAAGTAATTTGGTAACACTGTTACCTCCTGACTGTACTGTCAACATTAAGGTGGTAATTATATTGTGACAAAAGACATTTTATGTTGAATTGATGTAAACACTACTCTGTCGTTAATTGGAAATACTTTATGCTCTAGAAATATGTGGATGATTCGTTCATATAAACTATTTGGAAGGTTAGGATTCCGAACTAGCTTATATAAAGTTCTAATTATATTCTTTAAAATTTTATATCGTGGTTACATTTCACGAAGTTATCACTGTTCACTAGTATATGTCATTTCAGAATGTCAAGTCAGTGAAAATTGGCGTGAGCTGAATATTACTTTAATGTCGCAGTAACACAAATATTATGTTTTTCGTGTTATTTGTAGCGTGACATAACATTTAGTTGCAGCAACATTACTAAGCGTGTTTTTTTAACTTTAACACTTCAAATGTATATTTTTTATTTAAGTAGTATAAGACTTTATAAATGGTTAACATTATTAGATTTTCACAACATATAAATTATATTACAGCGTAAATTCAAATAAATTGCTTAGTAATAAATTTTTTCCTAACAATAATAGATTTTTTTTCTGTTTGAGCATGTTCGAGTAGAAGAAAAAGTGCATTTTAGTGCAAGGGGATGGGCTATCGGAGCGTCGGAGCTGTTCATGCTCTGTCATTCCGATCCTCGGTGGCCATCTTGTCCGCCATACTGGATGTCGGGGATGTGAACCTTGACTCCGGTGATCTTTCACCTTGAAAACCCAAAAAAATCTCAAAAAAATATTCCAAAAGGTTATAAAAATATAAAAGAATATTATAATTTTACTTAAATTCACTAGAAATTTCATTTAAAAATTTATAAAATTAACATTTTGAATGTTTGTACTCAGAGGAGACGGGGAGCCAGAGCCGACAGGGACTTGTGTGTGTGTGTATATATATATATATATATATATATATATATATATATATATATATATTTTATACTCATATTATATATATAATATGAGTATACGTAATTATCTATAGAATAATATAAGATAGGATTATACATAACTATGTATAGAATATTATAGAAAATATGAATATGTATATAATAATATAGACTACATGAATATGCATAATTAAGTATAGAATAATATATATGTATTTATATAAGATAGGAATATACATACTTATTTATAGGATAAATTTTGTACCTGGTGTTTTCTTCTGGGGCAAACGAGTATTTGGGTTTTCTCAGAGTGCTCCCATACCGCAAAGATGAACTGTGAATACGAAGGCCTGCTTTTGAACTCGACGACCATGGAACCGCGACCTGCATCGTCACTAACTGGTTGTCGCCAGTGCCGATTCTGCGATCGTGTTGAAGGTATAACTGCATGGTAAGGTGATCAAGGAATAAGTATCTAAATACTGTCTACCTGCCTGCGTGTGATGTCTCAGTGCCTTCATGTGATTGGCCAGCTGCAATCACTTGGCAATTTGGTCATTGACTGGTCGGCACCTGAACAATGTATTAATGGTGTAATACGATTGGTTCAAAGTCAATATCACGTCATGTGGCTTGCATACGCGTTTATAATATGCCGTAGGGAGGAGGTCAGCTAAGAGGTTTGTTTTGACAACTGCTACCTTGAAAGAAACATCGTCTCGGATAGCTTCTGCAGCTCCGCATCTATGTCTTACTCTGCATCTTCGATGTCTTCGGACACTCCAGAGGTAAGGGCAGCTACCCCAGTGCCATCGAATTCTTCAGCCGTCACGACTACGAAATCTTCAATAGAGCCGTCGAATTCTTCGCGAGAGGTGAGAGCAGTGCTATCGAATTCTTCAGCCATCACGACTACGAAATCTTCAATAGAGCCATCGAACTCTTCGCGAGAGGCGAGAGCAGTGCTATCGAATTCTTCAGCCATCACGACTACGAAATCTTCAATAGAGCCATCGAACTCTTCGCGAGTGGTAAGAGCAGTGCTATCGAATTCTTCAGCCGTCACGACTACGAAATCTTCAATAGAGCCATCGACCTTTCGGCTGAGCTACGTAGAACACCAGTGGCGACATTACCTGATTTTTTTTTTAGCACCAGAATCTACATCTCCAACAGGTTCTTCAGAGTCTTTGCCTCTACCACAACGTCGTCGTCAGTGTCGCTTCCGTGAAAACATCTCCAGCAAAAGCTGTCATGCTCGGCGGCATGAGAGAACGGCCTGTTAGAAAAGTCCTTTTCCCTGAGATGCAGCATTACGACAAAGACACACGTGCAGTTTATGCACGCAAGTTGATACAATGAAGGAACGCATCGAGATCTACGAGAGCTCGTCTACTGCGAGCCAGTAAGTGATGCCACCAATACCTCCTGCTACATCGACGGGAACTGTTTTCGCAGACGATTATGACGAGACAGTTAATGCTGATCCTGGAATGATTGAATCGATGTGTGTGGAATGTACACTTGCAACACGTGTGCGTGAAGTCAACGAACTTCAAAATGATTGGTCGTCGGCTCTAAATACTGTTGATGAACATACACCTCCTCCAAAAAGAAGTAAACTTGATATTGGTGATGAAACAGGAAGTGATAACGATCTTGAGGACAGCATGGATGAAAATGACTATGGTGACGGTGATAATTTTGAAGACGATGATGGTGATTTTTTTCGATTCACTGACACACCCCTCCAAAACATTTGCTGCAATGAGCGACACGAAGAAGGCAGGAGACGCAGCGAATACTGACTACCTGCTTCCCGAAGATCCGAATGAACTTGTTGACAGACTCAAGATGACGATAGAGGAGAATCAACCGGAATCATACACAGCAAATTCGCAAGGCAGAAGGTAACGAAGCAGATGCGTTTCTAGCTTATATAATTTTTTTGGAACTATTTTCCTTGTATCATTCTGCAGACAACATGTACATACTGACACCTACAGACTGACTCCTACAGATCGACTCCTACATACTGACTCCTCTTCCCCCTCCACCAATCGCTGGGTCGTATATACATATGTATGCATTTCGCCTCGGAAATATTTATGTGAACATTGTTCGTGGTTAAACTACCAGTTTTTCAATGCGTTATCAGTCTCGCCTGCAAATTGGAATATTTCGGGCTCTGTGTGTGTGTCTGTCGTATGAGCAAGTGGAGAATGTACCATTTTTTTCCCTTCACGTATTAGTTTCACGACATTACAAAGTATCTTTGGTTTACCGTCATTAATAAAAAAGTTCACATTTGATTTATTTATATGAGAGAGGATGATACTGACTCCCGCATGTGATATCTCGATGCCTTCATGCGATTGGCCAGCTGCAATCACGTGGCAACTCGGTAATTGGCTGGTCGGTGCCCGCACAATGTGTTATTGGGGTAAAATGATTGGTTCAATTACTGATGGACGAAAAAACCAAGATGGCAGCCTCCAGCAATCTATAAACAAATGACAGACGAGAAACCAAGATGGCGGAATGAGTAAAGGGAAGGCGGGATCTCTGTAAATGTGAGATTTTATTAAATACATTTTAAAATAATTATTTTTTATAATTTTTATTAATAAATGTTTTATAATTTTAATAATAATTATTAATAAATTTGGTACACATTTTCGGAATTTTTTGGGAAATTTTGCGTTCAAGGTCATGGGATTAAGGTCAAGGCCACCTGCATCCAATATGGTAGTACTAGTCTGTAATACAATATGCTCATTGAATTTACGACGCCTCACAAACTTACGTCAAGTTTTCGAGCGTAAAATATCTGAAAAATTCCTTGTCTACCTGCCCGAAAAGTTTTAAAAGACATGGCGTTATCCACATACCTGCAGAATCTTGGCGTGGACAGCTGCGTTCGACGCCGCTCGCCACCACCTTGGGATTGACACCACACAGAGGTTCATTAACACGACATACCATGCACCTGGCTCGTACTCGACTCTAGGATGTCAAAGTATAGGTAGCCATGCACTACGATCGCATGGCGGCTATGAGAACTTATCCAGTGCCGTCGCCCGCATGCCAGCCAGTGAGCTGAGAAGTGGAAGTGTGATTACGTGGACATACGTGCGTCACCCATATTTGGATATATTTTTTTATCGCAACTTTATATTGGACTATCATATCAACACCCCTCTAAGAAGAAATGCTCATGCTCTTAACACAATTACCAGTTGTTGCCTTAAATTACCATATTGTTTTCTATTGGCCGAAGAAATGTTTGTACCCCTCCCAGGGGCATTGCTTGTGATTTGGTATAAATGCTATCCCGATCTCTGGACTGGGATCGATTGTCACCGCCCCAGAGGGAGGACATCCAGCAAAGTTGAGTAATGGTTTCCTACTATAACACTTGAATTTCAGCAGGCCCTTATGGCGGAATCAGGGCGGGCACACTTTGTATCTGTGAAATAGGAGTTTAGGCACCATGTTGGAGACCAAGTTTTAAGAGTAAATTTCTTTGAGAGATGAAGAAGAAAAAATTGAGTTTTAAAAAAATGTTTTAAAACATCTTAAAAGAAAATGGGGAAATCAAACTTATGATGTTTTAATTTGAAGTTTTCCCAAAAGTTAATGATTTATACAAATTTTTAATTCTTAACAGTTTGTCAGTTTCGTTGGCTTTTTGTGGCCCAACTAGCCAATAATTTAAGAAAGTTTTTCTTAAAATTAAATGATTTTGCCCGTATTTGTAAATTAAAATCATGAGTTTTAGATTGTTGGCCGTTGGTAGTCCAAATAGCCAGACGACTTTTAAAGCAATCAATTATGAGATTTTAGCTTTTGGCCTTGGTGTTAAAATTAGCCTGTAAGTCGAACAAATAACTAAAAATTTGGTAAATTTCGAAAAGTTGGCCTTGAATTGTGTTTAATGGCCACAGAAATTACAAAATAATTATGCTTATATCTTGATCTAGTAGTATAGGAGTGCTATGCATCTGCACTTATATTTTTGGCAGAACTATGACTGATGGCGGCAGTATAAATATAATTTACTCATAAATAAGAATATTGAAAAATATTTGATGTGCTATAGAACTGTTGTGTTGTAGAATTGCCTGGTGTGAGACAGTACACCTTTACTACACTTTCCTCCTGTATTCATCTGGGATGCTTATAGGCCTAAAACTAAGGTAAGGGTGAATCAACTTTGTAATCAAATTTTTGTAATATCGGAAATCATCCAATTGTGTATTTTGGGAAAATATTTAATAGACACTTTTATACAAATTATATATGTTGTGATACAAATACAATCAAATTAAACGGTAAACAAATACATATATACATAATGTATTTAAATTTCCATACAAATAATTTCTTATGAAAGAAAAGATAAACGGGAAGAACTAAATAAAAGAAACATTACAATGACTAATGGATCTTGCTTTCTGAAATATCACTTCAATATCTCGTGTTATATTTGTTCAATTTCTGCTCAACCGCGTGTTTTATCTTTTATTGGTTCTCTTGCTCTGTGGACTGTTTATGTCCACCTTGTCGCAGATTGACTGGGCACAGAACCATAAGGTTTTGTTTATTAAATGCATTTGAGCTACACATATGTTTTGGATAGTAATATTTAATTGATTTAGTGAATGATTTGGATGCTAATATAATTTTTTTCACATATTCATCATATTTTATATTAACACTTTCATTTCTCTAATGTTTCGATGCACGTGAAACACCAGTCCAGTACTCTATTGTAATTTCCACACGTTGTTCTGAGTTCTACACATGGTTATGCTACTATTTTTAATATCGTGTTAACATGTTAGATTTTATTTCCAACAATTGCTTCATAATTTTTAAACTTTGATTATTTATTTGTTTCGTGATTTAAAAACATAATATTTTTGGTTTTAGTTTCATTTTGTGAAGGGAAAGCCAGAAGCCAGCAGTGATTGGCTGTTGGTTGGTGCGGAAGCCGAAAAAGGGGTCTTCTGGGAAAGACATTGAACATGTGAGGCATCCAATTTTCGTTTGGAATTCAACTTTTTAAAATTCCGATGCCATCGTAAATTTAGTTGAGAAATGATGCTCCCGGAGGTGAAGTTTTAGGTCGTCGCCGCAGCTATTATTAAGAAGAGAATGTAGGCTGAGTCGTAATTATTATTTTGAGTGTTAAATCTACGAGCCGAAAAGGACGTCGGAACTACGACGAAGGCGCCATGCAAGGAGATTGCTCCAAAAGATCTCAGGTGACTCTCAGGCAAATTAATTCATGGAAAGTCTAATTAGATGAACTGTTTTGCAATTATTAAATTTTAAGGGACCTGAACTTATTTAATGAGAGTTATTATTTTGATTTTTCATTGACTTGACAGTGAGTTCCATGCGTATGTTAAACCAGTGGTCCCGCTCTATCGCATATGAGATAGCATAGCCGGAGCAATATATAATGAGTAACTAAAGATTTGTATTGAACTTTCAATATAAATATAGAGTAACTTTACTTTCCGAAGGAGATAAGAATAAGTATCGTATTTGAGATAATTAAGTGATGAAATTACTTTTTATTACATAACGAACGATTAGTGGATGTGATCTATGAAGTATAAGAAAGTAAGTAAGAGCTTACCAAAAACTTTTTTAAAAGTTAAATACAGAGGTGGTTACTCTCGGTGGAACCTAATTAGTATCTTGAACTGAAATTTCAAGTCAAAGATTTATTTTTTTTAATGGCAGCTCTAAAGTTTTACAGCATTTTTCAATATTTTATTTTATTTTATTTTAATTTTCCATTCTGATTTATCCCAATTCCTACTTGGATGGTGGTATGTCATTTATGTTAATTATCATAAAGCATAATTCCATTTTGAGCAAAGCAATTTCTGTTACATACACACATTTGATTTTGCACCTTGTTGAATTCCTAACATATTTAATGCTAAGTATATTTATTGTTCCTTTCATTAATAAATTAGTTATCAAGATTACACATGTTTTACTTAAAAGAATTACTGTGAATGTTGGAATGTGTTTTCTATTGCATGAGATTTACAGCATCGCCGCCGGAGAGCTTCTGGTTCCAGTGTTGCACTACAAATAATAAGACGCCGAAAAATCAATAATACAACCTTATCATTATAACTATTATTTCTCCCAACGCACAAAAAATAGTTTTACACCTACACAATTATGCATCACACGACCAATCTATTGAACTATAATTTCAGAATTTATTTCGGAGTGACACTGCAATAAAAGTTACACTATTACAACCTCGCCACGTCCTTGGGAACAAAGGCGGAGCAACTTTTATTAATTTTTTCCGAGTTTTTGTTTTTAAGGTCATTCAAGATCACAGTGTCAAGGTCAAGGTCACCTGTACCCAATATGGCGGTAGCATTCAGTAACAAAAAAAAATACTTTCTGACGTTCATCAATTCTTTCTCGGTTTTTGTTTTCAAGGTCAAGGTCACCTGCATCAAATATGGTTATAGTAGTCAGTACCATATTATGCTTGCTAACTTGAATGAATTTTCTCTCGTGTTATGGAACGTTTCTACCCATGACTACCCGCGACTATCTGTGACCACCCGTGACGACATGCGACTATCCGCGACTATCCGTGACTACCCGTGACTAGCCGCGACTACCTACGAATAATGTATGTGTTAGTGCGTGCTTATAAAGCAGCCAGGTTGCTAATTTTTATCCGACTTGGTTTACAAATTTTTGAAATTTCACAAGGACTTTTAAAAAAATTAAACATGCCCATGTTCATTTGGAAGAATGTAGCTTTCAAATAGTAAAAGAATTATAAGACTCCGCCGTGTAGTTTCCGATATTACCCTAGACATACAAAAAATTAATAAACTAACATGAAATATTTACAATATAAGTATAGATAATTGAAATATTCTAATTTATAAATACGATATAAGTAAAAGTATAATATAACCAAAAATAAGGTATTTTTATGTTAACACTAGTATACAGTGCTTGTAATGCAGAACGAAACATCTAAACGTGTCATACAAGGGATGTTATTCTAAAGGTTTGATTCAAAATCGTAAAGATACCGCGGATAGACTATACATGATTCGACAAGCTTGCTCGGCAACCAAATGTAAGTCAAATGGCTATAGTTAGCCGAAAGCCTACGCGCTAAGTGGTGCAAAACTGCTAAGAGTTTCTCACTAGATGTATCTGCGATACGTTATCTGCAGTACTTCTTGCTTCTCTTGGAAATGGAAACAGTCTTGTTCGTCAGAGCGATCCATCCTATCGAGGAACTTAATACGGCCTGCGTATCTCTGGTGTCAACACCATCATTATTGTTCTGTTCGAAGGCAGGTCCATCATCCTCCCATTCCTCTTCCACCATTGTCCTTTCCGACGCGGAGTAAGATTTTCCAGTCTCGCCACACTTACTGTCCATTAGGTGAGATACACATCTTTAACTCGTCTTTCCTTACCGCAACGTAGACCTCCAGGAGATGCGACCAGTTCATAGTCCTTTCACATAAAAGTTTTCTATCGCGTTTATTTCCCCGAGTGTCGTCAATATATTTCCCGCTCTTCTTATTACACACTTTATGTGTCATACTGATAATTCTATTTCATTCCATTAATTAAGGGCGTGATTTAATAAACGTTATTTCCAGAACATGTTTTAGACAATTATAGCACTTATATAAGGGAGAATGTAGTTTTTAAAATCGCCAACTTAAATTATTATTATTTTTTAAACTGACTGACAAGTAACAAAACAATTTCTCTACTATTGTAGTTAATGACAAAGAAAGGCCATAAAGTGAGCCCCATGATGTCTGCTAAAACTTTTATAAACTGATGTATTTATATGTACTTTTTTTTATATTGAAGTTCGTTAAATTTATCTATTTATTTAACTCTTATGTAACACCGAAATTACGTTTTTCTTCAAGTATTTTAAATTTCAGCGATATATTTTACTAAAGAATACTGTATTTTTTAAAAATAAAATTTCTAATTTTTTTAAAAATTTTAATACTTACAAAACGCAATGCCAAAAAGAAAAACATTTTCGTCCTTTCTTTAGTATTCTATGGATCTTCATTATTTCCATGCATCTTCATTATTTCTATGGATCTTCATTATTTCCATGCATCTTCATTATTTCTATGGCTCTTCATTATTTCCATGCATCTTCATTATTTCCATGCATCTTCATTATTTCCATGGATCTTCATATTTTGAAGCATATAGTCTGCAGCGGATATCTAGTCTGCAGAGAATATCAGGGCTGTAGTGGATATCAGGTCTGTACTGGATATCAGGGTTGTAGTCGTTCACATACTTACGTCAATGTGTCTTTCTCATCGACTGCTGCAACAGTAAGCTGTCTGTTTCTGTGTCAACCATTCTCTTCGTGAAAACAGACAAATAGCGTTTTATTGCAGGAAAATTTATCTGATTTATAAGCAATAGTTAAATTTGAAGATAGCTTACATTTTGTTTCCTGAACGGCCGTCGTTTGGGTTTGAAGATATCTCTCCGTTTGACTGAACCAACCATAATTAATGTAAGTTATATAGCTTTAAATAATATTTGTAGGCAAGATTGTGCAGACTCTTTAAAGACATCTTCAGGCAAGAAATTTTAGCTTGTATCAATATGTATAGGGATGGAAGTAATAGGTGTCAACGTTAAATGACAAGCCAAATTTCACCCACATGTAAAAATTAGCGAAATGTGTAATTGCAGGCCAGCATATCAGAAAGCTGCAGTGAGCTGTTTTTCGGTAAAAAGATATTAAGTATAGAGGGCTCTATTCCAGTGTGACTTCTATGATCTGGAATAAAATAGGCTACTCGCTGGGAGAACAGTCAATGAGAGAACTGCTGACGCTTATAATATAGTTAGTAAACGCACGGAATTATTCCATTATTGTCCATTATTAGACCCGCATTTTGTCACAGGCCTTATTTGTTAGCTCTAGGATATTTTTAGGGCGGGTTGAACGTAGAAATAAATACAGACATACTACCTACTACTCCGTGAATTGTATTTGTGTGCGTGTGTGTGTGTATAGAGCGGAGAGTTTTGACTTGCTCGGAAAATCGAGGCCTTGAGAGCGTATGACGTCAAAGCGAGGTGACTGTGGAGCAGCGCCAGAACGCAATGGTGGGGGAAACGGGAGATATCTGAGAAAAATCTGCCGGCTATAAGTGTCGTCTGGCACGATTCCCGCGCGCGAAAAACCGGGAGCGACCCCGCCAGGAATCAAATCCAGTTCGCCTTAGTGGGAGGTTAGCACTCTAGCCACTGCACCGCTGTGGCCCAGCTGTTTATACAGTCGAACCCCATTATTATGACCACTTGCCAGAAGTGCCATCTGTAGCGCGTAGCCCAGGACGCGTGTCCGGTGAGACGTGGGCTGGTGAAGCGGGTATACAATGCGAACGACAAGCTGGATGTCCGACGAGTCACCTTTTGCAGCTGCAAAGAACGGATGGCTCTCAGCGCGTCCAGCAAGAAACGTCGGAGAACCGGCACCTTGCAGCCATTACTGGGCGAACAGAAGGCCGTGGGGTCAGTGTTACGGTCTGGGGAATGTTCTCGTGGTATTCCCTAGGTCCCATCATCCGCGTGGAAGGCACTCTTGATCGATTTGGTTTTGAATTCATCCTCGGCGATCACGTCCACCCGTACATGATGAGTGTCTTTCATCGGGAGGATGGGATCTTCCAGCACGATAATGGACCTTGCCACACGGCTAGAATAATCCGCACCTGGCTGGAAAAACACGATCAAGATTTCCAAGCTCGTCCCTGGCACCCATACAGCCTCGACCTCAATCCAATAGAACATCTGTGGGACCACCTCGATCGTGGTGTTCGCCGTCTGTCTCCTTCGCCACGCACTGGGAACTGCAGACATTATGGCTCCAGATACCCTTGCAGACGTTGAGTCACTGCCAGCTCGTCTAGCTGCTGTCCGTGCTGCGAGGGGCGGTAGCTCTGGACACTAGCTCTGGAACGCCCAAAAATATATGTCGCCACCAGCGGCGTGTGGTAAACTGTTGCAAGGTTAGCTGTGTTTTTTTTCTGTGATATTCCTAATAACTTGCTAGTTGACGCATCAGCCACTTAAACGTAGTAGTGCAGTAGACGTCACAGCACGTGTGTAAAGCAGTGGTGTTTATTCCGTAGACGCAAGGTATGCAATGCTTAATCTACACACAATGGAAATGTTTGAACGCTTTACAGTTTTCGTCTTAACTTTAATCGCACTTAATTCTGAGTTACCTCCTCTTCCGTTTCGAGAAATAGATTTTTCGTAACTCCCGTACTGCACACGCATAGTGCTGCTATCTAGTATTTATTTCCACAAACTGGAATGACTGGCGATGAATCGAACTCGCAAGCAACAACACGCCACACGCTCGACCGCGTCCCTTCAGCAGGGTGAGCATCCGTTCTGTTTGCGTCCTCCAGTCGCACATTTTCCCTTGGGAAGGGGATGAAATTGTTCTGGAAAACGGACGTTTTCTTATAATTTGTAATATGCTCTCTGAATATTATTAAGTGTAATTATTAATACATATTTCATTTCCGTTTTTATAACTATTGTTAGATATTATAAAACGGTAAATACACGTGGAGGGTAAGGAAAGTTGTAAGTTACGCTTGTTAGTAGAAATTGGTTGCCCTGTAAAAAAAAAACTCACTAGACGCCACTGGTGTAAACGATGCCTCACTGAGCTCTCTCATGAATGGCCACAGTACATTCAGTTTCTGCCGGCTTCACTCTGGTTCCTGGTTCTTGCTGCGTGCGCCGAGTGTGTACAGCACTGAGCAAGCACCAGCTACATTGAAACACTTCGCCACACGCCGTATGACCCCACAGACACATATTCAGGAGTGGCTCCGACGGGAATCGAACCCGGGCCGAGGCAAGTATCTCACTCGGCCATCAGGGCCCGATGATTTGTTAGGACACAAAAGAAAAATAGCAACATATCGTGGACGTGAGTGGCATGGTGAATTCGGAGCGGATCGCACTCAGCGTGTATCGATGTGGAGGGGTGACGAACTGCGGCTGTACTGGTTGGCTGAAGGGGACTGTCAAGGGTGTTGGAGAGGGGGGGAGGGGGGCATCGGCTGATGTACGGTGAGTCCGGGCGCACCGCTAGTAGAGGGAGCAGGGGCGTTCTCGCCCACACCACTGCGAGTAGAGGGAGAAGGGGTGTTCGGGAGCGCGGCCCTGTCTGGGATGAAGCCTGAGTTACGACGTGTCGCTCGGCCCCTGTTTGTCCGCCCGCCGTCAGCGCCGAACAAGCCTCTCTTCCAGCCTCGGTTCATCCCCCTCGCTGTCTTCTCTATATTTATACCCCTCCCCATCACTGCTCCGCCGCCACATTACACAGTGAGGAAAAATAAAATAAAATCGGGGCTCGTCAAGACACAGGCCACCACATGATATATTTCCTGAACCTGACAGAGGTATGCTGTCGTCAATGTTTTCTCGTTTCGAGCAGACGGGTACAGAGATGAAAACTCGCAGGTTCAGTGACCTATACAACACGCGGATTAGCTATCATAGTCGTTTATTTATGCACACCACTGCTCTTTGCTCATTGTATAAAGCCACATTGCCATGTCTGTTCGAAATTTAAAAAAAAGCACTGATATTTCATTTAAGTCCTGACTTATATGATTTGGTGTAAATGCCTGAAACGTTACAACACAAGGTATAAAAGGAGCATTTATTTTATTTTGCTTTTGTTTTTTTCTGCAAATCATTGATATGTTCTCCGAAAATGTAAACTGCTGAACTTATAAATACTTTTTCGAAAATTTTATTGTTTAACAGTGAAATATTACTTATTCTTATTTTACATTCTTCGTCAAAATATGTGAATTTGGTATAATCTTACTAATGAATACTGATCATTTTTCTACATGCCATTTTTAAAAATAGATATTACAGCATTTTTCTTTGAATCTGAAATACCCAGGGTCTATTCCCTGTGCAACCAAATAAATGAAAAAAAAAAAAAAAAAATCTTAAGACTAATGTCTTAGCAAAGTAGAGGTAGATAGCCTATATGAGTATTTTCTATACAAATCCCCATATTTGCAAAATGTTTTAATTTCAGTTAATCCTTAAAACTTCTATGGGCGTCTTCCAATTTCGCGAATCGATCTTTGTTAGACTGTCTGGCTTTAAAGAAACGTCGGTACTGCATGGGGAAAAAAGTTTTTTTCGACTCAAACAAAGTTTCTATGCCGCAACCAAATTTATTGTTTGTTAGGGGCAGCGAAAATTTTGGTTTTTGGAACCAAATTATTATCGTTGTTCTTATTTGGTTGTCGCAAACAAAGATTTGATTGATGAATATAAATATTTCTTTGGTTCTGTATACATTAATGTGTTTCGGTTCATATAAAAATTTAGATGCCGACCGAGAACTGAGCATGTAACATCTGCACCCGAGTGTTATACCCGAGAAAACCTTAGCTGAAGTAACTTCTAGTGGAACAGGAATGTTTTTAAATACACAAATCTTCAAATACACGACAATGCATGCATATGTATTGTAGTGGTTTACTATAGGTAGTCTAATGATGTTTATTTTACTAAATTTTAATCAGTTACATATTTTTAAGGACATTAACATATCTTAATTTCGCATATAGTTCGATAAATATTATTTTTCAACCCCGCCTATATTTATTTGCATTAAAGTTAAATCATGTAATAATAATATTGTACACCACAATCCATTATTATTTTGTTAATTCTGTGTATTTTTTTAAATAGTATTTTTAGATATGATATACGTTAACCTAAATATCTTACATGTTGAACTTGTGTTATCTTTGTTTTTCAGTATTTATTTTTCAATTTTTTTAAGTATAACTATTTCTTTTCCTTTATTATTTTAACTGTATTTAATATGTTTGTACTGTTAACTTTTATTTTTACAGGAAGCAGCTCTTTATTTTAGGATAGCTAACTAGATAGTTGTCGGAAGTCGAGGCTTCTGGGAGGGAGCATTTGAAAGAACGGCAGGCCTGATTTTCGCTGAAATTTCATCCTCGAAATCCTCAGAATCAGCATATTGTTAGGTATGGTTCCCAGAAGTTTTAGTTTAGGTCTCTGATGCCAGCCACGTTAAGGAGAGGACTGAGCTTCAGGTTAGAGTAAGCTGTTTTAGTGGTTCCTGCTGAAAATGAGACGCTGATCAACTAAGTGCCAGCACCATGTCAGAGGTTTGGCATATAGTATACATACAGGTGATGCCAGCTTTATTATAAAAATTGAGGCGCTCAGCATTGCTGTATGGTGTCATGTTTTCGGACACCAATGCGCCTACTTTATTTTCTGAGACTTTGGAAGTAACTACATTTTAAATAGGGTAGAAACCAGAGGTCCAGGCTCTTACTATTGAGTTAATTGCCGGAGCACAGCTTTAAGAAACCTGAGATATTTTCAAACACTTTTTAGTTCTATTAAGATCTAGTATGAAATATATGTTTTTGTAAGAGGAACTTTTAATTTTATTAAATTATTAAGAAGTGAGAACATATTGCCTTACGTTAATGAATTTTTATTGCAACTCTGTTAACTTTGCAGTAACTACCGACATGTGAGGAGAACTACTTTTGGATTTTAATTTTTTTTTGTTTCAGCCTCGAAATTTAGGCAGCCATAATTATTTCTATTTTCTTAATTTTCTATGACAATTACTGTAAGGATGGTGGTGTTCCAAAGTCATACACACTCCTACTTGCAGTAAATCTTAGAGTTCATAACTAACCTAACCTCGAATTAAAGTTTCATTAGCACAATGAAGTATTTTCTTCGCAGAAAAATCAGTATTATTATCGAGTATATTTTTTTAATTTGGTCTTTAATAAAATATGTTAAATATATTTAGCTTTTCCTTTCAGTAGTTTAAGAGTGTGTGGTGCATGAGTGCATATGTGAGTGTAAGCTGTACAGAGCTCCTCAAAGGGCCCAGACCACAGTGGTATGGTTGAAGAAATCCTAAGGCATCAAAGGGTTGGCACTGATCAAGGCATCTGACACTATCTCACATTAATACACTTCTTACTTAAATCGCACACATTCAAATTAAGTACACACAATTTGCCTATTCACACATGCATATTTCTATATAATTATCAGTCTGATCATGAGAAATCTGAGATCCCTCATACACCCACACACCCACACACCACAAACCTACACACACACACACACATATATATATATAACTTTTTTAACCTTTACTTTTAAATTTCCTTTTTAACGTGTCTTATCATGATATTTATACCATTATTAAGGATTAATATAACCAACACGAACATTGTAATTATATTAGAATTGTCACAAAAAGTGCAAAGTCTCGAGCTGTATTTTCTAACGAAGACAATAAATGAGTGGCCAAACAGTTGATTTAACAAAACATTTTGTTGACAGCCATAATTTCTTGTGGCACAACACAGAGATTTAGTTTATTTAATCGTCTATTTGGTTACATAAAGAAATTTATTCTCTTGCTGTTTATGTTTTGTCTACTCAACAGAATATTTTTTTGGGACAACTAAATATATTTTTCACCCTGTAAAACAAATATTTAATTGGCTGTTCTCTCGGAGCGTTTGACAGTTTAACTCTGGGATGCAGGAATTTCAAGCAGTCACGTCAAAAAATGTTTCTTGTAATCTGCTAGCAGTATATTAACACTTATTTTAATTAAACCTTTGAAAAATCATCCCATGTGTGACGTATACGGTTATTTCTTACATCAGTCATGAATGCCACCATTTTATACATCTGTTAACATAAAATAATTTTATTCTTTTCTTTTATTTTTCCATTATTATCTTCTGGGGACCACGAGCCAATTTCAATGCTTCATCCTTTGTTGTTCCTTCTTCTTCCTGCAGCACTACTTCATCTTCTCATTAAGTATCTTTTTCCTTTCCTCAGACCATTTCGAACCTGTTTTCTTTTCTTTCCTGCCTTGGAATCCTTACATTTTTAACACTTTTTCCTTAAAAATTTCCCTCTCTGTTGTTTCTTCTTCACTTATATTGTTTCCTTCCAAATCTTTCTTAACTTCCTGAATCCAGGTTGTTGTTGATTTCTTGTTCCAAAGATATTTGAAGATCCGTTTGGTTAACTTGTTGCCATCCATTCTATATAAATGTCCAAAAAATAGCAATCGTCTCTTCCGTA
This sequence comes from Dryococelus australis, assembly GCA_029891345.1. Classification (NCBI taxonomy): domain Eukaryota; kingdom Metazoa; phylum Arthropoda; class Insecta; order Phasmatodea; family Phasmatidae; genus Dryococelus; species Dryococelus australis. The sequence continues at coordinate 12,847,967 of CM056994.1, read as the reverse complement.
TTGTTTCTGTTAATAATATCACTTTATTATTTGTTTAGTTGAACTTTTACTCATATTTATTTACAAGTTACACTAATTTTTTAAAAATAATATTCATATACAGATAGATAATGTGTATGTTTATATAGGCTGTTCATGGTAAAATGAACATGTTTGAATGCCCTGCTTAAGATCTACTTGTATGCATGTTGTGTATTGTTCCAAATTATGCAAAATTAACAATGCCATGGGTCTCATCACTTTATTAATGCGTCGGTAAAGTGAAACTGCGAAATTATTACAAAAGTAAATATTTAATAAATCTGCTCATTTTTACATATTGACGAGTTAAAGAAATCAGAGAGCGTAAAAAATAATCTAGAATATCACAAATGGTTACCTAACACTTTTTTTTTTCGACGTTAACGTATGGAATTACTTTCCATCCATCGTTACCAACTTTACCGGGTTCATGATTCTCAGTGCGCCCGTTAAAATATAAGCAGGCAGTGGCAGTGAAATTTTTCTAAGGTTGATTTCAAAAGTGCTCACTTTATCGTGAACAACCTTTAATGCCAAGTAAGAAATAGTTTACAAGAACAATATTATTGAACTGAGTGTGAATGGATGCAGTACATTGTCCCTTTGGTCTAATTATCGAGATAAGAGTTATTTTTTGTTTGTATGAGGGTGAGGAATAGCCTGGAAGTAGAAGTTTATCAGGGCTGCAGAATGTTGGAAGTCCTCGTGAAAAGGGTTATTACTAGATACCTGAGAAATTCGCGAGTTCAATGACCTGTAGGCTAGACTTCACAGTCTTATATACTCTCATACAGATATCAACTGTTTATTGGTTGATTGTTGTTGTAGTAAAAGAAGGTGGTTGGGCGCACAATTTATTGTATGTTCGATATTGGCTCATTTATCTCCAGGAGGTGTACAACAAAGCGTCGGCCAATTACTAAAGTAACATGAACGTACAAGTGTGTGAAATGTACCCGCGAAATTCTCGGGTCTCTAACTATTACAGATACCTCCGCCACTGAACAGTTTAGTGTGTTCATGGCTGCGACACACAGCCTGATGCTCACACACACAGCGGTATTTAAGGCTCTCGCCTACCTAGAGCTTTTTTTCCGCGTTCGTGGCCGAGAGGCGCAGGAGCGTTAAGGGTGGCACTGCCATACTCATCAGGTGCGCCATCGCCTCTAAGCGCAGGGCTCTGAACTGGCATGCAGTATTCTCGTCGTGCTGCGTGTACCTATGGGTGTTCCGGCTGTGACCCTATTATTTTATTGATGAAAAGTCTGTAGGAAGATTCAATACAGGCCCCTTGAGTAGTTTTCTACGTATCTGGTACGTATATTTTGAGATACAGCAATGTGAAAAGGCCATTTTTAGCCATTTTGGACTACTCGGTAATTGTGCGTCTACACTAAAAAAAAAAAAGGTCAAATTACCTGACAAGTGTAAGGTATTATTCGCAAACTTGTGTGGGAAAAATAGTTTTCCTTTAGGTTAAGGTAAAATAAAAGCACTCTGGAGTAAATTTCACGTACATGGTAGTGAAAAATCCCATACGTGGATGGAAAAATTACCTTACGACGTGTGGATCTCTTCATCCATTTCTAACTATATGATAGTTGTATTTTATATATTTTTACCATAAAATAAATTTTTATTGTTTATTCATACCAGCTGTCCAACATGGCTCTTTATATGTATGGTATAATAACCGCACCCTGGAGTAAAATTCACATACACAGCGGTGGCAAATTCCATAAATGGATGCAAAAATCGCCTTGCGACGCGTGCATCTCTTCAGCATTGTCTCGACAGCTAAGTGCGAGGGCGGGAGGAAGAAACAACACTCAAGTATTATCTAACACTGTCACGCTGTCGTCGTGGTTAAACGGTTAGCGCTTCGCCCTATCGTGATACAGGACACTGGTTCGCGCCCAACCACCAGCAAGTGTCGACGATGTAAGACTTTAGGTTTCCGCTACCTGTCGTCAGAGGTTGCAGGTAATGAAAAAACTAACAGAACCAATTTTCCGACGTATTTTTTAAATGTAATTTTGTTATACAATATACTTAATATTGCCTTACTGGTATGGGATTTTCCCTTACTTGTATGTGATTTTCCGCCACTTTCGGCAGGAACTTTATCCGTATGATTAGGGAATAGTAATTTGCTTGTTATGTAAATTTACCCTACATTAAAAAGGTAATTTTACCTTACATGTAGAGGTTAATTAGCTTCCCTTACATGTAAGGGAATTTTACCTCATTTTTCCCCTGTAGCGTGCGTGGCGTTTTGAAAGTATTCAAGAGCCTTTCGTATGCCATGTATGTTCTTTTCCCAGATAAGCACTTTGGAAGCACAGTTAACACGAGTTTAATGGAAAAGCGTATATTCCAAACTCTGCAACATAGTTCAGTCACCGGTTAGGTGGCAGCCTTAAGGGTATGTATGAGAGACTCCACTGTCTAAGCTGTAACAAAACCACGGCTATTTGTTTATTAACTGTTGTCTAACATTGCAGCTAATTTTAGCCTTGAACATGTTATAGCACGGGGTTCCTTGCTCGTTTCCTTATAGGGTTTTTTTTTTTTTACTCAAGTGTCCTTCTGGACATGACTTACAAACTGCGATCCGACTACAAAAAAATTTAAAGTACATGTAGAGTACTTGATTATTAATCTGTTATCAAATTAATTCGTGAAATTTTCCAGTCGCATGCATCCATGTAAATGTAACGTTTTATTTATTATTTTGAAAGCATTGGCAATGCCGTTTTAATCGATTCTCTAGAGTGTTTAAAGAAATTTTGAATTCGACGATGAATTAGTGTACCGACTTATGTAAACATCCACCCGGTTTATCGTAACGATATTTTAACTTTAGACATAAAGTCCGGATTAATGGTGGACTACGTATATAGCCGGTATTAGTAGCTGAATACGTGAAATCACTGTACCACATTACATCAAAATGAACACTCAACAGACCCGTATCACTGAACTAACTGGAGCGTGTTTACTAGTTTTCCAGTGGCGCAATGCCCGCTGATTGGCTCTTCTGTTTTCCTGCACGGAAATCGCATTGTCAAAAAAGGGCAATGCAATTATTGTCGCTCGTTATCTGCTGCAGCGAAAAGTGGCACCAACGCGCACTTTTTTTACAATGGAGAATAAATATTACAAAAAAGTATGATTTCACGTGTGCATGCAATGCAGAATCAGGTGTACCAACCAGCACTCTAAGAGCATCCAACTTAACAAGCTCGCACATTGCATGAAGAGTGGAGGAACCCGACACCACGATACGCTCATGGATTTGCATTAGGGAACAATTCAGTCAGTGAAGAATGTATTCTGTTTTTTAGCGCAACACGCCAATGTGCTCGGATTTCGTTACCTCGAGGAAGGGGCGGGAGTCATCCGAATTAATGTATTAAATATCTATTTTCCGAGAAGTTGTTTATCTCTTCAACTGGTTGCTAACAATTTAATGCGGCTAACTTCATTCTCACACTAGTGATTGTTAGCTACACTACAATTTCAAAGTTATGGTTCTACGCAAGACTTGACATCCCTCGTACACACGGGAAGAGGGGTGATTTACTTATGCGTTCCTGCCACAGTCAAAACTCAATTTCCTGTCACGTTTGGCCAAACAGAATTAAGCCACATATTGCATGTTTGTTTACTGTGTTTGCACAGTACTGCAGACTATGACAGAATAACGGAGGTGCACAGATTAAACTAACGTATCATTGTTTACGCTTGGAGTATTACTGAAATCGAATGAGAAAATATAGCACCTCTATTCATAAGTTTACGCATGTTTGAAAAATACCCATATATTTGTGACGGATCACATAATAACGTTAGCGATTCATATTTCAGTGTGAACATTAGGCTAATTTGGGAATCCACAAAAACCTGTATGTTTTGGAAGACGTGTTTTTCGTCCATATGAAGCAGGCTTTGAATCAAAAGTATTCTCTATTTTCTGATACCACGGGACATAATTTTGGTACGCTGACAGCATTTTACGTGGCGGACCGAGGGGGGGAGGGGGCGTAGTGAGGAGAATGCCATAGTGTTTCCCGTCTTACAGGATTCTTTTCTCATCAAGCTATTACTTGGTAGTTAGGTCACGCTTCGCTTCAATTTCCGGTTAAGAAACATTAATTTACTTCCAGCCCAGCGAGTGAACAGGACGGAGAAGAGATGTGACGTATTCCTCTCGTCTGTAGCAAACGAAGTCGCGTTGTATTTTTTTATTTATTTATTTATTTTTTTGCTGAAACAAAATCATCTTTTTGACACCGCGTTTGTTTCGTAACTCTCCCGTCTTCCTCGATGGACCAATAAACTACAGATGTCGTGCGTTATGTTCTGAAAATAGCTGTCAATGAACGTACGCATTTTCCAACTTTCACAGTTAAAAGTATTTTGTTAATGTAACTGAAAATAACTCATAACAAGGGACAACTGAAAACCGCGGAAATATATTGTGTCAACATATTTCGAAGGCATTGCAGCTTCTTGCTCCCGTTAGGTCCTCATTATTTGTTTTTATTTGTCTGGAGTAATTGATAAATTACAAACTGTTAATGGTATAATACTAGAATTGTCCCGAGACAAGCTAAATTGGGGAAAATATACGGCTGCAGTTTAATCACGAAAAAAGAAGCCGAATACATAAGGGTAGTGAAATTTTGCGAAAAGATTTCAAGCCAAATTATATTTCAAAACCCTGTAGAGTCATTTACCTATCTTGATTGGCTGAATTACTTTTTGAGACGTGTTAACTGTCTGCACACGAATCACGTAGGAGCCTTGCAGATGTTACCGAATTCTGAGTTGCTCGGCTAAATAAGACAACGCCTTCTCAAGCGAACAGTAACAAATGGCAATAGACAAACTGCTATTGGGTACTTATATTATTGAAGTCTATCCTGTACTCATATTTTTTTTCGCCAAAAATCGCTAGCTCTACGAATACATACATATGATCTTCGGCCTGAAGTGAATACTGAGGGCGGTAAATATATTTGTAGTTCGTTCTGAAATACTAGTTATTACAGGTACTGGATATAGAAAACAATGTCTGGATAATGTGTGAAGTTAACTGTGACATGCGGGTCAGGAATTCGTCTTTTAAACGCCAAGTATGCGTCAGAGTTATTCAAATTACGTCGAAAAAAGTGTAGAAACTTTGATTATTTCCATGACATATGTGGATGGAAAGGTGTTGTAGTGTTTACGCATCTCGGTCCCTCTACACATTACCCAGACACTAAGAGTTCCATCTGAAAATGTTTCTCCAATATTTGTAATAATATGGTGTTATCAGTTCAACATCAAAGACGTGGAGTGTCCTTAGGAGTCGTATTAGACCATAAGTCTTACGCCTACATAACTGCGCCTTATTTTTCCATCAATAACCAGCAGCGAAATTGGTCAGTGTAATTTAGATACAACCTTTACACAGAAGAGAGAAGTTAGACGCAGGTGGAAGGTAGAAGCTAGTCAACTTCTTTCTCGGTACAAAAATCTCCCTTCTTGACACTTGTGAATTCAGAAAAAAAAAAACCTACTTCTTGTATATATTCCCCGAGAACAATCATTATGTGGCTGCAAAAAAACTTGTAACTTCACTCATAAAAATTGAGAAGGCATTGAAGACACAAATAATGTTCTACTCTAACAAAGACCTTATCAACTCTAAGGGTCAGGTTTAGGACCATTATTGTTTATCATTTATATTGATGACTTACCTTATTTCATCACCAATAAATCATAAATATTTTTCTTTGCAGATGATAGTAGTGTGTTTTGTCACAACAAAAATCTTCAGGAGCTTTTAGAGACATTGAATTGTTCATGTTGTGAACTAGGGCAGTGGTTCTGTGCCAACAGTATTACATTGAACATTAACAAAATTTAAATATTAAAGTTTCACATGGTAAAATATTTTCGAAAGATGACATACAAGTTAAGTATGAGGATACTACTAAACTCAAAGAAACTAGGTCCGTTAAATTTTTGTGTTTACGTTACAATAGCACCATAACTAGTTACCAACACACAGAGACATAATCCCTAGGTTTAGTTCATCATGTTTTGCTCAGCAGAAATTATGATATACAGTATGTGTCTGTAATTTTAAACAAATTTATTTCCCTCGCGTTTACGCAATCATGCAATATGTTATTATTTTCTGAGCGCCATCGTCCTTCGATAAGCACATCATTTTTCTTCAAATTGAGATCTATTAAAATAATCTCATCAGTCAAATATTGTGAGCCATATCGACCCTTATTAAAAAATCGTAGGAATACTCACTTTTGTGTCTCAGCATATATTAATCAGTTATTTTTGTATTCAAAAATATTTGACTGTTTGATTGAAATAATAACGCACGTGCACAAATTACTAGAAATAAGCACAACATACATGTTCCCATCAGTAGTACAGTGATGTACCATAAAGGTGTTCAGTATTCCGGTATTAGAAATTTTAATACACTATCAGTTAAATAAAAATAACTAGGCAATAAAAAGATGATATTATAAAAAATAAAGCTAAATAATTTCCTTTTAGCAGGCACACAGGCCAATTATTTCTTCACGTATATAGACATGCTTGTTGTGCATCTATTTTATGTCATTAATACAATATATGTTTAGATTTGAACTTGTTTATATTGTTACGTGTCGGTGCTTTGCATGGCCCGAGCGAGCGAAGAGTGTGCGGAGGAGAGAGTTGTGATATGATAGCGGGCGGAGACCGACAAAGGAAAGTTTGAAAGGCAGGAGAGTGATAATTCTATCCGGGTGTTTAGTTACAAAATGTGCCGTCTGCACATTATTCCGCATGCCGCCGTGATAAACCTATTGTGACTCGCGGCCTCCTCACATTCAGCATATTGAATTCCCGCCCTTAACTGAATAATTTTGTAGTGGTTTACTACCCTACTTTCTCTCAGCACGACTCGGGGTGCGGCGAACCTTCCAGGTCAAGGCCAGCGACTATAAAAGCACGCTGGGTCTCTTAACAGAGAGTTTACGAGAGTCGGGAGTTTGGGCGAATATGCGACGTTAAGGCCAGGCTTTACCAAGCATCAGCGTGTAAGGAGTTCAATGCTAAATTCGGGAAAAGATTTCTCAATTGTATTTTGTAGTAGTATTTTCAACTAAAGATTTTTTGTTAGGGAATGAACGCATATAGATTTGTAAACCTTCAAAATTTTAATTTTTTTTTAAATTTTAAGTGCACTTTTGTATTTTTTTAAAATAAAATTGTTACATTTTACAAATAATAAAAGACTGAATTTTAAATTGAAATATTAAAATTAAAATGTTTTACAAATCTAGATGCGTTCAATAGATAGCAAAAAAAAAAAAATCTTTAGTTGAACACACTACCACAGAAAACGACTGCGAGAGCCTTGTCAGAATTTAGCATTTAATACCCTATATGGCCGTGCATGGAGAAGCCTGGCATTTTATAACGAGTAGTGCTGGATGTGATAAGCAGGAGGAAAATCTGCCACTGCGACCATCAGAGCAGTGAAGAGTACGACTGGCAGGCTGGACTATTGGACTGGATGCGCGAGTGAAATACATTACAAATTATGGAAACAGGCATACTGAACGTGTGTAAATAATGAATATGAGTTAAGGCGAGGCACCTAAGGTAGGCCACCGGAATAACACTGCCACTCTCAGTGACAGAATAAAATGTTTCAAACAAAAGTTGCTTGGGTCCAAGGCGCTAATAACTTTATATCGATAATTTATTCGTACGTGGAAGGGTAAAGTTGAAACAAACGTCATATTCGTCACTTTAAATGGGGTTATAGTTAAAATTAACACCCCTCGACAGTGCGTATGAAGATGCAATAAATACGATGACATTTGCAGTAATTATTGGAAGACATCCAACTGGATATTAGGCAATCCACGTGGTATCAACACGGCAGATGTCCCGATCATTCAGCACAGAGAATTACAACTGTTCTTAGCGGAACTTACAGTGGTAGTTGGAGAGGTCAGTCTGGAAGTACGAAATGGCCTACACATTCCCCAGACTTGACGCCTATGGAGTTTTATCTGTAGGGGACATTAAAGCAACAGGCCTACAAAGAACCGTCGACGACTCCCGAAGACATGAAAAGCCTTGCAACACGAGCTTGTTCTGCGATAAGTCCAGATGAAATTCGACGCGCTCAGAATCGCTTTAAAGTATTCATCAATGCACTAGGACACCAATTGTTCCGTGTGGCGAAGCAGTTTGATTCGTCATCGACTTCAGCGATCTTGAATGACCGGCAGATGTCATCGCTTCGTAATCCACACCACAGTCACGATGTAATCAACAGGTACTCCCATTCATCGACTATTATTTCTCTCTCGGATATGAACTATGAATGACCGACAGATGTCATCGCTTCGTAATCCACACCACAGACACGATGTAATCAACAGGTACTACCATTCATCGACTATTATTTCTCTCTCGGATATGAACTATGAATGACCGACAGATGTCATCGCTTCGTAATCCACACCACAGTCACGATGTAATCAACAGGTACTACCATTCATCGACTATTATTTCTCTCTCGGATATCACGTACCTCAAGTATGACTACCACATGCCGGCCTCTGAGGGGAGGGTGTGATTAAGAGCCGGGAGTTTGGCGTCTCGTGCGGCGAGGGAGGATTGCAGCAATCTGCGAGAGTGCGTTGGCGAGCTTGTGTGCAGTGGAGAGAGGGGCTGATCTGCGGGACTGTGGACTGGATGCGCGAGTGAAAAGACATCCGGGACGATGGAAATAGACAGTTCAGCTAAACGTGCGGAAATAATTGGAGTAATTAAAGGGACATTGGCAAGAGTAAAGACTAGGATAAAGACTTTGATTGAAATTGAGATAGTAATTTAATATTGCGCTCAATAAAAATAGTAAGAGTTAATAGGACGCTCAGGCTGGTAGATAAAATATGTTTGACTGTTTGCAGCGTTGAGAATAATTATAATTAATGATTTCAGTTCTTTTATTTTTATTAAGACCTTCGAACCTCGTGAACTCAGATACGCCCCTCAGACATGCACGTAACAATACTCTGGTGAATTGCCGCTAGTAGTGAGCAGTGACAACATCGCAAAATGAAACCACCGGATTTAGATTCTAAAGCATAATGTGACAAGTAAATGTAGCCTAGATCTGCCCGTCAAGCCATCCAAATAGGCTTACGTGTGCCACATATGAATATATTTATAGAGATTAAAGTATTTCCACATGAGAGAGAACTGCTTTTTGTCGTTATATTTTTGGCAATACCGACAATATTAAATGCAAGCAGACATGATAAGGTGGAACAGCTGTTAGGGTATCGGGTTCTGTGAAGTGGAATATGCCAAGCACACGCCTCATGAATTCGATTCCCCTTCATGCTGTCCTATTTTTATTTGTTAGTAATGGTTGTTTTACTGAAAAAAAATGGCTGTACTTAACTAATTTTAAATTGTATTGTTTATTTAAAGAAAAAAATCTGCAAGAACATTTTAAACACAAATATTGACATCAATGCGGCAAGGCAAAATTTGTCTTGCGCAACAAAAAATTAGTTTTGAAGCAACACAAACATCACATGAATGTTGCCAGTGCAGTGAAGAGGTAATGTCATCATAAGCATACTTAATGTTACATTTACCTAAATAACTTAAGAGTATATTACACTAACATTAACATTTGTTACTGATGGCTCTCAGATAACAAAATATTAATGTTGTAGTAACATTAATACTGTTGGCAGAACATTATAATTTTTTCTGCGTGTCCTGCAGGATTCAGGGGAATGCTCCTGTCTACGATCATATCTGCAAGACATTAGAGACATCACAGATTTCATATTACTAAAATTTTATTCAGCTAAGTCTTAGATTTATTTAATTTAAAATAGTGTAGAGAAACAGAGAAGAATTTCAACCAGAACTGCTCCTATTAATTATAACCACGAACACTCTGGCGTTGTTTGTCTGCAATAAACTGATTTTAAAAGTAAGGTTTTAAATAGCAAGGCGTAAAGTTAATTAAGATTACCATTCACGAGCGGTGCTAGTGTTGTAGTGTTGCTGAGACTACTAGGTAATTAAGATTACCATTCAGGAGAGGTGCTAGTGTTGTAGTGTTGCTGAGACTACTAGGTAATTAAGATTACCATTCACGAGAGGTGCTAGTGTTGTAGTGTTGCTGAGACTACTAGGTAATTAAGATTACCATTCACGAGAGGTGCCAGTGTTGTAGTGTTGCTGAGACTACTAGGTAATTAAGATTACCATTCACGAGAGGTGCCAGTGTTGTAGTGTTGCTGAGACTACTAGGTAATTAAGATTACCATTCACGAGAGGTGCTAGTGTTGTAGTGTTGCTGAGACTACTAGGTAATTAAGATTACCATTCAGAGAGGTGCCAGTTGTATTGTAGTGTATTGCTGAGACTACTAGGTAATTAAGATTACCATTCACGAGAGGTGCCAGTGTTGTAGTGTTGCTGAGACTACTAGGTAATTAAGATTACCATTCACGAGAGGTGCCAGTGTTGTAGTGTTGCTGAGACTACTAGGTAATTAAGATTACCATTCACGAGAGGTGCCAGTGTTGTAGTGTTGCTGAGACTACTAGGTAATTAAGATTACCATTCACGAGAGGTGCAGTGTTGTAGTGTTGCTGAGACTACTAGGTAATTAAGATTACCATTCACGAGAGGTGCCAGTGTGTAGTGTTGCTGAGACTACTAGTAATTAAGATTACCATTCACGAGAGGTGCCAGTGTTGTAGTGTTGCTGAGACTACTAGGTAATAAGATTACCATTCACGAGAGGTGCCAGTGTTGTAGTGTTGCTGAGACTACTAGGTAATTAAAAATTACCATTCACGAGAGGTGCTAGTGTTGTAGTGTTGCTGAGACTACTAGGTAATTAAGATTACCATTCACGAGAGGTGCCAGTGTTGTAGTGTTGCTGAGACTACTAGGTAATTAAGATTACCATTCACGAGAGGTGCCAGTGTGTAGTGTTGCTGAGACTACTAGGTAATTAAGATTACCATTCACGAGAGGTGCTAGTGTTGTAGTGTTGCTGAGACTACTAGGTAATTAAGATTACCATTCACGAGAGGTGCCAGTGTTGTAGTGTTGCTGAGACTACTAGGTAATTAAGATTACCATTCACGGAGGGTGCCAGTGTGTAGTGTTGCTGAGACTACTAGTAATTAAGATTACCATTCACGAGAGGTGCCAGTGTTGTAGCGTTGCTGAGACTACTAGGTAATTAAGATTACCATTCACGAGAGGTGCCAGTGTGTAGTGTTGCTGAGACTACTAGGTAATTAAGATTACCATTCACGAGAGGTGCCAGTGTTGTAGTGTTGCTGAGACTACTAGGTAATTAAGATTACCATTCACGAGAGGTGCTAGTGTTGTAGTGTTGCTGAGACTACTAGGTAATTAAGATTACCATTCACGAGAGGTGCTAGTGTTGTAGTGTTGCTGAGACTACTAGGTAATTAAGATTACCATTCACGAGAGGTGCAGTGTTGTAGTGTTGCTGAGACTACTAGGTAATTAAGATTACCATTCAGAGAGGTGCCAGTGTTGTAGGTTGCTGAGACTACTAGGTAACTAAGATTACCATTCACGAGAGGTGCCAGTGTTGTAGTGTTGCTGAGACTACTAGGTAATTAAAATTACCATTCACGAGAGGTGCCAGGTTTGAAGCGCTGCTGAGACTACAGGTAATTAAGATTACCATTCACGAGAGGTGCTAGTGTTGTAGTGTTGCTGAGACTACTAGGTAATTAAGATTACCATTCACGAGAGGTGCCAGTGTGTAGTGTTGCTGAGACTACTAGGTAATTAAGAGTACCATTCACGAGAGGTGCTAGTGTTGTAGTGTTGCTGAGACTACTAGGTAATTAAGATTACCATTCACGAGAGGTGCCAGTGTGTAGTGTTGCTGAGACTACTAGGTGATTAAGATTACCATTCACGAGAGGTGCTAGTGTTGTAGTGTTGCTGAGACTACTAGGTAATTAAGATTACCATTCACGAGAGGTGCTAGTGTTGTAGTGTTGCTGAGACTAATAGGTAATTAAGATTACCATTCACGAGACGGTGCTAGTGTTGTAGTGTTGCTGAGACTACTAGGTAATTAAGATTACCATTCAGAGAGGTGCCAGTGGTGTAGTGTTGCTGAGACTACTAGGTAATTAAGATTACCATTCAGGAGAGGTGCCAGTGTTGTAGTGTTGCTGAGACTACTAGGTAATTAAGATTACCATTCACGAGAGGTGCCAGTGTGTAGTGTTGCTGAGACTACTAGTAATTAAGATTACCATTCACGAGAGGTGCCAGTGTTGTAGCGTTTGCTGAGACTACTAGGTAATTAAGATTACCATTCACGAGAGGTGCTAGTGTGTAGTGTTGCTGAGACTACTAGGTAATTAAGATTACCATTCACGAGAGGTGCTAGTGTTGTAGTGTTGCTGAGACTACTAGGTAATTAAGATTACCATTCACGAGAGGTGCCAGTGTTGTAGTGTTGCTGAGACTACTAGGTAATTAAGATTACCATTCACGAGAGGTGCAGTGTGTAGTGTTGCTGAGACTACTAGGTAATTAAGATTACCATTCACGAGAGGTGCTAGTGTTGTAGTGTTGCTGAGACTACTAGGTAATTAAGATTACCATTCACGAGAGGTGCCAGTGTTGTAGTGTTGCTGAGACTACTAGGTAATTAAGATTACCATTCACGAGAGGTGCCAGTGTTGTAGTGTTGCTGAGACTACTAGGTAATTAAGATTACCATTCACGAGAGGTGCCAGTGTTGTAGTGTTGCTGAGACTACTAGGTAATTAAGATTACCATTCACGAGAGGTGCCAGTGTGTGTAGTGTTGCTGAGACTACTAGGTAATTAAGATTACCATTCACGAGAGGTGCTAGTGTTGTAGTGTTGCTGAGACTACTAGGTAATTAAGATTACCATTCACGAGAGGTGCCTAGTGTTGTAGTGTTGCTGAGACTACTAGGTAATTAAGATTACCATTCACGAGAGGTGCCTAGTGTTGTAGCGTTGCTGAGACTACTAGGTAATTAAGATTACCATTCACGAGAGGTGCTAGTGTTGTAGTGTTTGCTGAGACTACTAGGTAATTAAGATTACCATTCACGAGAGGTGCTAGTGTTGTAGTGTTGCTGAGACTACTAGGTAATTAAGAATTACCATTCACGAGAGGTGCCAGTGTGTAGTGTTGCTGAGACTACTAGGTAATTAAGATTACCATTCACGAGGGTGCAGTGTTGTAGGTTTTGAGACTACTAGAATTAAGATTACCATTCACGAGAGGTGCAGTGTTGTAGTGTTGCTGAGACTACTAGGTAATTAAGATTACCATTCACGAGAGGTGCTAGTGTTGTAGTGTTGCTGAGACTACTAGGTAATTAAGATTACCATTCACGAGAGGTGCCAGTGTGTAGTGTTGCTGAGACTACTAGGTAATTAAGATTACCATTCACGAGAGGTGCCAGTGTGTAGTGTTGCTGAGACTACTAGTAATTAAGATACCATTCACGAGAGGTGCAGTGTTGTAGTGTTGCTGAGACTACTAGGTAATTAAGATTACCATTCACGAGAGGTGCAGTGTTGTAGTGTTGCTGAGACTACTAGGTAATTAAGATTACCATTCACGAGAGGTGCTAGTGTTGTAGGTTGCTGAGACTACTAGGTAATTAAGATTACCATTCACGAGAGGTGCTAGTGTTGTAGTGTTGCTGAGACTACTAGGTAATTAAGATTACCATTCACGAGAGGTGCTAGTGTTGTAGTGTTGCTGAGACTATAGGTAATTAAGATTACCATTCACGAGAGGTGCCAGTGTGTAGTGTTGCTGAGACTACTAGGTAATTAAGATTACCATTCACGAGCGTGCTAGTGTTGTAGTGTTGCTGAGACTACTAGTAATTAAGATTACCATTCACGAGAGGTGCAGTGTGTAGGTTGCTGAGACTACTAGTAATTAAGATTACCATTCACGAGAGGTGCCAGTGTGTAGGTTGCTGAGACTATAGGTAATTAAGATTACCATTCACGAGAGGTGCCAGTGTTGTAGCGTTGCTGAGACTACTAGGTAATTAAGATTACCATTCACGAGAGGTGCAGTTTTGTAGTGTTGCTGAGACTACTAGTAATTAAGATTACCATTCACGAGAGGTGCAGTGTTGTAGTGTTGCTGAGACTACTAGGTAATTAAGATTACCATTCACGAGAGGTGCTAGTGTTGTAGTGTTGCTGAGACTACTAGGTAATTAAGATTACCATTCACGAGAGGTGCAGTGTTGTAGTGTTGCTGAGACTACTAGGTAATTAAGATTACCATTCACGAGAGGTGCTAGTGTTGTAGTGTTGCTGAGACTACTAGGTAATTAAGATTACCATTCACGAGAGGTGCAGTGTGTAGTGTTGCTGAGACTATAGGTAATTAAGATTACCATTCACGAGAGGTGCCAGTGTGTAGTGTTGTGAGACTACTAGGTAATTAAGATTACCATTCACGAGAGGTGCAGTGTGTAGTGTTGCTGAGACTACTAGTAATTAAGATTACCATTCACGAGAGGTGCAGTGTGTAGGTTGCTGAGACTACTAGGTAATTAAGATTACCATTCACGAGAGGTGCAGTGTGTAGTGTTGCTGAGACTACTAGGTAATTAAGATTACCATTCACGAGAGGTGCAGTGTTGTAGGTTGCTGAGACTACTAGGTAATTAAGATTACCATTCACGAGAGGTGCAGTGTTGTAGGTTGCTGAGACTACTAGGTAATTAAGATTACCATTCACGAGAGGTGCCAGTGTTGTAGGTTGCTGAGACTACAGGTAATTAAGATTACCATTCACGAGGTGCTAGTGTTGTAGTGTTGCTGAGACTACTAGGTAATTAAGATTACATTCACGAGAGGTGCCAGTGTGTAGTGTTGCTGAGCTACTAGGTAATAAGATTACCATTCACGAGAGGTGCCAGTGTTGTAGTGTTGCTGAGACTACTAGGTAATTAAATTACCATTCACGAGAGGTGCCAGTTGAGGTTGCTGAGACTATAGGTAATTAAGATTACCATTCACGAGAGGTGCAGTGTTGTAGGTTGCTGAGACTACTAGGTAATTAAGATTACCATTCACGAGAGTGCCAGTGTGTAGTGTTGCTGAGACTACTAGGTAATTAAGATTACCATTCACGAGAGGTGCTAGTGTTGTAGTGTTGCTGAGACTACTAGGTAATTAAGATTACCATTCACGAGAGGTGCAGTGTTGTAGTGTTGCTGAGACTACTAGGTATTAAGATTACCATTCACGAGAGGTGCCAGTGTTGTAGTGTTGCTGAGACTACTAGGTAATTAAGATTACCATTCACGAGAGGTGCAGTGTTGTAGCGTTTGCTGAGACTACTAGGTAATTAAGATTACCATTCACGAGAGTGCCATGTGTAGGTTGCTGAGACTACTAGGTAATTAAATTACCATTCACGAGAGGTGCTAGTGTTGTAGTGTTGCTGAGACTACTAGTAATTAAGATTACCATTCACGAGAGGTGCCAGTGTGTAGTGTTGCTGAGCTACTAGGTAATAAGATTACCATTCACGAGAGGTGCCAGTGTTGTAGTTTGCTGAGACTACTAGTAATTAAATTACCATTCACGAGAGGTGCCAGTTTGAGCGTTGCTGAGACTACTAGGTAATTAAGATTACCATTCACGAGAGTGCAGGTTTAGTGTTGCTGAGACTACTAGGTAATTAAGATTACCATTCACGAGAAGTGCCAGTGTGTAGTGTTGCTGAGACTACTAGGTAATTAAGAGTACCATTCACGAGAGGTGCTAGTGTTGTAGTGTTGCTGAGACTACTAGTAATTAAGATTACCATTCACGAGAGGTGCCAGTGTGTAGTGTTGCTGAGACTACTAGGTGATTAAGATTACCATTCACGAGAGGTGCCAGTGTGTAGTGTTGCTGAGACTACTAGGTAATTAAGATTACCATTCACGAGAGGTGCCAGTGTTGTAGCGTTTGCTGAGACTACTAGGTAATTAAGATTACATTCACGAGATGTGCCACTGTGTAGTGTTGCTGAGACTACTAGGTAATTAAGATTACCATTCACGAGAGGTGCCAGTGTTGTAGTGTTGCTGAGACTACTAGGTAATTAAGATTACCATTCACGAGAGGTGCCAGTGTTGTAGCGTTGCTGAGACTACTAGGTAATTAAGATTACCATTCACGAGAGGTGCCAGTGTTGTAGTGTTGCTGAGACTACTAGGTAATTAAGATTACCATTCACGAGAGGTGCCAGTGTTGTAGTTGTTGCTGAGACTACTAGGTAATTAAGATTACCATTCACGAGAGGTGCCAGTGTTGTAGTGTTGCTGAGACTACTAGTAATTAAGATTACCATTCAGAGAGTGCCAGTGTTGTAGGTTGCTGAGACTACTAGGTAATTAAGATTACCATTCACGAGAGGTGCTAGTGTTGTAGGTTGCTGAGACTACTAGGTAATTAAGATTACCATTCACGAGAGGTGCCAGTGTTGTAGTGTTGCTGAGACTACTAGGTAATTAAGATTACCATTCACGAGAGGTGCCAGTGTTGTAGGTTGCTGAGACTACTAGGTAATTAAGATTACCATTCACGAGAGGTGCCAGTGTTGTAGTGTTGCTGAGACTACTAGGTAATTAAGATTACCATTCACGAGAGGTGCCAGTGTTGTAGTGTTGCTGAGACTACTAGGTAATTAAGATTACCATTCACGAGAGGTGCCAGTGTTGTAGGTTGCTGAGACTACTAGTAATTAAGATTACCATTCACGAGAGGTGCCAGTGTGTAGTGTTGCTGAGACTACTAGGTAATAAGATTACCATTCACGAGAGGTGCAGTGTGTAGTGTTGCTGAGACTACTAGGTAATTAAGATTACCATTCACGAGAGGTGCCAGTGTTGTAGTGTTGCTGAGACTATAGGTAATTAAGATTACCATTCACGAGAGGTGCCAGTGTTGTAGCGTTGCTGAGACTACTAGGTAATTAAGATTACCATTCACGAGAGGTGCTAGTGTTGTAGTGTTGCTGAGACTACTAGGTAATTAAGATTACCATTCACGAGAGGTGCAGTGTTGTAGTGTTGCTGAGACTACTAGGTAATTAAGATTACCATTCACGAGAGGTGCTAGTGTTGTAGTGTTGCTGAGACTACTAGGTAATTAAGATACCATTCACGAGAGGTGCCAGTGTTGTAGTGTTGCTGAGACTACTAGGTAATTAAGATTACCATTCACGAGAGGTGCAGTGTTGTAGTGTTGCTGAGACTACTAGGTAATTAAGATTACCATTCACGAGAGGTGCCAGTGTTGTAGTGTTGCTGAGACTACTAGGTAATTAAGATTACCATTCACGAGAGGTGCCAGTGTGTAGTGTTGCTGAGACTACTAGGTAATTAAGATTACCATTCACGAGAGGCCAGTGTGTGGTTGCTGAGACTACTAGGTATTAAGATTACCATTCACGAAGGTGCAGTGTGTAGGTGCTGAGACTACTAGGTAATTAAGATTACCATTCACGAGAGGTGCCAGTGTGTAGTGTTGCTGAGACTACTAGGTAATTAAGATTACCATTCACGAGAGGTGCTAGTGTGTAGTGTTGCTGAGACTACTAGGTAATTAAGATTACCATTCACGAGAGGTGCCAGTGTTGTAGTGTTGCTGAGACTACTAGGTAATTAAGATTACCATTCACGAGAGGTGCAGTGTTGTAGTGTTGCTGAGACTACTAGGTAATTAAGATTACCATTCACGAGAGGTGCCAGTGTTGTAGTGTTGCTGAGACTACTAGGTAATTAAGATTACCATTCACGAGAGGTGCTAGTGTTGTAGTGTTGCTGAGACTACTAGGTAATTAAGATTACCATTCACGAGAGGTGCTAGTGTTGTAGTGTTGCTGAGACTACTAGGTAATTAGATTACCATTCACGAGAGGTGCAGTGTGTAGTGTTGCTGAGACTACTAGGTAATTAAGATTACCATTCACGAGAGGTGCAGTGTTGTAGTGTTGCTGATAAGATAACTACTAGTGTATTTAATAGTATATACCATTCACGAGAGGTGCCAGTGTGTAGTGTTGCTGAGACTACTAGGTAATTAAGATTACCATTCACGAGAGGTGCCAGTGTTGTAGTGTTGCTGAGACTACTAGGTAATTAAGATTACCATTCACGAGAGGTGCCAGTGTTGTAGTGTTGCTGAGACTACTAGGTAATTAAGATTACCATTCACGAGAGGTGCAGTGTGTAGTGTTGCTGAGACTACTAGGTAATTAAGATTACCATTCACGAGAGGTGCAGTGTTGTAGTGTTGCTGAGACTACTAGGTAATTAAGATTACCATTCACGAGAGGTGCTAGTGTTGTAGCGTTGCTGAGACTACTAGGTAATTAAGATTACTATTCACGAGAGGTGCCAGTGTTGTAGGTTGCTGAGACTACTAGGTAATTAAGATTACCATTCACGAGAGGTGCCAGTGTGTAGTGTTGCTGAGACTACTAGGTAATTAAGATTACCATTCACGAGAGGTGCCAGTGTTGTAGGTGTTGCTGAGACTACTAGGTAATTAAGATTACCATTCACGAGAGGTGCCAGTGTTGTAGCGTTGCTGAGACTACTAGGTAATTAAGATTACCATTCACGAGAGGTGCCAGTGTTGTAGTTGTGCTGAGACTACTAGGTAATTAAATTACCATTCACGAGAGGTGCTAGTGTTGTAGTGTTGCTGAGACTACTAGGTAATTAAGATTACCATTCACGGAGAGGTGCCAGTGTTGTAGTGTTGCTGAGACTACTAGGTAATTAAGATTACCATTCACGAGAGGTGCTAGTGTTGTAGTGTTGCTGAGACTACTAGGTAATTAAGATTACCATTCACGAGAGGTGCCAGTGTGTAGTGTTGCTGAGACTACTAGGTAATTAAGATTACCATTCACGAGAGGTGCCAGTGTTGTAGGTTGCTGAGATTACTAGGTAATTAAGATTACCATTCACGAGAGGTGCCAGTGTTGTAGCGTTGCTGAGACTACTAGGTAATTAAGATTACCATTCACGAGAGGTGCCAGTGTTGTAGTGTTGCTGAGACTACTAGGTAATTAAGATTACCATTCACGAGAGGTGCCAGTGTTGAAGGTTGCTGAGACTACTAGTGTAATTAAGATTACCATTCACGAGAGGTGCCAGTGTGTAGTGTGTTGCTGAGACTACTAGTTAAATAAGATTACCATTCACGAGAGGTGCTAGTGTGTAGTGTTGCTGAGACTACTAGGTAATTAAGATTACCATTCACGAGAGGTGCCAGTGTTTGTAGCGTTGCTGAGACTACTAGGTAATTAAGATTACCGTTCACGAGAGGTGCTAGTGTGTAGTGTTGCTGAGACTACTAGGTAATTAAGATTACCATTCACGAGAGGTGCTAGTGTGTAGTGTTGCTGAGACTACTAGGTAATTAAGATTACCATTCAGGAGAGGTGCCAGTGTTGTAGCATTGCTGAGACTACTAGGTAATTAAGATTACCATTCACGAGAGTGGCAGTGTTGTAGCGTTGCTGAGACTACTAGGTAATTAAGATTACCATTCACGAGAGGTGCTAGTGTGTAGTGTTGCTGAGACTATAGGTAATTAAGATTACCATTCACGAGAGGTGCTCAGTGTTGTAGTGTTTGCTGAGACTACTAGGTAATTAAATTACCATTCACGAGAGGTGCCAGTGTTGTAGCGTTGCTGAGACTACTAGGTAATTAAGATTACCATTCACGAGAGGTGCCAGTGTTGTAGCGTTGCTGAGACTACTAGGTAATTAAGATTACCATTCAGAGAGGTGCTAGTGTTGTAGGTTGCTGAGACTACTAGGTAATTAAGATTACCATTCACGAGAGTGCAGTGTGTAGTGTTGCTGAGACTACTAGGTAATTAAGATTACCATTCACGAGAGGTGCCAGTGTTGTAGTGTTGCTGAGACTAACTAGGTAA